>CM076580.1:1434469116-1435069116 GCA_034641835.2 Pinus albicaulis
GCTTAAATATAGTGCGTTATAACGCTGTATTTTCTCACAGACAGAGCGTTACCCAGCCAAAAACCCTGTTGTTCACTTCTGTGACTGTGTTTTAGCTGTGGAGTTTTTTGGCCACCAGTACCTTTCACAGACCGAATCCCTGTACTTGTCTGCTAAATTGGCATTGATTATTTGTTTCTCTTATTTAGTTAGTGTGCAAAGCATTTACTTTTTTAAAGAGAATTTTTTTTTTATTTTTCTACATTTAAGCTGAGTTTATTCTGAAAGTTTGGTTCACAGACTGTTAAAAGAGGTAGATAGAAGTCTGAATCTTAAAAGTTGAGCTGTGTTATTTACATGTTGGTGCATGGATGATTGAAAAAAGAAACCTCTCCTTGTAGAAACATTGTTCATTGAAGTTAATATTTAGAGCATGTTTTGCATGGTTTCTTGAGTCAGAGTCTCACTATACTTCATACGTCCATTTCCCCTCCGCAAGACTAATAACAAAGTACACTAAAAACAAAGCGATAATAAAATCAATCTAATAACTCTTTTGAGCTCACACAAACAGTAGTTCAGGCTAGGATCTTGGGTTAGGAAAGTGAGAAAACTACCCAAGATCTCAAAACTTGAAAACTAGAGTCATTAACGAGTGAAATCCTGCTGCACTCACATTATTGGGACCGTTCCTTTACCGGAGCTCAGTGTGAGACAACACTTGGGTGCACTAGAAGGTAGCCCGCCTTCGACTGCATCCTGTGGGTGTGTTATATATTGGGGTTCCCTTCGGGGATGTCGAAACTAGATCGGGGATCTAGGTATTCTGCCCATATAGCACACTGTCCTTGACCGTGGACCCCCCTGATAGTGTCTGTGATTTGAAGTATCCTTAGTGGCCATACTTTTAGGGACTTACACAAGGTGACTAGGACGGGCTGTCTTGGTACCTGATACAGACGGACCTACTCTGTCTTCAGTATTTAGGAGGGTACTCGTCTTCACGAGAGTGCTTACACCTATCGTCTGGGGTTCGGGTGAAGCTCTAGAGTAACCGTAACTGTACTTTCAACCAACCCTCTCTGTATGCTATTGTGAGACTGGATTTCATCACCAGTGAACAGTAGTACTCAGATAGGGCACCCTATTCTAGCTGCTTGCTGATTGATTTTAGAGAGTCTTTTCTTTTTTAGTAAGTGTGTGGTTACTGTCACTTGAGACTTCATAATATATCACATTTTAAATAAAATTTGTTAAAATTAAACCGGTCACCGTGGCGTCCCCTGACCCACGCCGTCTGTCTCGACGACAGCAAGGTCTACCTCCTCTCACCCTAGAGGAAATATTGAACCTTGGTGAACCCGGGCCTTCTACGGAAGAGCAGTCTCCTCTGACTAATCTGGATTATCACATAGACCCTTATCAGCCGGAACTCCCAGAGGACCCTTTCACTGAAGGCGTTGTACCTAATTACAATCCCCCGCTCACTGATCCGTTAGGACCTGTGATAATCCAGATTCCACCGCGCCAAGATATGTCTGCGGCAACACCAACATCTATTTCTCCACCGGTACCCACAGGGTCGATACCAATGGCAACCATTTCTGGTTCGCCATCATCCTCCCCGCCGGTGGTCAGTTCTATGCCATTACTGGGTAACCCCAGTAGTCAACATATGCCTGCCCCCAACCCTATGGTCAACACAACTGTCAGTAATTTACCGAACCCTTCGGCATCTACTCCTACCGTGACCACGTTGGGGACCACGATAGCTCCTCCCACGAGCACGACTACTTCGGTGCCCTTTAACAACCCTTTCGGTTGGAACCCTCTGTTGAGTTCAAACCCCCTGGCCACTATACCAGGGGGCAGTGTTATCAGTACACAGGTAGCAGGGAATATTTCTCTTCCTATGCAATCCTCAGGACAAATGGGACAACCCATTGTAAATACTATCCCCTTAAGTGGTCCAAACATAGGTGTAGGATCTATACCGTTGCCAAATTATGCAAGTACTAGTATGCCTCCGGGAAACTCTATTGCATCCATTTGGACTAACCAACCCCAACCTCCATCTGGAGTGGGAGGGCACTTTTACGCTGGGGGCAACCAACCATTTTCCCCTCAATACACTATGCCCTATGGACAGCAACCGTATGTTCCTACTCCTCCACCTATGGGAGCGTTTTATCAAAGTCCCACTTACCCTTCTGGTAACACGTGGATGGGGGGACCCTATGGTCCAAATAGTCAGCCCATACTGCCTTGGTTAGACTCGGGGGCAAATCCACAATTGCCTTTCTTGGCAGCTTTGGACATACCCGACATCCATAAGCTGAAAAACGACCCCATCAACCACAACTCGCTTTGGCCTCCTATACCGCATAAGATTCCTTCAGATATCCCGAAGTTCGACGGAAGCATGGAGATGACCCGGCCGCACACATCACTACCTTCCATTTGTGGTCCATATCCAATTCCATGGTAGATGATAGTGTCCACCTTCGACTGTTCTCCCGCACCCTTACAGGCAATGCCGCCAAGTGGTACATTGAATTACCACGCGCCGCCATCAATACGTTTGGCGCTTTAGCGACGGAGTTCTTAAAGAACTTTCAACTACCAATTAGAGTGGAAACCGGCACAGAATTGTTAACATCACTACGCCAAGACACCACCACCCACATCTACGACCATATTCATGAATGGAGACGTAGGAGGAGGCTTGTCAAAGCGCCAATACCGGACCATCTCTTGGCAAATTGGTTTTGCAAGTCTCTTTTACCCCATATCTCTAAAGACATTGGCCTTTCTGGTGCGGTGACAGAAGATCAATGTATTCGTCGTGCCCAGCACCTGGATTTAATCTATTCACAATTCGGCACGCTTTACGATCTGCTCCCCCATGCCCCTGGTAACCCGAACCCTCTGGCTACTAAGAAAACCGGAGCTCATGCCGATGGTCTCGTTGGCACGATCTCTGGTGTAGCCACCAATCAGTCTCGGGGGCAAACCTCCCAGCCATCCTCGGCTGCCACCGCCCCCCATCAAACGACTGCTCTCCCTTCCGCTGAGGTAAATTCGGTGCAAACCTCACAAAAACCCAACGGGAAAAATAGGAAGAATAAGAAGAAAACATCTTCTTCGGAAGAGCAGTCGAATAATCAGAATAACTCTAATCAGAAAAATGCTGCTAATGAAAAAGGAAAGGATAAACCCATGAGATTTCCTTGTAAAATCTGTGCGGAGGACCACTTGACATACAAATGTCCTCGGTTGCAGGAATGCATTGATTTTATTGCTAACAAGGATTCTGGGAGAACACCTGCCGTTCTTCACAATCCTTTCCCCAATCAACAACAACAACATCAACATATGGTTGACAACCCGCCACAACCCCATCAACGGGGCAATGGTGGTTCGAATCCTTCCGGCGAAGGACCATCTGCCATTTATGGCATCGAGAGTATTGACCTTCAAACTCGCGCCAAGCTTTATGGAACTCCTACCATAGATGCTCAAGAACCTGGAACTAGTTCCAATCCGCCGCCGCCCAACGATTTGCATATCGAAAGGCCTACTGTTGAACTTGTAATTTGTCCCCCTAAAGGGACACTTCGACGCACGACTCATAATACCTCTGCACGTGCAGCCCAAAACTACAATATTGTAGAAGATTTGGCGCAGGCACCGTCAGCTATGTCTGCACTTGAAGTATTACAAACCCGTCCAGCACAAAGGAAAGCCTTGCTTTCGACCATTGGTGGAATAGATCCCCAGGATTCCATGCTAGCAGTCTTTGATATGGAAAAGGCTAAACCTTGCCTCTCGCATCAACTCGCATTCCAGGTGCAGGTTGTGTCGAAAGGGAGACCCATCCATCGCACTGTCATAGACGAAGGTGCTTCGACCTGCGTTATGTCACAAGCTTGCTGGTTGAATTTAGGTTCTCCTACTCTAACCCCGCCATCGAATTCCCTTAAAGCTTTCGATGGCCACACGTTCCTACCCAAAGGATACCTTGCTAGCTTTCCCATCACTCTGAGTGGGAAAACAGTAAATGTGGACGTTGAAGTCGTAGAGCGTTATCTCGACTATAATCTGTTGCTCGGTCGCAGTTGGTCGTATGCTATGACCGCCATCGTGTCTTCGTTCTTCCGCCTCATCCTATTTCCATTGGATGGGAAAATAGTCACGCTCGATCAGCTATCCTTCTGCACCCCTGATTATTCCACTTTACCAAGTAGCTCTGTACCCTTAATAGGAGGTGTCCCTGACTCTTACGTCAGTATCGGTACCGGTCTTCTGAAGGCATCTTCCCTACTGGTTTGTTTTCCTCTACCGCCGCCTCAGATCCCAAACACGGTTGCAATGATATCCACCTCTTCAGATGGCTCTATCGACCCATGGATCATTCCGGTGCCTTCAGAAATTGATTCCTATGGAGATCAGATGCCGCTTTCGCCGGTTGAGTTGGCTAACCAAGCCATCCAAGTCGCATCTGAACCCTCCACTGATATGGTTTCAACCACAGGTACGACCCTCTCTCCCATCACGGTTCTCTCTAAGGATCTCCTCAATGAAGTCTGGCCTACAGACGAAGCTATTCAAGAGATCATGTCATTAGAAGAACGACCTTGGGGAGAGTTCCACCATCGCGCTTCGACGATTGATTTGGAGGCGATAAAAACTGAAATCCCGTCTTTTGACCAACCTGAGATAGTTCCCTCCTCTTATACGACTGTCCACACTATCGATTCAGAAGGGAACATGGGTA
Organism: Pinus albicaulis; assembly: GCA_034641835.2. Lineage (NCBI taxonomy): Eukaryota > Viridiplantae > Streptophyta > Pinopsida > Pinales > Pinaceae > Pinus > Pinus albicaulis. The sequence goes on from CM076580.1 coordinate 1,434,473,873, forward strand.
ATCTTTCCAAGACACTACTCATTGATATCTCGGTCAAGACAGGTATCATGGAAAATATTCCATATTGCTTTTCAAATATCATACCTTTCCAACTTGCTTTCGGCCTAGAGGCAGTACTTCCGATTGAGTGCTAAATCCCATCGCTTAAACTAGCCGTTGAACTCCTGCCTGGCACCACCGCCACAAAAGAGCGCTTGCTCTCGCTCGATCACTTGGACGAAACTCGTCGAGATGCTACACTAGCACTCGAAGCTCACCAGCGCCGAGTTAAAGCTCAATACGACAAATCTGTCAAGCCTCGTTCTTTCCAAGAGGGCGATCTTGTTCTACTTTATGATCAAAAACACGACCTCTTGGGGGCAGGAACACTCCAACCAATGTGGCTCGGTCCTTACATCGTTACTAAAGCCCTCTCAAAAGGAGCTTATGAACTACAGGACTGTAATGGAATTCCACTCGAGGAGCCCCGCAACGGGCTCTATCTGAAGAAGTATTTTGCCTAGTTTCACACTAGGCATATGCTTTGTAATTTTATGTATATAAGTTTTGCCTATTTTTATTTTTGATGCTTCTGGATTATTTGTTTTGGTTTAAAGTGTTTTTCTCATGTAATCTTTTTCTTTCGCACAGATGTCATCACATTCGTTATCATACGTCGGGTATGCAGACGGTGCTAGTCGTCACACTAGACACATTGCTTCAGCTACTTGGGTTCTCTATACTCCTGAGTCGGACCTTCTTGGTTCCGGGGGGATCTTCCTGGGTAACGCCACCAACAATGTGGCCGAGTACATGTCAGTGATCCAACTCCTCATGGAAGCGGCATCTCATGACATCTCCGATTTAGTGGTCAGGTTAGATTCCCAACTCATCATTATGCAGTTAAACAATCATTACCGTGTCCGCCACCCTGTGTTGTTACGTTATTTTTTACGAGTGCGACTTTTGGAACGTCAATTTCAAACAATCACATTTGAGCACGTTCCTAGGGAATTTAATGCATTAGCTGATTCTTTGGCAAATTATGTGTTAGATTGGCATTTGTCACATTTATTGTAAAATATTTACTCATGAGTACATATATTTTTATCACATCAAAAAATGCATAAAAATTTAAAAACACAAAATCACCAAATATATATATATATATATATATATATATATATATATATATATATATATATATATATATATAGATAGATATATGTCGTGTCCAGTACACAGTAAACATCAAAAAGAAAAAATCTCCCAAAACTTGGGGTGTTTTACAAAATTTGGCTAACTAAGCCATGCTCTGACACTAATACATCTACTCCAGCAGCTAAGCCTGATGCTCATGATAGCTTACAACTGCTCTAGCTATCCTCCTCAGAGGAACCAGGTATCTCTCCGGCACACCCACAGTATGCCGTTGCAGACGAACTGGAACCTCCCGCATAGGAAGCGGTGGTATACCCATACTCAAACCCTCCAGGTTCCTGGAGAGTTCATGTAAAATCTGGGTATCATCGTCGTCGCCGGCTTCCGCCTCCTCTACAGGTGCGCCAGCCGCGGGTAGCTGCAATCCTCGCCGTGCATGGCGAGGGGCCCCAGCTGGACGGACAGGTGCCACATCTGTGTCAAGCAAGCAAAGTTTCATGTCAAAACTTAATTTTCACCCCTTTTCAAACAAAAAATAAATAAATTTACATAAACATTCAAAAGCTAAAAAACAAAAAACTTCTTTGAAAAGCAACTGATCATTTTTTCTTACCATCGGGCCCCCATTGGGTGCCAGGGGGCAGGACTAGCTCGGGATCACCTGTGAATTTCATCCCTGCATAGGGATAATCCTCAATCATGATGATCTGAGAGTCCAGCCAATCAAAAAATCCCTCATCAAAACAGTGATGGACGGGACCCTCTCCAGTCCGTGGAAGCAAAGTGGCCCACCGAGCCTGCCTCGGCTCGCATGGACCCAATGGCGCTGTTGGGATCCTGGGCCTCATCAGTGGTATCCGCTCCAGTATGAAAGAAACAATCAGTGTTCCGTACCCAAATTCTCTTTGAGTACGGGTCTTGCATGCAGTAAGCTCTGCTCGGACCCGACGGACTACACCGTCACACCAGTCGAAAACCTGAGGCTGCATACAATCCAAGGCTAGGAGCATCTAGGCCTTGGTAGCCACATGCTGACTCTTGGTGCCTGCCAAGCGAACAATCATCCATAGAATAGACCGCAAGGGTCTCAAAGTCACCTGTGCAATAGGTATCCGGTTACTCACAGCCTGGGTGCCACGTATGCAGTGCGCATGGATCAAATCAGTAGTGGAACGAGGGTCAGCTCTGGACCCCGTCAAATTGGGCCTCGCCCCACGACATGACAAGCCGGTCAAAAAGTAAACATCATATTTTTCGATGGCGAGCTCGTTGCCACCAATCCGAAAGACATGATGCCTCTCGTCCCACTGTTGGATCAGCCACCTCAGGAGGTCCTCTTGACCCCTCATCAGTTCTAAACGGGCATACTTAAGCAATCCGCACCTCCGGAGAGCCATTAAACTTGCCGCATCTGTCACCATCTCTCGTTCTTCCCGCTCATGCTCTCTCTCTCGCCAGATACTCATGATTAACAGCTGAACACCTGCAAATGAAACATTTCCAACCGATTAAAATTTGCCTCGACCACTTCAAAAATGAAAAAATTGAATTGCTAGAAAGCATGTTGCGCCTAACGCAGGCACTAATACAAAACAGAGCGTTCTAACGCCTACATCCCTCACGGGTTGTGCGTTTAACGCGGCTGTTGTACTCCTGACCCGCGTTAGGCGCAAATATTTTTCTAGGGCCTCAAAATATCCTAATTTTGAACCAGCAAAAACTAAAAAATTGGCAATTAAATGATAACAGGAGGTTCTAGCTCTTACCTGGATCTCGCGGAATAGAAAACTGTTGCCCGGATCGACCGTAATCACCAGCTGAAGTTTTCACCCCTTTTGCACTCCAGAGCTTCTTCACAGCACTCAAAACAGTGAAAATGAATGTCTTCTGACCTTCTTATAGCAAATTCTGGGGCATGACTCTCTTTCGTCAGTCGGCAAAGTCGTGATTCCTCACTGTACACATGTCGCAACTCTTGAGATTTGGTACCGATGATTCTAATAAGGGATCAAGATCTATGAGCAGACACACTCATGTTTTATCGAGCATTCTTTTTATGGTATTTTTCTTGCTCGTTAATCCAAAAAACCTCGAGTTCTCTTCTTCGGACTCGTTAAACTTACACGAAGTTGGCATCGAGCGTTCTTTTTGTGGTCTTTTCTTGCTCGTTAATCCGAAAAACCTAGAGTTTTCTTCTTCAGAATCGTTAAAACCATGGAGAAGTACTGAGCATTCTTTTTAGGAATCTTTTTCTCGCTCATAAAACCGAAAAAATCCCGAGTCACCTTTGTCAGGCTCGTTAAACTACTGAGACAAAGAACAAGGAGCCATTCTTTTCCTCTTTTTCAAAGCTCTTTAAACATAAAAAGTAAATCGAGTTTTCTCCGCGTGACTCGTTAAAATTTCACGGAGGTATCGAGTTTTCTCCGCATGACTCGTTAAAATTTCACGGAGGTACCGAGTTTTCTTTGTTGGACTCGTTAAAATTTCACAAAGAATATTGAGTTTACTTCGTCTCCTCGTACTCATAACAAAATGAGGCAGACGTCCATTGAACATAGATTTCTCACTTTTCCGGATTCAATGGACTAACTAACGGAAAATGAACTGTTTCGGGCTTACTATTACCCCTTTTTCGTGCCCGGTTATCAAGACATGACAAAGGTACCCCAATGGAGCCGTCTTTTACGACATTTTTCAGACTCCCTAAACATGAAAAATTCACCGAGTTTACTCGTCTGGACTCGTTAAACCTAATCAGACAGAACATGGAGTTGTCTTTTATGACATTTTTCAGACTCTCTAAACATAAAAAATTCACCGAGTTTGCTCATCTGGACTCGTTAAACCTAATCAGATGGGGCACAGAGTTGTCTTTCCTGACATTTTTCAGACTCTCTAAACATGAAAAATTCACCGAGTTTACTCGTCTGGACTCGTTAAACTTAATTAGACGGGGAAAATTTGGACAAAATGGACATTACCTCTGTTACATTTTCAAAAAGGTCGATTTGGCAGCAAAATTCTTGAACATGGCACTTCCCAGAAAACTCTTTCGCAGTTAGCCGAACCCTACCATATATGAGTATTAGCCTTCATTTCCCAGTGTCCCTGCACCGGTAAAATCCTAACACACTCTTTGGTGTTCAACACGCTTCAACTGCCTAGTACCCTGCTAGAGTGCCTTCTATTGTTCAAGCAGATCTCGTTATCTACTGCTCCTGTTATCAACCAAACCGTTCATTATGCCAGAAATTATTTGTCGTCTGACGTTCCCATTTACTCTTCCTTATCTCAAATCATAAACAAAATCTGTTGGTTTCCGTTTCGTGTTGACTGATGTAGGACGCCTCAGTGCCTACCTCTCAACAAATCACTTCCTATCGACTTCAACACCTTATCTAGGAAGTTGAACCAGAAACACATCAGTACCCAGATACTTGCAGACATCAGTGGCAGGTATTCTTGTGTTTGATCAAGAGTCTTCATCATTGGCTCTTGGTTGAATGATTCTACGAGTGTTCGACTTCAACTCCTTTTATTCACACTCGCTAGATTGTACTGGGCATCTTAGGGACCATCATCATTATCGGTGGCCACCTTCGTGTCTGTTAACCGTTTTCATTATTGACTGGTAATCAGACGATTTCTCACATGTTCGACGACAACTCCCTCATTCACATGTTGAGAAATATGCAGTTTTCGTGAATCGGCGGTCAAGACCTTGGGGCAACGGCTACACCATTAAAGTTGTGTTCCCTTCCCCAAGCTGCGATATTGTTTATGGAGACAGCTTCTTCAACCTGATCCTGTTATGACAGACACTTCCACATTGTGCCTATTGGTGGATAGATTCTTCATATCTCTATTCTAGAGAAATCATGTTGTTTAAAGCTACTGATCATGGGACATGCCCGACTCTTGGCAAATACTATATTTTCTGACATATGTTGTTGTTTCAGGTTTTCCTCAGTCTTTCAATCTCTCTCTCTCTACAAATTATAAAGTATTTCGGCCATCGTCTTCGTCTCTGACCTCACACTTTAGAGGGCATTTGTTACAGGTTAAAATACCTCCTCATCATCTCAGAGGGGAAGACAAATATGGAAGAAGTACAAAGACCTAAATTAAACCTATTTTTGCCAGGGTAACGCATACATAGAACAAAACAAGAGCGTTATAACGCAGGCAAGCAATACATTGGCCGCGTTAGTGGCTAGGGCAACGCTCTGCTTACACTAGAGAGACGCGTTACCCGTGTTTTAAGTTTGAATTCGGAAAAGAGCGCGGAGAAAGATTTGAATCTCCGACTTTCCCTCACAAAGGAGTCAGTGCACAGAGGAAACTGCAGAAGCACCAATTCATTATTGGTCATTGCCATAGAAGACTGAACTCCAAGAGAGGCAAAAGCATGGAGATCAAGGAAACATCTAAGCCTTTTCCATTCCAAACTAGTGGAAAGAGAAGGGCAGCAATGGCCTTCTCCCTCTCCTATAAGAAGGAGCTGAAGGCTCTTAATTGAAGGTCGAAGGATTGCTCAAAAGTTCTTGTATACTTGTGGAATAGAGAATAGTGTGAAATTGTGAAGGCCAAGAGTCAAAGAGGCTCCTAGAGAGCTTGTTGGCTTGGACTTCTTCACTTGGTAGAGAAGAGAGATTGGGAGACTGAGGAGGGCTTGGTACAACCGATGGTTGTAATTCTCCTTCTTTCAAAATCAATAGAACTATGTTCGTTTTGTCCATTCAATGCTCAATGTTATATTGTTGTTTCAATATTTGTTTAGTATGATATGAATGGCTCAGATGTGTATAATCTAGATGTTTATTGTTGATTTAATTGATAGAATACTTGTTATATTAGAAGTTACGCGGGTGCTTTGACTGATTGCAGGTCTCAGATTTGGAGCCGGCGAAGAAGGACTCTTACTTTGCTGCTCAACGTTATCCAAGAGATTCCAAGACCGTCAAAGAGGTAATTCTCTATTGTATTCCTTCAAGTTATTTCAAGCTAATATGAACATGCTCATGCCATCTTTGTGAACAACATAGCTAATCTGACTGTCTGCCTCGGGCACCGGAAAGCCTTGAGAGGGATATACGAAAACCAACCACCCAAGCAGTTTACCCTAAAGCAGTGGCTTCACCAAGGTTGAGATCTCTGCGTCAGCCAGCAATGTCGCCTTCCGTATAGCATCAAGCCCTTCACGAATGAGGTATTATGTGATATAGCTCCTCTTGAAGTTTTTGATACATTATTAGGCCAACCATACTTGTGGAAGCGTCATGTCGTGTATGAGTCTAGGCCTCACACTCTTATTATTTGTTTGGGTAATAAGTTATACAAGATACCTGAGATAGCCCCGCCTACCGAGATCTCTTTGATCTTGCTAAGCAATGCAGTAAGATCATCTCCCAGACTAAGAAATTTGTTTTCTTGTTTATTCGCTCTCAAAGTAAAGGGAAGATTGTAGCCACATCCATGGCCCTCAGGAAGGGTTCCTCCACGCAGCAGAAGCAGGTGGATACAGTTGTGGAAGAATACAGGGACATCTTCTCGTCACTCGCAGGGGTACCCTTGCACTATCAGGTCAAGCATTCGATTGATCTGACTCCTGGAGCACCTCTACCCAACAAGTCGATATATCGTCGCTCCATTCTGGAAAATGAAGAGATAAAGCGGAAAATCAAGGAGTTGCTATATAAAGGGCACATCCGACCAAGTTCCTCACCTTGTGGGAGCCCGATTGTACTTGTACAAAAGAAGGATGGGACTTGGAGGCTCTGCATTTATTATCGAGCACTAAACAAAATCATTGTCAGGAAAAAGTATCCAATCCCACAAATTGATGACCTTTTGGACCAAATCTAGGGGGCCAAGTATTTCAGTAAGATCTATATGAAGTCTGGCTATCACCAGGTTCCAATAGATCCCACAGATGTATGGAAGACCGCCTTCAAATCCAAGGAAGGCCTTTTTGAATGGTTGGTTATGCCCTTCGGGTTGACAAATTCCCCTGCTACTTTTATGAGGATAATGGACGAAATCTTGCAGCCCTTCACCAAATCATTCGAGGTTGTTTATCTGTACGACATCCTCATCTTCAACAAGAGTTGGGAAGAACACTTGCAACATATTCGACATGTCCTTCAAACCCTTCAACAACACAAACTGGGTGCCAACTTGAAGAAATACACCTTTGGCATGAGCCAGGTCCAATATCTAGGTTACATCATAGATGAGCGTGGCACGCATGTGGATCTGAGTAAGATCCAAGCCATTCAGGATTGGCCAGCCCTGACCACTCTAACAGAGCTCCACAACTTTTTGGGCCTTGCAAATTTTTATCGTAGGTTCGTGTAGGGATACTCCCACATTACTTGCCCTTTTTGAGTCAAATTAGTAAGGGCGAGGCGAAAGAAAATTTTTCCTAGTCTGAATCCCAACATAAGATGTTCGTTGAGTTGAAGCATTGCCTCTACTCTGCATTGATACTCACACTGCTAGAACTGCAACATTCATTTGAAATTGAGACAAACGCCCCCGACTATGCTATTGGTGAAGATGTCACCCAACACTGGCATCAAATGGCCTATCATAGTGAGACACTTTCGGATACAATTTGGAAGTACCCCACCTATGATAAAGAGATGTATCCCATTGTGCGGGCTTGCCGATAATGGAAGCATTACATTCTAGGGAAGGAGACGACCATCCACACCGATCACTGACCTCTTCAGTTTATACAGACAAAAGGAAAGTTGCATAATGACCGCCATTATAAGTGGTCTACATATTTGAAACAATTCCACTTGAACATTAAATAAAAAAAGGGCATCACGAATCATATTATAGACTGCCTTAGCCAGCCCCCAGTTGCAGCATTGACTACTGTTCTCAAATTTTGTGGCCACGAGACCTATGGATGGCCACAACTATACAAAAATGATCCAGATTTCTCCTCCACATACCAGATGCTAATAGATGGAAAGCAAGTTCCTGATTTCCACCTCCAGGATGCATTATTGCTACCTGGGACACCTCTGTGTTCCTTCAAGCGAGTGTGCCAAGCTGATTCGGGAGGCGCACTACAGTCAAGTCGCAGGACACTTTGGTGTGGAGAAAATTGTGGTTGTACTACGAAAATACTTTTATTGGCCAAAACTATGATTTGATGTTGGGAAATCTATAAGTGTAATGCCTGCGCCATTGCAAAGCCAGCCATCAAGAAGCAAGGCTTGTACACTCCTCTGCCTACTGCCAACCAACCTTGGGAATACATCTCCATGGAATATACGTTTGGTCTCCCTTATACCAAACATGTTAATTACTGTGTATTTGTGGTCATGGACAAATTTTCCAAGATGGCTATATTGGCGGCCTGCAAGAAGAGCATAATGGAAGAGGACACTGCCAAATTTTTCTTTAAACGAGTATGGGTAAATTTTGGGATCTCGCATATTATTATCTCAGATCGGGATAGAAGGTTCCTAAGAAAATTTTGGTCAAGCCTCTGGACACTGTTGGACACGAAGCTCACCAAGTCGATTGCATTCTATCCCCAGACTGATGGCCATATAAAGGTTGTCAACAAGATGATAGTGCACATACCCTGCATGTACATCTCCAGGCATCCACGAACTTGGGATGAGAGCTTCCCCTATGTGCAACACAGTTATAACAAATCTCTCCATAGCTCAACTGATTGCAGTCCCTTTCACGTGGGTCTAGGATTTCAACCATTGTGTCTGATTAATGTTGTGGTACCTCCTGCGACTGCAGAGACAAAATCCACACATGTATTGTCTGAAGCTGATAAAGCAACCAGATTTATTGAATGTATCTAGCACATCCGCCAATGGGTTCACGACATCCTGGAGAAGTCCAATACCAAGTACAAGCAGTGACATGATCAACATGGGGTGCCACACAAGTTTTAGGTGGGCGACGAAATTTGGTTGCATTTGCGGAAATAATGCCTAACTGGAGCTCATTGGAAGCTCAGACCACTTTGATATGGGCCTTATGCCATTATTAAGGCTATGGGAGACAATTCTTTTGAGTTGAAAATTCCCCCATTCCCTGGCCTGCACCCAGTGTTCAATGTGGACCGCCTTCGGCCACACTTTCCACCATCATTGGACACATCAAACATTGCAGAAAAACTCACACCAATAGAGCTAAACCCCGACTGCATGGAACATGCCAAAAATGATCGGATCATTGAAACGCAGATCAAGAATACTCAGCAACAAAACATCTAGCTGTATCGGGTTGTCAAAGCTGGCCAACTCCTGCACTAAGGCAAGTGGCTCACTAGGGACCAAGTTCAGCAAAAGTTTTTTCATCTCATGGAGGAACTCAACGCAATGGGGACCATTTCTTCTTAAGGGGGGTGGGACTAATCCAGGTGGATATTGGTGGCCACCCGCCTATTCCACTTGGACCCCCACCGTTTTTTCTTTTAGTTTTTCAGTTTCTTTAATTGTAACATAATTTACTATTTTTGGCAGTTTTTCGGCTCCTAAACTTTTAGAGCCGTTTTGAGGCCCTAAATGACGTTTTTTTGGGAAAACCGGGGCCAAAATTGAGTTTTAATTGATGTTGGATGCTTGAAAGTTGTAGTCCTTAGATATATATTTGTAATGAGGTATTGTACGCGTAAAAAAAAAGATCGTATGCTAAAGTTACGTCCCCGATAAGGTGATGTACCAATTTACCCAAACGTGGCCCATAGTTTTAGGGCTTCATCTCCTAGGGTTAGGTTTTTGGATTTTTAGGGTTTCCATTGTTTTTCAATAATAAATAGGCCTAAGAGCCTCATTGTAACACAATTCAAATTCATGTAACCGCCACATCTCTTCTCAGAGATAAGCTACCATCGCCTGAGCTAGTTTATTTCTATTATGTTTGTAAGCTTATTTCAGTATTTGATATTAATGAAATGAAGTTATATTTTTGCTGCATCTCTATGTCTATGTTTATATTTGTATTCTATTGCGTTCCTACATAAGTATGGATCACCTCATGCTTATCACGTTCACCCTGCGACTGTAACCTCTACTTCGACTATTGATACCTGTCATCATGTTGTCTTGCCTGTAAGATCCGCTCCTACAAATTCGTCCCATAAGAACTCACTGTTGCAATATGATTCATCTGCACTCTTCTACTAAGAGCATATGCAACCTTGTTCTCCTTTCCCTTAATGTACATGATCTCAAAGTAAAACTCGCTTAGAGTATCCAATCATCTAGCTTGCGTGACATTCAAATTAGGTTGGTCAAATAAGTACCTCAATACACTATGATCACTCATCAGAATAAATTGTCTGTCAAGAAGGTAATGTCTCCACATCTTCAAGGCATGAATGATAATTGCCAACTCAAGATTGTGCGTCACATAGTTCTACTCGTGCTCATTCAACTTCCTTGACTCATAACATACCACTTGCCCTTTCTGCACCAAGACTCCACCAAGTCCTCTCTTATAAGCATCTATACATACCGCAAACTCTTTATCTAGATCTGCAATCTTCAAAATTGGAGCATTTGTAAGAAATTTTTTCAATTGCTCGAGACTAGATGCACTCCTCAGTCCATTCAAACTTCTTTCCTTTTCATTGCAAATATGTAATATGATAGGAAATCCGTGAGAAGTTGCTGATGAATCGATAAGGAGTTGGAGGATAAAAGGAAGCTAAGATATTATAAGGAGGTGATCAACCCCACCCTTAAGAACTATAATTATTTTTACGTTTTGACCATCTCTAAGAAAAAATATGAACATTTCTAAGATAAGAACTAATTCTCACGAGCTTCAAAGTGAAACTGGGAAGTGGTCTACTCCCAAGACTCCCCAGGACGATATAATTTGTCATCTTTGCGATACTAAGAGGGTGGAAGATGAAAAGAACTTTCTTTTAGATTGTCTGGCTCTTACTCACATCCACTCTCATTTCCCTAACATCTATCACACTTCAAATCTTCTTGACTTTTTAATTCAACCCAACTATAGTGATCTTGGAGCGCTTCTTTCCCTTCTTTTTGAACATATAAATAATTAGATTCTTTTTATTTTTCTTCTTAAGGTTTGATGGACCGCATTGGTCTTAATGAACATTAATCATCGTCATCAGTAACCTACTAGTCTCATAAATGATCTGGCCTCATCCACAGTCCTAGGAGCTGCCCAATTCATGATAGCTCTAATATTTTCCGGGTCTACTGATATACCTTCCTTGGAAACAACATGTCCCAAGTAATGAACTTATCTTAAAATAAATTGTACTTACTAAGCTTGGCATAGAACTGATGCTCTTTCAACAATCTCAATACTATTTTTAGGTGCTTTGCATGCTCTTCCTCATTCTTAGAATATATCAATATATAATCAATGAACACTATCACAAACTTGTCCAAATAAGGATGCAATACATTATTCATCAAACACATGAAAGTAGTTGGATCATTAGTAAGACCAAAAGGAACTACTACAAACTCATAATTCCCATACCCAATACAAAATGTAATCTTGTAGATGTCCTCTTCTTTGATGCATACCTGATGATATCCTGGTCTCAAGTTAATCTTCGAAAACATTGTTGCTCCCTTCAACTGATCAAACAAGTCATCAATCCATGGAAGGGTACCTGTTCTTCATAGTTACCTTGTTCAATTGCATGTAATTAATGCACAATATAACAATACCATCATTCTTCTTCACAAACAACATTGGTGCACCCCAAGGCGACACACTTGGCCTATTGTATCCCTTATCAAGCATTTTCGTAAGTTGCAACTTCAATTCCACTAATTCCAGCATCAACTCAATAGAAAAATCCACTTCCCTATAAGGCAGTAACTATGAAATCTCTACCGGAAATACATCCTGAAACTACTGCAAAATTTGATACCTCTTCAAGACTTCGACATCCTTAACATACTTCCCTTTGTCACTAGAAATATGAACTGCAAACAATACACACCCTTTCCTGCTACTGTGCTTTCCCTACATAGTTGTAACCATTCTCACTAACGTAGGCTTCTTCTTACCCTGCAAGATTCTCTTCCCTCCATCATCATCCAAGCACTCTATAACCTTCTCATAGAAATCTACCTTAGTCGTGTGAAGGTACAACCAATCCATACCCAAAAGCATATTGTACGAATCCAATGGAAGCACATGCAAATGCGTTGATGTAGGCGTACCATTCAACTCAAATGCACAACATATCACACAATAATGAACCCTTTTCTTAGTACCTATAGCCAACTACACCAACTAAGACTGTGCATGCACTTCTTTACTCAAGCCACACTTATCCACCAGGTCAGGATTAACATAACTATAATTAGAGCCAGGATCAATCAAAATGGAAACAACTCAATCACAGAGCTTACCTTCCATCTCAATAATGGATGTCTGGTGATTCGCCTGCTTATTATAAAATAATGTGTAAATCCGAGGAATGCTCTACCTAACATCCCCAACTATTTGCACCTCTTGCGCACTATCGATCTGAGGCCTGCCACCTTGGTACAACGGACGATCCTTCTTACGATGATCCTTGCCACATATCCGACATTGTAACGGTTCTCTGCCACTACCCTTATTTTTCTGCTCTGCAGGCTGAGGTCCATGTTCCTTCTCAGTTGTACTGAACTTCTTATAAGGAGCCACATTTTCTTTCCCACCTACATCTTGAGGTGTTTCCCTCTTTGGAGGCCATTTTCCTTTGGTTTTGTCACAACCTTTCTAGTCACTCTTAGGCTCAGTCTTGCGCTTTGATTGCTCATAACAATGCTTCAACTTCCTGATAACTTCCTCTGTTTATCTTTGAATGTTGATGGTAGCCCACCAATGAATCTTTAAACCTTTGTCTTCTTGTCCTCAAGATATGATACATAGCTCAACAACTCTAAGGACTTAGTCGTATACTCCATCTGTCATAGATCCCATCTTCAACTCGTAGAACACCTTAGACTTACGCCATAATATCTCTCTGACAAGTACTTCTTCTTGAAGAGTCCCTTGAACTCATGCCAAATCAACTCCTCTGTCCTAATGCCTTTTACACGCTTCACATCTTCCCACCAAATTCCTACCTTTCCTTTGAGACTAAAAATAACTATCATGGCTTTCATGTTCTTTGTATATGACAAAGAGTGAAAACCGTGGAGCAGAGAATTTCCCTTCTCAATATTACGAATCATTTAAATAAGATTACATTGGGGACATCAACAATAAATGACTGCAGTGAGACTGAACTAAATCTTGACTAAGTGAAATTGAATTAGGACACTTGGATGGACGGTTTTAACACCTAGCATGTGGTTGGAATTAGATTCTCCAAAACTCCCTGTTAATTACAACCACATAAAAATTCAATTAAGATGCTTGCTGGTCTATGTCTCAGCTAGGCCTACAATTTAAAAATTTGACTTCAATTACATTTACTTTTCTTCTTATCTTCTTCCGGATCCTGTAGCCTCTAAAATGTTTCAATTTTTTATTTTTGTTGTATCATTCAAACCTTAGTTTCTTCATTTGTTGGTGCATTTATTCTATTGTTCCAGGTTGTCTAAGCATGTCCTAGAATTCTTCAAAAATCAGCTTGTATGTGGACTGTTGCCACATGTCATCTTCTGTAGTGTTCTTTTCATCATCCATCTTTTGCTGCAACATAAGTCCATAATAAAATTTCATCTCTTCATGACTCCAATACCTGAAAATTTCATCAATATTTTCATCATCAAATTTGTCTTCAAGTTTCATTACTGCAAACTCTATGCAAACCTCATCTAGACATGGTGTTGCAAGCCATGCTTCAAGGAAATTTAACTGTTCTTCATAGTCGTCCTGTTTACCTACACATTGGAAATCAATAGTAAGTGTCAAAACATCTGCAGAACCACACTAGTTTTGTTCCTTCTACTCTATAATGAGATTTTTCTTCTGTTGTGCTTCCTTATCTACCTTTTCATATGTCTTCGTTTTCTCTTTGTGGACTTCCTACTTTGCCTCTATCTCCATCTCTGTTTCTGTCTCTCTGTCTTTTATTTCTTTACTAACTTGTGATGTCGCAAACATGTTGTCTTCCATTAAATCAGGTGGGATTTTCTCACTGAATAAAATCATGCCTATATGATTTTTTTTGTTGAATCATCTGCAACCAATCATCATTAGCCAACAATTCTTCATCAAAATTTACATCAACAATATTAATTATTGGATTCACCAATTTGTCATCAATAAGTTGTGTTGTTGGATTCATCAAATTTTCATCAACAAGCTCTGTTGCTGGATTCACCAAATTGTCATCAACAAGCTCTGTTGCTAGAATCACCAAGTTTTTGTCCACTTGTGGTTGCACACAGTGGGATTCAACAAACTTTTCATCTTGTTGTAGATTGTTGTTAAGATCCACCTTCATCTTCAACTTCAATGCTCCCCCTTATACCAAAAATCCTCTCAAGGGTATCCCATGCCTCCTTGGTTGTATTGGCATCTAAAATGAGGGGAAGAATGGAATTCTTCATCCTTTTCACCTCCAAATGTAAAAATATCTCAAACATCTCCTACTGTTGCTTCAAATTTCTTAGCCTCTTGGCTTTTCCCATTTGTTGTGTCTCAACAAGAAAATGAATTTGCAGACATGGTAGTTTCCTGTAATAAAAAATTATGCCTCTGCAAATGATGGCTATAGTTGTGACTCACAGTGACAACATGCAAGAATGGTGGCTCAAGAACCCAAACACATTCACCTTTACCACTCAAAGGGCCATTAATAAATTTGTATTAGAATTTAAGAGACACACATTTATGCATGCATAATATCTCAAGCACTTTTAATATCCATACCTCACTTATGCATGATAACATCTTCAAGCCACATTAAATTATTGAATAAATCCTTAATTGGAGCCACACTAATGATTCCATTAAGAAGAATTTCAAAGCTAAAGGGCTCTTTCCAATCTTTTCACAATATTTTCAATGATAAATATGATTCCTATTTTTTTTAAAGAAAAAATGAAGACCTTTAAGCCTCAAAAAAACATTCAATGAAAAAACCTTTTCAATGGTGAGTTGTGGTGCTTTGATTGCTGTGACTTGTGCTCCAAATCAGATTCCATGCTCTCTTTGTGTTTGGTGTTTTTTTTAAAATATGACAAGTAACGCTCTGCGTGGTGAACAAAAGCTGCGTTCAACTTTAAAATTTCCTCGAGCTTTGAACTCTGCTAACGTTCAATGCACTTCCCAAGATTTTGTTTTGCTGCATTACATGGTTAACACACTTCTCATTGTAGAATGATTGCATTGAGTCGTCATTTTGTGGAATTTTATAACTTCGTTGTTGATCAACGCTCTTTGGTAGAGTGATCAAGTGCGTTGGTCACATTATTATTTTATTATTATTATTATTATTTTAATTTCCACGCTTCTCCACCTTCTTCATGAGCAACTTGTCCACAATTTAGACTTTCAGAACACTTTCTCTCTGCAGCTTCTTTGTAGGAGGCTTCTTCAAAATTCTTCAAACTTCTGTTGCTCTCTCAAAGAGTCTTATGTAGACTCGCCACTTCTCTTTGTTTCTTTCACTTTTCTCACGTTGTTGCTCTTTTAGGGAGTCTTATGCAAACTAGCTCTGAGACCATGACAAAGAATGAAAACTATGGAGCATGGGATTTCCCTTCCCAATATTACAAATTAGTTAAATAAGATTACATTTTGGACATCAATAATAAATGATTGCAGTGAGACTGAACTAAAACTGGACTAAGTGAAATTGAGATAGGACACTTGGATGGATGGTTCTGACACCAAGCAAGTGGTTGGAATTAGATTCTCCAACAGTATAGTCATGCAACTTGAATAAATTCTTAATCCCAAGCAACCATGCTTCTACATCTTCTAGTTTCTTCAACTCTCTATCGAATGTAAGAGGTTTGGCTTTCTTGAAATCATCTGGCAAGTACCCCCTCTCACTCCTCTTATAAGGATGGTAGTGATGATGACCATGATATCTATCTAAACCAGAAATAGAATAGAATCCATAATGACTACCTCTCATGTTAGGTGTATCCATTCATCTGCCACCTCTGGCCATGTCATCCTTGTCTGACTCGTGCTCACCATGAGCCTGCTACCATATTCCCCATTAGTCCTTTCCTCTTGTCCATAACTGATCTATGGTTGTCCCTATCTCTGCAAATTTGATAAACTCTGAAGGATGACCACATTGACCTCAGTTTTCTTTTCTTGAGCTTTGGAAAACCTTTCTTGTGTCTGAATGATCCTATCATTATATGCCTTGCAACTCCCGATCTTTGCCTTCAGGCTTCTCAAGGTATCTGCTATATCCGAAGAATATTCTTCCCCGTGTTGCTCAGCTAATATATAAGGAGATTCATGTGAACTGCAAATCCACCATTCTCTTTGTCATCTCTGATCCTTTACTTCCTGCAAACATACCAAGTCAAATAACCAAATACAAACATAATCAAACATACCTTAGTGAAGTTCAGGGGAGGCTATCTTGTCTGAACAAATCAGTCCATATTAACACGATATATATATATATATATATATATATAGTTGACACCAACATATCAACCTATCGACGTCATGTATGATAACTCAAATTGTAACACTGAATACATACATGACAACCATAACTATTACTGTAATAGCCCTAGTGAAAATTCCATGTAATAAAAGTTAAAAATAATAACCATGATTGATGGGACCCTTATTCCAAACTGAATGTTGGGCAAAACATCCTAGTGGGCGTTCATTTCGGTTATTATAGCTAAATGATATTGGTAAAGGCAATGGAAAAGGCTTTGGAAAGGCAAAATGACATATTTAGCACATTTATTTATGAAAATAATGGGAATTAGGAGAAAAGGGAGATGAAAGGTCACAGGTTGCGTGTGAGGAGGAAAATAAAAGAAATGAAGAAAATAGAGGCCTCATATATAAAAAGGTTTGTGAGTATTAGTTAGAAATAATTTTCTCACACTTATGGCTCTCTTTCTATTCTCTCTCTCTCTCTCTCTCATTCTTGGACACTTAGAATTTTCTTGGAGCACTTTGGCATTGGATCGAGAAAGGAAAAAAAGGCAAGAGGAAGGGAGGAGCAAGAAAGGAAGAGCAAGATCAAGCAACTACAACATGATTCTTTTCAGGTATTGATTTGCATGTGTGATTTCCTTGCTAGATTTGGCATGCATGGTATTTCACGTGGTTCTTTTCTGTCATGACATGGGTTTTGCTAGGTGCGAAAGTGTTTTCAACCTAGCCTTGCCTATTATGAATAGCCATGGTGTTGTGGAGTTCTCATGTTTTGGTTTAGCTAGATTTCCGGATGGATTAGAAGCTGAGTGGGGTGGATCTTCGAATTGATATAAAACATGGCCTAGTAACCCCTAAACTGGATGGTGGGTTGCGGTAAAGCTTGATAGTGTGTTGCCTCGGTGGGCCTAGGAATACTCGACCAATGAATGGTGAGATATATGGTAAATCCTAAAGGTGGTTTGCCTCGGTTTAGGGCCAAGTGATCCAATGTGGATTGCAGTAAAAATTGAGAGGTGGGTGCGCTCCATCAGGCCTAGGAATCCCGAGTTGGGATATATGGTAAAGCCTGGAGAGTATGTATCGGTTTAGGGCCTAGTGATCCGTGATTCATACTCTGGATTGCGGTAAAGCTTGAGAGACTAGGAAACAGGAAAATTCCTCACGGTGTAAGCATAGATAATCCGACGATATCCATGCTTGTGTTGGCCTAATGATTGGGTGCAGATCATGGTAAAGCCAGTTATGACATGTTTATTGTGTTATCCTAGTGATCTGGTGTGGATCACGATAAAGCCTGATTTCCATTGATGAGGGTGAAGTGGTTTAGCCTCAGGATGTCCTGGTTGGTTCTTTCGGTTTTAGTCCCACATTCATGCTTGGAATATGGCACATGGGTGATTGGCTGAAGAAAGATTTGGCTTATCCAATCTATGGCCGAGTGGAACATGGAAGTCCCATCTCTGGTTGGTTTCTACATTCATTAATGAAGAGCTAATTCCTTTGGTATTTGATGTATAAATGTATTGGTTATTATGTGGATTCTATTGTTGTTGTATGCATGGTATTTCTGTTGTTATTATGCTCGCTATAAGCATGCATTTTAATAATCATGATGTATGAATCTCCCCATGTTTTTACTTGTAAATGAATGCATAATGTATCTATGGTAAAATAGATGGCATTGCAGCTAATAATGTAAAGGATCAATGCTTCTTAGCGATTCTCAGATAATTATGAGACCCCTATGCTCTGTTATGTTGTTTATACTTATAACTTTCATGTTTGACAAAATGTATGTCATGTCTAGTAGGGGTCCAGTTTAGTCCTCATGAATATTTTTGTAAATACATCATTGTTTGGGCACTTTAATTCATCTCTAAACTTGTCATGAAGTTATAGGCAGAGCACTAGGTTCCTAGGCTTGAAAAAGTGGCTCAAATCCCCGAGACGCTAATACAGAACTGAGTAATTTAGTCCTTGGATGCTGGCATGTAGGAGTATGCATGCGTCCAAAGCCCCATAGACGTAGGCATGCAGGCTTGTGCATCATTACATAGTATTTTATCACCGTTGCTGCAATCCCCGTCCCGAACATTGGAGGACCATTTCAGTGACTTCTGTGTATTTTCATACCTTGCTAAAAGTGTCATTGGATCCCTTGGCATATCAAGAACATTTTCTTTGTTGATCATTCCTCAAGCATACTCTCAAAAACATGTGATTATGGGTCGGCGTTGGTAGGAAGTTATGGCCTCGTGCCCATAGAGAAATTAACACTGGTCCCTGCGCCCATTGGCGCCTTGTCTCAGTGGGGCACTCACGGCAAGCAGCTTTTGGAATTTAAAAAAAAATAGAAACGAAGTTTCCATGCCTAACCACTTCGTGGGTGGAGTCATCATGGTTTGTTCGACTGAATAATGTCAAAGTCCTCCATTTGGCTTCTTGTTTCATACAATTGTGCAACTCCCCAAAGGGATAAGACCTCTCTTTCACCTTATGAGGGATCCCAAACCACCTCCTCCTCTCTTATAAATACTTCCTTCTCACATGGTTTCAGCTAGCTGAACAATCCTTACTATAGTTGGTGTGAAGAATAAGGCAGAGAGGAATCCATTGTCGAGAGAGACTTTAGGCCCTTTTCCTCACCAAGTCCGATCCCCGAAGAATGCTTGAGACGTGCCCGACTGAACCTGTCGAAGGAGGCTGCAACGTCAAGGCATTAAGGTTGTAAAATTCTTTTCTCTATCATTAATACATGACTAGTTTTTTGGTTCCAATTTTGTGTTCGATCATATGAAAAATGTTTGATTCTCCTTGACCAATCGAATAGTTGTAAATGAAACTTTATTTTCGTATGCTGTCACCGTTCACTTGATCCTTGTGCAGGTACACATACATTATCACTAAAGGACTGCGACGTGTGAAGACAAAGATCATAGGATCACTGTTGCAAGTTACGACGAGAGCGTTGGACCAAGGTAGGTCATATATCCCAACTCGTTTTTCATTTATAAGCTAGGATTCCAAAAATCCAGCATGTTCCCTTGTTGCTACACCCACCCTAGGGCTAGAGGGATTGCCTATGTCCGCAGAGGGGATTTACTTGCTCAACAAGTTGGTGACCATACTGGGGATCAGTGTGTTTGTCATCTCTCGTTGTTCATCTAGTGTTTTGCTTATCTATCCAACTTTGGCCGTATTACCACTTTTCTGCTTTGTTATGCCTGTCTAACTGTTTCCATCCATCATACTTAGTCTCAGAGCGTCAAGTCTAGCCTTTTCTCAGTGGGGTTTTTTTTAGCTCGACGCTTGCTGTTTCTTGAACAGTCGCGCTGATTAGCGCTTGTTGCTTGTTTTGCAGGTGTGCCATCCCCTGTTCAGCACAGATTACAACTGAACAGTCGCACCGATTCAGGTAGGTTTGGATTTGGGCCTTTTCTCTGAGTTTAGTCAGTGTGTCTTGCCTCTAGATTGGTTTTCCTCTTCAATTAGTCCAATGGAATTGCTTTGAATCTCCTATTTCATTCTTCTCAACTGTTTGCCCCTCATCTGATCAGTGTGGTTTGTCATCCTAGGGTTTCTAGGTGTCTTTTGCCGCTTGTTCGGCTACCTCCTCACTGAGCCTTCTAAGTTGAGTTTTAGTCAATCTAGTCTTTCATCTTTTCAGCTTGTAGACTGATTGTTTGACCTTCTCTTTCGATTTTACGTGTCGTTGGGTCGTTGAACTGCCATTTTGATGTCTGTTTGACCTTCCTTCTGTCACCCTGAGCATATATCACATTGCTCATTGAATCGGTTTGAAAGCCCTCTTTTTGCTTGAAGGAATGCATCTCTGTTTTGAGTGTGTTTTATGTTCGTGTTGAATTGGTCTCTTTGTTTTAGATTGTTTCATTCGAGTTGCTCAAAACTAGTATCTCTTTTGTCTTTTAGTGTAACAACTCATTTTTCTTCTCATTCATCTAAAAGAAAAAAAATTGCATTCTTTCTCTTTGTTTGAAAATGAAAAACGTTCTTTTGCATTAGTAGCTTTTAGTGAACAAGGAAATATATTTTCGTTTTCTGCTTTGGTTTTATTATATGCATTAGGAAAAATTCTTCTTGTATTTGATTGATTGTTGCTTTGTTATGAACTACTATCCCTCACTTAGCTAGCTTTTCATCGAATTGGAATGATTTTATTTCGCATATAGTTATGCATTAGGGATTTGAGATTACATTCGGTAAGGCCTTGAAATTGCAAAATTAATTCAAGACCAACTTTAAAATGAACTCAATCAACCTAAGGAAGCATTGAAACCTAACGCTCACATTTAGAGGTCTAGGCTAGTGACGTGTTCTGACGTCATTAAACCTAGTAGCTGTCGTTCGCCATCTGGCAGTAGACGGCACTAGCATGGAATTGTGCTCCCCGTAATGTTGAGTATATAAAGGGAGACCCTCATAGGTTGCAATCCTTTATTCATAGGAAGTCAAGTCTATCGCCCTGTAACCATGATACACTAAACAGAGCATTTGGGGAGATTTCCTACACGTATGTTAAGTCCTTGGCCATTTCTCTTTCATTTGATCACCAAGGTGTACATTGCAGTTCACAGAAGCTTGGTGCACCCTCTTGCTTAGATTTCATGAGTAGTCATTTTGGTCTTTTCATGACTCTTTAAAATTGAAAAGATCATCGAGCACTTGTCCTTTCGTGCTCATTCAACCTGAAAGTGACTAGAGTCACCTTTTGCCTTTTTCTTGACTCTTAAAATATGAAAAGGCGAAGTTTTGTTTCAGTGTCATAAAATGAATTTCCTACGATCACACACCCATTAAAGATATTTTATTGGCTTGTTAATTAGTAATTCATTGGTGTTTGGTCTTGAAGCCTCAGATTGTTCATCTCTTTTCTCTCCTACTTTTGAGACAAAGTCACGGTGGAGGAACCACCATTTTCATCGTCTCCTTCATTACCTCGTAGTGGAGATCCTTCTCCTGAAGTTTCTTTGGGGACACCTCGGCCTACTAGGCCTACAGGCTACTAGCGTTCTATTATTCTGAGTATTCTACCCCTTGGTACTCGATCTCCTCATGAGGAACCATTTGATATCAATTGGAAACCTCTAGACGTTTGGGTTGGTTTCAGAGACGAAGAAGAATATCCTCCTCTTACCTCAGACCCACCTGCCTTAGAACCACTTGAATCGCCATTAATGCATGCTTTGCTTGCCACTTCTCGTTGCCTTTTCACCAACAACAAATATTCATTCGACATGGATTCTTCGATTCCCATCAGTAGTGAAGAGATTTATGTTTCTACAAGAGACTATCAGTTCCCTCCAGAGAATTTTCCTTATGTCTCGGGTCAACTTTCCTCACAACCGTTATCTCTCCCAGCTATTTATCGTTCATTGATTCAGATCATTTATGGTGCTACATATTTGTATCAGAACAAGATATGGGAAGGTACATCGACTCCCACGGAAGGGTCATTTGTAACAGTATCGGGTGCATCCCCCTCAACTCCCATTACGTCGACCATTGTTACGTTTATCCCAACTAAGCCCACTGTTTGTGTGGCTTCATCTGCACCGAATGTTAGTGTGATTCTGTCATTTCCACCGTCTTCTACTGTTCGTGGGATGACTCCTATCACTTTCACGATACCCGTTGGGCTCGCCGTGAGTGGACTACAGCCTCACGTTTCAGGAGTCAAACCTACTGGCAGTGCCACCGTCTCTTTTAATCCAATTCTTGAAGGTTTGACGTACGATCAGTACATGTTGGCCATTCAACAATAGAATTATATCCCTAAGGGTTCTCAGCAGGCACAAGCTCCCATCAATCCTCTGCATTATTATGATGAGCATGGAAATCACATCTATTACTACGGGCCTAACCCGCCAGGTCCATTGTATGTTCAGACACCTCAAATGCTGGTTTACCCCAACCAGTTCGCATACCTACAAGGAAAACCTGTGGTCCACAAGGACATCCCTTTCAGGGACAAGCTTCAGTCCAATAGGGACAAACCTATGGTCCATTGAGACAACCCTACGATCCATAAAGACAACCCTTTCAGGGACAGCCTTTGGTTTAATAGGGACAACTCTATGGTCCTGCTGGTCAACCTTTTGTTCAACAGGGAGCATCTTATGTTCCCCAGGGGCAAACCTATCCATCTCAAGGACAACCTTTTGTGCAACAGAACCTGCCTTACGTTCAGTAAGGCCCAACTTTTGTCCAACAAGGTCAACCCTCTACTGCTCAGCCGGGGCAACCTAGCTCATCTCAACCAACAGGCCAACATGTTCCTCAGGGGAAGCCTGGTGGCTCTCAACATCCAAGCGAACCTACACCGTAGGGACAGCCTGTCCAACCCCAACAACCAGGCCAACCTGTACCCCAGGGGCAGCCTATTCAACCGCAACATCTGGGTCAACCTGCACCCTAGGGGAAACCCGTAGAGCCTCAAGGCACTGCTTACATTCCTCAAGGTCAATCTCAGGTGGTATACAATGCACCCCAAGGCATTGATTATATTCCTCAAGGTCAATCTCAAGTGGTATATAGGGTGCCCCAAAGAACTGCTTACATTCCACAACAAAATCCATATGTTGCTCAGACAGGACCTTAGTGGTTCGCTCAGAATCAATATCCTGGTCCTTAACCGGTGTATGGGAAAAATTATCAGGCTTATAACCCTTATGGAAAAAATCCTCTGGGACAAAACATATGGGGGAATAATTTCTCCCAACCTGGTTGGAATCCCAATACTAGTCTTTATCAAAGGCTTGCAATGCCTTTCAATCCGTAATTGCCTTTTCTCGCTACGCTGGAACTGCCCGATGTGTCGAAGTTGACGAATGATCCTATCCTTCATAATCCATATTAGCCTCCAGTTCCAACTAAAATCCCTGGCGATTGTCCCAAATTTGACGGCAAGTCCGAAGAAGACCCCCAAGCGCATGTTATGACTTACCATCTTTGGTGCTCCTCAAACACTTGGGTTGACGATTCCATTCGACTACATATTTTCCAACGGACTCTCACTGGTGTCGTTGCAAAGTGGTACATTGAACTCTCCCGCGACATATTTCAAGATTTCAACTCTCTTGCTATGGCATTCCTCATGAACTTTCAATTACCTGTTCAGTATGAAACTGGGGCGCACCTCCTCACATCCTTGAAACAGGATCGGGCTACTCACATCTCTGATCATATTCACGAATGGAGGCGGCGTCTTCGTTTGATTAAGTTTGGGATTCCTGATCAAATTCTAACTAATTGGTTCACTACATCTTTTATCGGTCCCGCGTATGTGTTACTGAGGAACAAGCCATCCCGCATGCCCAGTACCTTGATCTCGTCTAATCTCAATCCAGCACATTGTATGAACTCTTGTCCGATGCTCCGCGACATGGAACTACCAAAGCACCGACAACGCCATCTGTTGATGGTATCATTGGTTATGCGTCCCAGACTTCTCGAAATTCTTCTCCAAATCCTGTGAAGCAAAAATATACTCCTTCCATTGATATTGCTTCTCAGCCACCTCCGAATCGTGGTAAGACCGCGGAAGTGAATGTCGTCTAGTCCAATATGGCAGATAAAACTTCCAAGGGTAGGAATAAGGTTAAAGTTAAGGCCAAAGCTGATACCCCGAAATAGGATTCTTCGAAACCTAATGCTGATGATGGTTCAAAATGCAACCGAAGTACCCTTGTTTGATTTGTGACGATGAGCACTATACCAAGGACTGTCCACGATGGACCGAGGTGAGTCGATTGCTCAAAGGCACTCAAGGCACTCCGGTTGTTCTTAAAGAACCATTCCCATCATAGCAAACTTAGATGGTGGAGCAACCTCAATCCTCTGCCCCATTTGGCTCTCCGGTTTTCATGATGAACGGTCCTACACCCATATCTATTGTTGCCTGATCGAAAGATTACACTGAACCGCGTTAGGCAACAGGGAAGGAAATCGCTGATGGTCCTCCTCCCCCGCTTGTTTCTAGCCCTCTTCCCATTGAAAGGCTCGGTATTGAGCCCATTGTACGACCACCTTCTAAAGGTGTACTCTGAAATTCTTCCTACAACCCAAATGCCCGTGCCGCTCAACATTATAGTATTATTGAGGATTTGGCTCAAGTGCCATCCGCTGTGTCTGCATTGGAAGTGCTTCAAAGTTGTCTATTGCAATGGAAGGCTTTGTTATCTGCCATCGAAGGGGTTTACCCCGCTGTTCTAGCCTTATCACTTTTGATTTGGAAAATTTCATCCCGCGTCTCCCTCACCAGCTTGCACTGATCATTCAAGTTGGGATTAATGGAAAGAATGTCTATCGAGCGATCATGGACGAGGGTGAATCTATGTGCATCATGTCTTATGCATGCTGGAAAGCCCTTGGTTCTCCAACCATCAATAAATATCCAAATGCTTTAGAAGCTTTTGATGGAAGGGAATCTCGCTGATCAAGTGATCATGTCCTAAGTGAAGAAAATGCTCAAAATTGGAACTGCTCATAATTGGTTGAAACTAGAACGACTGGATAGGCCTCGTCAATACGATCCTGTTGCCATGAACGACACTCAAATCTGACACTGTATGTGAAAGTTATTCAAGTTTGAAAATTCACAATTTCATGCAAAAGACCAGTTTGACCAGGGTTGACTTTGATTAAAAAAATATTTTAAAAAGAATATTCCACAGAATATTCCTTCAGTAGCAAATCACATCTCGACACTTGGCATATGCGGATTGGAGGATTTGATTGACTGTATGTTTTTGGGCCAATTAGCATCTGCCACGTGGCAGACCCGGAGGCCGCCACGTGGCCCCAGGACTGAAGAATTTACTGTGGTAATTTTTTTGGCACTCAACAGGATTCGACCTCGGATCGGGTGGCCGCCAGCCCACCAGCCCGTCTGCACTATGGTTCTTAATATACAGAGGCCACATTTCGTATTTAAATTTCAACAAAGTTCTCGTTGGGGCAGAAAGGGGGCCAGCCCCCTGTACACGGAACCAAGCGCTCAGAACCCTGGCTCTATAGACCCCGACAGTCACGGTTAGTGGTGTGTTCACATGATATTCGGCGACGAGAGTTACGGTAACATTTAAATGCCACGGTTTTCAAACTGTTGGTTTAAACAGTTCCACCCGCGGGGGTTTAGATGGTCCATGTGACCACTAAACCTAACAATAAATGTTAAGCCAAATAGTTCCGACAAATTTGGGCAGAGTCCGCCTTTTTAGGCACTTTGGCCATAGTTAGCGGGCCTATCTCCAGTTAATCCACTTTTGGTGGAGTTTCTCTAGGCCAGATTGGACAAAACTTCTGTTGGTCATAACTTTCACATTACTGAACCTTTTAGAGATTTTTTTTTTTTGATTTCGGGTATTATCAGCATTCTGGAGCCATTATAATAGGTTGCAGAGCCATCAGAGGTGTCTTTCAGCCATTTATACTTCAGAGAATCTTGGGGAGCCATCAGGGCCTCGAGGGAAATGGAGCTGCATTGGACTACACTTCACTGTTTTAGGTGAAATCAAAGTCATTCTTAGCTTCTTTCTGTGTTCTGAATTCATTTTCACAGCTGTTTTGGTCTGTTTAGGACTTTTTCTCACTATATTACCAATTTGAGCATCATAATATATCAATGACATGCCCATTGGGAGCCTTGGACCCGTCAGATGTAGCCCAAGAGGGCTGAACTGCCTCATCATGTTGATGTGTGTTTATGGTGAAGTTATTCTGCTGTGTTATTTAGATTAAAGTTGTTAAACAGTAAAATAAAACAACACTCCCTCACACCAAAATTCATAAACAGTTATCAAAAACACTTTGTTTCACTTGCAAGACTACCCAAACACTTTGCACACTTAATTTAATGGAAATGAATACTTTGAAAAACAAAAAATATACTTTCATTTTCAGATTAGTTGGTATCAGAGCTCAGGTTTAGAGCCTTAGAAGCTAGAGTTTTTACTTAGCATTTGTTTTGTGCAAAGATTAAGTCACTTGTTTGCAAGTTTGGATGCTTACTAGGCTAAAACTCAAGAGAGGTGAAGGAAACTTGGTTAGTGCACAAACTACTCCACAACTAAGAAGGGTTAGAGAACCACCTCCAAGAGCCCTAGAAGAAACTTCAAGCATGTCTTCAAGAGAAGGAGAAGCTCTTGAAGAGATGGATCCCAAGGAAGAAGAACGAGTATTCCGGAAAGCTTTCTTGGATATGACTGAAATGGTAAGGATCCTCTATCAAGAAAGAAATGATAGGATTGTTAGAGAAGGGTCTAAAAACCAAAAAGAAGGAGAGGGTTCCTCAGGAGGAAAGAAGAGTAATGATCAGTCTAAGAAAGGACATGGAGGAAATGGTGATCCACCATATCCATCTTCATCCTCTTCCTCTACAACGTCTTCCTCGACTTCGGTAAATCAGTCTCATAAGTCGAAAACCACTGGTAAAAAATCCTTTTTTAAAGCTTGATGTCAAATTTGAATTTCCCATGTTTAACGGTGAAGTCAATGCAGAGAAACTAGACAATTGGAAGTTTATTTAAGGATTCAAAACCTTCATGATGATGACACCAAGATACAACTAGCCTCACTAAGAATGGATGGAGAAACATTGGTATGGTGGGAAGCCAAGACCAAGGATGAAATCAAGAAACATGGTAAGACTACTCTATCATGGACTGAATTTATTACTGCAATCAAGAAGCAATTTTATCCTTTAGCTCATCTACAAAAGGCTATAATGAATTGGCAAAACTTTAGACAGCTTAAGGGACAGAATGTGCAAGACTATACCCAGGAATTTAGGAGAAGAGCACTCTTATTAGGGGTAGACTTACAAAGTCAAGATACTTTGCTGAAATATATAGGTGGTTTGCATAGTTACCTTAAACATACTCTCCTTATGTTCAATCCTACTAGTCTAGACGAAGTTTGTGTACAAGCTACGCATTTAGAGGCTAGAGGGAAAAACACTTTTGATGAGGGTAGAAACAAGCCTTTCAAAGGGAAGAACAAAGATAAAACCTTTAAGGGAAAAGGCAAAAAGAATGCATCTATTAAACAAGAGGGTGAAAAATTCATTTGTAAACATTGTTCAAGAGAGGGCCATGAAGAGAA
This sequence comes from Pinus albicaulis, assembly GCA_034641835.2. NCBI lineage: Eukaryota > Viridiplantae > Streptophyta > Pinopsida > Pinales > Pinaceae > Pinus > Pinus albicaulis. The sequence goes on from CM076580.1 coordinate 1,434,501,713, forward strand.
AAACTGTTGGAAATTACATCTTGAAAAAGAAAATCAGTTTAACAAAACAAGGGAAAGAAGAAAACTGCAGCTACTACAACTACACCTCAAGATTTAGGTGATGATTCAGGGGATGAAACCAAAATTGCAGCCATGGGTTTGAAAAGTATGAAGGGAAAGGAAACTGAAGCTAAATCAAGCACTAGTACTTCAAACTGTCATGTACAAGCTCCTAATGAGGAAGAAAGAATTGAATTGTTCCATGTGAGGGTAGTCTCAAAACATACTAAAATTGACACACTGTTTGACAGTGGGTCACAAGCAACTCTCATATCAGAAGACTTGGTCAAACAGCTAAAACTTGAGACCATTCCACATCCAAAGCCTTATCCACTTGGGTGGATATGCAAGTATGCAAACTTACAAGTCTCAAGAAAGTGCATATTGCGATTCGCCATAACTACACACTTTATTGACACAGTTGAACTTGATGTGGTGCCGCTTGATATATCATGAATTGTTTTGGGAAGTCCTTGCTTATTTGACAGGAAAGTGATCTTCCATTGCTGTGAAAATAAATATCATCTCTTTAAATATGGTAAGGAGTTCATTGTCAGAGCACATCGCAAGAATACAAATATAGCGATGGTAAATGCGGGACAGGTAAAAAGGCTAGTAAATTCTAGTAAGAGTTTTGTACTTCTTATGGTTAATCCCAAGGTTGATATGAATCATGAGTCATTTGAAAATTGTGATTCCAAGCTTAAATCATATTTATATGATGTAGTTGAAGCACATCATGAGATGTTTCAGGAACCGACAAATTTACCTCCTAAAAGGGAGATTCAGCATGAGATCCATTTACATCAAGATTGTCCTCTTCCTGACATCGGCATGTACCACTTGTATATCATGGAGAATGCTGAAATCAAGAGGAAAATTAAAGACTTGTTGGAAAAAGGATTCATAAGACCAAGCACTTCGCCATGTGGGTCACCGATAGTGTTGATTCCAAAGAAAGATGGAACTCGGCGCATGTGTGTGGACTTCAGGGCATTGAACAAAATAACGGTAAAGAATCATTACCCACTTCCAAGGATAGATGATTTGTTTGATCAACTGAAAGATGCTAAATATTTCATTAAGTTAGACATACGTAGTGGTTATCATCAAGTTAGAATTGTAGAAAGTGACATTTGGAAGACAACATTTAAAACCAAACAGGGACTCTTTGAGTGGCTTGTTATGCCGTTTGGTTTATGCAATGCACCTGCAACTTTCATACGGGTAATGGATGATGTCTTACGTCCTTTTCTTGATGAGTTAATTATTGTCTACTTAGATGACATCTTAATTTTCAGCAAGACTACAGAAGAGCATGTCATGCATGTTAAGAAAGTACTTGATGTTTTGAAGAAAAATCAGTTATTTGTTAAAATGTCAAAGTGTGAATTTGGAAAGACTTCTTTGGTTTATTTGGGACACATAGTAGGAGGAGGTGCTTTGAGAATTGATCCTTCCAAAGTAGAAGCCATTGTGAATTGGCCTACTCCCAAATCCATTACAGAGGTAAAAAGTTTTCTGGGTGCAGCTTAGTATTGGAGGAAGTTTATTTCTAACTTCTCTGCCATAGCAGCTCCTATGCATGAAGTGACTAGTGTGAAGCGTGCTTTTTGTTGGAACACCTAATCCTACATGGGTAGGTGTGGAATGTGAAAAGTCACAATGGAGTCCAAGTGACCTTGGAATATGAAACCAGGAGTCACACCATTGTATTATAAATGTACATCTTTGTATAATGGAAAATAAGAAAGCCTCACGCTTATCCTTCATTGTGTTGAGTCTCTTGTGTGTGTGTGTGTTTATCTTCCTCATACACCATGTGTGTGCTTCAACATGGTGTTTAACATGGTATCAGAGCGGGCGATTGCTGGCCCTGCTCCACTTTGAGTGAGCCATTTGTTTTTATGGCCTGTGCATATCTGCATTTTTGCAGCATTTAGAGAGTTTCTGCAGCAGTGTTTTTGCCGCCATTCAGAGGTGTTTTGAAGAAGAGCAACAATGGTGTTGAAGAAGCGCAGAACTGCCCATCTGAAGGTTTTCATTCTCATTTCTTTCTGCAATTTTTGCCTATTAAATTTCTGCATTGAAGAGCTGCTGGAAAATAGTGTTTCAAAGTGGGTTTATGAAAGGAAAATTTCTGAGTTTTTCATTGAAAAATATCTGCAAGTTTCTGGATTTTTACTGCTAAAATTTTCTGGAAAATTCTGCATTTTTAAAGTCCATTTTCTTGCTACTGGGCTACTGGAAAGATTCCTAAATTTTCACTAAAAGATTCTTGAGTTTTCTGCAAATCTCTAATTCTGCATTCTGCTGCTGGAAGAAAAAAAAAAATACTCCCTCTTTCCTGCCACATTTGTGAGATTTCTTACTCCTCTCTGTTGTTTAAAAAAAAAAAAAAAAGGCCTTTCGGCCCCCTCTTTACCCCCTGCAACCTGCATTTTTTTTTAATATACCTGCAACACTCTATACCCCACGCCCTATGTAAAATCCCTCGTATCTTATCACCAACAATACCTCGTTGCATCTCCCATCCCAGCTCACAACTCCCAACCCATACCCGCGCTCTCACACATAGTGCCCCCTCTACACCTTACTGCACTCTCCACGCACACTCAACGCTGCTGCCTACCCATATCATAGCCCTCGGCCCTGTTTAAACCCTTGTTACTCCGTCCACACAACGCCCCCCCTTCAAACTACTCACCCCAACACTCACACCTGCTCGCTTATTCGCACTGCTCTTTCATACCAGGCCGCCCTCCCCACGGCCTTTCGGCCCCACCGGATTCAACCTACAGCTCCCCTGGCTACGTTCCACACGCCCTCTCTACGCCCACCCCTAACAATCCCCACGCTCTCAAACGCTCCACGACTACTACACTACTCCCACCTGCATTGCTGCAGCGCTGCCTCTCTAACCCTCATCTCACACAACGCTCTCCCTCCCCACGCGTCCACGCAGTCCTCTCTCTACATCGCTGCTACACCGCTCATATCCCTCACTCTCCTTACGACCCACCTGCGTTCAACTATACGCTCCTCCCATCAGCACTCTATCCAATCTACGCCCTTCCATCCATACGCTTAACACCCTCACTCATCGACCCTGCTCCAATGCTCCTCATAACCCGAGCCCATACGCTCCGCCCCTTCCCACTCTTATTACTCCGCCCCTCCCATATGCTTTCGTCCTCCCCTTACCCATCTCCTTTCATTTTTCTGTAAAAATCCGCCCTCCATTTACAATACCACCTCATTTTTAAATACTGCCCTTTCCTTTTTAATTTCATTCTTTATATTTTTAAATTTTTTAATATCCCCTCCTCCCCCATTAAAATTTCCCTTCCCTTTTAAATTCTTCCCATTTTTAATTATTCTCATTTTTTTAATTAATTAAAAAAAGAAGAAGAAGAAGAAGAAAAAAGCAGAGAGAGAGAGAGGAAGGAGAGAGATATGAACAGCAGAAATGAAGAAAATGACATGTGAGCAGATGGACTACATACATAGAGAAACGAGAAGATTTGACATTGTGTGATTTGTGGCATATACAAGAGAGTGATTTTTTGAAGAAATTGACATTTGAAGACAAGTTTTCCATCATTGAAAACAACTCTTTGAAGGAAAATTCAGCGGCCTTAAAGGCCTCTTGCACAAGTGTTTTTGCTGCACATCTTTACAAAATATTTTTGCAGAGATATTGACATTGTATTATGAGTGGAATTTGCCTCTTCATTCATAGTTGGAATCAGTGAATTTGAGTTGTTGATGTAAGTCATTGTTGATTGTCCTCCATCATTTGAGGAGCACATTTTGTACTTTGAGATTTCCATAGTTGGAAATTCTTTTGAGTCATTTATATTTCTTGTTGCATCACATTGTAAACGGGTGCATTTTCGGTTGAAGCTGACACCCTTTCATTTTTTGAGCCTAAGTTGTTGAAAATGGCTAAAATAAATGAGGCATTAGAGTTGTTGAATAGCCTCATTCATTCAAATGTTGATGATATCATAAAAATGAGCAAGAATGCTCTTTGTAACATTCAAAGTTGTTTGCAAGATGCACAAGAAAATATTGAGTTTTTGCAGTTGGAATCTCAGCTCCAACAAGACAAACTTCAGCAAAAGAGTCACCATTCTGAACCTGTTTCTGTTCAGAAGATTGTGAAGGACTATCATCAGAAGAAACACTTCCTCTAGCAGAAGCCTTCAGCTTCTTGCCAGCTTTGGTTGAGTTCCAGGAAATGCTTCAAGCATTCCAGAGTTGTTGGTAATCCTAAAACCATCACAGGTAGTAGACCTCCCTTCTTTTAGGTTGAAGGTCTCCCTTTTTTATGAGGGAAAATTCCTCTAGCAGAAGCCTTCAGCTTCTTGCCATTTTTGGAAGAGTTCCGGGAACTACAAAAAATTTTGCGTTCCAGTGTTGGTGGTCATCCTTAAGCCACCTCTTTTTTCCAACATTTCAGAGAGTTGATTCAGCCCAAGTGCTGCCATGTATACTTTGCAGATTTGTATTACAACTCTTTTCTTGGACTCACACATACCCCTTCGGATTAAGGGGGGATGTTGGAACACCTAATCCTACATGGGTAGGTGTGGAATATGAAAAGTCACAATGGAGTCCAAGTGACCTTGGAATATAAAACCAAGAGTCACACCATTGTACTATAAATGTACATCTTTGTATAATGGAAAATAAGAAAGCCTCACGCTTATCTTTCATTGTGTGTTTAGTCTCTTGTGTGTGTGTGTTCATCTTACTCATACACCATGTGTGTGCTTCAACATGGTGTTTAACACTTTCTCAATGGGGAGAAGCGAAACAGAAAGATTTTAAGTCTTTGAAATAGAATATATGTTTAGCTCCAGTCCTTGCATTACCGGACCTAAGACAGCCATTCGAGATTCAGACAGATGCTAGTGATTATGCCATGGGTGCAGTTCTCTTACAGCATGGTAAGCCTGTTGCATTTCATTCTGAGACATTTAATGGTGCTGTTGTGAATTATCCTACATATGATAAAGATTTGTATGCGTTGGTACAAAGTGTCAAAAAATGGAAACACTATTTTATGGGCAAAGAAACAATTTTTCATACCAACCATCAACCTTTACAGTACTTGCATTCACAAAGTAAATTTTAGCAGTCACGACATTTCAGATGGATGGGATTCCTACAACAATTTCACTTGGTAATAAGGTACAAGAAAGGTATTTACAACAAGTTTGCTGATATTATTTCAAGGCCTATTATTAGTGCTAGTAATTTTCTTAAGAATTATTCTATTGTGCATGAGAGCTACATAGAACAGTATGCATCAGATGTTGATTTTAAAGAGGTGTATGCTAACTTGAGTGAAGGGAATCATGTTGAGGAGAATGATTATCATTTGCATAATAATTTGCTGTTTCATTTGGGCAAGTTATGTATACCACAGGGGGGGAGACTAAGCATGATGAGAGAGGCTCATTCTTCTCTCATAGCTGGAGATTTCGGGGTAAGCAAAATGGTGGCACATTTACAGAGGTATTGTTATTGGCCTCGCATGATAGATAGTGTTGCACGTTTCATTAGAGGTTGTTCATTATGTGCTACAAGCAAGCCTAGAAATAGGAAGCTTGGTTTATATACGCCATTGCCGGTACCTTCTAGACCCTGGGAAAGTGTTTCTATGGATTTTGTTGGAGGGCTACCATTATCTAGAAAGCAACATGATTATCTTTATGTAGTAGTTGATCGTTTCAACAAGATGTGTATTCTTATGCCATGTAATAAATCTATAACTGCTAAAAAAACTGCTGATTTATATTTTCAACATGTATGGTTTCATTATGGCTTGCATAATTCTATTGTTAGTGACAGGGATTCCAGATTTGTTGGGAATTTTTGGTCCAATCTATGGAATATGATGGACACCAAGTTGAAAAAGAGTACTGCTTTCCATCCGCAGACAGATGGCGAAACAGAGGTAGTGAATAGAACCATTGTACATATTTTGAGAGGTTATTGCAGCAAGCATCCCAAGCTTTGGGATGAGCATTTGCATTACATTCAACATGCTTACAACCGGGCCAAGCACTCTTCTACAAATACTTCACCTTTTGAAGCTTGTTTTGGGTATTTGCCTAAGTCACCATTAGATTTAATTCTTGAGAAGGATGTTGCCATTGATGGGCATAGTGACATTGACAAAGCTCGCATGTTCATTGAAAGAATTTAGCTCATAAATCAGCAAGTTCAAGAACAACTTGAAAAAAGTCAAGGCAAGTACAAGGAGAGGCATGATAAGCACACAATTGATCATAAGTTTCAAGAAGGGGATGAGGTATGGTTGCATATTAGTAAGGAAATAATGCAAGGAGAAGGTAAAAAGTTGAAGCCTATTCATTATGGTCCATTCAAGATCCTTAAACAAGTTGGAAATAATGCTTTTCAACTAGATTTGCCTTCATATATGCAAATGTATTCTGTTGTTAATGTGAAAAATTTACGTTTGTATGAACCTCCTTTAATTTATGATTATGAAAGTGATATTCAGCTGCCATCCATAGAGGATTTCTTGCTAGAAGTTTTGGATGAGCTGAAAGAAGATGCTATCCTTGACAGAAGGACTCGCACTTCAAGGAGGGGAAATGTTGATTATGTTCGGGTTGGTCTTAAAGGCAACAAACCGAGTAAGGAAAAGTGGATGGAGGTGGAAAAGGTGAGGGCGCTGTACCCTCATATTCTTAACAGGTAATTGAAGGCTTTTGTGGGTCCAAAAGCTTCCCATTTGGGAGGTGTGATCAGGTGATCATGTCCTAATTGGATAAAATGCTCAAAATATTATTTTCTCAGAATTGGTTGAAACTAGAACGATAGGAAAGGTCTCGTCAAAATGATCATGTAGCCGTGAATGACACTCAAAACCGATATTGTATGTGGAAGATATTCAAGTTTGAAGTTTCTCAATTTCAGGTAAAAGCCCAATTTGACTCAGTTTGACTTTGGATAAAAAAAATTAAAAAAGGAATATTCCACAGAATATTCCAGGAATATTCCACAAAATATTCCAGGAATATTCCATAGAATATTTTGTAGAATATTCTGTGTAGACCAATCAAGGGGCACCACGTGGCCTGCCCGGAGGCTGCCATGTGGCCCCAAGATTTCACAGATTTCGTTTGGCAATTTTTTTTTGGAGTTAACGGGTTTCGATCGTAGGTCGGGTGGGTGGTAGCCCCAAGGCCTTACAGCCTAGGCCTGTGGTAGTTATTAACTATCACAGGTCCCAACTTGTATATAAAGTTTGTGGAATAAATGGTTTGGGCGGAAAGGGGTCCAGCCCTTAATGGCCAGCCCCCTTGGCACGAGACCGCAGGCGGAGAACCATAGGTCTAGTCAACTGGCAGTAATTACAAGCCTACTGTTACGGTTAAGTTAAATTCATTCACATTTGTTACAGCGGTGGTTGCGACAACGTTTTAATGCCACGGTTAACGATAACCGTTGGCTCCAACGGTCTATGTGATGGGTGCAGATAGTCCATGTGATCGCCCACCCCTGACATTTAATGTATGATTAATCTTGCACCTATTTTGGAGCAAATTCGACGGAGGTTCCAAAGTTGGCCTGCTTAACTCCAGTTAGCCCAGATTTGGTGGAGCTTGTTTAGGGCAAACTAGGCAAAACTTCAGTTGGACATAACTTTTGCTAGGGAAGTCTATTTGGAGCAATTTTTTTTTTATTTTGGGTAATTTGAGAATTCCAGAGCCAATGGTGTTGATTGCAGAGGCAAAAAATATCATCTTTAGGTATTTTTTCAGTAGAGAAGCTTGGAGAGCCATTAGGGCCTAGGGAGTGTTGGAGCTGTATTGGGCTATGGTTAACCTTTGGAGGTGAAACAAAAGCCTATCTTTACCGCTTTCAGTGTTCTAAGCTCATTTCTACAACTATTTTTTCCTATTTAGGCTTTCTTCACATTGTATACCTAATTTTGAGCATAATAAGAGCAAGGACATGCCCATTTGGGGGCCTTGGACCCGGCAGATGTAGCCTAGGAGGGGTGAGATGCCTTATCATATGCTGTGTTATATTCTGTGATTTATTTGCTGTGTTTTATCAGAGTTAAATATGTTAAATAGTAAAAATAAATAAGCCTCCTACACACAAAAAGACTCATAAATTCACCAAAATCATTTTGTTCCAATTGCAAAACATATTAAACAGGTTGCACACATAAGTTTATGGATAACGAATACCTTGCACCAGCAAACAAGTAGTTTCATTTCCAGATCATTAGTGATTAATTCTATTATTTCTTTAGGCAGAGTCTGTAAAGGGCCAGATAGCTTCTAGATCTCATCCTTTCTTTAAAGGTGACATATCCAGTAAATGCCCCTACAATTTATCTCTGTATTAGAAATAAGAAGTTCTCACATTTCAGATCATCAGGGGGTTGAAGCTCCGTTCCAGTAGTGCTGGTAAATAAGATCAGGGGGTTGGAGCTCCCTTCCAATAGCAGCTCAAGAATGAGAGAAGGTTGCAACCTTCTGTAGGTAGATGCCTACATATTGATATGAGTCTGCATCAGTATAATATTGTAAGCAGATTTCTTTAAAAGAAATATTGAATACAAAGACGACAAAAGCGGTGGTTTACTCCCAAATTGGGTTTCCACCTTAAATCCTGGTGTTCATGTGTGATGATTTATTCTGTTCTTACTACACATGCTTACTGCTTACTAAATATCTGATGAATTAATGATGCACTAAAGAATTATCTACATAATAAGATCTCTAGACATACACAAGTTTATTTAAAGATAACTGCGTGTATACGCTAGTTGGGTTAATTAAAGTCGTGTATAGAAATCAGTAAAGAAAAATAAAATTTTACAGTGAGTTATAAATACTGATTCACCCCCCCTCCCCTTAGTATTTTTCCCAACATATTCCACATGAGAGGATGAGAATTTTATACAGAAGCATCCAGAACTACTCAAGCATTTAGAACAACACTTTTTTGAAGGAGAGGGACATGTTAGGTCCTTATAAGACTAGTGTATCCCCGTATTGTTATTGTTATTCTAACCCCCTTATTGTTATTGTTGTATGCATGTAGTCCCCATATTGTTATTATTGTGCCCCATAGAAGCCAACTATTGTTATTATTGTTCCCTTACATTATTATTGCTATGTCGGATCTGATTATATTGTGACTCCTTATACCCCTATATATCGAAAGGAGGTTTTGTCATTTGTATCATCCAATAATTGTTCGTTTATGTAATGTAAAGAAGGTTGCCACCTCAAAGAGGATGATTTCTAATTCATTGATCTATATTTTCTTCTATTTTGTTAGTTGTTTGCATAACATATATTATAGGAAATCATATTCATGATAATAGGTACTTGAGGGAGGAAAACACCTCCAGTAGCATTGTTACCTTGCCTAAATTAACCAAGTATTCTCCCACCGTTTGGATTAATTATTGGGTAAGGAATCTTCCCTTTTTATTAAAATCCTTATGTAGTTGTCATTTTCCCTTACTGATTTGCATTTTTACACCCAAAACCTTGGTCGAATATGCATATTCACTATCCTTAGCTTCTTTCCAATGCTTCAGACAAAGATATGTATTTTAGAAGTCAATTACTTGATGTTCAGAAATAGTGGTAGGATATTTAATTTCCAATTATTTTTAACATACTGACCAGTAGTTGTTCATCATGGCTCAGAGATTGGAATCCTTCTCGACCTCCATATCTATCCCTACCTTCTCTGAGGTGTCTTCTCTAGACAGATCTTCTAAAGGAATTTTAGGAATTTTCCGCTTTACATTTACTTGAGGCTCGGACTGATTAACCTATTCATCCTGATTCATTATATCATTGGGTAGTTCAATATCTTTGTTATGAATAAAAATGTATAAAATATATTACAAATAATGTAAACAATAATAACAATAAATAATTATTAATTATTTAGTAAATAGTTAATGAAAAGGTATGTCCCTAAGGACATAACCGTTGGTGAAGAGGTACCTGCCTAGGGTATATAAGTAGACCCTCACCCTCATTGTAATCATCCCATGTATCACACCAATTTTATATACAATATTTAATACATATTACTTATCCTACAATTGATGTTTACGTCTTCAAAGTATTTTGAAGATTTCCATTGTGTATACGAACCATGTTCGTTACATTGGTATCAAAGCATTCCTTTGAGTATACGAACTATGTTTGTTACATTCTCTTATCCTAGGAATTGGTCATTAAATTTTTCGCGAACATATTTGTCATTGCGATCATGCATTTCACTATAAGAGTTTGGAACTTTGGATTTTCTCCAATTCGTCAATTGGCCTTTGGTCATAAAATAAATAAATAAATCATTGAGAAAAAAATAAAAATAAATTTATTACCAAAAACATATATATATATATAGATATATAAATAAATTAAAAAATATAAAAAAAAATATAAAGTGTTTGTAAAAAAATATAAATTAAAAACAAAATAAAATAAAAAATAAAAAATTATTTTACCTTCGGCTGCTGAATTCAAAAAGACGACAAACACTGCTCAACAAACACCACACCAAAACTCTGTCGCTACTGCTAACTCACAAAAAACACCAGCCAAAAATAAAAACCTACCATCTGCCATCATAGCCCAATGCACAGATGTCGCAAAACGACCAACGTAGGTTTGTTGCAACCAAACATAACCTTAATTCTGCACATGGCCAATAGATCTTATTTATGCACCCTGTCATAAATCTTATTCAATGATGGGCCTCTACCCTTGTTTCACCCCAATCCATTGTTGAATCAATCGCTCAGTGTGCCCGCCTTCTCCAATCGCATGCATTTTGCGGTCTCCCCTGTTCGCCAAACCTGAGAGACTTATGCTGCTACCACCATTGAACATAACTAAAGTCAAACGCAGGCTACAGCTGACGGACCAAGCCAGTTGGGTGATCCTCTGCATCATCGTTTGAAACATCACTCTACTCATCCACGCCCCCAACAAACCATGTCCTTCCATTGTCCCTTGTTCTTCACCAAACGACTTGTGTTATCAAACTAGTCAAACTTCACGTATTGTATCGTTTCATACTTGAACCATATATATATATTATATAATAAATTTAATTATAGAAGTTTAATTTTAAAAATAAATAAATAAAAAGAGACACATTGCAATATAAAAGTTAAAAAAAAATGGATCCCAATTCGAAAATGATGAAGGAAGTCAGGATGAGTTACACACAACAATAATTATTTTGGACTCAATGTCCAAATTGTATAAACAAAAATGGATATACATATATTTTAAAAAATGCAATTTACGTTTTCTGGCATGTGGAAGATTATTGGCACCAAAGAACATCAAGGTAATTCAAGGACACAATTGAAAATATTAGAAAAATAACTTGTGGAACTTCAGTGAAAAGAAGTGAAAGAAATCACAGTATAATAAAAATAAATTACAAAGCATAAAAATATTAACCAACAATGAACACAACTCTCACAAAAAAACTCTAATCTAATTTCATTAACATAGATATATATTTATACATGAGGGGATATGTTATGATTTTTCATCTCCACAAATTTCTCAATCAATAACTCCACAAATCACTCCATAATTATCTCAAAAATCATCCACAAATCTCTCATATATAATTCAACTAATTTCTCCAAGAATCTATCACTAAAAACAAAAAATTTAATTATTTAATGTTTCACAAATGATCCATTATTCCAACATTTATCCCCCATAATGATCATTTGGAAATATTCCAAGATCATCTCTAAATTCGCAGAACTTTCCCTTTGATGGTGCTTTAGTGAATATATCAGCTACCTGTTCATCTGTTTTGCAGTACTTGATCTCGATCACTCCTTGTTGAACCAAATGCCAAACAAAATGATACTGAATATCTATATGCTTGGTCTTCTTATGAAAAAATGGATTCTTGGTCATCTAAATAGCACTTTTATTATCACAAATCAACTGAGTGGGTTGCTTTTGTTGTTCATGTAGATCTTCTAGAATTATTGTTAACCAAATTGCTTAACATGTTGTTGTCGCTACCGCTTTATACTCCGCTTCTATTGTGGAGAGAGAAACTGTAGGTTGCTTGTTAGTACTCCAAGCAACTGTTGTTGAACCCATACTGAATGAATAACCTAAAGTTGATTTCCTGTCATCCATGCATCCAACCCAATTTGAATCTGTATAACCAATCAACCTAAAATCTTCTGTAGACCTGTATACCAAACCCTAACCAATTGTTCCCCGCAGATATCTTAAAATCCTCTTTGATGCTTTCCGATGAAATTCCTTGGGTTCTTCCATAAATATTGATACCATACCGGCTGCAAAATAAATATTTGGTCGAGTTGTAGTTAAGTAGATCAAACTTCCAACCAATTGACGATACAAAGTAACATCAACTGAATTGGAGTCATCATGTATGTATAACTTCAACCCAACTTCCAAAGGAGTTGTTGATGGCTTGCAACTAAACATTCTGAACTTCTTTATAATTTCCCAAGTATACTTGGCTCATGACATCAAAATACCATCTTCCTTCTACCAAACTTCAATACCCAAGAAATAATGCAACTCACCAAGACCTGTCATCTCAAATTCAGAAATCATATATGACTTAGACCTTTGAAATAGTTATATATTTTTCCCTATGTAGATCAAATCATCAACATATAAGAAAACTATCAGAATGTCCTGTCATAACTTAAAGATATAGATATGGGCTTAGATAAGCTTTTAACTAAGCCATTATCCTGAAAATACTTATCAATTCTTGAATACCATGCCCTTTGCGCTTGCTTTAGAACATACAAGGCCTTCTTCACCTAATAAAAATAATATTCTTTCCTAACATTTCAAAACCTTCAGGGTGATCGACATAAATTTATTCATCCACATAACCATTTACAAAGGTTGATTTAACATCCATCTGAAAAATTGGCCACTTGTATTGTGCAGCTAATGCAAGAACCATCCTGATTGTATCCAAATTTTCCGCTAGGGAATGTCTTAGTATAATCAATTCCTTCTTTTTGTGCATAGCACTTTGCAACTAAACGAGCCTTATACTTATCAATTGTGCCATTTTATTTATACATGGTTTTATAAACCCACTTCGTGCCAATTCCATCTTTTCCCTTTCGTAATTTTTCCAAGTCCCATGTATCATTTTTTACCAAGGCATTCATTTATGCTTCCATAGCTTCATTCCATTATTTCTTTCTTGATTTTTCTGCATAATCATGTGGTTCATCCATTTTCAACACTTGATCCATAAGTGCATAATTCACTAGAGAAATTTTAGATCTAGTAACCCTTCTTTCAAAATTTCTATCTAACGTACTACTTTCTGAATTCCATATTTCAAGCCACTTAGGCTTCTTCTTAACTTCATATTATTTTAATAACTTAGAATTTGATTCATCACCAATATTCACTTCATATTTCTTCAATTCACACTGTACATGTTCCGGATGATATATTCCCTTCTCATCACAAACAACATCTCTACTTATTATCACCTTCTTTGCTTTCGGATGAAACAACCTGTAACTTCTTGTTTGAGTACTATATCCAATAAAGATACACTTCACACTATTATCATCCAATTTCTTCCTCTTTTCCTTAGGAACATGTGCATATGCAGTACAACCAAAAAATTTCATATGTGCAACACTTGGTTTGTATCCTGACCATGCTTCTTCTGGGGTCAAATTCAACACTGCTTTGTAGGACATCGGTTAAGAGTGTATACTATTGTGTGTACTTCTTTGACCCAAAAATCATTTCCAAGTGACTTAGTTTTTAACATGATTCTAGCCATTTCAACTATGGTCCCATTCTTGCTCTCTGCAACACCATTTTTTTGAGGAGAATATGAATTGGTAAACTCTCGCTTTATTCAATTCTTCCTGCAATAATTCAAAAACTCATTTGACTTTTATTCTCCCCCATTATCTGTTCTTAGGGTGAGAATTTTTAAACCACTTTGCTTTTCAACTAAAGCCTTAAACTCAAGAAAATGAGAAAATACTTCTGACTTCTTTTGCTGGAAAACACACCCAGGTCTTCCTAGAATAATCATCAATGAAAGTGATGAAATAGCATGCCTTTCCAAAAGACACAATCTCCATTGGACCATACAAATTTGAATGCACTAATGCTAGACCTTCTCTAGCCTTACATGTTCTGTTTGAGAACATTTCCCTGCGTTGTTTCCCAAAAATACATCCTTCACATACTTTATCGTCCAACTTGATATGAGGAAGACCATTCACCATGTTATGCTTTCTCATCAGCACCAAAATTTGAAAATTCAGATGTCCCATCCTATAATTCCAAAGCTTACTATTTGCTTCTTCTGTTGTATTCAAACTTTGTGAATTACTTGAATCAAAAGAGAGTTAAAAAATTATGTCTTCAATCATTTCACCTCTTGCTACAACCTCATTTTTATTCAACTTATCCATGATTAGGCATTCTTTATTATCAAACACTAACTTGTAGTTTTTCTCCATCATTTTTCCTACAGAATGTAGATTCTTCTTTAATGCTGGTGTCAACAAAGTGTCCTCAATTAACTTCTTTTTTCCATGTAATGCTGGTATTGCAACTGTGTCTTTCCCTTTCACCTGAGAAACATTATCGTCACCAAATACAACTTTACCAGAATAATAGTCATTGAATTTGGTAAAAAACTCCTCTTGAGATGTCATATGTGTCGAACATCCCGAATCAATATACCATGCTTCACTTTCTTCACTATGTCCCATCAAACTTGAGATGAATAACTTCTCATTCCTAGTTTCTTCAACAACTGTATTAGCACCTTTTCGCTCCATATCTCACGTTTTTGCATAGTAATCTCTTTCAAGATGGCCAAGTTTTTGGCAATAATAACACTATGGTCCTCCACCTCTTCCTCCATTTCTACCTCCACCTCTTCCTCCATTTCAAACTCCATCTCTTCCTTGTCCTCTTCCACGAGATCCATCTCTGCCTCTTCCTCTAAGCTGACTAGGATTCCTTCCTCTACCTCTCAAAGGTGATGCATTTCCTTGTGAACTTTGCTGATTTTTGTTTTGATTCTGATTATGATATTTACCCCTAATTCTTCCTCTTCCTCTATGCTTTGCAGAAAATGCATGTTCTACTTGCTCAGATGGTTGATTCTCTTCAACAGTTAACAAAAATCCACTTAATTCATCAATTTTCATGGTATTTAAATATTTAGAGACCATAATACTAGTAGTGACCATGTGAAACTTAGGAAGAACACTTCTTAAAATATTATCAATTGGCCTTCATTCTGAAACATATTCACCTAATGACCTCATATGATTAACAAGATATTGCATTTTTGTGATGTAATCATGAATGGATTCATTACTTTGCATATGAGAATTTTCAAAATTCCTCCTTAATGTTTGCAGTTTAGCTACAACAACACCTTCATATCTATTCTTTAAGATATTCCATGCTTATTTAGATGATATTGCACCACTGATTATTGGGAATATAGATTCTTCAAGAGAGCGTCCTATAAGTGAAAGTGCTTCATTATATTTCTTAATAAGTTCCTTAAGAGATTTCTTTTCACCATCACTTAATGCTTTGAATTCATGAGGAGATGGTATAGTGGACCCATCAGTTACAAGTTCCCATAAATCTTTAGTGATGAATATAGGTTGCATGTGTTTGCTCCAATAAAAGTAGTTTGTGCCAACAAGTTTAGGAATACAATACTGCTTGTCACCATAAATTTGTCTCAACACAATTGAAAAAAAAATAAACCCTTTACAAAAATATTTATAATAGCATAAATATATAATCTCAGATACAAACTCAAATTTAAATCTTCCTTCACATTATTTCTCTCTAAAAAAACACTAATTCTCAAAGTACCAAACATTTCTCTCTTCGAAATATTCAATAAAAAAACAAAATTTCTTGCATCTCCACTAAGTCTCTATCCTTCTTATTCACTCCATGCATTAAAAATAATAATAAGAAATACATATTCTCACTCTACTTCAGTTTCACGTTCACCATAAAAACAAACTTTAATCTTTTAAAGTTCATTCCTTCGAGTATTTAATATTTCGATCCCCAAAAAAACCTTAATAAGCAAGCAAAGAAACACCAATTCTAATTTAGGTTGACTCACTCTTCACGTAGATTTTACTTTTACCATGCATGCCAATTTAATATTTAAAACATCACCCATGTGATTCCACGTGCTATTTAAAACATCAACCATTGCACGCTTATTAAAAAAACCATTACATCTACTAAATACACGTGGCCCCCCTAGGTACCCCTTCATTGAGGTTTAAAAATCTCCACAAAAAAGGTACCCACGCAGGTCCAACAAGTGCAGCTATAATTCAACAAGATTATCTCCAACACAGATCTGCAAGCAGAAGTCTTACCACACAAGTCTCCTTGCGAATGCTCCATGCAACTCTGATACAGATCTGCAATACAGAGGAACACAATGATGGAATACAAATTAATTGTTCAAATGATGGATACATTTAGGCACCAATGCTTTCCATAGATTTTTTTTTACAACTCTCATAAGTGGATTCACGCTTCTCCTTCATTGCGCGCAGATTAATCCTCCATGCAGGAGGGAATTCAACACTCCAACTCACTACACATTTCACAAATTCTTTAGTTCTAGGCAATGGCTCTGATACCTAATGAAAGAAATCATAGTACAAAACATAAAAATATTTACCAATAATGCACACAGCTCTCACACAACAACTCATCTAATTTCATTGACATAGATATATATTTATACAAGAGGAGATATGTTAGGATTTTTCATCTCCACAAGTTATTAATCAATAATTCCACAAATCATTCCATAATTATTTCAAAAATCATCCACAAATCTTTCATACATAATTCCACTAACCTCTCCAAAAATCTCTCACTAAAAACAACAAATTTAATTATTTAATATTTCACAAATGATCCATTATTCCAACAAAAAGAAGCATCATAAAAGAAGTATAAGGTATTGAAGATTGATTTTACGAAGAATCAGCAAAAATAGACAAAGAAATTTTGTTCCTTAGAGATCACAGTGAAAACCTACTCGGACGAGTCAAGAAAGATAAGGCCACAAAAAAGGAACTACAGAAACACTTATCAAAACAATAAGAGGAAAATTTACGTTTAAATAACCTTAATCAAACATTATTAGAACAAATCCAAAGTTTAAAAGATGAGGAGGATACTAAGAATAGATTCAACAATCGAGAAATCAAAGAGCTTTTACGTCTAAGGAATCGTAACCAAGACCTTCTTACGCAAATAAAGAATCTTAAAAGTGACAAGAAGTCACTAAATGACAAGTTAGAAAAACTTACTCAAGAAGAAGTATTAAAGTATCGAGTTATAACATTCCAAGTTGAAGATACGGGAAAAAATATCGATCCAGTCAATATCACAACTCAAGAAGTGGATAAACCTACTGAAGTGAAGATGTACTAAGAAGTTGCAGTTCAAACATAGATTTCAAGTGAAGATTCTATAACCAACTCAACGACATCAATACCTAAAGTAAATCAGGATATTTCCACACATATGTTAAAGGAATGTCAAACAAGAAGAACTCCTTATCTTCATGTGAATCACAAGAATAGACACCTCAATAAATCGATGAATCTATATCACTCAAAACATAAACAACGTATTTATGTCCTTAGGAAGACTGAAGTTTGCATAATTCAATCCTATGATAACAATTCACTACAAATATCTAGTCACCAGAAAGTTCCATAGAAGATTAATCTAGGATGGTTCGATCCATTTTCAGTCTATCTTTTTTTGTTTTTTATCACTTAGAGCATCATATCATTTTGTATCAATGAATATGAAAGTTAACAAATGAGAAGATATTCAAAATGGGAAAAAAAATCAAGACCTTTCATCAGTAAGCTTTGAGAAAAAATGTTTTTGAAGAGGAAGACAATGTTATGAATAAAAATATATATAATATATTACAAATAATGTAAACAATAATAAAAGTAAATAATTACTAATTAATTAGTAAATATTTAATGATAAGTTATGTCCTTAGGGACATAACTGTTGGTGAAGAGGTACTTTCCTAGGGTATATAAGCAGACCCTCACCCTCATTGTAATCATCTAATATATCACACTAATTCTATTTACAATATTTAATCTACATTACTTATCCTAAAATGGATGTCTTTGTCTTTGAAGTCTTTTGAAGCTTACTCCACTCCGTATATGAACCTTGTTCGTTACAAACCTCCTTAGGGTTTGATAGGGATTCAAAATTTTTGTGATTTGGATATGACTCAAGAATAATAATAAAATTCTTTGAAAGGGCTTTACGAGTTCCTAGGGTTTCATTTCTTGGCGACCATCAACTAAAATCCACCAAGGTTAACCTTCGTGTCATCAACACATTGTTCCGCTTGGAGAATCAGACAATATTTTAATAGGGGCCTATACTCATGGCATCAGAAACACTGGAAAATACATGTTCATAGTCTAGGGGTTGGCTCCATGTTTCATCACGAAAGGATGACTCAATAGAGTTAGGGAGGGGTTGGGATATATTCATATATACACATATTTTGGCATATGAAATATATCAGCCTCACTTAGTTACTTCATATATTTCATGAAAGAACCAATAACATTTCCAATCCCTTCCAAAATTGGAGGTTCCCATAATTATTTAGGAATCCCAAACTATCTTACCCAGACTAACGCTACCAAAAAATGTGTTCTCTATATTATAACGTTCCTCCTAGTAACAATTGAAAATGCCTGCATGTTGTAGAAATAGGGATCATTTTCAAACACCCTGGTTTGATATTCCAGATTGGAGAAGATAAGTACAAAGAAGCCTTTTCTCCCTGCTTCAAATCAATCTTGCATTTTTTCTACCATTTTATTTGGATCTACTTCACCAAATATTTCTTCGTAGGCTAAATTCATACACATTTACAAATGAGGGCATGGTATTTAATAAATTGAATATGGTTGTCAATCATATTAGACCAAATCTCATACTTAGAGTAACTGTTTTGCGCAATAGGCATATTGTTTTGAAACATGATTGTCATTGAGCTCCTAGGACCACACTCTCCCAAAAGCTACCTTCCAGGTGAGTTGCTCCTGAACTGCTAGCTTTGGAATGTTTTTCCCCAACAAATAATTGTTTGTAGGAGGGGATTTCTCCCCTCCCCACATGGGAGGACATGAAAAAATCAATATGAGAAGGAGGGAAGACAAAATAGATACATAAATGGAATGAATATGATTTCCTACTACAAAATCAAAATTTGCAGAGAAATCTGCTAAAACAGAGCCCTGACCCTAAGACAACATCTTATATATTTTAAAATATTATCATTATGAATATGAGTGATCATTATTTAAATTGATTATAATATGATATTCATATTATCATTTTCTAAGAAGAAATTACTTATAATTTTATTAATAAAAAAAATTCAATATAACAAAGTAGAGTTATTATTTGAATTAATTTTTTAATTGAGTCAACATCATGGTTTATTATTATGATTATTATTTGTTTTAGTACCTCATTACAATATTTTATACAAAGTTTAATTGCAACATTTTTGCTATAATGGAGCTTGCATTTCTTTTATATTTAATTTAAATATAGAGTTTCATTGATCTAACCTTCTGTTACAACATCTTCATCATAATCGATTGTAAAAATATTTTCACATAATAAAATTAATCAATTTATATAAATAAAAATAAAAAAATTGTTTATAATTTTATAAAATATTTTAGTTCTCTTAATTTAATAATGTTTCACTCATTATCCCCATGGAGGGTGCCAATCCATCTAAAGAAAAGACATCCATGACAGAGCTAAGGTTTAAAGAGGGGTTGTAGGTTACCCCTACCTAGCAGCCTGCATGGCCACTTCGTCACTAGGAAACTCATATAAAAAAAGGTAAGTTCTCATCAACATTGCATGTGAGTTTATGAGTGCTCGGGAAGGTAAATTGACACCAAGGATTATTCAATCAAAATTTTAGGGAGTAAATTATGGTTCTACAAGGACAAGGATGTGGTTATAATGTGCTGAAGTGGAAGGAAGCTATTTGTGCAATTGACAGTAGGAAATTGGTAGCCACAACTGCTCTTAAACCATGGCGGCCACCCCCCAATTGGAACAATCCCAGACTAATAAAATAGGCATTAAAGAAGCATGCAATCTCAAACTTCAATGATCGTAGCTTATCTCAGTGGTACGAGGTATTCAGTGGTTATACAGGCTTCTCCTCTACGTGGTTCTTCATTTCTTAGGTTCAACCTTTTATTATCTGTTCCTAGCAACTCATTTCAAGACTAGCATCATTTTGTGCTTTATTTGTTTAATTCGTCTTAGTATTTTGGATTCTAAATTTCAGCCCCCCTCCTTGATTCTATTTTTCTGAGAGGATTTTACTCAACTATTTCTCTTTGAACTAGCCTTGTATCCCTCCTTGTCTACCAAAATTTCCTGTCAATTTACAACTCCTCCTTGAAACTATACCTTTCTGTCATGGATGTTGTCCACTAGCTCACTTGTTTTATCCTTGTTCTTCTTTCCCTATTTTATCTCTCGCTTCAATCACGATGTGTCATCATCTAGTAAGTCCCTTAGGATGTGACCATCATGGTAGGATAGGACCACCTCCTTCTCCTGCCTTCAATTCCCCTTCCTTTCATATCACCCACACCCAAACCTCAACTATGGATTCTATGGGGAGACATATACACATTATCTTGGAGTCAGCTAACGAGATATTTAATCTATTGAAGAAAAAGTTAGGAAAGATCATAGATTTGTCCCTGATTCTCATGCTAAGAGAGAGACCAAATATTGGATCCCCTATTTTGATAATTAAAATAGGGCCAGGGCATCAACCTACATGTAGAAATTAATCTATATTGACATGTCAAAACTCTTAGGGCAAGGTTCTCACTGACAGAGTAGACTCTCAACAAGAGCTTATTGTATGTATAGTTGAACTCATGGAGAAAATTGAACACTATCAATGGAAAAATAAATCTATTGTTCAAGCATATCATTGGCACTGAACTCCCAACATTGGATACCAACGTCGCTCCTCAGTTGTATGATCAAACACACATCCCAGCAACACGAAAGCACCCATATCTTAGACTATGTTTTAAATTTTGTTTTATAACATGATCTTGCCTATCAGTATATGCATCATGGTCGATGCAATACTTTTCTTTTTATATTTATGGTTTATGTTTTCAGATCGGAAGATTAGAAACAATAGGAGCAACTTAAAAATTCTAAGTTTATGTTACTGGTATGGTTTCCCTAGCTGTAGACTAGTAGAGATTATCTATGACGTAATTTTGTGTTTTATGAATTAATATAACTTTTATTATTATAAAAACTCTAATCTTACAACAACAACAAAAAATTAATATTCACTCATTAAAAATGGATTTATATAATTCCTTTTTCCTGTGTTTAATAGTTTATTTTAATAAAAAAAATAAAAAATGTTTTTGTTGTGTTTTGTGAAGTACTTTCATTCTTTTGTTTAATAACATGTTTTTAATTTGTAGAATGTATTGATTTTTTTTGTAATGTGAAAATTCTATTAACTATAAGAATAGAAAACTACATCATGAAATAGGTAGTCCATGTTAATCTCTTGCTAGGGAGACCTGACCATAACCAAATTAGAATCCTCCTAATGGAGGTCTGAGATATCAAAAAATAAAAAGACAATACAAGAAACACATGATATCCAGTGTATTGTCATGAGACACTCTAGCTACATAAAGTAATAACCATATACATGTGGAACATCAACATAAACTGCAATTCACAAATTGCCCAAGTACCTGGACTGAGGACACTTGTCACTTCACTCCTATGGGGTTGAGGTCGCATTTCCTCATACACATATCAGGCGAGGCGACGAATTTCAGTTCCCCCTCTCTTCCAAGCTTGTCACCCCATCTAGAGAATATTTTGATTCTTTTAATTTAATAACATTTCAATTATTAAAAATTAGATGTTTTGTATTAAATTTTGTTTTATATTATTTAATAATTTGTTGTAATCATAACCTTGCTTCATTTGATTTGTTTTTGGGTTTGTTTCATAACATATTTTTTTGGTTATGTTTTTCATTTTTATTTTTCAAAAGTTATATTTATTTTTATTTTTGTGTAATATTTAATTTTGTTTTGTAGAAATTTTTTAATAAATTTTTTTATATTGATTTATATATATATATATATATATATATATATATATATATATATATATATATATATATATATATATATTATTTTTTTATTTTTTTATTTTGATAATAATTTTCTAAATACATCTTTATATAACTATTCATTTATTTTTCTTGAATTATTTGCTTCAAGATAAAAGTTAAAATGAATTTATCTTTATGTGGTTTTATTTAATTTGTTTCTAATTTTGTTGTGTGGAATATTTCAATTCAATTTGTTTAATAATTTGTTTTACTTATCGAATATGGACTAATGGACCGTTTTTATGGTAATTTGCTGATATTTATCATGTTATTATACTTGTGGGATATAATGCATTCATTTTTGCATTCACCAACTATTAGTTTCCCCTTAACTTAAAAAAAAAAAGTTTATCCAAAGTTTAACATCATGAAATGAAATTTGTTATTATTAAATAAAATTTAAATTCATTTAACTAAAAAAATAAAAGTTTATCCAAATTTTAACATTATGAAATTAAATTTGTTATTTGTAAGTAAAATTTAAATTCATTTATCTCAAATATTATTGGTTCAAATGTTTCACCTCTTATTGAGTAATGATACCTATAGAGTGGCTCCGCAAATGCTTATGGAGTGGATTATTTGATCAACACTCTCTCGTGTCGATTGATCTTCAGATACAATGATGTATTCCCATTGTAGCACATTGGACACCTAGAGAATGCACACATCGACCTCCACCTCTATACCAAGTGACTATACTTGCGATTTAAACCACGCCAAAGAATAATAATGTGGGTGTTGTTGTATCTTAAGATACAATCCCTCGGTTGTGAAAGGAATCAATGCTTAAGACATTTTAAAAGTGTGTCATAGAAATAATTTTATCATGAGGTCTCGGTTCTATCCCACTAGAAACTAGTTTTCTAAAACCCTTAATGATCTGGAATAATACAATATTTTACAATGCCATTGACTGTTGATATCTAAATTAAAAGAAGAAATGCAAGGGAAACTCAAAGTAATATGATGTAAACATGGAATCTATTACTTTAAAGTTTAAGAGAGAGTTTGTGAAGAGAGGGGAAACTCGAAATAATACAATGTACACACAGAATCTATTACTTTAAGTTTCAGAGATAATTTGTGAAGGGAGAAGAGATGGAGTGAAGGAGCGCTTATTAAGGCTATTTAAATATTACTTACAAACATAAATCAGAGACCAGCTACTTCTTTAATTCACTTAATTCAAGGAAGAAACCACATAAAATGGCATAAAAAAACGAATCACCATCTACAGTTGCAGGAAACTTGCTGCTTCTTTCATTCACCCATCAGAAAAAGAAGTACAAAATGTAGTCCCCAAGAGTTGTAGAACTCGGAAACTCTCCCTTTCTTACTCATTATTTTAAATACATACAAATATAGTTTGTAACTACTGGAACTTCTTGTAACTAATCAAACTTCCTAAAACTGTGTAAACTACCTATTACATTGAAATCGAGGACACCATTGTAGCTTCAATATTAACAAAGAAAAAAAATAACACTTGGCATATAAACCTTTTGCTGAATCTGATTTGTTGCTGACTTGTCTCCTTCCATTTCAGCTGTTATGTCCTAACATTCTGCATAAACACATCTCCACCCGAATCTGACCATGCTGTTGCATTTTGAACACTGCCATCATGTCATATACTACCTGACTCTGCCTCTTCTACTCGTGCCTTCTGCGTTTTGTCTTCTCTTCTCCTGTGCTCTGCATCGAGTCACATACCCGAGTCTTTCTGCCCGCGTTCTGACTTTCTTCCATTATCATAGCGTAATCGCTTTTAAGACTTCTACATGTAGCGTTGGGTATTTTTCCACCTGAGTCTACTCCCGCGTTCAGCCTTTTCTTCATAAACCACTGCAAGACTTGGACTTGAAACATATTCTATTTACCTTTGAAGAATGCATTGCGTCCACTTTCTATCGCATTTCAACATTTCACCATTTTTATGTTATAAGCCTCCTCTAACCTCCGATGCAATTTCTCAAAGGAAAGGTCCTTACTTCTGGATCTGAAATCCTTTGTAATTTTACTCTGAAACTACTTCACATCCATCCCTTATCGAAATTTCAGCCTTTGGTGTTCATAACATATTCCTTAGTGTCGTTCCCCTGAACTTGTGATGTGTGATGCATGATAAAGACAGGGATGACATGGCAAGAAGAGGTGGGGCCGATCGCAAATCGCAATCGGCAAAATGAAACTTTACCGCGCTTTGCACTTCGGCATTCGCAACAAATTCCTTAGCGCCTTCCCTCCTGAACTTGTGACATATGATATGTGATCGCATCGCATTACAATATCACAAATTTAGGCCTCATCAATGATCAACTTTTATAACCTTTACCTTGTCAGCACTTCGCAACTCCGTAAATTTTCAATTCCTCCGATCACTGCAATATACTATCACCTTTTTGTGCTATGATCTCAGCCATCCACCTCTCCGCTTCAACTCTGCGCTTCAATCCTAAACGTCTATTTTCTCCTTTGCGTCGCCTCCCAAATTCTTAAGTTTTTAGGGAAAATGTGAATAAGCTTGACTCGACCTTGACCTGTGTGCAATGTTATGAATGCATCAATCGACCCGACTCAACATTTACCTATGCGCAATGTTCTGAACACATCAATTGGCCTGACTCCTTAACTGTTATGCATGCGAATAAGTCTGGCTTGACCCCTGCTGCATACTTTTCTTCTTTGCTACTCCTCTGGCTTAGATTACACCTCCAATGCTACTGCTTCCTCGATTTTGGTTCTAGTGCACATGTGATGATGAATCCTTGTTGAGTTTGTGGTTATCCTTTCAAGCATATTACAGGTCTTCTTGAAATTTTAACAATTGTTCCTCAATAACAACAGGTGCCATGGTTCAATATTTGAAGGGAACGCGGAGCATCGCTGGGAAATGCGGCAATTGTAAGGTTTCTCTCTCAGCTAGAACCATTGAAAGACATTGGTAGGAGAACATGAGGTTATAGATAGCTGTAAAGAGAGGACAAGCGGGCACCATGCATGTCACCCAGTTTGGGCTTTTTTATTTTTATTTTTTTTATTTTATGTTGGGGTTAATTGTATTGATAAGCCAAGGGAGCATATGTAAAGGACATGTAAGGTTTTTGGTCATGTTTTTGGAAGAGAGATACAAGATTCTTATAGTGATATATTAAATCAATGAATAAAATAAATGTATATAAGCTTAGATTTCCTACTTTCATAATGTAATATATATATGTATATATACACATTTTGCAATCTGATTAATTTTTATTGTTGAATATAGAAGATCTAGTCAAAATTCAAGGAAATTGTTTTTGAAGTATGATAAGCATAAAAATATGCACACCGATTTGGTCCTCCTATTACATCATCACAAAAGTCTTCAAAATAATATGAGTACTAAAGATGCAAACCTTACAATGTCAACGTTTAGATTTGATAGTTGGAGGTATTTAAGTTTTAACGCGATCATTGGATATTATGAATATGGGGTCAATATATACGCTAATTTTAATTTTTGTATTGAAGGGCCAGAGTTCCATGTGATAGAAAACTCCTAGTAATATGGGGTTATGAAATGAATCAACTTTTAATGTCCATGTAAGATCCCACATGAATAAAATTTGAACATGTTTCATTAATTGAGAAAATAGAATTTACAAGCTCTTGTGCATTAATTTTAGTGGTTGTATGCCTTAATTTTACCAATTGTAATGTCATAAGTCCATGAGGAAATGAACATGAGAATTAAACACAAAGAAAAATCGATATACATAAGAGAACTTGGTAGCAACATCAACAACTTGGTCCACCCAATCCTCCACATACTACCCAAAAGGGTCCACTATAATTTACCCCTTTACTTTTAAAGCAAGCACCTTCTCCTCGAGTCCACATAGGGTACCAAAATAAGCTTTACGAAATGAGATGTTCTCCATTTTCAACCACAAAATATATCACCCCATTCTTAAAATAATGATTAAGGATTTTAAATTCTACAATCATAAGAAAGCTATATTTGAACTAAGCAATAGGGACTAGAAAGAAAAATCACATTTCCAATTCGTCTTATAGATATCATTGCAAGAGTTTAATAGCGGTTAATTATTTGGGGCATTAAGATGTTATTTTCATTGAAATTCATAATCAAATTGTTTGAAATTTGTAAATTTTAATTATAAAAATAAATAAACAATATTATAAGTTGTATTATATCCAGCCAATTCCAATTTATTTCTTTGAAATATACTATTTCATTAACATTTAAAAACATTCACTGTTAGGATAAATGAGTATCGTCAAAAATCATATTACAATTTAAAATATACAATTCCATTCAATACTTAAATGAAATTTAAATGTTAAATGTGTCGTTTTATTATAGACATTAATTTTTTTTTATATTTTTGGAGTCTTTTTATTTAATACATTTAATATTTTCGTTTTATATATGCATTATTTCCAAACAAAATAAATTTTACTTAAAATTTTTATATTTTGTTTGTTATTATTATTATTATTATTATTAATCATTTTAATTTACATTTATTGTCTTGTAAAAAAAAATGTTGAAAAATTGGACGTTATTGTTATCCTATTTGGATATTGTAGATTTAATCTAGACTCTCAAATTCACATGCTTGTGGCTCATCTTAATAATACCTATATTGCTCAAACTATTAGAAGTTGGTTGTCACCATGGAGATTTTTGTTTTAAACTAATAGGATTTTTTTATTTAATTTGTTTATAGTTCAGTTTTGTAATATTTTTTGTTTTTTTATAGATTATGGTTTGGTAGAACACTTTGTTTCTTTTAATTTAATAATTTGTTTATCTTATTTTTGAAGATGGAACAGTTTGTACACGCTTTTGTTTTTTGGTTTAATAATAAGAAGTTTATATATATATATATGTGTGTGTGTGTGTGTGTGTGTGTTTGGGGTTTAATTTAATTTATATTTGGTTTGGTTTTGTAGAATTGGTTGGTTTTTTTATTTAATAATTTATTTCAATCATTGAAGGTGAACTTTTGTACAACACTAACACTTTGCTTCTATTTGTATAACATTTTTTTTTCTCTAAGATTTAAAATAGACATCCATTTATGTAATTTTATTTATTTTGTTAGAGATATAATGCATAAGCACTATAGAACACATTGTCTTTTGAATTTGAGCACCATGTTTGTCTTTTCTAAATAATTTGTAAATTTTAAGGTTTGGTACATTTATGGATGGTTGTTAAATTTCAATTTAACAATATTATATAATAGAGGTATACATTCTTTATTAATTAATTTCTAGAAATTAATGGAAAATATTTTTTAAATAAATATTTTTAATATTTATTTTAGTTTATGCTTTAAGGGTTAGTTTAATTGGTCAAGTTCTTCTGTTAAAGCACTTTGTTAATGGGAGGTCACGGGGTCAATTCTCCTCGACCCTCTTGGGGCTAGGCTATGCTAATGATCCAACGGGAAGAGATCCCTTCGAGTAGATCTACTCGAATGGTTTTCATGGAATTAGTGGCCACTAATCTATGGTGTCCAAGAATGCCCCCCCTCCCCCCCACACACACATATATAACATGGTAGTTTTAGTGATCTCTCAGGCTATATCTACCCAGATAGTTTTCGTGGACATAGTGGCCACTGATCTCTGGTTTCCATGAACCACACACACACATTTAATGTGGTATTTTTTAAAACAAATCCATGTAATAATTAAATATGTTATTGTTGTTTTTTGTGTTAATTTCTTATTATGTATAATAATCATAATATAATTTAACGTCACAATATAAATAGACATCAAATAGAAATAAGAGATTTATTGTTTGTGGAAAAAGAGACCCCCTTCATACAATGATCTCACTACTTTAGTTAGGTATACATGCCTTACCTCCCTTTAGATTCAATCCTACAACAAAAGAAAAATACATGTAAAAGGTTTATTCAAAATTATAAAAAATATAGCTTACTAATAAGAATGTATCATAATATCTATTTGAAATAACTTAATATCATAGCCCTTGCATTATATTAATTTAACATGATGGTTCTTATTCTATGAAAGCATAATCCTATATTTCAATAATTGCTTAGACTATGGACAAGGTGAATCGTTGGTACATATCTTGATGAAATTATTTTAATGTTGACTCATTATTATATTTCACGATAATATCTTAGTGTGTGTTTATTGTGAATCCATTTATTGCTCAACATTCCATGTAAATTACATAAATATAGTGAAATTCCATCCACATTTGAATAACTCCAATAATGAAATGTCAATGTGCTAAGCTTTCTATTAATATTAAGAGTTAACTTTATATGCAAAGTCACAACTTTAAGATTTTTTTAAAATTAAACCTAAAAGAAATCATAGATTTGTCTCCCTTTGTTTTGTAAAACCTTCTTTCCATGAACCAATTTTCTCTCGGATTTAGATTTTAATAATCATTCTCCTTCCACACTTCAACTGCAAATTTAGGTGTTGGTACCAAAAAAAAAAAAAACTTGTACTCCTAATCAAACTACTAAACCCCTTGTTCCATGTTCTTCTCTACCTTTTATTCTTCTCCAAAGATTTAGAAGGCTAATTAACCTTCATTCTAACCTATTTTCTTCCCTCAATTTTGATATAATGAAATCTCAATATTAATGTATGCACAGTACCTATATGGTTTTTGATTGATTTGGTATAAAAATAAATGGGAGAAAAAGTAAGATATATATAAATATATACATATATATATATATATATATATATATATATATATATATATATATATATATATATATATATATATATATATATATATATATATATATATATATATATCATTATTTTTTGGTGGAAATATATATCAACGATGTGCAAATTTCTAAATCTAGAGGTTGTGATCTAGATATAGACAAATATAGAAATGAGAGCTAAAAACCTTAGTTCTACTTAGAGCTATTATCTTTAAGCTTGCATCATCCATGAAAGGAACTAAACAAACACACACAAGAAACAATGCATGAATGGAAAACTTGTGAAGAATAAAATATTTTTTCTATTACCAATGGGAGGCTAAGTATAATATCACCTATAGAGAAGATGGTTGAAGAATATGGCCTCTAAGATATCCTCCTTTGGAGAGTCCTTTTGCTTCCCTAGTATGTGTTGATCCTCTGTCCTTGGTTGTAAGTAGCTTGAATGTGCCAAATAAATATCAAGAGAAAGGATTTATCTTGAGTTATAGGGAAATTTTGGTAGCGTGTACTTGTTTGTGTGAATGGATGATGAGAATGGAAAGGCCTCATATTTTTTATAAGAAAAATAATGATTAAACCCCTTCAATATAGACACCATATGCAATGAATAGTTTCCCAAATCATGTATAGCAACTAAAAATGGGTTTTATATATGTCCACTCTTGCTTTTTTTTTTTTTTTACTTTTTCTAGAAAAAACCAAATGGAAATAATATCCAATGGAGTGTTTACTAGCTAGTGCATTGGGAGTGCTTTCTGCACATGGTGGTGAAAATTTTTGGGGTGATTTCCACATAGGACTGTGCAAATTTTGGGGCTGATTTTCACATTGGTAGCATAGAGATTAGGAATGACGTTTGCACTGAATTTTTCTGGATATGAAATTTTGACATGTGTATCCTGAGGTCTAATGGAGGTGGAATGTGTGAAAAAAACTTATGTTTGGTGGTTTATTTTGGTGAATCTTGTGCATTTTCATAGGTGAACTATTTTTTAGTGATAATAGATTACCACTAATGTGTGAGGTTAGGAGAAAATCACATGACTGAAATATATTGCAATTTTCTTTTACCAAGCTCTGATAGGACCAAGGAGGTAGTGAGTGCCCTACGAAGGAGGAATTTCTAGATAAGAGGATGAGGAGGAATATCTATCAACAAAAAAATTCAAGATGTTGTGGGTGTACGATATCAATAGGGATGATGTAGAAATACCCATGGTCATCGATATATCTTATAATAAATAATATAATGGTGCAACCAACATAGGGGGTCTAAAAAAGTGGGACAATATCAGGTCAATATAATAAAAGATGAGGTGGAACAGAAGCTGCAACAGTATGATACAAAGATATGGATAATCCCATATACATATTCCTAGACCAAAAGGGCTATGCTTGACTATGAAGAATTATGACTACAAATGATCTATGAACGTAGGAAATTATACCTCCCTCCAAAGGGGAGGAGGGGAGGAGGGGGGAACTAAGAAGCCTTTTTGAACATGAAAGGGTCTCAAAAGATCTAAAATGAGATAACTAAAGTTAAGCTCAAACTGAGGGATAAAATAATGGCATAAACTATTGAAACAAATCTCAAGAACTGCATCTGAGGCCAAATCGTGGATATGTGTATAAATTACAGTAGTGTGATAATGAGCTAAAGTTGAGAACAAGAGATCCTACCAAATCTGAGAGTGACAAGAAATTTATTATCTTGGTCCAAGGAAACCCATCAAAAAAGTGGATAGGTACCAAAGTACATAGCACTAACCCTTAGAATAAAGGTGTTAATGTCAATAGTGTTAATTTTATCGATGCCTGAGAAAAAAAGGGATTCCTTAGGCCCAACATCCAAAGTCCAATAATTGGAGCTATATATGTAGAATCAAATGCTAAGAATGGAACATGTGAGGGAACACCTAAAGGAAAACCCCCTTCTATGGATCAAGGAAACTCAAAAATGGATAGGAAATTGTTACAAGTAACTAAAGCATTGAATCATCAAGTATATAATTTTCAAGCACGTGATAATGAAATGTAGTCGAGAATGTGAGAAAAAAAAAGTAAAAAAGCATTAAGGTCTCCCCCTACTTGATCTGAGGCACCCACCAATGAGGAAGACGAGTCTAAGGTATAATGTCCTCTAAGATAGGACCCTAAAATATAGGTGTTGAAATATATAGTGGAAGGCCTACCAAAGTCAAGGAAATGAGGAATCCTTTAAATTAGCATGAGGTAGAAAGTAGGGTGTGATTGACATAGATTGAAACCAAAGAAGGATGGGAAGACGATGAGAGGAAAACTAAAGATTTCCCCTTTTTAAAGCTTAAATGCAAGGATAACCTAACAATGAATGAAAATATTGCATAGAGAATGGTTTATTATTGGGAAAATGATTTTTTAAATGTGTAACAATAAACCACAAAGACAACTAGATTTCAGAACTTGAAAAAACTATATGGGTAAAAATCATGGAGGAATAGGAAAAATGTAGCAGGATACAAGGTGTAATTGAATATAAAACATGGGACACAAAAGTGACTTGTCACAAATTCTCTATATAAGTGCAAAAAAGGGATGCTACCACAAATAAAATCAAATACTAAAAAGTTCAAGGCCTTCTTGGTATTGTTAAATGAGTGCCACGAGGTAAATGGATAAAATAATTTCTTTTGGTATTTCAAAAGGAGTGCCAAGAAAATAAAGGGGCATATAAAATCCTTTTAGTATTGTGAAAGCGGTTCTATAAGGCTAGGAAAGATCTGTAGCACCAACATGGAAAATGGCCCTCTTGGTATTTCAAATGGGAGGCCATGAGGATACAATAAATCAAACCATTTCATCAATAGATGTAGTATACAATTGGAATCCCATAGGGGAATAGAGGTGGATATTGGTGGGTAACAAGGAGATAAATGCCCCCCAAAATGACTAATGAGAATAATGTCGTAGGTAAAAAATACAAAAGGAAGTAATCAAGGGTAGGGGCATTATCAATAATCTCCTTAGGGATAGGTGAATGGAGACATAAAAATGAAGAATCATCACAATATGGATGAAGTGGAGAGGTTTTGATATTTGATGATCCGAAAAATACCAACCATAAATGTGGTAGTCTAGAGGGTGAGGTTGTTAACATGATGAGAAGAGATGCATGTGGCTTAAACTCTAAGTTGTAGATTAATGAAACTCATAATATTTAATGGAATAAAATGGCATGGTTTTTTGTTTGAACCCTATACAATTAATTATTGCAAACATATTCTTAGTAAAAACAGAAAACATGAAATGACACAAACACACACATTTAACACAGATATTTTACCCTATAAACCCAAAACGAGGAAATCAAAAATATTTTTCACTATACTATTTATTGACAATGTTATAATAAAATATGCATATCCCACAACCTCCATAAATCATAAATTCATTAAATATACATTAGAATACAATCGTAGTTCCTTGACTAAAATTATAAAACCATGGGTTGAAACACCATGTGCCACAAAATTTCTAAAAGTGAAACCCGTGTGACAAAAACTCCCTGAAAACATATGCAAAAAATCATGCAAGTTTTTTCAATGGATCTATCTCCTTGTGACCCCCCAACTATGTCTAGCACAATGTGTCACACATGGGGCTAATCATGCAAAGAATATAACACATAACAAAAATTCTCCTACTTTTTGTTTTCTTTGCATACATGAGATCAAAGGAGTACATTATCAACAATGTAGGAAATAATGCTCATTGTTTCTCTACACCAAGATAAATTCTCAGTGCTCATAGACTTTGTTAATGAATCTGCAACATTATTTAACCTGTCCACATTTACTAGAAACATCTTATTTTCTTCAACCATATGTCTCACAAAGTGATACTAAACATCAATATGCCTTGTCTTAGAATGATAAGTTGGGTTCTTCACTAGGAAAATTGTACTCTAGCTGTCATAATGTATCCTTACATGTTATCGTACCAAAATAATACCTAAAGATAATATCCATAACCATATCTCTTCCTTGCTTACATGAGTGTATTCCATGTGGTCATATTATATAGTTCATAGTGCCACTACCGATTGTTTCTTTATCATTTAATTGATCACTCCTCTAAATAGGTTAAACACATATCCACTTGTAGATATTCTATGATCCAAATATCTAGTCCAATCTACATAAACGAAGATGTGTATGTTCAACACTCTATTTAGTCGTATTCTTCTTGGTAGCACAATCCATAATAAAAAATACAAATAAGTTGAAAGCTAATCTATATAGTTACAAGTAGTACCTAACTAAGGAGTGGGTCCTACCTCCTTATGCAAGGCACTTCTTAAGGAAGCGGTAGAACTCCTAAGTTAGTAGCAAAAAATATGCACATAGCGGAATAAAAATGGAATAGAACCACAATTTTTTTTTTAGAAAAAAATGATAATGAAAATTACAATTAATCATCCTCCCAACCCAATTAGAGAAGGGTGTTTGTATATGTTAGAACTCTATAATTTAGAAGATTGGAAAAACTAAACTATAAAGCACAACATCAAACTGCTTTGGAGTCCAGGACCTAGCCTTCCTAGACTCAGACATGGCTCTCTCTGTTTTATGATTTAAATCGATTTGAATTACTAGTTATAAGTACTGATATTAGGCTAGTTACAATGATGGGGTTGTTTGTTTGATTGATTGTGTGGTTGGGCAGATAGGGATTTAGAGGCTATTCCATTGGGCAATGGAGTCAAAGGCTGGAATGGCACATCAAAATCAAGAGCAAATCATAGGGCAAGCTAATTGTGCGAAATCGATCTTAAGAGCTGTATGAATTATGAGGTGAGAGAAACAGTAAGGTTCAATAGTCACTAAAGAGAAATTAAGAATTCTTTAATCAGACTTCAGCAGAAAACATTCAGATTGTAAATTGCAGATAGAATTAAGGCACTCTGACAACGAATCTTAGTCTAAAATTTCTTATTTACAATTAGATGAGCAGATACACAACAGAGAAAACAACGAAAACATTTAAACAAAGAATAAACGTGTCACCATTTTAACAAAACTCAAGAATCCTTCAACCGGTCTTTGATTATGGATGTCCAACTTCAAAAATTACAGTGCTCCAGTAGTAGTTCTTACAATACAGTTGCTAAAATATCCAAACCTTGCTAATGAGAATTCTAGCAGTATTTAACTAACAACTAAGTCGGTTTGCCCTAATCTACTATGGAAAACTTTATTTATTACAAACAAACTGAGATTAGACAAGTTGGCCATGCAAGGCCCAAATCTGGAAAATCTCTGACAAACACCTCTTGTAGAATTTATTATGGTAACTCTTCAAGAATGAAAAACTCAGGTGGCTCTTCATGAATAAACAAAGTGGCTTGGAGGTGGCTATGATGGTTTAGAAGAGGTAACCAATGGAGGCTCTGACATCTGGCTCTAAACTGCAGAAAACTGGCATTTAGTAATTAATTTGGTGGAGTGCTGGATACTTCTCATTGATTGGTGTTGGTGCTGGTGCGTTCTACTACCCCTTTAGTCTCTGCTATTTTATCTCTGCGTAAATGCCCAACTCAAATTTTACTGTATTTTTCTTTGTG
Source organism: Pinus albicaulis (assembly GCA_034641835.2). NCBI lineage: Eukaryota > Viridiplantae > Streptophyta > Pinopsida > Pinales > Pinaceae > Pinus > Pinus albicaulis. Next base: position 1,434,536,498 of record CM076580.1, read on the forward strand.
ATGTTTTAGCCTAGGTCTGCCTTTTTCTCCTTTGTTGGGTCCTACCTGAGTCCTCCTGCTGTGCATAGCCTATTTCCTCATAAATGGCGCACAGAACTTATATGCCTGGTTGTGGAGGGATGGCCATTGGTGGACATGGTACAAAAACAGTGGTAGTGGCCAAAAAAATACAGCGGTGGTTTGGAGGCATGCGAAAACAACTTTTCATAGGGTGTCTTAGGTGGTAAGCAGTAATATAATGCATGTCGATTATTATTATATCTTAATAATAATTAGAAAATAAATAATAATCTATTCTCTTGAAGCACTTGATTTCAGTTAAATGATGTGGAAAACCAGTTGACTGAAGGAATTTCGAGTTCAAAGGTTGGTTGGTGGGACATGCTAGTGGACTTCGTTGTAACTAAGTGATACAAAGTTGTAACATAGTTGGATGTGTAGTTATGTGAGTTGTAAAGTAGTTTAACTCAATTAAGTGAGTTAAACTCAGTTGTGCTAGTTGTAACTGGTTGTAGCTAAATATACACTAGTGAGAGATCAGTGAAATAAATATTAAATTAATTCACATGGAGTGATCTCACATGCAACTAAATATTTACTACTGTTAACTACATGCATGTCAGATCCAGTGGAGACCCAGTTGAGAGATAGTTGAAAGGGACAGTTTGACTATCAGTTGTGACTATAGTGGGTGCACACTTGCAACCAAACACACATTTTAGATTCCAATGAGGATTGTGTAGTCAAGGCAAGGAAAGATCGAATTCATTCAGGGATTGTGATCAGTAGGGCTTGCGCAGTGGAGGCAAGCTGTCTGGAGGCAATAAATTGGCGTATGTGTTTGCCAATTTTTGTATGACAGTGTGAGACAATTGTATATTGTACTAAGAGCTATTGGATTAGAGTTTTGTATGATATTGCTTCATGATCCATGATATATACATAATATATGATAGTGGGGTTTTTAGATTTATGATTTCTCGGTAAAAACATCTGTCTTATGCGTGTTTGATCTTTCTTCATGTGTTTGCAATTAGTGATTAAATTTCCACAAAGATTTAAGTAGAAGGATTATGTATTTAAAAGTGGCATATAATTGTTAGATCAGGAGAATCCAGGCAATACATAATTGTATTAAAATTTCTATGTGGTATTGGAGAAAACACTATTGCAATATCAAAGCAGTAGATAAGTTTGTTGGTGGAAACAATTCGAATTTGCTGCAAGAATTTCTTGGTGCGACAATTGAGTAAACATCGAAATGGATTTCAATGGTTTGCAGTTAGAGTATGCACTCGAGGGTAGCTCGACCTAAATTGCATGGAAGGATAGGATGGAGGCAGTGCTTGAAGATAATGGCTTTAATGAATTCATCGACAATGATGTTCTTAAGCCCACTTCGACGGATGCTGCATTACTTGACACCTGGAAAAAGAAAGTAGCGAAGACGAGAAGTATTCTATGGGAAGGTGTGCAAGACCATATTGTCTCAAGCCTTCATGGGAAAGCCACTCCATTTGTGATGTGGAAGGCTTTGACAGATCTTTTCCAAAGCAACAACGACCATAGGAAATTGGCGCTGAAGGATAAACTCAGAAAGATCAAGATGGAGAAGGGCGACTATATTCCTAAGTATCTCACAAAGTTTGTCCAATGTCATGATTTTTGGGAAGTGTGGGAATCACGGTTGATGATGATGATTTGGTGAGCTTGGCTCTCTTGGGACTTCCTAAGAGTTGGCATAGTTATCAAGACTCTATCAATGGATGGGAAAAACTGTCAGATTGGGAACGACTGTGGTCCGATATAGTGCAGGAGGAGTTCAAGCGGAACACCAGAGATGGCTCTTCATCAAAGCATGATGATGAAGAGGATTGTGCTTTGGTTGCCAAAGCAAGGAAAGGGAAGGGGAAGAAATTCCACTAAAAATCCGAGGATAAAGGAAAGAAGCTGGATTTGTCCAAGGTGAAGTGTTTTCACTGTCACGAACATGGGCATCTCGCCACTAACTGCCCACAGAAAAAGAAGAACAATAAGGCTATTGGAGTTGCAGCTGGTGAGGCCCTTGCCTCGCAATTTGAACTTGATTTCTCTTTGCTCGCATGTTTGGTTTCAAGCGCAATGGGATCGGTGTGGTATCTTGATAGTGGTGCTTCCTTCCACATGGCGGGAGATAAGGATATTTTTAGTGACTTGGAGGAGAAAGATCTTCAAATGCATATAGAGATGGGTGACGATGGACGATATAGTGCGACCGGCATGGGTACCATTACCTTTGAGAGGGAGTCAAGTAAACCATTTCTGTTGAAATATGTTATACATGTTCCATGTCTAAAGAAAAACTTGGTCTCATTCACTATGTTGGAGGACAAAAATTATGATGTTGTTTTCAGCGATGGAAAAAATTCCTATGACATAAAACAACGGGTCAAACCAAGAGGATAGGGATTTGAGTTAATAATCTCTACAAGATGGAGGTAGATGGCTGCACTGCAATGGTGGGCAAATTCAAATAAGTGGTGAGCTGGGATGAGGGCGAATTATGGCACAAGCGATTGGGCCATATTCACCATGGTGCCCTGAAAATCTTGCAGTAGATTTCTACCAGACTTCCCAAGGGTGCACTTGCACAGTTAGATCAGTGCAAGGGATGTAATATGGGTAAGTTTTTAAATTCCACCTTTCATGAAAAGGAGAATCATGCTTAGGTGATCCTGGAGAGAGTTCACACAGACGTGTGTGGACCATTCTCAGTTGCTTCAACAAAAAAACACAGGTATTATGTTATTTTTGTTGATGACTTTTCTCGTAGATGCTGGATATTCTTCATGCAGAAGAAAGATCAAACATTCTCAAAGTTCTGTGAGTTTAAGAATTGGTTGAGAAAGAGTCGATGAAGCAAGTGAAGGCTTCATGGAGCGATAATGGTGGTGAATATATCTCGAAAAAATTCAAAGACTTCTGTAGCAAAGAAGGAATTCAAAGAGAACTCATAGCGCCTCATAACCCACAGCAAAATTGGGTCACAGAGAGGAAGAATAGAATGATCGTGGGTGCTGCACGAGCTATGCTGCATGATCAGGGCATACCAATGCACTTGTGGGCAGAAGCATGCAACACTGTGGTTTATGTAAAAAACTGTTTTCCTCATAGAGTAATTGGCATGAGTAGACCTAAAGAAGCTTTCTGGTAAGAAACCAAATGTTTCTCACTTTAATATTTTTGGCTCATATGTTTATGTGCATGTGACCAAGAATGCCAGGAAGAAGCTGGAGCCGACTGCTAAAGTTGGGATATTTGTGGGGTACACAGAAACAGCCCATAATTACCTATGTATTTGCCAAATAGTCGAATGATTGTGGTGCGACGGGATATAAAATTCAATGAGGAGAGAGCCATGAATTTGTCGCTTGAGAGGGAGCTAGAATTACATGCGGAGGAGGAAATTTTGGTTCCCAAAGATGAGTCTCTAGATGTGGATCAACCACAGGATGAGGTTCATGGAGTGGAGGAGTCCACTCACATAGAGGCAAACATCAGAAATGGCAGAAGGCATACCACAGAAGCTGAGAGGCTGAATCTTGATGCGGCATAGAATGTAGGAGTCCCTACTTCACAATGCAGATAGAGAGAGTCTCCTGACCAATTCATTGGATACATGTCTCTCATGAGAAAATGTATTGTGACAAATCCATCTTCCTTTCAGTAAGCAGTGTAGGAGCCCACATGGGTAGATGCAATGGTGGAGAAGTATGAATCCATTTTCAAAAACAGTGCTTGGGAAATTGTTCCAAGGCCAGTTGATAAATCAATGGTAGGTTCAAGATGGATCTACAAGGTAAAGCAAGTTGCTGATGGGAGTGTTAAGAAATATAGGGCCAGATTTGTGGCCCGAGGCTTCTCACAGATCGAGGGGATTGATTATGAAGAAACCTTTGCACCTGTCACATGGTATTCTTCCATAAGGACCATCCTTGCTCTCTCAGCATAGATGGGTTGGAACATTCATCAGATGGATGTGAATACTGCGTTCCTTAATGGGATCATTGAGGAAGAAGTGTACATTGAGCAGCCTGAAGGATTTGAGATCTTCAGCAGTGATTCGCATGTGTGCAGACTCAAAATAGCGTTGTATGGGTTGAAGCAAGCACCCCATTCTTGGTACACTCAGATCGATAACTATTTCAATAGACTTGGCTTCACCAAGAGTGAGGCGGATGCAAACCTATACCAAATTGTGGTGGAGGGTAAGATTTTAATCATTGTTCTTTATTTTGACGATTTAATAGTGACTGGTGATGAGTAGCTGATGCACTCATGCAAGGAGGGCCTTGCAAAGGAGTTTGAGATGAAGGATATGGGCCTCCTTCAATATTTCTTTAGATTGGAAATATGGTAGTGAGAAGCTGAAATTTTTGTGTCTCAAGGCAAGTATGAAAGGGAGATACACGATAAGTTTCACATGGAGGGCTGAAAACCCATGGATACTCCTCTTCCAGGAAACTGGAGGAAAGAGGACGTTGCATCTGGAGAGGTATTGGATGCTACTGTCTATCGACAGTTGGTGGGTTCGCTCACATATTTAGTAAATACAAGGCTGGACATATGCTATGCAGTGAAACTACTTAGTCAAGTGATTGTTAAGCCTACCAAGCTCTTTTGGAAGGTGGGCATGCATGTCTCGAGATATCTCAGGGGAACATATGAGTATGGATTGTGGTACAGACAGACGGATGAGGTGAAGTTTCATGGCTTCATGGATGCAGATTGGGTGGGTAGCCCAACAGACAGAAAGAGCACATCAGGAGGGGTCTTTAGTATTATATCTACAACTGTTTGTTGGTAGAGTAGGAAACAAATATCCATGGCACTCAGTTCAGCGGAAGCGGAATACATGGTAGCAAGTCAAGCTACATGTGAGGATATCTGGATGAGGAAGATCCTGGTCGGTTTGTTCGGTTCTAATTTAGATCCTACAGTGATTCATTGTGATAATCACAGTTGCATTAAACTCTCAATTAATCATGTGTTTCATGATAGATCTAAGCATATAGATATCTGGTATCATCATATCAGATATTGTGTGTAGCGGAAGGCCATGTTGCTTCAGTACATTCCTACGGAAGATCAGGATGCAGATATTCTGACGAAGGTGCTCACCAGGAGTAAATTCGAATACCATAGAAACAAGATCGGGGTGAAGGATAATCCCTTTCTTGTTGAGAGGGAGTGTTGAGATTCAACAATATGATGATCCTAGTGAAAATTCAGCACCTACACTAGTGGGGCTCGCAGGCTATTTTTAGGTGTATGTCTATTTTTAGAATGTTGAGAAAATTCTATTTATAGAGGAAATCTATTTATAGATGGTTGAGAAAATTCTACGGATGGATGGGCGTCTATTTTTGGAATGCATGTGCAAAGACAGTTCGTCAATTGCATGTCTAAAAACAGAATGCATGTCAACTATTATAATATCTTAATAATAATTAGACAATAAATAATAATCTATTCTCTTGAAGCACTTTATTTCAGTTAACTGATGTGGTAAACCAGTTGACTGAAGGATTTCAAGTTCAAAGGTTGGTTGGTGGGACATGCTAGTGGACTTCGTTGTAACTGAGTGATACAAAGTTGTAACCGAGTTAGATGTGTAGTTATGTGAGTTGTAAAGTAGTTTAACTCAGTTAAGTGAGTTAAAATCAGTTGTGCTAGTTTGCCTTAGTGAGTTAAATTAATTCACATGGAGTGATCTCACATGCAACTGAAGATTTACTACTGTTAACTACATGCATGTCAGATCAAGTGGAGACCTAGTTAAGAGATAGGTGAAACAGACAGTTTGACTATCAGTTGTGACTATAATGGGTGCACACTTGCAACCAAACACACATTGGAGGTGCCAATGAGGATTGCGCAGTCAAGGCAAGGCAATTTCGAATTCATTCAGGGATTGTGATCAGTAGGGATTGCGCAGTGAAGGTAATAAATTGGTGCATGTATTTGCCAATTTTTGTATGACAGTGTGAGGAGATTGTATATTGTACTTTGAACTCTTGGATTAGTGTTTTGTATGAGATTGTTTCATGATCCATGATATATACATAATATATGATAGTGGGGTTTTTAGCTTTATGCTTTCCCGGTAAAAACATCTGTGTTATGTGTGATTGATATTTCTTCATATGTTTGCAATTGGCGATTAAATTTCTACAAATATTTAAGTAGAAGGATTCTGTATTTAATAGTGGCATATAATTTTTAGATCAAGAGAATCTAGGAAATACATAATTTTATTAAAATTTCTACATTGAAAGGGATTCAGAACATGGGATAATATGGAGGAATGGAAGGGGGGAAAAGAGGGTGAATGAAATGAAATGAAACGAGGGCATAAATGAAGTTTGATCCCCATTACACCTTGTCGGTAACTCTTCCTTCCTTCAACTGGACGGAGAGGTAGATTGATTCCTTTGAAGCTCTTTACAGTCAGGAGTTCCCTTTCTTTCTCTGAAAATAAATGATAGTCATAGAATGTTATTTTCAGTAATGACAAATCTAATCAATAATCAGTCACCTTGTGATACTGTGAAATATAGGAGTCTAAAAGTGGCTCCAACTGGGGATCGTAGCTCCTTCAGGAGGTGTCCAGAACACCGTAGACTAGTGGCATGATAAATTGGGCTAATCCTAACCCTACAGCTTAATCTACTGCAACTTTTTTGGCTGCAGCCTTTGGGCTGATGTCGATGCTTTCTGAAAACTGAGGTCTGAAACACACTTGATCCTGAGACTAAAAAAGCAACCTGAAACTGAAAACTAGAGACATGCTCATAGTATTAAGACCTCATTTGCACACCTACCTACCCAACCTATGATTCTAATCATTTTTCTTACTTTTGGGATGCATTTAGACTTGCAGACCCTGACATCATTTTTCTTTTGAATCGCTAACCTATTACCTATCCCTTATTTCTCCTATTGGTTCAGATTAGGCTGTTGAACCAATGTCATTTTCTACCTACCTAATGATAAGCCAAGATTAAATGGTTTGTCAAATCTTCATTTTCTAACCTATCAGTAGAAATTAAAAATTTGTACAATCATTCTTAAGCTGTATGACTGCACAAATTTTTTTTCAATAGTAGTGACACTTTAATTTACAACACTTTCAGAAAAATTTATATACATCCTTGCTTATTAGACTAGGCTTATGGCCTTCACTCTGGGCTTCAAATTGGTCCAATGGATTACTAAAAATTGTAATGATATGGTATTTACAATCATTAAAGTCTTATGATTTTTAGCAGAGATAGTGTTTTAGCATCCTGCCATTGAAAGGACCTCCAAATAGGTCTATTCCATCCATTTCTTGCAAGAAAAATGCATTGTCACCTCTAAAAGAATGAATAGTGTATGGTCCTTTCCATAAGTTGTCGAATTTTCCATGCTTACCTTTATCTTTTCGTCTGGAGTCCCATTTCAACACTTTATCTCCTATTTTAAAATCATTGGCTTTTGTCCTCTTGTCAAAAATCTTCTTCATATTTTCTTACACAACCTGGGTTCTGTTGTACACCTCTTCTCTGGACTGTTGCAGCTGAATGGTATGGATTATTCTTCTTTTTACATCATTTTCTTCAGCCTGCGCTTCTTGAATGAGCTTCATGGCTGACACTCCTAGGGATGTTGGGAAAAATGCATACAATCCATAGAATAACTTATATGGTGACATGCCAATTGATTTCTTGGTGGATAATCTATCAAACCACAATACATGTATCATCTTGTTATGCCAAAATTTCTTATTATCCTCCAACAACGTTTTGATGATATTGACTAGGCTCTTGTTGGAGGACTCATCTAATCCATTACCTTGAGGGTAATAAGCTATTGAATGCCCCAAAGAAATGTGATACCAGTGGAAAAAATCTATCATCTTCTTGGACTTAAAAGCAACAGCATTATCTGTAATGATTTTCCTAGGACAACCAAATCTTGACAGGATGTTGATTTCAAGGAATTTGATAATCACTGAGTCAATAGAATTTCTGGAAGGGATGGCCTCTATCCATTTGGTAAAATAGTTTGTGGCAGTGAGGATCCATTTATGTTGGCCAAAGAAGGGAGGGTGGATTTCTCCAATGAAGTCTAAACCCCATTGTTGGAAAGGAGCTTCAACAGAGATAGGCTGTAAAGGCAGAGGCAAAAAAAAAAATTCCCTCGAAGATTTGGCATTTATGATAGGTGGCTACCATTTTGTGGGTTTCTGGGAAAAGGGTAGGTAAATTGAAACCAATTCTAAGGATCTTATTAGCAGTGGTTTTTAGGGAAAATTTTAAGGATAAAAAATTATCTTGAAGTTTAAAAAATTGGCGAATCTCACTAGTCCCTAATATGTAAACTATAAAATGTTTGTTGGTGTATTTATAAAAGTATTCAAATTTATAATGATTTTATATATACTCTCTATATAATTTTGGCGATTTTTAACATAGAATAATTTATATTGTAAAATTTGGGCGAATCATTTTTATAAAAAATGGAAATTGGTGAATATATTTTTTGGAAAAAACATGGAAAATTAGCCCACATGCAAATATTAGCCCCTAAAATTTTTCATGGTGGTTTTCCAGTAGAGACGACCTCCACGATCCCCTTTGTGGAATTATTTTGTAACCCTATCTGCATCTTCTTGAAGTGAACAGTTAAGCAATATGCCCCCTGAATCTTTCCAGTGAAAAACATTTTCTAGGATGCAGAACTTTACAACCTTTAATTTCAAGAATCTAGCTTTTTTTGGACAAACTAGGAGGAGCATTTAAATAGAACAGAACATGCATTATATCTGCGTACCAGGGAGAATTCAAGTTTTCTTCCTCAATAGGTGGAGTCGTCAGCTCGTCTTGTTCATCTAATGAATGAATCATGTTAATATCTAGTGCTTGAAATTTGGTTTCATCCATTAGCTTGGCTAATCCTTATCCCTTGATTAGTTTGGTGGGCCTAATATCTAAATCATACTCCAAGATGATAGCAATCCACTTGCATCTTTTTCCATCAGGATCCTGTGTTAGGATGTCTTTGACAACTATATTAGGCACGAATGCAATGATGTGTGAATGCAGAATATAAACTCTAAAATCCTTCAGTGCTTTGATCAAGGCAAAAGCTTGCGTCTCAATGATATTGTACTTCAACGATGCATCTCTTAAAGCTTGACTGAAAAATGCTATGGGTTGCTCTTGTCCATCCTTATTTTTCTGCAGCAACATAGTAGCAACCGTTTGCACTAATGCAAAGGATAAAATGATGAAATCCTTGGTGAAATTAGGGCTAATGAGAACCGATGTTGTAGTAAGTGCCTGCTTTACCAGGTCGGAGGATTGCTTAGCCTCTCTAGTCCACTTGACTACTAAATCTTTCTTGACCATGTTAGTGATATTCCTCAGAAGTTCTGCGAGGTTTGGTATAAACCTCCTTAAAAATTTTATCTTTCCAATGAAGGATGGTAGTTCTTTGATGTTTCTAGGATGACTGATTTGTAGAATTCCCTCAATCCTACTGGGGTCAATCTTGATCCCTTCTTCAGACATGATGTGGCCTAGAAGCTTTCCTTCTTCAAGACCAAATAATGATTTCTTAGGATTCAGAGATAGGCCAAACTTTCTGCATTTCTCAAACAATCTTCTCAAATGGGCTAGATGCTCTTCATTAGTATTCGAATATACTGTAATATCATCAAGATATATCACGATGAAGAGACGAATTTCTTCTGAAAACAAAATATCCATTGCTATTTGAAAAGTGGCACCAGCGTTTATTAATACAAAGGGCATTTTTACATACATGAAAGCTCCCCATGGGTGGTAAAAGTCATTTTTTTTTATCATCTAGGTGTACCAACACTTTATTGTACCCTGAAAAACCATCTAGCAGAGAGATTCTTTTGGAACTCACTACCTTTTGTAATATGTGGTCCATCTTTGGTTAAGGGTAGTTGTCCTTGAGAGATGCCTTGTTTAGATTTCTAAAGTCGATGCAAAGCCTAATCTCACACGTCTTATTTCTTACCAGTACAAGATTGGAAACCCATTCGGAGTATCTGATTGGGACTATTATCTTGGCATCATACATCTTCTTAAACTCCTTCTCCACCAAAGGCATTTGGATAAGATTTATCCTGCGCAGTTTCTGTTTGAAAGACTTCTGGTTCTCCTTGAGTGGAATTTTTTTCTGGATAATATCTGTATCATAAGCTTTAAGGTCTTCATAACTCCACGAAAACACATCAATAAACTCTTTGAACAGAGAAATGTATTTCTGTTTTATGGCTGCAGGCAGTGTTCTTGACAACTTTACCACCTTGGGCTCCTACTCGCTGCCCAGATTGCACTCTTTGATATTTGCTTCTGTAGATTCCATTTTTGATTTCTTAGCCACATCATTGAAATCAAATAGCTCCTCGAGAGGGACCAGTCCTCTTGGCAAGGTGTTGTCTCCGAATTCTAGTACTTCAAATTATTCCTTTTCTGGATCTTCCTGCACCTCTGTCCTATGCTTATCTTCACTCGCTGAAAAATTAACATTAGAACGGTGAGGAGGATCGTCCCTACACATTTTCTCTCTAGTGGAAAAATATTCTTCACTATCTCGGTCCAAATCAGAATCTTCAAACTCACCATTAGATTGGAGGAAATTCTCAATCTGTTTGTCATCTTCAAAGACTTGCCAATATCTCATATTTTCAGGGACTGATGGGCGGTGTTTAACCTACACTATATACTTTTTGTTGGGGTGGGGAAATTGACAAGTGCTGGTTGAAAATGCTAGCCCATTAGCCAAGACATTTTGATTCCTTAGAACTGCAGCAAGGTCATATTCTTCAAATGTTTTCAGGATGTCAAGGGCAGCATTATTGTATGCTCTCAATCTGGGATGCTTGGCTGAATATTCTCCCATGATTGTTTAATGACCAGCTCAGAATCCCCATGGACAGAGATTATCTTGGATCCTAGTTTCTTGAGAAATTGTAAACCCAAAAGGAGTGTCTTGTACTCTGCTATATTTTTGTTACACTGAAAGTTTAGCTTGTAAGAGTGCCCTTCTGTGTAGTTATTCTCAATATTTCATTTCCACACACCTACTCCGGAGCCAAATTTTCCACATGAACCATCAAAACTCATGTTCCAAAAGGGTACATTTTCAAAATTGTGTTGCACAATTTCCATTTGGACTGACTGTTATTTCTTATGGTATTTTTCTTCTTCAGTTACTTGTCCATCAATATTTACATCATTATAAATAATAAATGAATCAAGGTCAGAGTGGAAAAAGTAGCAGGGGTAATTATGAGGCTTTTCCTAACTGCTTACCATGTATTTCATTAGAGTCTCCCTATACAACCTCCTTTTGCTAGCCAAAAACTAGTATGGTAGCATAAGTCATATCCATTTGGAGAGTTCCTAAAATCTTGACTCCCCATGTGCTTGATAAAAGCATACCATATTTGGGAGGGATGTCAGCCACCATGATGTCCATCACTAAACTCTTGGCTGGTATCTGGGCTAATGTGACACAAATATCTTTGATGAGGCCCAAACATTTAACTTTGCTGGAGTCAAAAGAGTACAGGTATTTATAGGGTCTAGTTATTTCTAGGCCAAGTTTCTCCATAACTTCCTTTGGCATGAGATTATGAGATGCACCTGAGTCTATCATGGCATTGTGGAGAATTTTATCATGAATACTCAAACTGAGATAAAATGGGGGAATACCTCCCTCTTGGAATTTTCCCTCTACTTCCGATCCAAAAAAAATTTAGGTTTGTCATCATTTATATTGACAGTATCCGTGATTTCTCCTATGTTCAACACTTTTAGGATTTGAGAACTATACAAATCTTGGTTTACCAATTCAGTGAGAGGGATAGATATTTTATTTTAGCAATTTCATTCTCAATGTTGAATGGTGTCTATGTCTTTGGAAGATTTGAATCACTCTTCTCAAGCACTATTTTTTTAGCCATTTGATATTGTTGACTTGTATTAGGGATATCAACCGGAATATTTTTTCTAGGGCTGACTGTTGGTCTGCTAGTGCTGCTTTCTAGATCATTATTTCTGGTTATTTTAGTAATTTTCTTTGAACTCTCCACTGCTTTCTTGGGATCAACTTTAGGGGCCTCAGTGGTAGAGTTTTGAGAATTTTTTCTCTTGGGGATATATGAATTTTTCTTGCTTCGGAGGCACCTCCATGATGGCATTCTCGAATCCTTGTTTATAATCTTCAGACTCTTCAAATCCTACTGTAGTTTGAGTCGAATAAAATACATCTTGTTCTTCTTCGGTGAGGAAAACAATATCTTCATCATTAATTCCCATCAAATTAATTTGATTTTCCTCTAGCTCCTCAACCACCCCCTCATCCTCATCAGCATAATTTTCTTGGAATGGAGGCCTAATTTGCTAGTCAAGTCCTCTTTGTTCTATTTTTCTTATTTGAGGGGGGTTTCTTCTAAATTTTTGGTTTCTATTTTGAGGAGCTGGCTGATTTTCCCTAGGGACAACTCTCTCATTCAAGTTGATTCTCTCCATCATTATCTCGATCATTCTCATCAGCCTATCTATCTTGGAATCGAAAGTGGAAGCTTCAGGCTCTTCTCTAATCATGACTCTTTTATCACTTCTCATTCTAGCCCTTTTTGCAATCAGATTTTCTTCCACACCTACAACACTCCTCTGCATCTCTTCCAGTGTAACCAGATATTTTTCTCTCAGCTGATAAGCCATCTTTGGGTCGAAACCATCTTAAATTTCATTAGGGCTAAGCCTTGTGGGGGTTTCATGTGAGGAGGGAGGGCATTGTATATGTTGTTGAATCTAGTGCAGTAATCTTGGACACTCTCTCCAGCGTTTCTCTTGATGTTTTCATATCCTGACAGGATTTGGAGAGAATTTTTCTTAACTTCCCATTTATTTATGAACAACTGGTGAAGGGCAGGGAGGTCATGGACACTGTTAGGGGTTAATCCCTTGAACCATTTTTTTACTTCTCCCCCTAAAATTTGAAAAAAATTCTCATTTGCATAGTTTCATCCTCTATCTCTTAGTAGTCAAAAGCATCATTCATTTTTTCCACATGTTGTTGAGAAGTTTCAAGACCAGTTCCATCAAAATGTGGGATTTTGGATTGATAATCCTGTGGCATAGGGACCATAGGTTGTGGTAGCACTAATGGAGCATACCAGGCTGCCATGATTGGTGGTGGGGGAACCCAAGGAGGGTTGATCATAGGAGGGTTTACCAAGGAAGGTGGGGGGTTAAATGGAGGAAGCTAGACCGCGGGTGTATGAGTGGAGGTTTGGGAACTCTTGGGGGAAAGGTTTGAGGGGATGATAGGAGCTGAAGATACACTTGATTAATTGAGTTGAGGATCAGAAAACTTGGAAACAACAGAAGGAGATTCTTCAGTTAGAGTGGATAATTCTATAGACTGCTGAAGATAAGCATCATCAATAGTTGAGGTGAGCTCTGTCACCAGACTTTGAAGGGAGTCAAAGTGTTAGAGAAGCTAAATATCAGTTTGATTGGAGGTAGAGGCTTGCCCAAATGAACTTCACTGTAAGATGGTTGGATCAAAAATTTCTTGGTTTATCCAATTCTGAGATTTGGTTCTGACCAAGCTTTGCTTAAAGTGTAGGTCAAACTAGATATCTTGTAAGGTTGCAAGGTTTTTAGGGAGGGAACTTTCTTTGTGAATAGGCCCGCTAATAGTTGGATTTTCAGATCTTGGATTTTTTCTTAGGATTTTCTCTGGATTGTCAACTATTGCAGGGGGATTTGGGTCAGGATGGGATCTGGTGAAGATTCTTCTGGAAGCCAGAATTTAGACCCAAGGCAAAAACATGCTGAATATTTTTCAAAACCAGTCTGTAGTAATTACTTAAAACCTAGAGGATTTCGACTGGGATTTCTGAGTTCGGATGAAATTTTAAGCTTCTCCATAGTTCCCCAGTATGATTGCCATTATGTTAGCACTCTATAATTTAGAATATTGGAAAAAATAAACTATAAATCACAACATCAAACTGCTTTGGAGTCCAGGACCTAGCCTTCCTAGACTCAAAGAGGGATCTCTCTGTTTTTTTATTTAAATCAATTTGACTTGCTGGTTATAAGTACTGATATTAGGCTATTTACAGTGATGGGGTTGTTTTTTTGATTGATTGTGTTGTTGGACAGATAGGGCCACAGATGCTATTCCTTTGGGTGATGGAGTCAAAGACTGGAATGACACATCAAAATCAAGAGCAAATCATAGGGCAAGCTAACTATGCGAAATGGATCTTAAGATATGTATGAATTATGAGGTGAGAGAAACAGTAAGGTTCAGTCGTGACTAAAGAGAAATTGAGAATTCTTAATCAGACTTCAGTAGAAAACATTCAGATTGTAAATTGCAGACAAAATTAAGGCGCTCTGACAATGAATCTTAGTCTAAAATTTCTAATTTACAATTAGATGAGCAGATACACGGCAGAGAAAACAACGGAAACATTTAAACAAAGAAGAAACATGCACCATTTTAACACAACTCAAGAACCCTGTAACCGGTCTTTTATTATCGATGTCCAGCTTCAAAAATTACAGTGCTCCAGTAGTATTTCTTACAATATAGTTGCTAAAATATCCAAACCTTGCTAATGAGAATTCTAGCAGTATTTAACTAACAACTAAGTTGGTTTTCCCTAATCTACTATGGAAACCTTTATTTATTACAAACAAACTGAGATCAGACAAGTTGGCCATGCAAGGCCTGAATTAGGAAAATCTCTGACGAACACCGCCTGTAGAATTTATTATGGAAACTCTTCAAGAATGCAAAACTTAGGCGGCTCTTCGTGAATCAACAAAGTGGCTTGGAGGTGGTTGTGATGGTTCGAAGAGGTAACCAATGGAGACTCTGACATCTAGCTATAAACTGCAGAAAACTGGCATTTAGTAATTAATCTAGTGCAGTGTTGGCTACTTCTCATTGATTGGTGTCGGTGCTGGTGTGTTCTGCTGCCCCTTTAGTGTCTCCTATTTTATCTCTGCCTTTTTCTCCTTTTTCAGCTCCTACCCGAGTCCTCCTGTTGTGCGTAGCCTTTTTCCTCATAAATGGAGCACAGATCTTATATGCCCAGTTGTGGAGGGATGGTGGTTGGCGAACGTGGTGCAGCAGCAGTGGTAGTGGTCGAATGAATACGACGGCGGTTTGGGGGCGTACGAAAACAACCTTTCAGAGGGGGTCAGAGGTGGTAAGTGGTAATATAGAAGTGGGGTGCGAAATAACGGAAGGGCGACATGTAGCGGGGAGGAGGTAAGTGATACCACCCATTTCGGACCCCCCCCCCCCGTTTGGTTAAATCGTGTCGGGGGGTGTGAAATGCACGAGGACCACTGAATGAGGAGGGGTTTCTTTGAGATGGAGGAAAGATGGAGGGCGAGGAGGAGAAGGTAATTACGTGGTGGTAAGGTGGGACCAGACTTGACCCTTTCTTTCTTTTTCTAACTGAGCCCTTTTGGCCATTTTCAACCCCTTTTGAAGCCAAATAGCGTAAAAAAACATTCACCCAGACTTGAAATCCTTTAGGCCTTTGCTCCGAAATATGTCGCATCTACGCCAACATCGCACTTCACACGGTGCAAGACTTAACATTTACCTTTCACACTTTAATCTTTAAAACTTGTGACGTGCGATCTACGATCGGGCCCCACTAGGCATCGCATATCGCATGTCAGCATTTTTAACATTTAACTTGCCAACTAACTTGTAAAACTTGCTATGCATGATCTTCGCTCAGGTCGCATCGCAAGTTAAATCTTTTTACTTGCAGGGGTTAACTTTAAATTTTTCAAAATGCGGGGAAGAGGGACCCACTGGCAAATGTGGCGGAGTTTTTATGAATCAGTAGAAAGTTTAAAGCAGTAATTATTATGGAATTTATATGGTATTAATATGTATTGCAATGGCTTATGAAGCGGGAGCAGAGCTACAGAGGTGGGGCCAGCTTATCACATCGCAAAACTAAATGAGTAGACTTGCAGATGCCCAAAATGGTAAGTCAAATGTGATGCAATATTGCAATCACAAAAAGGAGATCACAATATTTATCGTTTAGTTTCCATGCCAAAAAGTTAAATATTGCGAAATGCGATGAGGGCCCACTTTTAACCGAGATCGGGAATGAAAAGCAATGAAATGGTGAAGAGGGAAGGGTAGAGAGAAAAGTTCAAAAATGTAAGGTTTTAATGTATTTCAAAGGAAAATGAAATGGAAAAAAGGAAGCATGGCAAGGAATGGGTCCCACATCATATCACATCGGAAATTTTATAAGTTTGGCGTTTGATTGTTATAACAAAACTTTGTGATGGTGATATGCGATGAGGCATAAGGGGTCCCACCAAAGGTTTTAAACAGGTCTTGTTATATATATATGATATAACGATAAGGTTTAATATAACACGACTATTCATGGGTAGCAGAGCTTATAATTATGAAGTCTGAAACTTTATAATAAAAGGGTTTACAAAGTAAAAAGCCCTGAAAAGTTATCTTGTGGGTTTTTGGGGGTTTTGAAAGGGATTCAGAGCATGGGAGAATATGGAGGAATGAAAGGGGGGAAAAGAGGGTGAATGAAATGAAATGAAACAAGGGCAAAAATGAAGTTTGATCCCCATTACACCTTGTCGTCAACATTTCCTTCCTTCAACTAGACGGATAGGCAGATTGATTCCTTTGAATCTCTTTACAGTCAGGAGTTCCCTTTCTTTCTTTGAAAATAAATGATAGCCATAGAATGTTATTTTCAGTAATGACAAATCTAATCAATAATCAGTCACCTTGTGATACTTTGAAATAAAGGATTCTAACAGTATACACAATGTTTCAGTCTTAATTTAATCAAAGAGATCAAGGGATAACCATGAGAATATTAAAATTCTCAAGTTGTTCATTCTCTATTGCAAAAATTTCACTAGGGAGAAAAAACAAATAAATTCTGAGTCATTCAAATATTATGACAAGTGTCAGTTGGGACAATCATTTGTTGTGATCTATCTTTCCTTTTTGCGAAACCAACTACCCCTTGCCGCTTCCTATGTTGGGTGATAAAATGGCAAAATTTTCAATGAGAAATATGTTAATGAAAACTATTTAGCTCAAGGCTTGTTGATGTTGTGTTGTACTAGTTTTCCCTAAGTTGCAATGGTTATCCTTAATGATCAAATACTAGGATGTTGCAACATCTAACTTAGGCATGTTGCATCAAGTTCTACAACACTGAATCTATCATGTTTTGCACCAATTCCACAACACTAATGTGTTGCAGCAACAAAGTTGTTGTAGAAATTATATAAATTAAGCATGCATATGTCCTATATTCCCCTAATCTCACAATATTTAACTTCTTGCAAAATATAAAATCATTACACTGTTAATCTTTTGCGGAAAATTAATTGCGCACACATGTGAAGCATAAAAACAATCACACATAACACAGTTGTTTAACAGGGAAGCCTGAAGCTGAAAACCCCAACTATCATATATTATGTATCATGGAGATCATGTAACAATCTCATACAAATCTTAGTACATCAAGCTCTCAATACAATACAATCATCACACACTAACATAGAATAAATCTGCAAATCCATGCACCAATCTCAGGCCTCCTACTACCCTGCCTCCACTGTGCAATCCAAGTTTAAAAAGACCAATTCGATGCAATCCCACTCTCCTTTACTGCGTGATTATCATTGGCAACTCCAATGTATATATAGATGCAATCCATGCATCACTATGGTCACAACAGATAGTCTATCTCACCCTTTCACCTATCTCTACACTGGGTCTCCACTGGATCTGACATGCACTATAGTTAACTATTGTATTGTTCAGTTGATTAATGAGTTATTATTTGTGAATTAATTAACTAATTAATTCACTCCACTCTCACTAGTGTATCATTTAGCTAGATTAGATACAACTAGCTCAACTGAGTTTAACTGAGTTAAACTGAATACAACTCCATGAACTACTCTTCCAACTCTGTCATAACTTTGCCACTTCAGTTCTAACTGAGTCCTCCATGCATGAACTCCATTAAACCCTTAGGAATTGCGTAATTCCTTCAGCCCACTGATTTTCCAAATATTTTCACTGAAATAAAGTGCTCCAAGAGAATTAGTTGATGCTTAGAGTCTGATTATTATTAAGGGCTAATAATAATCAACATGCATCTATTTTTAGATCGATGATCTATAAATGGACTTCGCTCAATATTATAAAAATGTAATCTCATCTATTTTTACATTTGACCAACCATCTACAAATAGCCTCCTGCTACATATAGAATATGCTCACCATGTCTAAAAATAGACATACACCTAAAAATAGCCTGTGTGGGCCCCACCTAGTTTAGGTGATTATTTTCCAACTAGGATCAAGGATGATGTTTCAAGATGCCTCCTTCACTGTTTCTTGTTGCAAACTTCAACACTCCCTCTCAACAAGAAAGGACTGTCTTCACATGCAACATGCAACTCCATGCATTCACCCTGCAACTCTTGCTGCAACACTTCCGAAACTGAAAGGCTCCAAAAATCTCAATCATTCTAATGCATCTATCATCAAATTATTAGCTACTGCACATGTCTTCAGGAACCACTTCGTTTTTTATCTCTGCACCCATGTACTCTACACTTGCTATCAACTCTGATCCGTGCTCCAGTATCCGACATTGTCACTTTGATCTACCTGCATCAATCCAACTGATCATGCTACTGCTGCTCTGTGGGCACCTCGTAGCTAGGTTCAATTCATGAGATCCACACCATCTCAATGAATCCTGCCCAGAAATCTCCTCTTGGGATTACTCATGCATGTCGCCCCACCTCTCACCTAATGGTATAGCTGCATGCACTCCCTTTGCCCATCTGGCACGAAATGTCTCTGCATGAGTGGTTACTCCCACTCCATGATCCTCATCTTGTGGCTGCTCCACATCCCGAGGTTCACTCTTACCTGCATGCAAATCCTGCTTGCTCTCAAGCTTCAATTGCATGTCTTTCTTACACTTCCCAACAGTAGGAAGCTCCGTAGAAATCCCATCTACTTCAAGTCTGTAGATATTCTTAGCTCGAATCCCAACCTTCTTGACTTGCCCTGTTGCTTTGTGCCAAAGGAAATATTTTCCTTCACTAAAGACAACATCATAGCCTTTATCGTATAACATTGCGACTGAGATTAAATTCTTCTTTAAACCTGGAACATGCACAACATATTGTAAAAGAATGAGTTTACTTGACGCCATCTGAAAGGTAATGGTACCAATGCTGGTCGCACTGTATCATCCATTTTCACCCAAATCAACATGCAAATGGAAATCTTTCTCCACCAAGTCACTAAAAAAGGTTCACATCTCCCGTCATGTGAAAGGAAGCACCATTATCAAAGTACCACCCCGATCCCAATGCACTAGAAACCATGCATGCGATCAATGAGAAGTCAAGCTCAAATTGCAAGGCAAGAGCCTCACCAGCTGCAGCTCCAGCAACCATCTTGTTCTTCTTCTTATGTGGACAATTTGTGGCAATATGTCCAAACTCATGACAGTGAAAACACTTCAGTTTGGACATGTTATGCTCTTTGCCATCTTCACTAGCCTAAGATATAGAATGGAATTTCTTCCCCTTCTTCTTCTTTTCCTTGGCAACCAAAGAAAATTCCTCTTCATCATCATGCATTGATGAAGAGCCATCCCTGGTACTTCGCCTTATCTCCTCCTGCACAAGATCCGACCAAAGTCGCTCCCAACCCGACAGTTTCTCCCGTCAATTGACAAAGCCTTCATAGCTATGCCAACTCTTCGGAAGCCCAAGGAGAGCCAAGCTCACCAAGTCATCATCATCAACACTGACTCCTACACTCCCAAGCTCATCCTTGCATTGGGAAAACTTTGTCAAGTATACCAGAATAGTGTCGTTCTTCTCCATTTTTATTTTTTTGAGCTTATCTTTCAGCACCAACTTCCTCTGGTCGCTGCTGCTTTGGAAAAGATCTGTCAAATCATTCCACATAGCATATGGAGTGACTTTCCCATGAAGTCTTGAGACAATATGGTCTCTCACACCTTCCAACAGAATCCTCCTCGCCCTTACTACTTTCTTTTGCCATGCGTCAAGTACTGCAACATCTGCTGAAGTGGGCTTAGGAACATCTCTCTCAATGAATTCCTCCAAGCCATTATCTTCAAGCACCACCTCCATCCTATCCTTCCAGGCTATGTAGTTAGAATTTCCCTTGAGTGCATACTCCAACCACAACCCATTGAAAGACATTTCAATGTATACTCAATTGTCGCACCAAGAAACTCTTGCAGCAAATTCGAATTTCTCCACCAGCACAAAAGTCAACACCGCTTCACAATTGCAATCTCCAGTAATTAACACAGCTCTGATACCATGTAGAAATTATATACATTAAGCATGCATATGTCCTAGATTCTCCTGATCTCACAATATTTAACTTCTTGCAAAATACAGAATCATTCCATTGTTAATATTTTGTGGAAAATTAATTGCACACACATGTGAAGCATAAAAACAATCACACATAACACAGTTGTTTAACGGGAAAGCCTGAAGCTGAAAACCCCAAATATCATATATTATGTATCATGTAGATCATGTAACAATATCATACAAAGCTTAGTACATAAAGCTCTCAGTACAATACAATCGTCACACACTAACATAGAAGAAATCTACAAATCCATGCACCAATCTCAGCCCTCCTGCTAGCCTGCCTCCACTGTGCAATCCAAGATGATTACAAAGACCAATTCGATGCAATCCCAATCTCCTCGACTGCATGATTATCATTGGCAACTCCAATGTATATATAGATTCAATCCATGCATCACTATGGTCACAACAGATAGTCTATCTCACCCTTTCACCTATCTCTGCACTGGGTCTCCACTGGATTTGACATGCACTATAGTTAACTGCTGTATTGTTCAGTTGATTAATGAGTTATTATTTGTGAATTAATTAACTAATTAATTCACTCCACTCTCACTAGTGTATCATTTAGTTAGATTAGATACAAATATCTCAACTAAGTCTAACTGAGTTAAACTGAATACAATTCCATGAACTACTCTTCCAACTCTATCATAACTTTGCCACTTCAATTCTAACTGAGTCCTCCATGCATGAACTCCAGTAAACCCTTAGGAATTGTGTAATTCCTTCAGCCCACTGATTTTCAAAATCTTTTCACTGAAATAAAGTGCTCCAAGAGAATAAGTTGATGTTTAGAGTTTGATTATTATTAAGGGCTAATAATAATCGACATGCATCTATTTTTAGATCGACGATCTATAAATATAATTCGCCCAATATTCTAAAAATATAATCTCATATATTTTTCACATTTGACCAACCATATACAAATAGCCTCCTTCTACATATAGAATATGCTCACCATGTCTAAAAATAGACATACACCTAAAAATAGCCTGTGTGGGCCCCACCTAGTTTAGGTGATTATTTTCCAACTAGGATCAAGGATGATGTTTCAGGATGCCTCCTTCACTGTTTTTTGTTGCAAACTTCAACAGTTGCAACACTAAATTTTCGCATATTGCAGCGACATGTCGTAGTACTGAACTTTATTTGGGTTTAACACTGAATTATGTCATGTTGCAACAGCTAGAGTTGCAGCCCTTGCACTTTGGTTAGGTTAAAAAAATGATAGTTGAAACACCTTCGTATTTTTCATGTTACAAGACATGAGTACCAGAGGTGTTTCCAAGAATTGCAATGCCTACTCTATGGTCATGTTGCAAGGATATAGGGGAATTGCTGCAACATGAAAGTGTTGCAGCAAAACAAAATGGTGTTGTATAAATTGTACTTTATTGCTACTTTATTAATATCTATATCAACCTGCCTAAAGTGTTTCTCATGGATTATCATAAGGTTAGCATAAAAAGGAAAATCCATTCTTATATACATAAGAATGTACATTAAAGTGATATAATTGGAAGATAATTGTACCTCGATAAAAAATCATCTTTATGGGAAAAATAGGTGATTTGGTGATATGAAAATGAAAAAAGATACTCAAAAATTTGTTGGATAGGTGTTAAAAAGATGTTGATTTGGGTAATTGTCAATTGGTTAGGAATTTGTACCCTAGCCAATAAATTTTTAGAGTATACATAGGTGAAATGGGAGGAGAGCATGTAGATCTTCCCCATCAATTTTACAAGGGGGAATGTTAGGGTAAACTTGACTCAGTGAAAGAGTCAAAGTTGTTAAGTCTGCAGTGATGGTTTTAGGCTCATGGTTTTGGTTGCCCGTGGTATTACAACCCATGGATTACATGTGATGAAGCGTTTAAAATTCTTGGGGATTCTATATTATAATGTTCATGAGTTAAGCATAGGTCTCACTTGGTCAAGCCAGAATGTTGTTTGGCTTGGCTACATTTAAGTTAAGGCATGGTTTACTTTAATCCATAAGATAGTAATAGATTTATTGTTGGCTAGTTTTCCACCAATTGGGTTTTTCTAGGGTAAATCATGGTGTGCATGGTTTATGCATATTGTTACTATGTATGCTTTAGATCATTATTTATCTCATATTATTTTTTATTTCTATCAATCCCAAGCCACATTCTTGTCCAAGGCTACCATTTTTTAACTGTGTCTTTTTATAGGATCATCGTTCGTAATAGAAAAAACAAAATTAGAATGGAAATTAGGTGGAGTATACCTTTCTGGTAGTATTCTTTCTCAAAGTGTGTGGTTCTTATTCTTATGATTCATGTTCTTATCTAGAGTCTGATTCATCATCCTTCAATTCAAAAACTATAGTCTCAATTTATTCCTCCCTTAGTAGGAATTCCTAGTTGAAAACATCATTTATTTCTCTAAATAGCACATCTCAACTATACACAACATTCTTAGTTTCTAAGTTCCAAATCTTATAACCTTTTAAACCATATTTATAGTCAATAAAGATACGCTTCTCAAAATTATTATCTATCTTACTCCTATTTTACTTTAAAATGTGTACATTATAAACATCACAATGAAATACCCTGAGATGTTTAAGAGAGGGCTCCTTTCCAGTACATAAATTTTGTAGATTCTTGGCATCCAACATTGATGATGGTGATCTACTTACTAGGTAACACACAGTACTTATTGCCTCTGCCTATAGTTCTTGTCCTAACCTAGCACCACTAAGCACACTCCTTTCTTTTTACATAAATGTCTTGTTCATCCTTTTTGTGAATCCATCTTGTTGAGGTTTGTACGGTATAGTCTTCTACCTTGTTATACCACACTTCTTACAGAATTCTTCAAACTCATTCTAGTATAATTCTCCACCATTGTTTATCCTAAACACCTTGTTTTTTTTATTTTTTGTCCGATTTCTTCCTAAGGAAATAAATCCATGTATTCCTTAAGAAGTCATCTATAAATGAGACATAGTACACAAATTTACGTAGTGATGGAATTGGCACAAGGCCAAACACATCATTGTGCACTAACTATAATATTTCCTTTACCCTCGTAGCACTAAATAAGAATCTCACCCATTTTTTCTTCCCATGTAAGAAATGCTCACAAAAAGCAAAATCGAGAGAGAAATTAGAAATTCCTTCAACCATATCCTTACCATGTATTGCTCAAAGGACCTTCTTTTTGATATGTCCTAGTATTTTATGCCACAATGTAATATTTTATTCAAATATTGTAAGAGTTTTTTCCTTCTTTTTCTATACACCTAAGAATAATGGGATTGTTGCACCCATCATTAATATTTCTTTCCAGAAACTATTATAGAGTTAAAATCTAAAATCCCCTCGACAATACCATTTATCCTCAATTGATCATGCAAGTTTCCTTTCCAAACACCATTTGTACACCTCCATCACTCAACTTGATTATAGAAATCATTTTTCGTCCAATCATAGGATGTGAAGAACACCAAAGAGTGTTATAATCCTTCACTTAATGAAATTCAACATAAATTTTCCTCTTATTTTGATTTTGGATTTTGATTCATCTCCTAGGAAAACAACACTACCATCATACCTTTCATACCTTCAAAACCACTCCCTATGAGGAGTCATATGAAAAAAATGGACCCGATTTGAACAACCGTGCTTCAAGATTTTCATGTGTGCTGGAGGAAGCCAAGTACACATCGTCTCCTTTGTTTAAGGAGTTTTCTTTTATATAGGTATCACCATCAAATCCCTTCCCTTTCTCAACATTTCTTGATCTACATTGTTTCTTGTAATTCCCTTATTTTCCACATATCCAACATACCTTTACAAATGTTCCTAGATATTTAGATCTTCCACTTGAGAACTTATTTTTATTTATATTATGGGGAAATCCTCTTATATATAAGGATTTTTCATTCTAACTTTCCATGATTTTTTTGTCTGATCTCCTCCAATATCAATAATGACACTAATTCATCAAAACTTAAATTAGTTGCATTACTAGTTGTGGCCAATCCAAACTATCCCACAAGTCTATTACAAAACACAAAAATTGATACATTTATATTATTTTGAAATATTAAAATAAAAAAAATAATAGCTAACTTACCACAATATTGAAGGTGTTCATTTAATTTTTCACTGACTCTCCATCCTTCATCCTTAGGGTATATAGTTTCTTCCATAAGAACAATTTGTTCACCAAGGACCTAGACTGATACAAGGCACCTAAATTATTCCATAATTTATTTGTTGTAACTTCTCCTAAAACATTCAATAATACTAAATTTTAGAGACACAATGGTGTTGTGCTCTTTTCATTCTAATCCAATTTGGTATAGTCTTTTTTTGACATCCCTGTTGGTGTAGTACCTAGATCCACAATGATCCACTAATCCTTGTCCACGAAAACATATTCCATTTTTAAATTTGACAACTCAAAAATTTGTCAATTGAATTTCTCAATATCTATATTTGAAAAACTCACCATTTCCTTTCACTGAGAGAATCGATACCATAAATATCCCATTGAAACAAGTTTTTCCATTGGCCTAAGCCAAAACCCTTGGCCACAAAGGTATCCCCTTGAAGCAAAATTTTGATGATTTCGACTGTTGGTTTTAACTCTATAAAATTAATTTCTAAAAATAGATTCTTAATAAAAGCATAAAAGATGCAATGAAACAAACACACACATTTAACACATATATTTTACCTTGGAAACCCAAAACTAGAAAAACCAAAAAACAAAATACTATATTATTTCTTTACAACGTTACAATACAATATGTATATGTCACTGAATCTATAAACCCCCAATACATTAACCATGGATTATAATACAAACATGGTTCCTTATCAAAATTAAAATTAAATTAGAATACACCCGTGGTTAAGCACAAAACTTGTAGAGGCTCGGATTGGCAATGACATATATTACAACTCAGTTTATTAAACACTGAACAGTCATCTCAAAATTGTGGCAAGAGGACTACACCTCAGACTGCTAGCTGTGGAAATATTAGAAGCCTGGACAGTCACCTGGAAAAAACTTGGAAATGTGGGCAGTTACACTCTTGTAACTCAGATTTGTGACAGGTGTCCTCCTGTGGAGCTCAGATCATCACTCATACCTACAGAAGGTTAAATATTGAACTAGAAAGGACAACCACCTATGGAGGAACTAAGATAGTAGAAGAATTATATATATATCATAACCTCGAACCTGTGGCAAGGTGGTTAGATAGTGGTTTGTGGAGCTTAGTGCTGTAATATCCTTGAAGGTGAAGGATTTTCGTGAGGACCTTATTTAAGAAAAAAGTCTCTAGAAAATATAGCTACATACCTTTAAAACATTCCTTACAATATTGTTGAAGGAATTTGTAGAATATTGAAGACATCCTCTGGACCATCTCTTGAAGACAACCCTTGTATTTATTTAAGGACTTGTGTAAGATATTGGAATTTAGCAAAGGACCTTGGAGTAGCATACTCAGTTGGAGGAGCATCTTATTGATATCACTTGAAGCAACCTATTGAAGAAACCTTGAAGACATTTTGAAGCACTTGAAGAATTGTTTGGTGCAGACCCTTTTGGATTAGTTTATTGAAGACCATTATGAAGCCATCATGAGGTAGCCATGGAGAAATTTTTTTTGGGTGAAATTAAGAGTTGTGGTGACAACTTTTGAGAAGATAATGTTACCATTGATGAGCTAAGTGATTTGGAGATTGTTTGAAGGCACTATTTAAGGTGAATATTTTGTCAGAGCTTGTTGTAGAAGATATTGGGAGTCTTGAAGAACTATTAAACTTTTCTTGATGAATTAAAGTCATCGGTTGGAGCCCTAGAGGATAGAATTCCTCAAGAAGACTGGGTTGGAGCCTGTACCAGAGAGAAGATTGGATCCCTAAAGGTCGTTACCTCAAAGAGACAAGGTTGGAGCCTTAGGGATATAGGGATGGAGCACTAGATGTTGGAGCCTCATGAAGTCCAAGTCGGTGCTTGACAAAGTATAGGTTGGAGGCTAGTGAATTGGAGATTGGTGTCTTCATCTAGGGTTGAAGCCCCAATTTTTATTATACTTGATTTATTATAAAGAAGAGGATTGAATTCCTTGTTATTTGTGATTAATCAAAGTATTTATTCTTATTGTTCATTTTATGTTTATCTAAGTGATATTAACTGGTAAAGTAACAATTGGAAAAGAAATATTGATTCACCCCCCTTCTCAGTATTTCCAACAACTGGTATCAGAGCCAGTACCTTCACTTAAAGCCTAACAGCTTGAAGGTATATCCTTAGAACACAAATAGCAAAGCCAAGGAATAAAGCCTCCAATGGTTCTAAATATGTCTCTTCTTCAACTTTCAAAACTGAAGATAATTAAATAGGGAAAGCTCCATTGTTCAATGGGAAATTTTATATATGTAAGGAAATAATGAAAAAAAAATTAATGGATCAAGGCTTTAAAGTCTATGAATCAGTGATTACTGAAATCATGATGGAAGAAGAATCTAAGAAACATAATGCAAGAGCGATGAAGGAAATCTTGAGTGGCCTACCAGATCCTATAAAGACCAAAGTGGAAAAATGTTCTTCAACAAAATATATGCTAGGCAAACTTCAAAATATTCACTCAAAAGGAGCATTTACCATGACCTCTAGTCAAGAAGATGATGGAAAGCAAGAAGAAAATTCAGAACCCATTAAGTAAGATGAAAATAAGAGAGCAGACATCAAGACAAAAGAAGACCTAGAATATGAATAAAATAAAGAAGACTTCACAGAAGATTTCAAGAAAAATCTTGTAGCTCCTAGAAGAGATATGCAGTTTGCAAAATGAAAATTAGGAGATCCAGAAGAACGCACAAGATGGTGACTATGAATTAGAAAATACAATGAAGTAATTCGATCTCTTTAATATTCAAATTCAAGAAATAGACGAGGATCTCACCAAGATAAAGGAGGAATTGCATCAAAACATGAAAAAACATCATGAAGAAGTCATATCCATGACAAATCAATTGGATAAAGAAAAGAAAAATGAAGACACTTTGTCAAGCCATCTTGAACAAAGACATAAGGACTTGAACAAACTTGAAGTGAAAATTGGTCAATACAAGGAAGAGGTCTCCTCCCTTAAATCTAAACTAGAATAAGAAAAGAAACAAGCACAATGAGCGCAAAAGGTGATGGAAGCTTTGGCACTCCTAGATGTTAGGATATTCTGACACATAGGAAATAGTTAAGAATAACTTATTCTAGTGTAGAGTTAGGTAAAGTGTATTTCTTTACTATGTACATTTGTAACTTATAATCCAACGGTCACGATTTGTAGTGATTCGATGGTTCACCCTCTCCTCGGTTTTAACAACACTTGATCCGTAACACCTGTTTGGTCCATGATCTCTATTTAAAGAGCATGGAGGATCATTTGTACGGTAACCGTTTATGCGAGAAACTTATGTAATATTTATTCTTATATTAATAAATTGCCTAAAGTGGCCGCATTTGCTCAGGTCATGGATTTTTTCCCTCTTCAAGGATTTTAACCATGTGATATACTGGTGTACTGATTTGTGATCTATTTGTGAGCGGTGACCTTTGGTTTTTTATGTAAGGAACTTACCCTGTAAATTCCTACAGGACAAGTCGATGAAGCAGAAAAGGAAAGAAATGCCATGATATTCCAACTATAATAAAAGGATGAAAACATCATCAAATTAAAATTATAAATCACCTCACTTAAGGTCCAATCATGTGAAGCAACAAGTGTTGAAAAGTGTAACTAGGTCGGTCTTCATATTGACTATGTAATTATGTATTTTATGCAAAGAATAAGACAAAAATAATAAAATGTATTTTGTACTTTCTTCATGGGTTTCATGAGCAAGAGTTTACTATAGGTTAATAGACTTCTTCTTGATGTCTATCTAGAGTTTTTTCTTCTAGGATAAATGTAATTAAGTGTCATATATATATGAAGGATCTAGTCTCATGAAATGCTCCAAGACCTTGTCCTAGAAGACTATGGAAGAAAGGTTGTAACAACCCTCAAGATATCTCTCCTTCAAATGCTGGAAAAGATGTAATATAGTTGGCACTATATGCAGTGATAAGTCAGCCTCACAAGAGTCATGTCGGCTCCCAAAATAGTCACATCGGTTCACATGTCAGGTCGACTTATATATAGGAGCAAAAAACTATATATACCCTAGCAAACCTCGCAGAAATCACAGAATATTTTCAAACATCTCATGAGCTACAATGCGGATAAGTGCAGGAGCTGCAGTGCAAGTGCAGTGTGGATTGCTTTAAAAAAATGCATATTTTTCTGAAGTCTTTACAGAGATAAAATTGTGGATTTCTAAAGGATGTGAACAGGGTTTCATACACGGTTATCATAGTAATGGATTACGGATGGTGCATCACAAGTCTGAAAATATATATGTGGGTTAAGAAGTAATGTATGCTGATCTGTCCTGAGTGACATGAGTATCACAACAAGTTTGGATCAGCAAGGAGTCAATTCAGATTTTTTCTAAGTTAATAACAGCAGTACTGAAGTGCAAATTTAGGTACACAAAATTGACTACGTCTGGTTAAAATACGAACTAAAGAAGTGATCACAATTCTAGTTTTGTGATGCAACTGAAGTGCGGTCAAATATGAGAATAGAAGGAAGGTAAATCAGAGATTTACCTTCTCATCTTCAGCATACACAATGATAGTAATATTTCTCAAAGAATAACAAGGAAGAAGAAATCTAGTTCTCTAATATTGGTGCAGATTAGTGCAAGTCACTGCAGAAATGATTGATCAACATTAGAGGCAGATAAAGAAGTTGTGACAAGGTCTTGGAGGAATTCATAGGTCAAGGGCCTAAGTCTTGGTCATGGTACTTATCATTTGAAGATCTATAAGAATATTTCCTTACGGGTTTTCCTCTCCAAGAGGGAGAGGTTTTTACCTAGCTCAAAGATCCTAACTTTGTGTCTTTTGTATTTTGGTAATTGACTTGATGAAAGAATAAAAAATCTAAGTAAGAGAAGACTTAAGTAACTCAAGTAAGCTCACAAGTAATTATCAAGAAGAGAATTTGAATTAATCATCAGCCCTCCAAATTCTCAACATGGAATTAAAGCTAAGGTGCTAAAGACAAAGGGATATTTGACAAGAAGACACTCAAGGATCAAAATTCAGTTTTATAGAAAGCATCAAAGAAAAATTCAAAGTCTACATTGAAAATTAAAATCAGTTGGCAAGGAAATCTTCAAGCCATCTCAAGCAGAATTTCAACCTTATTCAAAGAATCTACACATTAAGGAGGTAATATTTGACATCAAATATTCTTGATATTGAAGACATTGTTGGAAGACACAACATTAAGCACCACCCAAAAATATTGAAGACATCTTATTTCTGAAGTGATCCTTGATCATCAAGGATCCAAGATCATTTACTTTGAAATCAATCTAAGAGGGAGTTCTTGCCATCATCCTCAACAAGGAAGTTGATAGAAGAAGAAAAGCATATACTCAAGTAAGTATATTTATGACTTCATATGAATCTATCAAAATTTCTTCTTTGCAAAGAAAGAAACAAACTGGTTAGGGTTTCAAAATTTCCTGCATGGAAGACAAGGACAATGAAGTCATGCCAAATACATGAAGGGAGATATAATAGCCCAAAGGATTCTTACAGAATTCATAAAAGACTCTCTCACCTCCGATGCATCAAATCTAGAATCATCAAAAGGAATATATGAGAAATTGGTGGAGCTATTCTCTGTGAGTACTGCAGAAGAAGAAATCTCTCTAAGATCAACTACAGGAACTGGGAGAAGTAACGTCTGACACCTACAGTGGTGTTGAATGTTCTGCCAAAAGAATGGAGAAACTTCACTTCAAGTTTATACAGGAAGAAAGAAGCCACACCATTCCATGATTTATGGTCTCTATGCAAAATGAAGGAAACAATATTGAAATCCAAAGATGTTATAGGATCAAGTGAATGGGGACAAGCCTTTGCAGCCATGTCCAGGAAGAAAAGAAGATTCAGTAAGTTTGGTCCTCAGAATAGAAGAATAAATATGGACAAAGCACGATGCTTTAGATGTGATGAACTTGGGCATTATAAAATATATTGTCCTTAATCTGAAAAGGAAAAGAGAAATAGGGAAGAAGCCCATGTCTCAAAAATTAGGGAAGAACCTCACGCAAAAATATAAGAAAGAAGAAGCGAGGGATCTCCACTATGATTGAGATCATCTTCTCCTTTAAGTGATTTATGTTGGAAGCAGTGTAGCATTCTGATCGAAGCATGGTAGGAGCTCCTAGTGAAACAACTCCGAGAAAACCTCTCTGATAACATTTATAATGGAAGGTAGTCATCAAGATCAAGGGTGATCATGGAAACAGAATTATGGGATGTGATGACATATTGATTGAGCAAGTCAAAGGAACAAAGCTCTTCATTCTACAAAAACTGCTACAGGATGATTCAAGTAAAAAGGTATGAGGTATGTATATATTTATATGCTAACACTATATGCTGAGAATTCATGTCATATGGTTGCAGGTAATGGACTTCTATATTTAGAAGTATGATCTATAGAGGAGTATCTCTCGGTGCACTAACAAATGAAATAAATATAATATATCCTCATGGAATATGAGGTGGTTGTATACGAACAAGGGAATGGAAAATATGTAAGTTTCTGGGATTGAAGAATGTGCAGAAAGGAAGATATCATGAAATGTAACCATGTCAGGAGGCAGTTTTCATCTGGAAGACAAGAATATGTGACTAGGAGATCTCCTGGGTAGATATGTAGAATCTAATAGAAGTTTGGTAAAGAAGAAGACCCTTGATAAAACATATCATTAGTGTTAGACATTGGATAAACTAATGGTCCCTGTGTGTTTCATGACATGGACTAACCGCCTCTCATGGATCCTTATCTCTGGTGATGCGATCGTTGACCAACACCTACAATTTTTGGTCTAACAACAATCGTGATTCCCAAAAATTGGTATCAGAGCTAATACCTTCACTCAAAGCATGACAACTTGAAGGTTGATCATTAGAACACAAATGGAAAATCCAAGGAAGAAAGTCTCGAATCCTCCTAAATATGTGTCTTCCTCAACCATCAAAATTGAAATCAATCAATTTGCGAAGGCTCCATTGTTCAATGGAAATTTTGATATATGGGAGGCAACAATGAGGAATTTCTTGAAGACTCAAGGAATTGAAGTTTAGAAATCAGTGATTACTAATGACATGATGGACGAAAAATCCGAGTATAATACAAGAGAAATGAAGGCAATTTTGAATGGGTTACCAAATTCTGTGAAGGCAAATTTTGAAAAATGTTTGTCAGCAAAAGTCATATGGGAAAAAATTCATGATATTCATTCATAAGGAGCATTGACGATGATATCTAGTCAAGAAGATGATGGAAAACAAGAAATAAGTCCATAATTAATCAAGGAAGCTGAAGATAAGAGAGATGACAACAAGGCTAAAGAAGACCTAGAAGATGAAGAGAACAAAGAAGACTTTGAAGAAGATCTCCTGAATAAAATTATGGCTTCCATGGAAGAGATTAATGGTTTGAAAAAGGAAAATTAGGAACTTAAGAATAAAGTGCAAGATGGTAACCAAGACAAGACAAGGAAGGAAGTTGAATTTGTCAAGCTTCAAGTACAAAAAAGAGATGAGGAACTTGCCAAACTTAAAGAGGAATTTCATCAAAACAAAAGAAAGCATCATGAAGAATTCATATCTATGAAAAATCAATTGGATAAGGCAAAGAAAAACGAAGAAACTTTGTCAAGCCACCTTGAAAAAAGACTTAAGAGCTTTAACAATCTTGAAATAGAGATTGGTCAATACAAGGAAGAGGTCACATCTCTTAAATATCAAATAGAAGAAAAGGATGAAGAAATCTTCAAACTAAAATTAGACATCAATATTCTCAAGGACGAAACATGTGAAGCTATAAGAATAAAAGAATAAATGGAGAGCGGTATAGCAAAGGAGAATGAATAAGTCCTCATAATGAAATCAAATGTCTTCTCCCTTAAAATCAAAGCACATGAATAAACAAGGATGATGGAAGAAATGAAGAAGAAACTAGTCATGAAAGATGAATATTGTGAAAAATCGAAAGGATAAATTGTCTCTCTTAAAAAGGAAGTTGATTTTCTGAATAATAACTTGAAGAGTTCTCAAACCCTAGATGAAATCCTAAGTCATCAAAGATCCCCCCCTTGATAAATCAGGTCTTGGCTCTGTAGGTGAACCCTCAAGCAAGAATGATAATGCTTCAAACAACAAGGATGTGAGGAAGCCAAGAATAAATGATACTCCCAGTTCTAGAAAAGGCAAGAGTCAAGATGACATTAGAATAAACCCTACTCCAAGGAGATTTATAGATGATGTCAAGAATAAAAAAGGAAATTAATATTATCAAAGAATTCCAAGGCAAAAATACTTCAAAATTACTTCAAGGAACTCTTCATCTCCCAGGTACCAAAGTATATTTTTTTGGTTATTTCTATTCTTGTACAAACTTTGGGCATATGGCAAAGGATTGTAGGGCATACCACAAGGAAAAATTTAATGGTCCCCAACAATCCCCTAAAAGCAGCTTTGAAAGAAGAAATCGTGCATCCTCATTTATGAGCAGAATGGAATGCTTCAATTGCCATAAAATTGGACATATGGCTTGTGATTGTAACTTGAATTGGGTCCCTAAACGAGCTAAAACTATGACAACCAAGCTAGAGAAGAAAGTTACACAATTGTGGAAAAGGAAGCAAATTGGATCTGAAAGTCTCTTGAACACTCCAGCCAACAACACATGTTGTTGATTTGATGAAGACATCCTTGGAAAATGTGATATTTCAAGTGTTTGATGATGAGACTCTGCCAAAAAGGATACCATGCATACTATTAGGGGGATCTGGTGACTTGCGAATATTCTTGCAGAAGTCTTCCGTGAAAAGGTGTTACGGAATCCATGATGAGTCACACTTGGAAAATCTTGACAAATCATCTCTTGGGAGTAACTCCATTGAAGAAAATAATGAAATTGTAAAGATTTCTTCCTCTTGATCACAAGGAAGCAATCTTTCTTGTCTAAAAAAGCTATAAGATCTTATGCATGCAGGGGGACTCGATTAATCCATGGAGAAATTTAAACACATCTATCATGGAACACATTTCCAGAAATAAGAGCACCATGACAGGGGGATCATCGTACCTATGAAGAACTATTATTGATGAAGAAAATATGATAAAGAGAAGCAACTTGATGGGGGGAGTACTTGAGCACCCCTTTTTCCATTGATGTCAAAGGGGGAGAGAATGTTGAAGGGAAAGAATATTTCCATCAATGACAAAGGGGGAGATTTTTAATCAAGGTTATCATTGATGTAAATATGGCATTGACTGAGATGTCAATATTCTTGAGATGACTGGTTCTAGATGATGATTCCATGACTCTTGGTTGACTAGGAGACCATTAATTATGATGTCAAAGTCTATGAAGAAGTATTGTCCTAAATTCATATTGATCATAATTCCCTAGATGTCCATGAAGGCACCTTAATATCGTGAAGAAGGCTTAGAAATCACGACGATGTGATTACTCTTGATGATGAAGCCTAGAACCCTGATGATGTCCTTACCCTTGATGACATATGGAGTCATACATTTGATGATGTCATACATGACCATAATTTATGATGGCACTTGATGAAGGTTGAAAGACTAGATGATAATGTGGAAGATATCATTTGATGGTTGGAAGACTATTTTGAGGTTCTCCTAATGATGCTACACTATAACATATCACTGCACAATTATGTGATGACATGGATAATACACTCATTTCTGGACACTATCATGATGAAGTGGATGTCCTACATGTTCCTATGATGATGAAGAAGCCAAATAGTGAAGAAGACAAACACTGGAGAAGCCAAACAAAGAAGCCATATTTTCCTAATCATCTTCTGCACTAAAGATTTCAGAAGCAGTCACAAAGAAAAATAAATTTCAACAGCTTGGAGCCATCCTTTCTAAATGAATACTACACCATATTAAAGAGGATTTTTTCCTCTTTCTAATGAGCCCTTAGTTTCCCTCAAACTCCCAATATTTTGTGAGAAATTAATTTTTTAAGTTGAAAAATATATATTTTTTGCCTAGCCGACTTGAGCCGACTTGAGCCGACTTGTGTATGCTCATACTTTTTCACCCAACCAACGTGTCTATTCATATAACTCAAAAACCAATATATATAGATGTATAAAACACTTCATTTGATCAACAATTTCGGTGAAGATTATTTCAGGAATACAGAGAAGCAATATAAGAGTCCGAGTAGAGAGAAAAAAAAAAAGGAGATCATAGTGTGGCATTTTGGGTTAATTATGTGGTGGAAATTGGATATAAATTGCAGTACAACAACCTGTGATACCTTGGAAATCAGGACAGTCATCATTACAACCCAAAACTTTGACTATAAGAGCTCGTATCCTTTTTGAATAGGATGAGTTATACCACAGACTTGTCCTAGCTAGGAATTGTACTCCATACAAGCTCGGACTGCACCACAAAATTAAAGTCTATAGGAGCTCGAATTTATGCCTAAAAATTCAGATTTGATTTAAATCAAGTTGAAGTTGCTGATCAAGTTTAAAATAAGTGTTTTCAGCATACAGGTCCGAGTCTCTTGTTGAAAGGTTGGATGTATGTTTTTAACTGTATTAAGGGCTTATATAGAAGGAATCAAGAGAGTATTATTACAGTCTTGTTGCTGCTTCAGGAACCATATAACCCTGTTGAGTACAATTAGATGCAGGCTTAAGCATCTTCATTGAAGAATTCTTGAGTGAAGTCATAAAGCACTTAAAGGATTCCTGGATTTTTGTTTGGAACTTTACTAAATACATTTGTGGTAGCCTCATAAAAAAATTATGTTGACTTGAAGTCTTGGAGCATATTTTTGAGTGTAGGGGTTTGAAGTTGATTGTGTTAACTTGAGCTTTGTTGAAGTGAAGACTTCTGAAGGAGTATAGGAGAACATCCT
The DNA here is from genome assembly GCA_034641835.2 of Pinus albicaulis. Classification (NCBI taxonomy): domain Eukaryota; kingdom Viridiplantae; phylum Streptophyta; class Pinopsida; order Pinales; family Pinaceae; genus Pinus; species Pinus albicaulis. The sequence continues at coordinate 1,434,572,182 of CM076580.1, forward strand.
TTGCAGTCCAACATCAATAAGCTTGTTGAGGATATGGTGAAGACATATTTTTGAGAAACCTTAGCTGAATGAAGACACCATGATGCACTGTTGAAGGCCCTCGTGATGTAACCTTGAAGAAACAAGTGTTTGGGTACCATGAAGAGCTGTGGTGACACCTTCAAGTGAAGAACAAGGTTTTAATTGATGAAGTGACGTGGAGAATAAGTGAAGGCATTGCTGAAGATTGTCAGGGCTCATTGAAGAAGACTTTAGGAGCCGTGAAGAATAACCAAAGATATTTTGAAAAAGTGAATTTGTGGATTAGAGCCCAAGAGGTTGGAGCCTCAAAGAGACAAGGTTGGTGCCTTGCAAGATAGGTTTGGAGCCCTAGAGGATTGGAGTCCTCAAAAAAAAGGTCGGAGCCTGTACCATATATAAGGTTGGAGCCCTAGAGATTGGTGCCTCAAATTGATAGGGTTGGAGCCCTAGAGGTTGGTGCCTAAAATCGACATGGTGTGAGCCCTAGAGGTTGGTGCCTCAAATTGACAAGGTTGGAGCCTTGGAACGACCAAGTATGTGCTTGGCATAATACAGGTTGGAGCCTCAAAGATTGGAGTCTTCATCTAGGGTTGGAGCCCCATATCATTATTGTACTTTACTTATTGTAAAGAATAAATTAATAAAAATATATATTTCGTCATTTTTCATTTTTTGTTCTAAATATAAGTGATCTAACTGGTAAAATTAACAATTGAAAAGAAATATTTATTCACCCCCCTCTTAGTATTTCCAACAATTGGTATCAGAGCGTAGGTCATGAGTTCGATACACACCTGCCTCACATTAGGGGGGAGATTTTTGGAAATTGGATAAAATAATGCTCCATGTGTGTTTCGTGACATGGAATAACCGCCTCTCATGGATCCTTATCTTTGGCAATGCGATCATTGACTAACACCTGTGAGTTTTGGTCTAACGACAATCGTGATTCCCAACAATTAGAATATGTGTCAATCTGAATAAATGATGCCGATGCCTACATGAATATGTCACGGTGAAAGATATTTTTTGAGGTAACTTTTGTTTTAAAATTTCATATGTATATGTTTATCTGGATGAATTTGTGCAGGGCTGCTTATCTTGAGAAAGGATGTATGATTCTTGGAAATGATTCGAAGCAAAAGCATCATGGCATAACGGTGGACCAGATGAAAAATACTAATGAATCACTTTATGATAGTGGACATGACTCGTGACTAAAAGTGATGGATGATATGTGCCCCATGAAGCCAAAAATTGAAGATTCCTCAATATCGAAATCCATGACATCAAGGGGAGGAATTCTTCATGAATAGCTGGATTGCTGCTGCAGGACCTTGGTTGAGAGGAAGCCTGGTGGTAATTTTCTTACTTGGAAGAAACTTGAAGTATGTCCTTCCTGAGTTAAGAGGGAGTGACGTATCTGATTCTCTAATACATGTGTCATGCACTAGACTAGGACTAACAGTCGTAAGTCTTAGTGAATTCCATGTGGAGAGAATGGATAGACACATAATTCTGTTCTTCACCTAGAAGATAGGATGGAGGATTGGGTAATCATATGGCATTCGATACTCTTTGAGAATGAGATAGGACATTTCAAGATAAGAGTAGTCGTGGACTGATATTCTTTGAGGGTTGGCTACCCAAGAGAAGAATAGTCCATGTTAGTATGAATCTTTTTTCGAAGCGTACGAAAAAAGACCACTTTAGCTACGCATAACTTATAGCCCTAACATCAAATGTGGCTGCCAATATCTTCAGATCTGCAGTTAGTTGATCAAGACAAGTGCTGCAAAAAACCAAATCTATGCATAGAAAGACATTAAGCAGTAAAATTAAGAGTTTGCTCCATACATCCAATAGACAAGACAAGAACAATGTTTTTTGAAAGAATTTTTGTATTAAGGGCACCTGGGAGGAAAACAAGAAGGTGTATCCAATTCTCCTCAATGGGATGGGTTCTTGGAAGTCCTCAGCACTTCAGATCTAGAATCTCTCTCTCTTGTTGTTGTAGAAAACCCAAACAAAGATAGAACTCAAAGGGATCTCACACAACAAATAATGTAGAATGTGACCAAGTGTATAGATCTAGAGTGATCTAATAGGCAACAAAAGGTGAAGAATGATAGGAAAAACCCTCCTATTTATAACAAAATATTGGGTCATTCTAGATCTTGGTGCATGATTAAAATAACATTAACCAAATCTAGATCCACCTTTTATGGAATATTTTATTATATTTGTTGGAGGAAAAAGGTATTTGACTTGGGTCAAATCCCTTTATTTGTAAATAATAAATAAATAAATGATTTATTTATTATTTTAAGGAAGTGGTTGAATGATAATTAAATAAATAATGGTTTATTTTATTATTTATAAATGATTTAGTCATATTTAACAAGGAATATTATTTAAATAAGATTTAAATAATTATTCCTAGAAAATAATAAGATAAATAATGATTTATCTAATTAATTTCCTTGTTTTGGGTTAAATATAACCCGGGGAAAAATCAAACAAATATAGATTTGTTTAATATTTCCTTTTGGGGTTTTCTGTTTAGACCATAAAAAACCTAATAAATGTGTTTTATTAAGTTATTTTACATAGTGAAAGAAATTTTACTTAGGGTAAAATTGGTCTTACATGGTGTACTTGGGTTCATCTAATGATAGTAGGTTAGATGACCAAAAAATGGTGTAACAGATTGCCCCCCAGCGTGCGAGTGTTAGGAGCAAATCGTATGACCGAAGTACGTTGTAAGAACTCAATCACCAGACATCAAAAGGGAAGTGAGAGAGAGAAATTTAAGGTAGACTAATGTGCTGAAGAACTAGACCCTGAGGAGACGAGACTTACAGGTGCAACAAGTCTCTTTTTATGAGAGGGTACCTGTGCTAAAGGCGGCGGGGGAGGCATACCTATGCCCACTGAGACAAAGTACAAAAGAATAGTGTGTCCAGTAAACAAGGGACCGAACCATAAAGTACAACCGGCATAAACATGAGCCAGATAGAAATACAATGAGGGATCCCATATACATGTTGTGCCTGGGATAACAGCCAGGACTTATACAATAATATCGGAGTACATGAGATACAAATACAACCCAAATGCCCCCTACAAGAGGGGAAGGGCTCACAAAATCTGACTGATACATGCAAATCAAAGAGGCGCTGCAAGAGGCTAAGTCCGACATCGTCAAATATATGGAGCTGCATCGAAGGCTGTAATGAAGAGGTCATCCGGGCATGTGGGGGGATACCTGCAGGGCCACCCCCTCATGAGGGTTGAGACATCTCACACACACACGGGCATCACCAAGAGCTGCTGCTGCATCACTGGACCATCAAGCATGCGAATCTCGATCATGCTGAAAGGAGCTGGAGTGGAGAAACAATCAAGTCAAAGGGAAATGAGAGAACCCTTTGCCTGATCCGAGGCACCGAACAAGAGTGGAAGCTGGAACCAAGGTACACCACCCTCTAGGCCTGTCTTTTGGAATGAAGGAGTTGATGTCGACAGAAGGAGGTCCGCCATAGGTGAGGCGATAAGGGATCCTCAACTAAGGCACGAGAGAAAATAGTAGAGCGACTGATAGACTAATACCAATGATGATGATGAAATGGAGGGGACTGAATAGCGAATGGATGAATTCCCTTGTTAGAGAATAAAGGGCATGAATGACCTGGCAGCGACTGACACAATATCATGAGGGATAGGGGACAGTGGGACTTAAGGCCATAATGTGCGACACGAGAGAGGGACCAAGCAATGAAGGATGGAGGACTATAGCAGGATACAAAGAGACTCGGGATAGACTCCATGAATGCGGTGATGACTCAACTCGGATGCTCTAAACAAGGGCGACTTGATGGTGCTGCCACACAGTAAAGGTCCAATGGGGGACCATAAAACATGAGTACAAGATGGTAACTCACGACGAACATCAACACGAGCATGGATAAGTATGGAGGCCAAATGGTGCCCCTAGTAAGAGTGTTGCAAGTGAAGAAATTCGATTTTGAGGAGGGTTATGGTTGAGGGGCATAGATTTCCCCAAGCATGGTGTGGTCATGCCAAAATGTATTTAGAAAAAGGGGAATCTAAACACATTTTAATGATGTGGCGTGCCATTTGTTTTCGTTATGGTTATGCAGTTTGAGAAAGGGAATGGAGGATTACCAATCTCTTTGGGTACTGCATATAGGAATCAAATGGACTTTAAGTTTCCGGGTTGGCATACCTGGTGTCACTATCCAAAAGAGAGGATTTGGAGATAATGAATTGATGCTCTCGTAGAAAACCCATAGGTTGATCAAAAACAATGTCTAAGAGATTGGGTTGCTGAAGGAAGATGAGGGAACAATAAGAGGTATCATCCCTAGAGTGATATGAAGTGATATGGGAGTCTAGAGGTTTAGAAATGTGGAAGAATAATGGTACTAAAGTCAACATGACCAAATACACTAGGAGAGTTTTGGAGAATTTCTTCTCCTGGTCTCTCGAATATGGGTGCCCCCTTACCCAAATATTGGGTTTCAATGTAATGGCCACAAGGTGCATGTGGTTCGAACGCATGGGTTCGATGTAAGGGGGAATGGATAAATTCAGGGGTGGGGACTTCATCCATAATGTCGTCATCGTGATAGAAGATGGGGTGACTGGTGGGAGAAATACCACCTGACGCGGCGAAGCTACCTGACTCATCATCATGAGAAGAGAGGTTCACATGCGCATCGTCACAAGGGGTGACGGAAAAGTAAGCAGATAAAGGATCTACCGATGTTGAGCCCAGGGTGATCGCAGAAGGAAGGTCAAGCGAAAAAACAAGGGAGGATTCAGAGGGAATGCTCCCCGAGGGTCTCATGGATGATGATAGGTAGAAAATGGTGGATGAAGGCTCCGTCATCTCGACATCAGGAGGGGGAATGTCAATGGGAGCAGTCATGTCTGGTAGTTCTGCCGAAGAAAAACGCGCAAATAGGGGAGAGGTGGATTCATTGCGCTGGGCCTCAAATTGGTGGACCGCGGCTAGAGAGGTGCGGAAGTCCTCGAGGTGGGGACAAAGATGGGTGTAATGGCCATGGATATCACAAAAAGCACAGGGGTGGTTGGTGTGAATATTCTTGGGGTTCGTGATCGCGGTTGCGGAAGGAATAGAGGCTTCTGGGACCGTGGACTCAGGGAACGCGACATTAACCATGGGCTTGAGATGAGGCAAGTCAGGACAGGAATGGGTGGTGTGACCGACAACATCACACAAAGCACACTGGATGGTATGTTTTGGAGGCCGAGGAGGGGCAGGGTTTTTTGGGGCAGCCTTGTCCTTTGATGCCCCCTTGCGAGCTTTTCCCTTCTTACCCGAAGCGATCGCAACAGGAGGTGGTTCTTGTTGAGGTGACTGAGGCACTGTTGCAGCGGGAGAAGTCTTGGGGACCGGTTGAACCGGGGTCAAAGCAAGATAAGGTTTGGGTTGACCAGGCAAGGTTGGGGCTGGAGGATTAAGGTACCAGATGGGAATCCCAAGGGTCAGGTTAGGAAGAGAGAGGGTGGCCATGACAGGTACCGTGGACACTCCTGGTGGGGGAGATAGGAATGGTATCTGACCAGAGGGGTAATGGCCAGGTGGGACGGCTCCTAAATGGCTAAGGTTTGGAGGAACGGTCCCAAGAGGATAAAGAGGCTTATGACTACCAGCTGCAGGTGAAGGGCTAGGAGCAGGTTGCGGAGAGCGCGGTTGCTGACTAGCCGAAGCAGGTTGCTTGAGAGCAGCCCGAGACGATTGCATCATGCAAACATTCGATGAGCTGGGGTCGGAGATAGGAGGAGGAGGAAGACCAGGGAAGGTTCCAAGAAAAGAGGAGTCTTTGTAGACGCCGGGAGAGACACTTGTCAAAGACTCGATAGTTTGTTGATTGGCTACAGAAGAGATGGTCGACTCAGGGGAGGCCTTAGATTTCGACTCATGATACGTCAACTGGTCAATGGTGACTATCTTTCCATTATGAGGGAAAAAAATCTTGTGGTGGACCGCGGATGGGACAACAGACATAGCATAAGTGTAGATACGCCCCAAAATAATGTTATAATCAAGAGGGGCGTCGATGACTTCAACGTCAACGCAAACAGTCTTGTCCGCAAGAGTGATAAGACAATTACGGAATAAGCCAATGGGCTGGGAGGCATGGCCATCCCACGCACGAAGGGTGATTGTGGAAGGGGCCAATTCAGGAGATCCGATTTGTTTCCAAACCGAAGCGGACGTCACACAGGTGGATGCCCCCTCATCAATGATACACCGAGAAACGTTAGCGTTCCGGATTTTGACTGGGATTTGGAAGGCTATGGAAGCAGGAAGAGGAGGATGCTCTGATTGATGGGCATCGAAAACAATCAATTGGTCATCAGCAGGATCTACAGTGCCCATGGCAGATAGTAGAGCCTTCTTTTAGGAAGGGCACGACTGGAGGAGTTCCAATGTAGAAATGGCAGCAGGAGACTGCGCCAAATAATCTACTATGCTATATGAATGAGCAGCTTGACCAGAAGCAGCATTTCGGCATAATGGTCCCTTAGGAATCTTGGTATCAACCTCAACGTTGGGCTGAGGGATATGCAAGGGACCATTGGATGTCGAAAGAGGCTCTGTAGACTCTGAAGAAGGTGACTTGGGGACAGACGGAGCGGGAGGTTTGGGGTACTGATGGGACCGAGTTTGAAGGTTAAGGTCGACGGGTAGAGGTGGATCAGAGTTCATCATGAGGATCTGGTAATTGGAGGAACCAGAAGGGGAAGGTTGAGTGGCCACCTGTCTGTCAGGTGGTTGGGTAGCCATGAATCCCTGCTGTGCATCCACCTACGCTTGAGGGGGCGGTGACTGCTGTTGCAGGGGTTGAGAAGGCCAGGGAGGCGTAGGTGCTGATGCTGGAGGAGCTGGAGCACTAAACTACGGATACTAATAATAAGGGGGTTGGGTAACAGTATGGTGACCAGGAGGCTGGGCCAAAAGAGGAGGCATGCTGTATCCTGGATACGTGCTACCAGGAGGGGAACAAGTGTGGGAGGTGCTGCCCCCTCCCCTAGGAAAACCATAACCCATGGGAGGTTGGGTATATGGATGAGAGAGCTCCAGCAATACCGTCAGCGGCATGAGGTGCCCCCGGTGCGTTGACACCACCAGGTCTGGGGAGATCAGGTAGAACGGTATAAACATAACCTGTCTGAGCGTAGATCAAGTCATATTTTAATGCCAGTTGGAGGGTGGCTTCTTCGGTTTGGGGGAAATGCGATGCGACATCTTTCCCGATAAGAGGCAATAGAGATCTAAGGAACCAGTCCATGTAGACACGGTCTTCGAAAGTAGGGGATTGACATAGGCTCTTTCGTCTCCACCATTCTTGGACATGATCGGATAGGCGGGTTGCAGATGATTGACAGAAAGAAGTCAAAAGTTCGATACCAGTGTCATAACGAAGGGGAAGCTGGAAGTAAGATAAAAAAGCCCGGGCAAGAGTTGCAAAGGTGGTATGGGAAGAGGTGGCCTGGTCAACATACCATTTAGAAGCTTCGCTCGTAAGCGTGCGTTGGAACAACCGAAGATGGATGGAATCATTGGTAATGGATGTAGATGAACACCACATGTGGAAAGATCGAACATGATTTGAAGGATCTTCTCCAGCAAGGCCTTCAAACTTTGGGATGTCAGAAGGGAGCTTTGTTGGCATAGCAGGCCAACTAGCGTCATGGTGTATAGGGTCATTTGTCAACCGGTCCAAATCGGGGAGGCTGAGGCCTGCCATGAAGGGGAGCAAGGGCGCAGCCGAGGTAGTTCCTATGGCGGTTCCGCTAGTAGTAGTCCCGGCATTAGGGCTGGGAGTACCGCTAGCGTTAGGCCCTGGACCAGACATAGTGAAGGTGACAGGGGGAGAACCGGAAGTAAAAGGAGAACCCAATGAACCAGAAGAGGAGTCGGAGTGCGAACTCGAAGGAGGACTAACTCGACGACGGAGGGAAGGAGTAGGTCGACCGACCGGAAACTGAGGGTGAAGGCCAAGAAGTCTCTGGGATGTGCACCTTGGGGGCGCAATGGTGACAACACAAACACGGCACAAGGGGAAGAAGAACGACCAACGAAGGCAGGGAGGTGCAGAATCAAGAGAGTACAATGTCGAAACAAGGGCAGATAGGTGCAGTGTCAATTGATTTTAAAGTCTTTGCCTGTCGGTGTAAACCAGGCTCTTCTTCGCTTAGGGTGTGTGTGTGGCGTGTGTTAATTTTAATTTTTAAACCCTTTTCATTTTGAGAGCAAGAGAAAAAGTGTGCTGTGTAACTGAAAATAAATCTGCAGAGAACAGTATATAATGCTGAAATGACAGAAAATTAACAACTAACAATGCATCAATCTAACCCAAAAAGGCGGGTCTCTCAAAACTAGTCTAACAGAGGGAAAAAATATAGTCAAAACACACTATAAAGAGGTCAATAGATCTAGGGTCGAAAGGGACAGGGATCTAAAGGAGAAAACTGCTGAAAATAGGGGCAGAACACAGCCAAGAGGTAGAGGCAAGGTGGCTGGAAAAAAGGAGGGAATCAACAAAAAGCAGATGGGGCAAGGAGGAGGCCCTAAAGGTATATCCAAACAAATCTTCAGGAGGTGATTTGAAAGGGAGAAGAGCTGATTAAAAGGGATCTGAAAAGGAGGTATCAGATCTGAAAAAAGGGGGGCTGAAACTCTGAAAAAATAGACACCGGAAGCAGTTAAAACTATTCCACAAAAAGTGGAGGGTACTAAAGCCCTAGGGGGCTAGTTTCCCACTTAGATGAGTAAAACAGATCATAAACAGGTCTAAACGGGCTAAGACAGAGGCTGGAGAACCCTTACAGAAGCTCCAGAAAAACCCAGAAAAATTTCAGAAAAATTCCAGAAAAAAGTCCAGGTCGCAGTTTTTGACCTGTTTTTCGCTCAGGTTGCAGTTTTGGGTCTTTTTTCTGCGACTTGAAGCTCCAGGACGCAGTTTTTGGGCCAAAAAGTGCGACCTGCACTTCCGGCACTCTCGGCAGCAGATTTCAGAAAAAGTTGTCGTCTTAGTTGCGGCTGATGTTTGTCACCTGCGCAATAGGGCCAGAAACACGCGGAAGTTAGAAATTTTAATGTTTTAGGGTTTTATAGGTGAAAAACAACATGAAAATAGGAAAAACAAAAATATGAAAAGAAACCCTAGGGTCTGAAGTAGCTGGATATGCAGGAATATGAAAAACGACAGCGGTCGTAATTGAAAACCCGTGTGGAGTCGCCAGTTGTTAGTATGAATATTTTGTCGAAGTGTACGAAAAAAGACCACTTTAGCTACACATAACTTATAGCCCTAACATCAAATATGGCTGCCAATATCTTCAGATCTGCAGTTAGTTGATCAAGACAAGTGCTGCAAAAAACCAGATCTATGCATAGAAAGACATTTAGCAGTAAAATCAAGAGTTTGCTCCATACATCCAATAGACAAGACAAGAACAATGTTTTTTGAAAGAATTTTTGTATTAAGGGCACCTGGGAGGAAAACAAGAAGGTGTATCCAATTCTCCTCAATGGGATGGGTTCTTGGAAGTCCTCAGCACTTCAGATCTAGAATCTCTCTCTCTTGTTGGTGTAGAAAACCTAGACAAAGATAGAACTCAAAGGGAGCTCACACAACAAATAATGTAGAATGTGACCAAGTGTATATATCTAGAGTGATCTAATAGGCAACAAAAGGTGAAGAATGATAGGAAAAACCCTCCTATTTATAACAAAATATTGGGTCATTCTAGATCTTGGTGCATGATTAAAATAACATTAACCAAATCTAGATCCACCTTTTATGGAATATTTTATTATATTTGTTGGAGGGAAAAGCTATTTGACTTGGGTCAAATCCCTTTATTTGTGAATAATAAATAAATAAATGATTTATTTATCATTTTAAGGAAGTGGTTGAAGGACAATCAAATAAATAATGATTTATTTAATTATTTATGGGTGATTTAGTCATATTTAACAAGGAATATTATTTAAATAAGATTTAAATAATTATTCCTAGAAAATAATAAGATAAATAAAGATTTATCTAATTAATTTCTTTGTTTTAGGTTAAACATGACCAGGAAAATCAAACAAATATAGGTTTGTTTAATATTTCCTTTTGGGGTTTCCTGTTTAGACCATAAACAACCTAATAAATGTGTTTTATTAAGTTATTTTACATAGTGAAAGCAATTTTACTTAGGGTAAAATTGGTCTTACGTAGTGTACTTGGGTTCATCTAATGATAGTAGGTTAGATGACCAAAAAATGGTGTAACAGTCCAAGAGGGTCATACTCTGAGAACACCTGGGTGTAGTATGTAACTTGGAGAGACAATGACTATGGTGTCTATAAGTCATGTGTCTCGCCAGCATTGTAGCCCATTTTCGCGTTGAGAGATGGGGTTGTTAGTCAAGGCCTTGCACTAGGACAATGTTGGTTGATACGATGCTATATAGATGTGATTACCAATCTGATTCTTCTTATGAGATTCTTCAGTTTGAAAGTGACCATGTACCTGTATGAATACCTCCCTAGTTAAGAGGGATTTTTGAAAAGTGTAACTAGGTTGGTCTTCATATTGACTATATAATTATGTATTTTATGTAAAGAAGAAGACAAAAATAATAAAATGTATTTTGTACTTGCTTCATGGGTTTCATGAGTAAGAGTTTACTATAGGTTAATAGACTTCTTCTTGATGGTTATCTATAGTTTTTTCTTCTAGGGATAAATGTAATTAAGTGTCATATATATATATATATATATATTGTTAGTCTCATGTATTCTATAGTATCACTAGATGACTATGGATTTCTTACAATCTGCTGAAAATAATATTCCCTGATTATCATTTATTTTCAGAAATCTCATTGCCTTCATTATTTTCCATTTAACCTATTCACTATACCTCATTTTACATTCTCTATCCCTCTCATACCCTGAAATCTCATGTTTGACCCTAAAAAACCTCATGTTTAACCCCTCTCCCTACCTAAAACCCCACCCCCATTTGCTAAAAATCCTCTCCCCTTCCTTCATTCCCCTTCTTCCATTGAAACAATGTTAAAAACCTATTTCTTACATTGTTTTAAAAATAAAATTAATCTATTCGGGACCCACTGTTTTAAATAGACCCTGTTTATTTAAAAAACCCAACCCCTTATATGTTTTTATGACCACCTGCTCTAAACCTTTACCCTCCTCATCCATATAACCATGGCCCCACCTTATATTAAGTGCTTCCGCTTAAATTATTACCCTGCCTCACGTTATTTTAAACCTTCAGCTTCATTTAAACCCCTGACCCCACATGTCAAATCAACCCACGATCAAGTCACCCGACCACCGTCTGATCCACTCCACCAAATCTGACAGCCATCCTTCCCTCTCGCAAACCCAAAAGCCCGAGGTTTAAAACCTTGGAGGGCTTGCGAAATAGGCAAATTTTGAAACCCTCCTCCCCTCCACGTGTCACCCCTCCGTGTTATCGCATCCCCGCTAAAATTACGACCTCACCACTTTTTCCCTGTGCGATAAACCACTAACCACCTCCCTGCCTAAAAGCAAAACCGTTGACCCCATTCAAACATTTTGAAACCCTGTGTCTCTGCGAGAAACTTTGGACCTCTTTGTTAACCCTTGCAACATCTCTAAAAACTCGGAAAGTCACAACTAAATTCAGAAAACCAAAAACCTCCGTTTTCCGTGCTCTGTTCATAAATTTCCCTGCTACCTGCAAGCCCCCATTGCTCCCCACCCTGTGGGATCCAGTTTTTTATTAACAATTTTTTTTTAATTGTGCAGGTAATCGATGTATAAGAAAATGCATAATTTGCATTTCTAATTCCGAAAATTTCTTTAAAAGGTTTCTCTGGAGCGCAAGAACAATCAGAAGTAGCAACGGATTATGGTCAATCAGGATCATACAACAAGGTTTTTTCAAAGTAAAAGACAAGATATGAAAAAGGGAGAGATTTACAGTGGCTGCACAGGCAGAAATGAAGACAAGTAAAGAGCACAGTTAAAGAACAATGACAGTTAAAAGATTCACCGTGACAATGAAAGGTAAAGGAATAAAAAGATTAGTCAAAGTTTAAAGTTAGAAGACAAAGTTAAGACAGAGGAAGCAGATAAAACAATGAGAAAACAGAATTAAGGAAAAGATAAATCAGATTTTAAAGATAAATCAAAAGACAAATCAACAAGGAAGACTAGGCCAGGTGTCAAGGCCATTCATCATTTAACTCTTACCAATCACATTGGCCACCTACAGCCCAATTTTGATTTAATATAAGCTACCTCAGTTAATGTTTCAATCAGAGATATTTTAGCAGCTACTCAGAAGTTATTGTAAAGTTAATGTTTTAAGGAAAATAAGTCAAAGATATTTTAAAAGTTAGCTCAACAGTAAATTAGAAAGTTATTACTACAGTAGTTGAGTCAGAGATATTTTGGCATTGGGCCTTGCATGGTCTCAATTGTCAAACATCATTTAATATGTAGTAAATACAAATTTGTCACCCTAGATTAGGGCAACCTCCTCATCTGCAGTTAAATACTGCATGTGTTTTTCATTATTGTGGGTTGGTTGTTTGGTCAGCTGCTAAGTTGGATTTTGATTAAGACTCTGAGTTGCAAATATTATTGCACTGGAGCATTGTAACTGTTTTTAAGTTGGACGTCAATAATACAAGCACGTTCACAAGATTCTTGAGCTATGTTAATGGTGATGTTATCCCTCTTTGCCAATGTTTTCTCCTTTTTTTTCCATATTGTACATAAATTTCTCTGATAATGGAATAGAAATTTTAGGTTGAGACATGTTGTTTTGGCACCTTAACTCTGTATGTTACTATTATCTTTATGTTTTCCTCTGCAAAGTTTAATTAAAGTATTCAGGGGTGTCCTCCTCTTTAGTTTCAATTAGCTTGTTGTCATGAGGTTTTCTTATTAAAGTTTGATTAAAGAATTCAGGGGTGTCCTGCTCTTTAGTTTCACCTAACTTTTATCTTAAAGGTTTTCTTTGAATTTTGGTTAAATAATTCAGAGGTGTTCTGCTCTTTAATTTCACTGAACTGTTATCTTAAATGTTTTCTCAATCTAAAAGTATTATTAAATAATTCAGGGGCGTCCTTCTCTTTAGTACTACTGAATTGTTGTCTTGAGGCTTTCTTAGTAAAGTTTGATTAAATAATTCAAGGGTGTCCTGCTCTTTAGTTTCTCTTAAACTGTTACCTTAAAGGCTTTCTTGTTGAAGTATAGTTAAAGGATTCTTAGTTTCCCTTTAGTTTTACTGAATTCACAAACTTACTGTCATTTCATATTCATCTTACCTAAGAAGATCCATTTGATATAGTTAGCTTGCCCTATGAAAATCCTTGAATAGTTGATGTACAGTTTAAACCTTTTATGACTCCATAGCCCAATGGATTAAGCTTTCCACATTCTATCTGTCCAACCTACAATCAATTAATCAATCAATCAAAACAAACAACCCCAAAACTTCATAACTAGCATAAAATCAGAAAACATAAGCACAAAGATAAATCATTTAATCATAAACATATAGAGAGCCCTCTCTAAGCCCGAGAAGGCTAGGTCCCTGGACTCCAAAGTGGTTTGATGTGGTTCCCTACTACTTGTTCTTTCCAATCTTGAAAATTACAAGGAACCAACATGATGGTGACCATACTGGGTACCTGAGTTATTAAAAAGCTGAATATTTCCTCAGGAACTCAAAAAACCCCATTCAAATTTATATGACTCAATTATTAGCCAATATTGGTATCTGGCTACTGATGGTGGACAACAACCAGCCTCAAGAAAGTTGAAATCATCCACCTGGTGACTCCACTAGTTTTCAGTAGGTCTGCTGACTCCACTGGTTTTTTACAGACTCCACTGGGAAATTATTGAGAAATTATAATATTATCAAAACTCAAATAGAACCCAGTCAAAATACTTTGTGAATAAATTATTTCTTTCACAGTTTGGTTTGTCTTTCAAAACTATTGTAAAACTTTCAGTCTCTCTATACCTTGGTTCTATGTTCTGGCTTTTAGAAGAATCTGTACCAGATCCCATCCTGACCCAAACCCTCCTGCAATAGTTGACAATCCAGAGAAAATACTATGGAAAAATCATATATCTAAGAGTAAAACTATTAATAGACCTATTCACAAGGAAAGTTCCTTACCTGAAAACCTTAAAAACTTGCAGGATATCCTATCTGGCTCACCCCTTAAACAAAGCTTGTCTAGGAATAAATACCAAAGTTGGATAACCCAAATAGTCTTAGACCCATCCATTTTATAGCAAAATCCTATTGCACTAACCTCTACCCCCACTCATACACCCATTGTTCACCTTCCTCCATTCAACCCTCCACCTCCTTTTGTCAACCCTCCACTTGTTAACCCCCTTTTGTTTCCTCAACCACCAACCATGGCAAAATGGTATGCCCCATTAGTCTTACCCTTGCATTTATTAGTTCTACCACAGGACTATCAGTCCAAAATCCCTTTATTTGATGCAAGTGGTTCTACGACCGCTCAACGACATGTGGATAAAATGGATGATTGTTTTGACAGACAATAAATAGATGATGAAACTGTTAAACTAAGAATGTTTGCCCAAAGCTTAGGGGGAGAAGCAAGAAAACGGTTTAAAGTCTTAACCCTTAATATTATACATGATCTCCCTACTTTTCATCAGTTATTCCTAAACAAATGGGAAGTCAAGAAAAACCCTCTCCAAATCCTATCAAAATATGAAAACATTAAGAGAAGCGTTGGAGAAAGTGTCCAAGATTACTGCAGTGGGCTCAATAGTGTATATAACGCCCTCCCTCCTCACATAAAACCCCACAAGGTCTAGCCCTAATGAAATTTCCCTATGGTTTTGACTCAGAGATGGCTTATCAACTAAGAGAAATAGACCCTCTTACATTAGAAGATATGCAAAGGGGTGCAGTAAGTGTAGAAGCAAACCTGATTGCCAAAAGGGCTAGAATGAAAAATGAAAAAAGAGTCACATATAGGAAAGAGGTTTCAGCCTCCACATTTGATACTAAAATTGATAACCTAGTTAGAACCATGGAGAAGATGATGGAGAGAATAAACATGAATGAGAGAGATTTCCCTAGAGAAAACCAAGCAGATCCTTAAAATAGAAACCAGAACGAAAACCAAAACTTTAGGAGAACCCCCCCTCAAATAAGACAAAGAGAACATAGGGAACCTGACCAGCAAATTAGGCCTCCTTTTCAAGAAAACTATGTTGATGAGGATGAGGGGGTGATTGAAGAACCAAAACAAAGTCAAATCAATCTAATGGGAGTAAATAATGAGCATATTCTTTTCCTCACTGAGGAAGAACAAGGCATATTTCCCCAAATGAAGAAGAATGCCTAGAATCTGAGGACTAAAAACAAGGATTCAAAAACGATATCATGGAAGTACATAGGCAATATGACCTTCGAAGCAAGAAAACCAAAGATACTCCCAAGAGAAATAACCCTAAAATTTCTGCTAGGAAAACCCCTGAAAATGATCCTAAAAAGACAATAGAAACTCCAAACATAATGGTTAAAATTTCTGATAAAAATAAAAACAAAAAAAGTCCAGAAAGCAACACTAGTAAATCAACTAGTATCCCTAACAAAACTGATTCAGCTGACATTTCTAGTCCAAATCAGCAATCTAAAATTGCTGCAAAAACAGTGTCTAATAAAATGTATTCAAATCTGCCAAAAACATAGACACCATTCAGTATTGAGAATGAGATTGCCAAGATAAAAATTTCCATACCTCTTACTGAATTAGTTAGCCAAGATGTATATAGATCCCAAGTTTTGAAAGCTTTAAACATAGGAGAAAATGTTGATTCTGTGAACTTAAATGATGATAAACCTGAACTTTTGTTTGCTCCTGAAGTAGAAGGCAAATTTCAAGAAGGAGGTGTCCCTCCATTTTATGTCAGTTTTAACATCCATGATAAAATCCTCCATAATGCCATGTTAGGTTCAGGAGCATCTCATAACCTCATGCCAAAGGCAGTTATGGAAAGACTAGGCCTTGAGATAACTAGACCATACAAATACTTGTACTCCTTTGACTCCAGTAGAGTTAAATGTCTAGGCCTGATCAAAGATCTTTGTGTTAATCTAGCAAAAATACCAGCCAAAATCCTAGTAATAGATATTGTAGTGGCTGACATTCCTCCTAAATATGGCATGCTCCTATCACGCTCATGGGGAGCCAAAATTCAAGGCACCCTCCAAATGGATATGACCTATGCCACCATACCAGTCTTCAGTCGACCAAGAATATTATATAGGGAGACTCATATGAAATAAATGGTCAATAATCAAGAAAATCTTGATAACTCCCCTCTTTATTCTATCCAAAACCTTGATTCATTTATCCTTTACAATGTTGAAAACATTAATGAACAAGTAGCAATAAATGAACAAACAATAGTAAAAGAGGAAAAACAGTCAGCCCAAATAGAAAATGAACAACATAAGTCTGAACCTGAACCTCTTTGGAGCATGAGCTTTGATGGTTCTTGTGGAAACACTATATCTGAAGCAAGTGTTTGGATACACAAAACTGAGAACAATCATGCAGAAGTTCACTCCTACAAACTAAATTTTTAATGTACAAATAATATAGCAGAGTATGAGGCCCTCCTTCTGGGATTACAACTTCTAAAAAAAATAGAGGCCAAAGGATCTCTGTCCATGGGGATTCTGAGTTAGTCATTAGGCATATTAAGGGAGAATATTCAGCTATACATCCTAAATTAAGAGCATACAGGAATGCTGCCCTTGACCTCCTAAAACATTCAAAGAATATGACCTTACCTTTGTCCCCAGAAATCAAAACATCCTTGCCAGTGGACTAGAATTTGCAACCAACACTTGTCAAATACCCCATGCTCATAAGAAATACACAGTAAAGGTTAAATATAGACCAGCAGTCCCTGATAATATAAGATATTGGCAAGTTTTTTAAGGTGACAAACATATTGAAGACTTCTTGCAATCCAAAGATGGGTTTGAGTTTCCAAATTCAGACTTAGATAATGAGGAGGACTGCTCTACTGAGGAACAAACATGCAAGGAGGAGTCCTTTCATGATGCCAATACAATTTTTTTAGCAGAAGAAGACCCACATAGGACAGAACTGTGTGGAAACTCAGAAAACGAATACTTCGAAGTGCTACAATTCAGACATAATACATTTCCAAGAGGACTTGTCCCTCTAGAAGAAATGTTTGATTTTGATGATGTTGCTAGAAAGCCAAAAATGGAATCCACTGAAGCAAATGTAGAAGAGTGAAATATAGGCAGTAAGCAAGAACCCAAAATTATAAAACTTTCAAAAACGTTGCCAGCTCCTATAAAATAGAAATATATTGAGTTTTTAAAATAATTTAGTGATGTGTTTTCCTGGAGATATGAAGACTTGAAATCCTATGATACTGATATCATTCAAAACAAGATTCCACTCAAAGAAAGACAGGATCCCTTTAAACAGAAGATGCGCAGAATCAATCCTATCCAAATGCCACTAGTTGAAAAGGAAATAAATAAAATGTATGATGTTGGAATAATAGTCCCACTAAGGTACTCAGAATGGGTTTCAAATCTTGTATCAGTGAGGAAAAAGACAGGAGAGATTAGGCTCTGCATAGACTTCAAAAATTTAAACAAAGCATCCCTAAAAGACAACTACCCTTTACCAAAAATGGATCACATATTGCAAAGGGTAGTAGGCTCCAAAAGAATATCTCTGCTTGATGGATTTTCAGAGTACAATCAAGTGCTGGTACATCCAGATGATCAACACAAAATAGCTTTCACCACACCTTGGGGCACCTTCATGTATGTTAAAATTCATTTTGGGTTAATGAATGTTGGGGCCACTTTCCAAAGAGAAATGGATATTGCTTTCTCAGAATAAATAGGTTACTTCATTGTAATATATCTTGATGACATCACGGTCTATTCAAAAACTGATGAAGAACATCTAGCTCACTTAAGAAAGGTCTTTGAAAAATGCAAAAAGTATGGCCTGTCTTTCAATCCAAAGAAATCCTTATTTGGCCTTCAAGAAGGAAAGCTTCTAGGCCACATCATATCTAAAGAAGGGATCAAGATTGACCCAAAGAGGATTGAAGGGATATTGCAAATCAGTCACCCAAGAAATATCAAAGAGCTGCAATCTTTCATTGAAAGGATAAATTTCTTAAGAAGTTTCATACCAAACCTTGCAGAACTCCTGAGAAACATCACTAACATGCTGAAAAGAGAATTAGTAGTCAAATGGACCATAGAAGAAAAGAAATCTTTTGATTTAGTGAAGCAAGCACTTACACAAACACCAGTTCCAATCATCCCTTATTTCACCAAGGATTTATTTATATTTTCCTTTGCATCAGAACACACAGTTGTTGTTGTATTACTGCATAAAAATATGAAAGGACAGGAGCAACCCATAGCATTATTTAGCCAAACTATAAGAGATGCACCTCTGAAATATAACATCATGCAAAATCAGGCTTTTTCCTTAATCAAAGCACTAAAGGATTTTAGGGTCTACATTCTGCACTCGAATATCATTGCATTTGTGCCTCATACAGTGGTTAAAGACATATTGACATAAGATCCTGAAGGAAAAAGAAGTAAGTGGATTGCTATCATATTGGAATATGACCTGGAAATCAAGCCCACCAAGTTAATCAGAGGACAAGAACTGCCTAAACTTATGGCTGAAAAAAAATTTCAAGCACTAGACATCAATATGATTCACTCATTGGATGAACAAGAGGAGCTGGCGACTCCACCTATTGAGGAAGCTTTTCTGAACTCTCCCTGGTATGATGATATATTATATGTGCTTTTTAATCTAAATTCTCCTCCTGGTTTTTCCAAAGCAAAGGCCAGATTCTTGAAGTTAAAAGCTGTAAATTTCTGCATTCTGGATAAATTTTTATATTGGAAAAATTCTGGTGGCATATTGCTTAAATGTTTTCTTGAAGAAGACATTGATAAGATTATGCATGAATTTCATGAAGGAGAGTGTGGAGGCCACCTTTATTGGAAGACCACTGTAAATAAAATACTTAGGGTTGGTTTCTATTGGTCGACCCTCTTTCAAGACATCCACAAAATGGTAGTTACCTATCATAAGTGATAAATATTTGAGGGAAAAAGAAAGTCACTACCTTTGCCATTACAACCAATTTCTGTTAAAGCTCCTTTTCAACAATGGGGTCTAGATTTTATTGGAGAGATCCACCCTTCCTCCTCTGCCCAATATAAATGGATCCTCACTACAACTAACTATTTTACTAAATGGATAGAAGCCATCCCTTCCAGGACTACTACAGACTCAATAATTATTAGATTTCTTGAAAACAACATCCTATCTAGATTTGGTTGTCCTAGAAAAATCATCATTGATAATGTTGCTGCTTTTAGATCCAATAAAATGGTGGATTTTTGCCACATATATCACATTAATTTGGGGCACTCTACAGCTTATTACCCTCAAGGTAATGGGTTGGCTAATCCTTAAATAAGATTTTGGTGAACATCATTAAAAAGTTGCTAGAGGAAAACAAGAAATCATGGCACAACAAATTTCTACATGCACTATGGGCAGACATTCTAAAAAATAAGAAGTTAATTGATATTTCTCCCTATCATCTTGTCTATGGAATGGATGCAGTCTTCCCAACAGCTTTGGTAGTGCCAGTAATGAAGCTCATTCAAGAGTTGCAATATGAAGAGAATGATATTCAAAGAATAATAAACCAAACTATTCAGTTGTAGCAAACTAGAGAAGGAGTATACAATAGAACACAACTGCTACAAGAAAAAATCAAGAAACTCTTTGAAAAAAGAACCAAGGAAAATGATTTTAACATTGGAGATAAAGTGCTGAAGTGGGATTCAAGAAGAGAGGACAAAGGCAAGCATGGAAAGTTTGACAACCTACGGAAAGGTCCATACACCATTCATTCTACAAGAGGTAATAATGTGTTTTTCTTACAAGAAATGGATGAAACAAAATTGTTTGGAGGTCCTATCAATGGAAAGATGTTGAAACATTATTTCAATTAAGAATCTCAGATTAAGTTTTCTTCATTGTATATAGCATTGCTTAAACAAAAAATCTCAGAAAAATTGATACAAAAAGAAAGAAAGAAAAGAAGAAAAGAGGGAAGATAAAAAGAAAAAGGTAAGCCCAATACAAAAAAATGAATATTTCTGAAAGTGTGCAAGTCAAAATTCCACTACTTTTGAAAAAATTCTTGTTCAATCATACAGCCTAAACATGATTGTACAAATTTTGAATTTTTGCTGATAAGTTAGAAAATGAAGATTTTCCAAACTGTTTAAAATTGGCTTATCAATAGGTAGGTAAAAAATGACAATTGGTTCAAAAGCTTAATCTGAACCAATAAATAGAAGAAAGGGATAGATGAAAAATGAGAGATTCAAGACCAAAGCCCTCAGTTTTATTTTACTTTTTGCAAAATAATATTGTGTGCAGCTTGTCCAAAAATGCCACAAATTCATGATGATCAAACTGCTTAATCTTGATTCATTCATGCTTTAAATTTTATGTTGATATATAGTTAGTGAATAAAAATATGTCAAATTGTTTAATCTTGACAGGTAAGTAGTTAGGTAGAGAATGAAAGAGCTCATCAGTCTAATCTAAGCCTCTAGAAGCTATAAGGTTAGAAAATAGATAGTTTGATTTCAAAAGAAAAATGATGTCAAGGTTTCAAGTCTAAATACATCCAATAAATGAAGAAAAAATGTTAGAGTAGAATGACAGGTAGGTAGAATTAATTTGCAGGAAGCATGGTTTTCAATTTTCGAAGGTCACAGTCACAAAAAGTTGTAGCAGATCAGCAATTACAAAAATGAAAATCAGCCAAATACAAACAGGCTATTGATCTACAAATGTTCTTGACACCTCCTAAAGGAGCTGCCCTCCCCAATTGAACCCACTGTTAGTATCCTGTATTCTACAATATCACTAGATGACTATAGATTTCTTATAGTTTGCTGAAAATAATATTCCTTGATTATCATTTATTTTTATAAATCTCATTTCCTTCATTATTTTCCATTTAACCTATTCACTATACCTCATTTTACATTCTTTATCCCTCTCATACCCTGAAATCTCATGTTTGACCCTAAAAACCCTCACGTTTAACCCCTCTCCCTACCTAAAACCCCACCCCCATTTGCTAAAAATCCTCTCCCCTTCCTTCATTCCCCTTCTTCCATTGAAATAATGTAAAAAACCTATTTTTTACATTGTTTTAAAAATATATTAATTTATTCGGGACCCACTCTTTTAAATAGACCATGTTTAATTAGAAAACCCGACCCCTTATATGTTTTTAAAACCACCCGCTCTAAACCTTTACCCTCTGTGTCCATATAACCCTGGCCCCACCTTATATTAAGCACTTCCGCTTAAATTCTTACCCCGGGCCCCGCATTATTTTAAACCTTCCGCTCCATTTAAACCCTTGACCCCACATGTCAAATCAACCCACGATCAAGTCACCTGACCACTGTCGGGTCCACTCCACCAGATCCGACAGCTATCGCGCCCTATCGCAAACCTAAAAGCCTCAGATTTAAAACCTTGGAGGGCTTGAGAAATACAAATTTTTCGCAACCCTCCTCCCCTCAACGTGTCGCCCCTCCATGTTATCGCATCCCCATGAAAATTACCGCCTCACCACTTTTTCCCTGTGCGGTAAACCACTAACCACCTCCCTGCCTAAAAACAAAATCGTTGACCCCATTCAAACATGTTCAAACCCCGTGTCTCTGTGATAAACCCTGAACCTCTGCGTTAACCCCTGCAACGTCTCTAAAAACCTAAAAAGTCACAACTAAACTCAGAAAACCAAAAACCTTCATTTTCCAGACTCTCTCCATAAATTTCCCTGCTACCTGCAAGCCCCCATTTCTCCCCACCCTGCGGGATCCAGTTTTTTATTAACAATTTTTTTTTAATTGTGCAGGTGATCGATGTATAAGAAAATGCATAATTTTCATTTCTAATTCTGAAAATTTCTTAAAAAGGTTTCTCTGGGTGACAATCCAGAAGCCTGATTCATCAAAGGATTAGAAGCACAAGAACAATCAAAAGTAGCAACGGTTTATGGTCAATCAGGATCATAAAATGAGGTTTGTTAAAAGTAAAAGATAGGATATGAAAAAGGGAGAGTTGTACAGTGGTCGTGCAGGCAGAAATGAAGAGAAGTAAATAACACATTTAAAGAACAGTGACAGTTAAAAGATTCACCGTGACAGTGAAAGGTAAAGGAATAAAAATATCAGTCAAAGGTTAAAGTTAGAAGACAAATTTAAGACAGAGGAAGCAAATAAAACAGTGAGAAAACAGAATTAAGGAAAAGACAAATCAGAGTTTAAAGATAAATCAAAAGACAAATCAACGAGGAAGACCAGGCCAGGTTTTAAGGCCATTCAGCATTTAACTCTTCCCAATCAAATTGGCCACCTACATCCCAATTTTGATTTAATATAAGCTACCTCAGTTAATGTTTCATTCAGAGATATTTTATCAGCTACTCAAAAGTTATTGTAAAGTTAATGTTTTAAGGAAAATAAGTCAAAGATATTTTAAAATTTAGCTTAGCGGTAAATTAGAAATTTATTACTACAGTAGGTCAGTCATAGATATTTTGGCATTGGGAATTGCATGGTCTCAATTGTCAAACATCATTTACTCTGTAGCAAAATAAAAATTTGTCACCCTAGATTAGGGAAACCTACTCATCTACAGTTAAATACTGCATGTATTGTTCATTAATGTGGGTTGGTTGTTTGGCTGACTGCTAAGTTGGATTTTGATCAAGACTCTGAGTTGCAAAGATTATTACACTAGAGCATTGTAATTATTTTTAAGCTGGACATCAGTAATACAAGCACGTTCACAGGATTCTTGAGCTATGTTAATGGTGATGTTATCCCTCTTTTTCAATGTTTTCTCATTTGTTTTCCATATTGTACATCAATTTCTCTGATAATGGAACATAAATTTTAGGTTGAGACATGTTGTTTTGGCACCTTAACTCTGTCTGTTAATATTATCTTTATGTTTTCCTCTACAAAGTTTAATTAAAGAATTCAGGGGTGTCCTTCTCTTTATTTTCACCTAGCTTGTTGTCTTGAGGTTTTCTTAGTAAAGTTTGATTAAAGAATTCAGGGGTGTCCTGCTCTTTAGTTTCACCTAACTGTTATCTTAAAGGCTTTCTTTGAAGTTTGGTTAAAGAATTCAGAGGTGTTTTTCTCTTTAATTTCACTGAATTGTTATCTTAAATGTTTTCTCAATCTGAAAATATTATTAAAGAATTCGGGGGCATCCTGCTCTTTAATACTACTGAATTGTTGTCTTGAGGCTTTCTTAGTAAAGTTTGATTAAAGAATTTAGGGGTGTCCTGCTCTTTAGTTTCTCTTAAATTGTTACCTTAAAGGCTTTCTTGTTGAAGTATAGTTAAAGGATTCTTAATTTCCCTTTAGTTTTACTAAATTCACAAACTTGTTGTCATTTCATATTCATCTTACCTAAGAAGGTACATTTGATATAGTTAGCTTGCCCTATGAAAACCCTTGAAGAGTTGATTTACAATTTAAACATTTTATGACTCCATAGCCCAATGGATTAAGCTTCCCACATTCTATCTATCCCACCTAAAATAAATCAATAAATCTATCAAAACAAACAACCCCAAAACTTCATAACTAGCCTAAAATCAAAAAACATAAGCATAAAGATAAATCATTTAATCATAAACATAGAGAGAGCCTTCTCTGAGCCCAGGAAGGCTAGGTCCTTGGACTCCAAAGTGGTTTGATGTGGTTCCCTACTACTTGTTCCTGCGAATATTGCAAATTACAGGGAGCCAACATATATGAAGGATCTAGTGTCATGAAATTCTCCAAGACCTTGTCCTAGAAAACCATGGAAGAAAGGCTCTAACAACCCTCAAGACAGTTCTCCTTCAAACACTGGAAAATATGTAATATAGTTGGTATTATATGTAGTGAGAAGTCGACCTCATAATAGTCATGTCGGCTCCCAAAATAGTCACATCGGTTCACATGTCAGGTCGGCTTATATACAGGGCCAAAAAACTATATATACCCTAGCAAACCTCGCAGAAATCACAGAATATTTTTGGAAATCTCAGGAGCTGCAGTGCAGATAAGTGTAGGAGCTACAGTGCAGATAATTGCAGGAGTTCTAGTGTAGATTAAGTGCAATGCAGTTTTCTCTAAAAAAATGTGGATTTTTCCGAAGTCTTTACAGAGATAAAATTGTGGATTTCTCAAGGATGTGAACAGGGTTTCATACACGGTTATCACAACAATGGATTGTGGATGGTGCATCACAAGTCTGAATATATATATATATATATATATATATATATATATATATGGGTTAAGAAGTAATGTATGATAATCTATCCTGAGTGACATGACTATCACAATAAGTGCGGATCAACAAGGATTCAATTCAGATTTTTTCTAAGTTAATAACAACATAACCGAAGTGCAAATTTAGGTACATAGAATTGACTAAGTTTGGTTTAAATAAGAATTGAAGAAGTGATCACAGTTATGGTTTTGTGATGCAACTAAAGTGCGGTCAAATCTTAGAATAGAAGGAAGGTAAATCATATATTTACCTTCTTGTCTTCAGCATACAAAAGGAAAGTAATATGTCTCAGAGAATAACAAGGAAGAAGAAATCAAGTTGTCTAATATTGGTGTAGATCAGTACAAGTCGGTGTAGAAATGATTGATCATCATTGGAGGCAGATAAAGAAGTTGTGACAAGGTCTTGGAGGCATTCATAGGTCAAGGGTTTGAGTCTTTCTCATGGTACTTTTCATTTGAAGATCTATAAGAAGAATTCCTTATGTTTTTTCCTCTCCAAGAGGGAGAGGTTTTGCCCTAGCTCGAAGAGCCTAACTTTGTGTCTTTTGTATTTTGGTAATTGACTTGATGAAAGACTAAACAAGATAATTAAGAGAAGACTTAAGTAACTCAATTAATCTCACAAGTAATTATCAAGAAGAGAATTTGAATTAATCATCAACCCACCAATTTCTCAACAACAAGGATGAAGGAAGAAATGGAGAATCATCCAACAAAGAAGGATGAAGAATTTATGATGATGAAAGAATAAATTGATCTCCTAAAGAAAGAAGTTGATCATCCGAACAAGAATATAAAGAGATCTCAAAACCTGGATGACATCCTAAGTCATCAACAATATGCTCTTGATAAATTGGGTCTTTATTATGCAGGTGAACCCTCAAATAGAAATGATGCAAACCCTAATGCTTCAAACTACAAGGATGTATAGAAGCATGAAATAAATATGGATGCCCCCAGCAAAAGCAAGGAGAAGAGTCAAGATGACATTGGAATAAACCCTACTCCAAGAAGTTGTGCAGATGGTGTCAAGAATGAAAGAGGCAATAAATTTGATCAAAGGATCCCAAGACAGAATGACTTCAGAAGTACATCAAGGAAATCTCCATCCTCCAGGTACCAAAGTATATTTTTTGGTTATTGTTCTTATACAAATATTTGGCATATGGAAAATGATTGTAGGGCATACCACAAGGACAAATATAATGGTCCCCATCGGTCTCCTAGAAGCATCTTTGCAGGAATAAAGCATGCATCCTCGTCTATGTACATAATGGAATGCTTCAATTTCCATAAAATTTAACAAATGGTCAATGATTATAACTTGGCTTGGGTCCCTAAACAGGCTAAAACCATGACTAACAAGTGATAAAATAAAGTTACACAAGTATTGAGAAGAAATAAAATTGGATCAAAACGTTTCTTGAACACTGAAGAAATCAACTCAGGTTGTTGATATAATGAGTGTATCCTTGGCAGATGTGCTATTCCAAGTGTTTGGTGATGAAATCCTGCAAAAAATGAGACCATGCATACTGTTAGCAGGAGCTTGTCATTCTTGAATATTCTTTCAAAATCTATCCCTAAAGATCCCTATGAAACTGTTGATGGGTCACACATACATGATTATCTCTTGATATAACACCTCTCGTGATTAAATCCATTGAAGAAAATCATGACATTGTTGGAGATGTCTTCAATTTGATCACAAGGTAGAAATATTTATTGTCTAAAGAAAAAAATAAGAGTTAGAGGAGTTTATACAAGCAGGGGGAGTTGGTTGATCATCTATCTCATCCATTTCCATGAAGGAATCAAAAGGATTAGGGGGAGAAAGTCCATTAAATAAAATCATAATGACAGAGGGAGTTGTAAAGAGAAACATAACAATAAGGAACACCATGAAAGGGGGAGCAACATATCTATTGTGAATAACTATAATTGATGAAGAAAATGTGATAAAGCAACATTTCAAGAAGCAACTTGATAGGAGGAGTACTTGGGCACCCCATTTTCAATTGATGTCAAAGGGGGAGAAATTGTTGAAAGGACAATAATATTACCATCAATGACAAAGGGGGATCTTGTTGGTCAAAGTTGTCATTGATGTCAATATGGCATTGTTGGAGATGGAAAATATTCTTGTGATACATGAATATCCATTTTTGTGATGTTGTCCTAACCTCATGCAAACCCTAGGAGAAAACCCTAAGCATGAGTATGATGCATATTCAAGTCTCATGATGCACATATTCCCTAGCTAAATTTATATCCCTATCTATATGATGACATGCCCTAGATTGTTGATGCATTATCTAATGATTAATGAAGAAAACCTTACCATGAAATGCTTTTAGCATAATAATACACATTGATGAATCTCTAGCCCTTATCATTAAGTAATGATGCATGAATAAATGTTGATTGGAAAATAGGATGCCCTAAGCCCTAATCCTTGGAAAATAATTTGTTGAATTATGCTCATGATGACAGAAGCCCCAATCCTCATAGGTACATTTCACTAACCTCAAAGCCTTAAAGGAACCTTTAACTTGAATGCCAAAAACATATAGATATAAAATTCTAAAGGTTGCCATGAATAAAATAATTATGGAATTTCACGAAATACAATTTTATGGATGGAAAAATGACCTCATTTAAAGGTGGAATTGGCATAGGCTTATAGAGGACTTTTTCCTCTTCCAAATGAGCTATTACTTGTCCTCTAACTCCTCATAGGCTGAGAGAAATTGAATTTATAAAATAAAAAATTCATAATTTTTTATAAGCCAGCTTATGTAGGCTTGACATGTCTCACCAAGTGACGTGTCTATTAATTATAACTCCAACACCAGTATATATTGACATCTAAACACCTTATTCCAACATTAATATCAGTGAATAATACGTACAAGAGGCACAAAATTTGTGGGAGGCCGATAAGACATAATAGTTTACTGTTTGGGTTTATTTTTGTGTTGGGTTATCATTCAAAGCTAAATATACATATCTCAGATCACATAATTTTTGGACAAAAATGTCATTTGGAAGCTTGTATTATATATGCTACAAACAACAACCTATGGAGACTTTTTTTGTAGCTCGGTATTTCAATATTCTCTTACCATCAGACTTAGCATACATACTTTCAGTACCTCAGAATCCATAAATTTGTGAAAAACCACCATAACACTATACTTCAGTTCGGATTACAATATTTTAGCTTACCGTTTCTTGTAGACTGAACTCAGATAAGGATCTGTGATAGGTGCCTAACTATGAAGCTCGGATTAGGAAGGAATGACCACCTATTTGCAGCAGACCAATGATCTTTAGAGCTCGGAAAAACTTGAAGCATTTGCAGAAGCTCAGATCAGTGACATAACTAAAGAACAGTTTCCTGTGGATGTAAATATCATACTACAATCTAGATCACAATCCTATGGAGGGTAGATACACCCATGGTTAAGCACAAAACTTGTAGAGGCACAGACTAGTAGTGACACCTATTGCAGCTCGTTTTATTAAACACTGAACAATCATCTCAAATTTGTGGCAAGATGACTACACCTCAGACTACTAGCTGTGTAAAGATTATAAGCTTGGACAATCACTTGGAAAGAACTCAGACCTATGGGAAGTTACACTCTTGTTGCTTGGATTTGTGACAGGTGTCCTCCTATGGAGATCAGATCATCACTTGGACCTACAACAAATGAACACTCGAACAAGAAAGGATATCCACCTGTGGAGGAACTAATAAGGTGGAAGAATTTTATATATATCATAAGCTTGAACCTGTGGGGAGGTGGTTGGATAGTGGTTTGTGGAGTTTAGTGCTGTAATATCCTTGAAAGTGAAGGTTTTCCTTGAGAAACTTGTTTAAGAAACAAGTCTCTAGAAATTATAGTGACATACCTTTGAAAAATTCCTTAAAGTCTTGTTGAAGGAATTTGTATAAGATTGAGCATCCTCTAGACCAATTCTCGAAGACAACTCTTGTATTGATTTTAGGATTTGTGTACAATCTTGGAAGCTAGCTCTTAGGTCCCTATATTACTAGTGTAGTCCCTTATTATTGTAGTGTAACCCTCTTATTGTTATTGTTGTGCCCCTGTAGTCCCCATATTGTTATTATTGTGCCCCATAAAACCCCACTATTGCTATTTTTGGCCCTTATATTATTATTGTTAGGTGAGCTAGAATTATATTGTGACCCCATGGACTCCTATATATAGAAAGGAGGTTTTTTCATTTGAATCATCTAAGAATTTTTTCATTTATGTAATGTAAAGGAGGTTGCCCCATCGAAGTGGCTAATTTCTAAGGCGTTGATCTCTCTTTTCTACTTTTAGAGTTGGTTTCATAACATTTGGAATCAGAGCTTTGGATTCTAGGTTGCGCTGCTTCAAACAAGTCATCGTGTAATTTTCACTATAAATTTTTTTCTACAAAGATTCAGATACAAAAAACCCCATTTGAGAATAAATCCTAAGGAATTTCATGTAAAAATTTCAGATCTTGGTTCACAATATTCTCGAAGATATGATCTATGGCTGTTAGGGTTTTTGTAGGCTCCCGAATTTCATCTCAAATAGGTGACCCTGGGAAAATCGTCATAAATCTCTCTCTGAGCATCAGATTGGAATTCTATAAAAAGTGGTCAAAATTACACGGACTATAGTTTTCTTTATATCAATTTCAGAGCCGAAGGAGGAAACATTGACATGTGGAACACCATACAAATTCGCTCTACTGAACCAGTCCATAGTTAGGTCATTGTAGGAGATTGCGAAAAACTTTTCCTTGAGGAATCCAAATCAAGTTATACCTGTGCCATTCGAAAGAAGACTCAGAGGGCTATTACAGGACTGAAGCTTAAATCTCGGGGATATGAAATTATAGATACACATCAGTTTCAATATCGAGCTCCTCAAAAGAAAGAAAAAGGTGTGTATTTTTTTTTCAAATTGCATAAGTCTTGTTTGAAAATTGAATTTGAAGTGATTCCAAGGGCATATCAAAGCATAAATATCAGTATTGGGTTCTAAAATGTCCCCTAAAAATAATTCAACACCCATTAAACCCTCATAAGGCTCTACTATGACTCATGAAGAGGAATAAGTGCAACATGATATATCAAAAGTACAAGAGCAAGTGCACCAAATTTCGCTCTCAAAAAGAGCAACAAAAAATGAAATGAAAGTGTTGAAGAAAGGCATGGAAGCCAAGATGGATGGTTTGAAGAAAGGTTTGGAAGCTAATATGGATGGCATGGAAGCTAAGATGGATGGTGTTAGCCACCTATAAATTTTTGACAAAGCAAAAAGGTGGCTAAATTTAATTTTGAGCCTTCAAGAGATACATTTCCTCTGAAAATCTCTCATTCTTAAAGCCTCTGTGTGTCCTTTGCATTTGAAAAGGTCTTTATTGTTGTCTCCATCAAAAAAGCCTCACTGTTTGTGAAAAAATTGTGCTCAAATAAAGCCTCCATCTACCCCCTTTATCCCTGCAAATTTCCCATTTTAACCCCTTTTTTCCCTTCTTAAAATTCCCCTAAAAACCCCCAAAATCCCTTCCTAAGTCTGCTAAACCATCAAATTCCCCTTTTTAAACCATGTGAATCTCTTCATTTGGTGAAAAAATCCCTTTATTCCCCTACCGGAACCATTGTTTAGCCTTAAAAAATGATGTTTTTAGGCCTAAAACCCATCTTTTTACCATTACAGGCTTAAGCCCCTTTCAACCAGCCCCTATCCCCTTTCACCGCATAGAACTCGGTGCCGGAACCAAGCGCTAAGACCCTGGACGCTTATCAAAATCAGAGCTTTTCGTGTGTGCATTTCCCTTTGCTTCATGAAATCTTCCGATGCGATTGTATTTTGCTCTGAAGACCCGCGCTACAATGTCAGCCGTTGATCCATACAGATCTAACAGCTAGCGCCGATCTTGCACCGCACAACACCATGTCTCTCCATCGACCCCCCGATTGAATATCAACCATTGATCCCTTCCACAATCCGACGGTCATCGCAACATTTCATCCTTGCCAATCGGAAAGTTTTAATGTGCCACTTCCTGTTTCCCCCGATTGTGATCCTCCGATTCGATCCTGGCCGTTGAATCCACAAGAACCAACTGCCAGGATTTGATTGCTCCCTGTTCCTTTGACCTCCATCGCTTTCCCTCTGAACAATCTCCACCGTTGATCTTCTACCGATCCAACGGTCCACATGTAATCGCAAGTTCCAACCATCGGAGTTTCGGCCCCTGCCTTTCTCCAATGCGATTAGATTGCAGCCGTCCATCCTGATTGATCCGACGGCCCTCCTTTCTTCTTCTCATTCATTTAATCCTTTTTTCTTCTGCCTCCTCTTTGATCTAAGCCATTCATTCCATAGATCTAACGACCCACATTAAAACCGCTGCTGACTTGGCCCCCCGCTTCCACCCGCGCATCTGTCCTTTATCGCGCTACTACCTCCACTGTTAGATCTCATCGCCCCATATCCAATGATCAGGAAGCATATCGCGTAACTTTGGAATTTTAAATTTAACAGTTTTAAATCGCGCGATATGGGCTGTTTTTTTTTTCCATGTGTCGGGCGGAAAGAGATATCACGTTTTTTTGGGAGATTTTCTAAACCGCTCCCAAGCAGCGCGAAAACAGTTGTTTTCCTCTAAAAAACCACTTCCCCACTTCTGCTCCCGAAAGCCCATCTGAAGATCTCGACCGTCGATCTGTATGGATCTACGGTCCTCATTCCATCATATTATTCATTCATATTTTGTTCATCGGACCTCCAAAGAACTTCGTCGGAGAATCTCAGCCGTTGATCTCCTCCCGAGATCTAACGGTCCACACTCAATCGCCCTCCACCCATGCCGGTCCCACCACTCCAAAGCCCGATTTCATTGCATTTTCATACATTTCCTTTGTAATTCACCCAAAGGCTTAGCTTTATGTTTTACACTAAAGTTATGATTTCTTCGTCTGACCTTCTAAAGCCACTCCACCAACAAATCCCCACCGTCGATCACTACTACCTGATCTGATCAGACAGTCCACAAACATTTCTCCATCAGACCTTCATTGGATCATGCTTCCACCATTTCACAACATTTTTCGGCCGTCTTCCACAGCATCCATCCTCCCTCCCGCATGGATTTCTTAACATATTTGTGTGTTTTTGTAGGGTTACAGATGGTGAGAACTGTTATCGCTCACAATCACTGTCACAGTGACACAGAGCGCAGAGAAAGCTTATTCCAAACCAGAGATTGCAGAGAAAATTCCTGGGAAGGTTTTGAATGAAATATTTCATTAAAGGACCAGTGTTTAAATCTATCAAACCTCCAGCGCCATCAAAAGTGTGTTTCCACAGATAGAGACAGTCAACAGGAGCGAAAAAGAGTATCAGTGAATGTTTAAAGTGATTTAATGCCCATTATTGAAGATTTTGAAGACTTAATTCAGTATTTAAAGGGTGAAGGTACAATATTGAAGACCTTATGAATGACACAGAAGGCCTAATAAGGCCTAATGCACATAAACAATCCTCATCATTGTTTCACATCAGCAGAAGGTTCTTTCCCAAGAAAGGACGAGTTCCCATAATGTCTTTATTCTACATCAATGTTCCCAAGAATATCACCACTTTGATAGTAGTACTAAGATTTCCAGAGAATTTGTTACATAGTATGGCATGTCTAAAGTCATTTATCTACCTTTTCTTGTCCCAGAGTACTACAGCCGAAAAGTACATCAAAGAACATACCTGGAGTTATTATCAGCCTGTCGAAGACCACTCTTTCACCCAAAGAGTACTGAGAGTCAATGCATGGATATTAAGACAGAATGGGCCTCAAGCACTCTTCTATTTATGTTTTAATGTTTCATTTAAAGTTCATCTACCTCCTCTGCCTCTCTTTCAGCTATAAAACTCTTGAAAAATACATTGTAAAGGTTGTTGATCGGATAACTATGAATTGTAAGCTGTTTCTCTTGAGATATAGTTCTGTGTGCGTAATTTGTAAAATAGGCTGAAAATATTATTTCATACTGAATATCAAGTTGTTGGAAAATGTTTTATATGACTGGTGTTGCTCTTTAATATGACAAGAAATTTCTTTGGATCCTGATTTAAAGCAGCGGTGATGTGTTCTATCTTTGTCTCTGTTTTCCTTTTGTAATTCATTACATTTCATTTCTCTGGTAAGAATCAGAAATCTAGCTTAGGATATACCCTTGCATGGTAGCCTAATGCTTCCTACTCTTCTTATCTTTGATTTTTTCTACTAATTGTGCTATCTGAGAACTAGTTCAAGGTAATTTAGCCAGTATAGTAGTTGGTTCTCCCTGCTTACTGATGCATGAATTTAGAATCTATTCTTAGATGTTCTTGTCTGGTTTTAATTGAAAGAATTGGGATACTAGGAGATTTAGAACTGATTCTGTCTCACTAGGGTCATTTTCTAACAGTTAATCCTTTCTAAGTTCCCTTAAGTTGAATGTTAAAGCATTGAAAGTTCAAAGTCTCTCTCTGATCTCCGGCTTCACCTTTGCATTAAATCTTTA
Organism: Pinus albicaulis; assembly: GCA_034641835.2. NCBI lineage: Eukaryota > Viridiplantae > Streptophyta > Pinopsida > Pinales > Pinaceae > Pinus > Pinus albicaulis. The sequence continues at coordinate 1,434,605,362 of CM076580.1, forward strand.
ATTTTTTATATTGTCTGAAGAGTTAGCCTCATTAGGAGTTTGATCACAGATGGTTAAGGCATGCCCTGTCCCTGGATTAGCTCTTAAGGTGGTCACCTTGGAAGGTTTCCTTTTTATTCACCCTCATTCCTTATCATTTAATCCCACACTATCATCTTTAAAGATCCTCTGTTTTAGATGACTAGCCCATTTGAAAGCCTTGGATATTGAATTGCAAGTAAACCCTTTTATGACTCCAACAGACTTGAGTTTCTTTGAATTATATCCCTATTTCCAAAATCCTCTTTGCTCACCCCTTTGTCTTGAATTGAACCCTTCTTTCATGTTTCCCAACAACCAAACAAACAAACAAAACACAACAACAACCATTGCGCCTTATAACTAGCCTAATACCTCAAACATTTAACTTCAAAGATATATATTTCTTTGCCTTTATAGAGAGATCCCTCTCTAGACCGAGGATGGCTAGATCCTGAGGTCCCAAAGTGGTTTGATGATGTCTTATCTTTTGGTATTGCCAAACCTATCAAAACATAGGAACCCCAACAGATGGCATGGAAGCTAATGTGGAATATATGAAGAATGATATAAAAGCATACATGGAAGGTTTGAAGGAAGGTTTAACAAAGTTGATACAAGAAATGATTCCCAATGGCGAAAAGGTAGTACTGGAAACTCATGATGAGAACAAAATAAATGTTAATCGTGATTTCATAAACTCTAATGTTGGATTGAAGACCCACCATGTTCAAAATATGGATATGAGGAAGTTTGATGGCAAGGATCATGTAACATGGATACTACAGATGGAGCAATATTTTGATCTCCATAATGTGCAAAACACACAAAAGGTACGCATTGCAACTTTACATTTAGAACAAAATACATGTATATGGTATTGATGACTTTGCTCTCATAAAATAATTGTCACTTGGTCAATTTTTACGGAGGAAATGATAGCACATTATGAGTATACAAAGAGCAACACCTTCTTTAGCCAATTGATAAATCTCAAACAAGAGGGTTCAACGGTGGAGCACATTGAGGACTTCCAAAAATTGAATATAAGGGCAACTGATATTCCAGAGGAAAACATGATTGATGACTTCATAGGTACTTTAAAGGATAACATCCAACATGAGGTTCGCCTTTGGGAACCTAATTCATTGGAGAAGGCATTCAGGTTGGCAAGAAAAATTTTAAGTAAATTTATGGCAACAAGGAAGCCTACCACTAACATCTATAAAGATGGAAGTGTTGTGTTAATTTTGGGAAACTAGGTCCAAAATCCACGTTGTGATGCTCAGATGATGATGCCAATAGTTTTATTGGATTCCTCTTTCAGAGAGGTGCAATATCGATCTAAATGTCATCTTGATCGAATGAGAAGAACATATATTTTGAATTTATTCCACATGTGCAAGGTTGGCCCAATTTATCCCACATGCATAAGAGATGTGTCACATGCCTCCACAGATGCTTATATATTGGAGAGACTTGGAGTTCATTTTAGACACACATTTTGTGGAGGCATTTTCTTCTTTCTTGGATGGTGATGGAGCAACATTCTTGATTTTGCGTTTAGGGCTTCTTGGTGTAGCGCCTTGGTGGAGCATTCTTGATGAGATGTCTTGGGGTTGTGTGACACATGTGGGAGGTTGCCCTTATGAAAACTTTTCTAGTTGAAGCATCCTACTGATCCTCGTAATGCCACCATTCTTTATCTCTGTTTTGGCTTGTCTTACATCGATCTATTGGTATGTTCTATAAGAATATTACTTTCATTGAGCCCTAGAATTATAAATTATATTTTCATATAGCATAGAACATCTTCAAAATTTAACATGGTATCAGATCATAACAAAAGACCAAACCCATATTGTTCAGAATCTAGGGGAAATAAAGAGCTGTAAGTGACAGCGGATGTTTGCTTGGGTTCGATTTGGAAGAGGCCATAGCTACAGCAAGCTACTACGCTAGGAACTTCTATCACAGAAGAATAAATGGATTTAATTTAATTTATAGTCAAGGAGAATTGGCATTTGGAGGCCGAGCTTATTTTGTTGGAATTTTCCCAAATATAGTAGGGCCTCTTCGGAGACACAAAGTGTGTTCAGGAATGGATGGATGGAGATAAATATTCGGAAGCTGAGAGGCATAATGAAGGTTTTCATGTCAACTGACTGATGTTATGATAAATGATGAATATTAAATTGACTTTAATGACATAAAATAAAAATTGTCTGAGTGTCGGCATTCTATGCCTTAAGCTTTCTGGTCCAGGCCAACGGTACCTAATGGACAGGTCCGGATCAATTCCGACGACTCCTTAAAATCCATGCTTTCCAGACACGAGGATATTTATTCCTTATTCACTAAATTTCTACAGAAAAACTGGACTAAATTGATTCAAATCCGCCATGGACTGAATGAAGAAAAATTCAGACGGAATGAATTAGCTTCATTCAAGGGTAGCATCAACGTGTAGTAGAAAGTAAAATAAATTCAACTTCAGCCATAAAAATGGATTTCACACAGTAAATGATGCAAATGGGCCAGAAATGATGCCCATAGACACTGCAATTTATACATGTGAATTAAGTGCGGAAATTTGAAATTTACCGGATTGATCGTAAAAGCTGGCGAAATTGATCGTAAAACGGCTCAAAATGTACATAAAAGAACAACCTAGCTGATAGTAACAATTGCTTCGCACCAATGCAAAGTCCTCACCATTATTTCGTCGTTCTTTGGTGCGTTGAGCTTCTTATTGCCTCACAGTACTTAAATCATTTGTAGAATGTGCTGATCTGATTGTTCAAACCTCAAATGAAATGAAATGCACAGAAATTCGTCAAATTTCAAAAAAAAAAAATTATCAAATTCTTTCCGAATTTCCCAATTACTGCAACTGGCGGTGGCTAAAACAAAATTGTGACCACAGGACTACCAGTCTCCTTCCAATTGCGATGAATTCAAGTTCATCAAGTCAAGTTTGAACGTGATATGATCAGACCAATATTTACTGCAAAGGATACGAGGTTGAATAGCCTTCAGTCTTTTTCGATTATCTGGTGTGCATTTCAACAACAAATTTTAAGAGAGGAAAAGTAGAGTTTTCATTATACGTGTGTGACGTCGGTTGAAGAGTCATTGTCTACCCTGCTAGAAAGAAAGGGAACCACCAGAGAGAAAAGATAAGACATAGCTCTTCCAGTCAAGAAAGCTATGTCGTCTTCGTTCCAGTCAAGAAAGCCTCATCACCATTGTTTTTTTGCAGAACCGCCGAGTTTGCAGAGTCACTATTTTTTTTTAGAGGCTACCGATTTGTCCGAGCTAGAAAGGAGGCCATTATCAGTCGGAAAGAATTCCGAGCTGCCAATCTCAAAGGCCTGCACTACGTAATAATCACTATATGGAAAGTATCAAAATCTTGAAGGCAGAAGAAATTTTTTCCTATCTCAGAAATCGGTACTCCGTAAGTGATGGCACGTTCTGAAGTTTAAGATTGTGGCTAAGAAATTCCTTGGCATATCTTAATTTGATCTATGATAATAATTTCTTGGGTTCTAAAATGTGGCAAGGGTGATTCAGATAAAGTTCCAATAAGGACTATGAATCAATATTAAGTAACTTGTGGCTCAATCATATTTAGAGGAACAGTACATACCTATCCAAGGAAATACTCAGAGCAAGTCTCTTGAGAAATTCATTCAACAAGGAATACTTGTAATATCAATGTATGATTCTATTCATTGATTTTTTAGAACCATTGTTGTATGGTCAAAGCATGTAAGACTGTCAACTATAATTACAGCAAGATAAGGAGAAAATTGGTGGAGGCTAAATGACCATATAAAGTAAAATATTTTGACATTAAAGTAGTGTATAGTGAACCTGGAGAGGTGTACAAGTGAAGAATATCTTGACAGAGAGCATATTGGAGCAGATCATTGGCTAGATCTTGAAGAGGAACCGTTGTGAGGACACCTTCAGGCATCCTGTTTGAAGTGTCTTGGAAGCCATTATTGGGTCCCATCATAAACAGCTTAGGAATGAGGATCTTGTGGAGGTGAAGCCAAAGACTTCTAGGTAGTTATTGGAGTGTTTAGGGCCTTAACAAAATCTGTGGGTTATGGAAAAATATATATGACCATGAATTTTTATATCTTTAGTACTGTATGGCAGTATGGCTATGACGAAGATGATGTGTATGGTAATATTATGGCAACGTTGTAATCAGTAATATGACATTGTCTAGATATATTTCTTGAAGAAGAAGATCAAGATCTTAAGGACTGATAATGGCACCGAATGTGAGTCATATGAGCTCAATGAATTTTTGAAGAAGAGTTGGAATTAAGAGGGAGGCCTCAACCGTATATGTTGTTGAGAAAATGGTTTTGCTGGAAGAAAGAAGAGAGGACCCTCATGGCTCAGAGACACTCTCAAGGATGCCGAGAGTCATATGGCCCAAAAAAGGGGGAAATTCTATGTAAAGCAAGAAACCAAACAAATACTAAGGTTATCTAGTAGTCTGAGCCTAGATCATTGAAGAAGTTGTAGAGCAACAAGTATGGAAGAATGATATGCTCGCAGAGTTCGATTCCATTATGAAAAATGATGTCTGGGATGTGATCCCGAGAGAGAAGGACAAATATGTTATCACCTCAAAGTGGCTCTATAAGATCAAGCATGGATCTAATGGGAGTGCTGAAAAGTACAAGGAAAGATGTGTTGCCTGAGACTTCTCTCAAGGAAGGCATTGATTATGATTGCACCAATGATCTATTATTACCCTTGCTGCTATGCAAGGATGGAGTCTTCATTAGATGGATGTGAAGACTGCCTTTCTGCATGGTTTGATAAAGGAAGAGGTGTATGTGGAGTATCCTCCGGGGTTCGAAGTCCAGGATAGAGACTCTCATATATGTAGGTTGAAGAAATCCCTCTATGGGTTGAAGCAAGCCCCCAAGGCTTGGTACGAGAGGATAGATAGCTACTTGATGAAGCTGGGCTTCACTCGAAGTAATGTTGATCTAAACCTTTACTTCAAGGTTGTTAGAGAAAATCCTCTCATTCCGGTTCTCTATATGGACGATCTCTTCCTGACAGGTGCTCACCCTCTCATTCATCAGTGGAAGAGGGAGCTCTCTTCCGAGTTAGAGATGAAGGACCTAGGACTAATGCATTACTTCCTAGACTTGGAGGTCTAGCAAAGACCTGGTGAGATTTTCCTCTCTCAAGGAAAATATATTGTGATGCTGCTAGAAATATTTGGAATGGTGGACTGTAAGTTCGTGTCGACATTGTTGGAGCTCAAATTTAAGAATTTGAGTGGAAGTGTTGTTGGACCCATGCTAGAAAATCCTACTTGAGTATCGTCAACTCATAGGGGTCCTGATGTTCTTAGGGAACATCTGTCTAGATGTATGTTGTGCAGTGAACACTTTGAGTCAACACATGGTTGATCCACATATTTTTTAATAGGTTGGTGCCAAGAAACTCTTGAGATATCTCTGGGGAATGATAGACCATGGGATGAGATACACTCCTGGGAGTTTGAGAATCTGTGTATATGATGATGTCGATTGGACAGGTAGTGTTACACCATTTTTTGGTCATCTAACCTATTATCATTAGATGGACCCAAGTACACCATGTAAGACCAATTTTACCCTAAGTAAAACTGCTTTCACTATGTTAAAACAGGAAACCCCAAAAGGAAATATTAAACAAACCCATATTTGTTTGATTTTCCTCATGGAATAATTAATTAAACCATAATTTAATTATTATTCCCAGTCATGTTTAACCCGAAATCAAAGAAATTAATTAGATAAACCTTTATTTATCTTATTAATTTCTAGGAATAATTATTTAAATCTTATTTAGATAATATTCCTTGTTAAATATGACCAAATCACCCACAAATAATTAAATAAATCATTATTTATTTAATTATCTTTCAACCACTTCCTTAAATAATTAAATAAATCATTATTTATTTGATTATCTTCTAAGCACTTCCTTAAAAAGATAAATAAATAATTTATTTATTTATTTTTAATAATTAAGGGATTTGACCCAAGTCAAATACCTTTTCCTATCAATCTAAATATAATAAAATATTCCATAAAAGTGGATCTAGATCGGTTAACCCATGCACCAAGATCTAGAATGACTAACAATATTATAAATAGGAGGTTTTCCTACCATTCCTCACCTTTTGTTGCACATTGAGTCACTCTAGATCTATACACTTGGTCACATATCTCCATCATTTGCTCCCTTTGAGCTCTACTCTTTGCATTAGGTTTTCTACATCAACTAGAGAGAAGAATCTTAGATCTGAAGTGCTGAGGACTTCCAAGAACCCATCCCATTGAGGGGAATTGGATACTCCTTCTGGTTTTCCTCACAGGTGCCCCATTTAATAAAAAAATTCTTTCAAAAATTGTTCTTGTCTTGTCCATTGGTATATGGAGCAAACCCTTATTTTTTCTGCTTAATGTCTTTCCATACATAGATCTGGTGTTTTGCAACTATTTTCTTGTCTAACTAATCGCAGATCTGAAGATATTGGCAGCCACTTTTGTTGTTAGGGCTATTAGTTATAAATATAAAACAAAGTACGGTGCTCACTGTGCTTCGCCAAAGGATTCATACTAACAAATGGCGACTCCACACGGGTTTTAAATTACGACGGTTGTCGTTTTCATATTCCTGCATATCCAGCTACTTCAGGCCCTAGGGCTTCTTTTCAGCTGTTTAGTTTTCCTCTTTTTATGTCATTTTTCTCACATAAAACCCTAAAAACTTAAAATTTCTAACTTCCGTGTGTTTATGGCCCTATTGCGTAGGTAAGCGACACCAGCCGCAACTGAGACGGCAACTTTTCTGAAAATCCGGCGAGACAAGGGCGGAACGAAATTCGCACTTGCAGCCCTAAACACACGACCTGGACCTCCGGGTCACACTTTCACTTTTCTGGCTTGTTTCTTCGACTGTAGCCGAAATCGAGGTCGGAGAAGCTGCGACCTACTACATTGCCCGGCCAATTTTTCGCAATTTTCGGGTCTTTTTCTTGCGGCTTAACATGAGGGTCCTCAGCCTCTGTCTCAGCCCGCTTTGACCAAGTTCTGATCTGTTTTTACTCATCTAAGTGGGAACCTAGCCCCCTAGGGATTTAGTACCCTCCACTTTTTGTGGAAGAGTTTTAGCTGTTTCAGCCGTCTGTTTTTCAGAGCTTCGGCCTCCTTTTTTCCAGATCTGTTACCTCCCTTTCAGATCCTTTGAAATCAGCCTTTCTTCCTTTCAAATCACCTCCTGTCGTTTTGTTTGGACCTACTTTCTGGGCCTCCCCCTTGCCCCCTCCGTTTTTTGCTGATTTCCTTCCTTTTTCCAGCCACCTTGCCTCTGTCTCTTGGCTGTGATATGCACCTCTTTTCAACAGCTTTGTCCTCTAGATCCCTGTCCCTTTCGACCCTAGATCTATTGACCTCTTTTTATGTGTGTTTTGAGTAGATTTTTTCCCTCTTTTAGAGTAGTTTTGAGAGACCCGCCTTTTTGGGTTATATTGATGCATAGTTAGCTGTTAAATGTTCTGTCCTTTCAGCAATCTATATTGTTCTACGCAGATTTCTTTTCAGTTACGCAGCACACTTTTTCTTGCTCTCAAAACGAAAAGGGTTTTAAAAAATTAAAATTAACGCACATCACACACTGACCCTAAGTGAAGAAGCGCCTGGTTAACACCGCCTGGCAAAGACTCTAAAATCAATTTTCACTGCACCTTATCTGCCCTTGACATCGCTTGATTCTGTCCCTTTCTTCCCTTGTCAGTTTCCTTCTTCCTGTCATCATTGCGCCCCCAAGGCGCCTTTCCCGGAGACTTCTTGGCCTTCATCCTCAGTTTCTGGTCGATCGACCTGCTCCGCCCCACCGTCGTCGAGCCAGTCCACCTTCGAGTCCGCACTTTCCAGACTCCTCTCTGATTCATCGGGTCCTCCTTCTCCTCACCGGTTCTCCCCCTGTCCACCTTCACCATGTCGAGTCTAGGGCCTAACGCTGGCGGTTCTCCACCGGCCCTAATCGCCCCTACTAGCGGAACCACCACAGGAACTACCCCGGCCACCCCTGTGTTGCCGTACATTGCAGGCCTCAGCCTCCCCGATTTCCATCAGTTGATCAATGACCCCATTCACCACAATGATAATTGGCCTGCTATGCCAACCAAGCTCCCCTCCGACATCCCTAAGTTTGAGGGGCTTAATGGAGAAGATCCAACCAATCATGTCCGATCTTTCCACATGTCGTGTTCCTCCAATTCCATTACCGATGACTCCATCCGTCTTCATTTGTTCCAACGCACGCTCACCGGCGAAGCTTCTAAATGGTATGTCGAACAAGCCACCTCTACCCATACCACCTTTGAGACTCTTGCGCAAGCCTTTTTTTCGTACTTCCAGCTCCCTCTCCGATACGATACTGGCACGGAGCTCTTGACTTCCTTCAAGCAATCCTCTTCAACACGCCTTTTCGCCCATGTTCAGGAATGGCGACGAAGACGGAGCTTATGTCGAGCCCCTCCCTTCGAAGATCGGGTTTACATGGACTGGTTCCTTCACACCCTCCCCGCTCCCATCGGAAAATATGTCGCCTCTCACTTTCCTCAAACTGAAGAAGCCGCCCTCCAAAGAGCCTTGAAATATGACCTGATCTACGCTCAATCTGGTTATGTTTATACCGTTCTTCCTGACCTCCCCAGGCCCGGTGGCGCTAACGCCCCGGGGGCATCTCATTCCGTCGACGGTATCGTTGGAGCCCTTTCCCATCCATACGCTCAACCTCACATGGGCTATGGTCTCCCTCAGGGAGGGGCCAGCTCCTCCAGCACTCTCCCCCCTCCCGGTAGCATGTATCCAGGATACGGCATGCCTCCTCCTTTTGCCCAACCTCCTGCTTACCTCAATGTTGCCCAACCTACTCATTACCCTTATCCGCAGCATGGTGCGCCAGCTCCTCCAACATATGCGCTTCCTCCTCCCTTGCCTCCTCAAACCTAGCACCAGCACCTACATCCCCCTCCAGGGCAAGTATTTGCACAGCAGGGCACGACTAATCCCCCTTCTTCTCAAAGAAGGCGGAGAGGCAATCCAAACCAATCTGCCCCTGGTACCCGTGGACCCAATCCTGGTGTCGACCTTAACACTGCCAACCAGCAACAGGGCACTCAGCCCAAGCCGGACAGGCCGCTTCGCACAAGCAAGCCTTGTTCGTGTTGCGGTGTTTATGGTCATTACACCCACGATTGTCCCCTCTCACCCCAGATGCGACAGATGTGGGAGTCTCAAGCCACATTGCGCAGACAGCACGCCTCCCCTCATGCTCCTCCTAATGTGGCCACTACCCAGCCTGTTGTGTTTACTAATCCTTTCCCTCAGCAAGGATTCATGGCTACCCAATCGCCCGACAGCCAGGTAGCCACCCCCCCTCCCTTTCTGGTTCCTCTGATTACCAGATCCTTATGATGCACTCCGATCCTAACCCATCCGTCGATCTCCACCTTGAAACTCGGTCTCGTCAGTACCCCAAGCCTCCTGCTCAGTCTGCCCCCGAGCCTCCCTCTTCAGGTTCTACAGAGCCTCTTTCGACATCCAGTGGTCCCTTACATATCCCTCAACCCAAAGTTGAGGTCCATACCAATATTCCTAAGGGACCATTACGTCGAAATGCTGCTTCTGGTCGAGCTGCTCATTCGTATAGCATAGTAGATGATCTGGCGCAGTCTCCTGCTGCCATTTCCACACTGGAACTCCTCCAGTCGTGCCCTTCCAAAAAGAAGGCTCTATTATCTGCCGTGGGCGTTGTAGATCCTGCTGATGACCAAATTATTGTTTTCGACGCCACTCAATCGGACCATCCTCCCCTTCCTCCTTCCGTCACCTTCCAAATCCCAGTCAAAATCCGGAACGCCAACGTGTCCCAGTGTATAATTGATGAGGGGGCATCCACATGCGTGATGTCCGCTTCGGTTTGGAAGCAACTCGGATCTCCTGAGCTGGCCCCTTCCACGATCACCCTTCGAGCGTGGGATGGTCATGCCTCCCAGCCCATTGGCCTGTTTCGTAATTGTCCTATCACCCTCGCCGGTAAGACTGTTTGCGTTGACGTCGAAGTCATCGATGCCCCGCTAGATTACAACATTCTATTGGGGCGAAGCTACACCTATGCTATGTCTGTTGTCCCATCCGCGGTCTTTCGCAAGATGTCTTTCCCCCATAATAGAAAGATAGTCACCATTGACTAGTTGACATATCATGAGCCAGACCTCCCCTGAGACGACTATCTCTTCTGTAGCCAACAAGCAAATCGTTGATGCCTTGACCAGTGTCTCCCCCAGCGTTTACAAAGATTCCTCCCTGCTTGGAACTTTCCCTAACCTTCCCCCCCCTCCTGTCACCGATCCCAGCTCCTCGAATGTTTGCATGATGCAATCGTCTCAGGCTGCCCGTAAGCGGCCTGCCTCGGCTAGTCAGAAACCTCCTCCTCGCCCTCCGCAACCCACTACTAGCCATTCATCTCAGCCAGCTAGACCTCCTCCTTCTAGCCCTACCCCTACAGCTGGTATCCCTGAACCCCTTTATCCTCCCGGATCGGTTCCTCCTGGCCTTAACCATCTCGAAGCCGTCCCTCCTGGTCATTACCCTACTGGGCAGATCCCCTTCCTAGCTCCCCCTCCCGGAGTATATTCTGTCCCCGTCATGGCCACCCTCTATCTCCCTAACTTGACCCTGGGCATACCGGTCTGGTACCTTGATCCCCCAGCCGCCACCCCTCCTAGTCATCCCAAGCCCTATATGGCTTTGACACTGGTTCAACCGGTCCCCCTAGCTTCCTCCGTTGCCTCTGTGCCCCCAGCACCTCCACAGGATCCTTCTCCTGTCGTGATGGCACCCGGGAAGAAAGGAAAAGCCCGCAAGGGGGCACCCAAAGACAAGACTACCACGACTGACCCGGCCCCTCCGCTGCCCGCGAAGCCTTGCGCTTTATGTGATGTCACCGGTCATGCCACCCATGCTTGTCCCGAGTTGCCCCGTATTCAGCCCATGGTTAAAGTCGCGTTCCCCGAGTCTACGGTCCCTGAAGCCCCCATTCCTTCTCCGTTCGTAACCAAGAACCCCAAGACTCTCCGCACCAACAAGCCCTGTGCTTTGTGCGGCGTTCATGGCCATTACTCCCACCATTGTCCTCACCTGACGCACTACCGCGCCTCTTTAGAGGTAATCCAAGAGTATGAGGTTGAACAAAATCAATCCGCCTCTCCTATCCTCGCGCAGTACGCTTCAGGTCAGCCTGAGGATCCCCCCGCTCCCATCGACATTCCCCCCCCCTGATGTTCAGATGACGGAGTCTACTGTAACCATTCTTTACCTATCCTCCTCTGCGCGACACTCGGAGCCTAGCCCATCTGCATCCTCCCCTGTTGTGTCCCTTGACCACCCTTTTCCTACCCATACACGAGATCACTCCACCCGTGTCTCTGTTGACCTCTGCAGCCCGAGTCCTCACCATGCTTCCGATAGCCCTCATATACCACCCTGTATGAGTCATGGTCATCCTGCCCTTGCACTCCCTCCTGCGGTTGCCGCCCGATGACTTCTGTACACTCACACTGCCGTCATTACCTTTCCTCCCCTCATTTGTTGTCTTGTCACACCATTCTGCAGGACCCCCCGTCCACACCCTTTATCGGTTATGCCGATGGTGCAAGTCGCTACTCCAGGAATCTAGCCTCGGCAGGTTGGGCCATCTTCACCCCCTTGCATGCCCTTGTTCTTTCTAACGGGGTATGCATTGGTTCTGCCACCAAAAATCAGGCCGAGTATGATGCAGTGCGTGGTCTCTTAGCCGATGCCCTCTTTCATCGCATCCTCCATCTGCACATTCGTTTGGATTCCCTGCTTCTTGTAATGCAACTAAATGGTGTTTATCGTGTGCATAATCCTGTGCTATTTAGATGCTATTTACGAGTGAAAACCTTGATACGTGCATTTGAAACCATAACTTTCAACCATGTACCTCGAGAACATAATCACTATGTAGATAGTATTGCAAACCATGTTCTAGATTGGCATTTATCACACACATTTCATACAAGACAATAACATTAATAACCATCAAAAAACGATGCATATCCATAATATGTGTTGCAAAACATGTGTTTAGAGTCCATCTACTCTGATACATACGACATGCCCATAGCATGTTACAAAAAACCCAAAACTGGGGGCACCACTGCCCCTACATACATCATAGGGGGCACCACATGCCCCACCCCTAATCACTATCTGGAGGCTCCCAGGCCAATGGCTCTGCCCCTGCAGCATGTAGATCGCGCATAGCCTGACCGGCCATCGCCATGCGCCGCATGACACCTCGCCACTCCGAGGGTAGACCAACACATGGCTCCATGAACTGGTCGTCTAAGTCTTGCCACCCGTGCTCTGATACTCCGGTCAACAACCTTTCGCATCTACGGCGGATGTCCTCCAGCAGGGCGGCTGCATCCTCATTCTGCGCCGCTCTCGACCCACTTGGACCTGTAGCTCCAGACGCTGCCGGTCGTCCCATATATCCGTCCGGTTTTACCGGTGCTATATCTGCATACCAAAAGTACATGAATCAGTACCATCAATTACTATTCAAAAACTTTAACATGCCCACACAAGAATAGCAATCTATCACCTACCATCGAGCCCCCAGACTCGACCAGGTGGAAGTGGCAGATCCGGATCTCCACAGTAGCTCATCCCACTATAGGGATAGTCGTCTATGTACAATGGCATCTGATCCCAATGGGAAAAAAACTTCGGTCGAAACACTCGCCCGACCGCCCCTCCTTTTCCTCTGCACAGTAACCATCCTCAACGGCGCATCCTGGGCTCTCTCGGGCCCCCATCTGGAAGCTGTACATGAGGCCTCAAGGTTGGGATCTTCTCAAAGAAGAAGGCGCACAACAAAGTCCCATATGAGCAGTCATGGTTCACCTGCCGCCTGCATAGTGACAACTGTCGCTTTAGTGACACCAACATCATTTGGGCCCACCCATAGTAGGTCCCACCCAGCACACTTTCCACTATCATCATCTGCCCCCTAGTGATGTGATGGAACGCCTGGATGCCCAGGATTCGCAGCACAGCTGCGGCCACTGCACGGGTTTCTAGCCTCTCTAGATCCCCGATCGGTATTCGAGTCCCCTTGACTTGGAGACCCGGTCGGCAATGACGTTCCACGAACTCCATGATATGCCGCCCCCGCGGCAACACTGGCTGTGTGTTTCCCACCATCCCCAGTGGCGGGAGACCAGTCAGGAAGTACACGTCCTGGACTGTCAGTTTGATCCTGTGCCCCTGCACTACAAAGATCTCTTGATCTGAATCCCAGTAACTAATAATCTGGGCCAGTAAAGGTTCCCCTGCTCTCATCAAAGGGTTCTCCAAAAACTTGAGAACCCCAAATCTGGCCAATACACGGTGGACGCCCTGATCCGCCTAGATCTCTGCCCGCAGTGTCCCCAGATCTCTCTCTCTCCAGTTAACCCGTAAATCTGCCATAACTGCACAAACACATCATTTTTGTCAGCGTACAGATCGGGAAAACCATAACCAAACACCAAAACCCAACTTCCAGCCATAAAACAGCACCAAAACCCCCTCATCTCCCAGGTCGCAGTTTTCTACTCTTTTCTGAACCAGGTCGCACTTTTTTCCCTGATACCTGCGTCCTTGGTCGCACTTTTTGCCCCAAAAATGTGCGACCCGGCCGTAGAGATGAAGGAGGGGCTGTTTCTGGGATTCTGGGCCCTAAACTGAAAATGTAATCCATCAAAATGCAAGAGAAAGGTTAGACCTCTTACCTGCAACTGACAGATCGTGATTCCAACAGTCGGTTTGTCCGCTACGTTTGCCGCAAGATTTAGGGCCTTCCCTCCTCTCCACGTTCACCACAGCAACAATAGCAAATGAGTGATTTTGGAGGGAAAACTGCCTTATTAAAAGAGAACCCCTGTTTCTTCTTTCGACTGCTGCGACCACACCGTAGCCCCGTTTGACGAATTGTCTGCACTGTTGGAAAGCTCTCACCAAGCCATAAAATGGGTATCTGTTAGTTTATTGAGATCTGATCCCCTACCAAGACACATTTTGTCCAAGAAGGGTCACTTCACCCCTCCTAAAAATCGAATTTCCTCACTTACGACACTTGTACTTGGGGCACCATCTTGCCTCCTTAATTGTCCTTGTTCGTGTCGATTTTCGTCATGAGTTCCCATCATGTACTCATGTTTCCATGGTCCCCCCATTGGGGCCTTTACTGTGTGGCAGCACCATCGAGTCGCCCTTGTTTAGAGCATCCAAGTTGAGTCATCATTCCCTCCATGGAGTCTATACCGAGTCCCTTTGTACCCCACTATAGCCCTCCATCCTTCATTGCTTGGTCTCTCTCTTGTGTCGCACATTATGACCTTTAGTTCCACTGTCCCCCATCCCTGATGATGTTGTGTCAGTCGCTGCCATGTCATTCATGCCCTTTATGCTCTAGCAAGGGAAGTCGTCCATTAGCTACTCAGTCCTTTCCACTTCACTATCATCATTAGTGTTAGTCTGTCTGTCACTCTACTCTTTTCTCTCGTGCCTTAGTTGAGGACCTCTCATTGCCTCACCTATGGCGGACCTCCTTCTGTCGACACCAGCTCATTCATTCCAGAAGCCAGGTCTAGAGAGCGGTGTACCTTGGTTCCAGCTTCCACTCTTGTTCGGTGCCTCAGATCAGGCAAAGGGATATCTCCTTTCCCTTTGACTTGATTGTTTCTCCAGCTCCTTTTAGCATGATCGAGATTCGTATACTTGATGGTCCAGTGATCCAGCAGCAGCTCTTGATGATTCCTGGGTGTGTGTGAGATGTCTCAACCCTCATGAGGGGGTGGCCCTGCAGGTAGCCCCCCACATGCCCGGATGACCTCTTCTTTGCGGCCTTCGATGCAGCTCCAGATATTTAATGATGTTGGCCATAGCCACTTGCAGGGCCTCTTCGACTTGCATATATCAGTCAGATTTTGTGAGCCCTTCCCCATTTACAGGGGGCATTTGGGTTGTATTTGTATCTCATGTACTCAGATATTATTGTACAAGTCCTGGCTGTTATCCCAGGCACAACATGTATATGGGATTCCTCATTGTATTTTTATTTGGCTCATGATTATGCCAGCTGTACTCTATGGTTCGGTCCCTTGTTTACTGGACACACTATTCTTTTGTACTTTGTCTCGGCGGGCATAGGTATGCCTCCCCCGCCGCCTTCAGCACAGGTACCCTCTCATAAAAAGATACTTGTTGCACCTGCGAGTCTCGTCTCCTCAGGGTCTAGTCCTTCAGCACACTATCTACCTCACATTTCTCTCTCTGACATCCCTTTTGTTGTCTAGTGATTGTGTTCTTACAACGTACTTCGGTCATACGATTTGCTCGTGACACTCGCACGCTGGGGGGCAATCTGTTACACCATTTTTTGGTCATCTAACCTATTATCATTAGATGGACCCAAGTACACCATGTAAGACCAGTTTTACCCTAAGTAAAACTGCTTTCACTATGTTAAAACGGGAAACCCCAAAAGGAAATATTAAACAAACCCATATTTGTTTGATTTTCCTCATGGAATAATTAATTAAACCATAATTTAATTATTATTCCAGTCATGTTTAACCCAAAATCAAAGAAATTAATTAGATAAACCTTTATTTATCTTATTATTTTCTAGGAATAATTATTTAAACCTTATTTAGATAATATTCCTTGTTAAATATGACCAAATCACTCACAAATAATTAAATAAATCATTATTTATTTAATTATCTTTCAACCACTTCCTTAAATAATTAAATAAATCATTATTTATTTGATTATCTTCTAACTGCTTCCTTAAAAAGATAAATAAATCATTTATTTATTTATTTTTGACAAATCAAGGGATTTGACCCAAGTCAAATACTTTTTCCCTCCAACAAATATAATAAAATATTCCATAAAAGGTGGATCTAGATTTGGTTAACATTATTTTAATCATGCACCAAGATCTAGAATGACCCCAATATTTTGTTATAAATAGGAGGGTTTTTCCTACCATTCTTCACCTTTTGTTGCCTATTAGATCACTCTGGATCTATACACTTGGTCACATATCTCCATCATTTGCTCCCATTGAGCTCTACTCTTTGCATTAGGTTTTCTACATCAACTAGAGAGAGAAATCTTAGATCTGAAGTGCTGAGGACTTCCAAGAACCCATCCCATTGAGGGGAATTGGATACTCCTTCTAGTTTTCCTCCCAGGTGCCCCATTAATACAAAAATTCTTTCAAAAATTGTTCTTGTCTTGTCTATTGGTATATGGAGCAAACCCTTATTTTTACTGCTTAATGTCTTTCCATGCATAGATCTTGTGTTTTGCAGCTCTTTTCTTGTCTAACTAACCGCAGATCTGAAGATATCGGCAGCCACTTTTGTTGTTAGGGCTATTAGTTATGCGTAGCTAAAGTGGTCCTTTTTCGTACACTTCGACAAAGGATTCATACTAACAGGTAGTGTGGTGGATCGCAAGAGTAGATCTGGATGCTGCTTCACACTTGGGTCTGCTTTGAGTAGGAAGTAGAAGTCGATAGCTTTGAGCACCGCTAAGGCCAAATACATTGCAGCATATATGGCCTGTTGTGAAGCCACTTGGTTGCGAAAGCTCTTCAGTGAGTTGTTCGAGCATGTGCTAGATGCCACCATTATCCTTTGTGATAACTAGAGGGGGATTCATTTTTCAGAGAATCTCGTGTCCCACGATCGATCCAAGCATGTTTATGTCTGGTACCATTTTATCTGGGATATGGTATAGTGAGGCACTGTAAGGCTCAATCATATAGGAACTGATGAGAAGGTCGCGGATATTCTCACAAAGCCCTTGGGGAAGGTCATGTTCCTAACCTTCCATGAGAATATTGGAATCGTGGAACGACCCTATTTGGAGGGTCATGTTGGACGATGAGCTCTGGGAGATCCAAGGGGGATTTGGGGATAGATTCTTGGTGCTATAAGAAAACATAGCGCTAGGCTTGCTGAACCTTGTTGGTGTGCTTCCACCCCACTATGATGATATTGAGTTGGTTTACCTCTCTCTGATCTGTGCCCCATATACATTCTACCCATGGAGTTTCAGACTCATGGGAAGTACCTCTCATCTGGCCAATAGAGACCATAGCAAGACCGATGGACGCATCAGAGATTTCCATAATCTCTATGTCTAGGATGGCACACGTCCAACCACTTGATCTGGGATCAAGTCTAGTGAGGTTTCATACCTCCAACTAACTACGGGTTAGTATATGTGACTCCTTTGAGTCCTATAGAGGTTTTGGACCTCTAATCTAACTTTGGGTTAGCTGGGAGTGATGTCTTTATGACTCACCTTTTGTTTTGAAATAAAGAAGCCAACGAAGAAATTTACGGCGAGATGATGTTTGGATAACACTGGTGGATGGAGTTCTCCCTAGTCGAGAGGGAGTGTTAATTTTGGGTAACTAGGTCCAAAATACATGTTGTGATGCTCAGATCATGATGCCAATATTTTTATTGGATTACTCTTTCAGAGAGGTGCAATATCGATCTAAAGATCATCTTGATCGGATGAGTAGAACATGTATTTTGAATTTATTCCACATGTGCAAGTTTGGCCTGATTTATCCCACATGCATAAGAGATGTGTCACACACCCCCACAGATGCCTATATATTGGAGAGACTTGGAGTTCATTTTAGACACACATTTTTTGGAGGCATTTTCTTCTTTCTTGGATGGCGATGGAGCAACATTTTTTATTCTGCATTTAGGGTTTCTTAGTGCAACATCTTGGTGGAGCATTCTTGATGAGACGTCTTGGGGTTGTGTGACACATGTGGTAGGCTGACCTTATGAAGACTTTTTTGGTTGAAGCATCATGTTGATCATCGTAATGCCACC
The DNA here is from genome assembly GCA_034641835.2 of Pinus albicaulis. NCBI lineage: Eukaryota > Viridiplantae > Streptophyta > Pinopsida > Pinales > Pinaceae > Pinus > Pinus albicaulis. The sequence continues at coordinate 1,434,623,426 of CM076580.1, forward strand.
ATTCTTTATCTCTATTTTGGATTGTCTTCCATCGATCTATTGGTATGTTCTATCTACATCTTACTTTCATTGAGCCCTAATTTTCATCTAGCATAGAACATCTTAAGAATTTAACCTGTTGCTATTCCTAGACTTCCACAACCTACAAGGTTGAAACCAAAACAATTGGAAGAAAAAAGAGCAAAAGGGCTTTGCTATAGTTGTGATAGAAAATACACTAAAGGTCATAAGTGTGTTGAGAAGAAATTATTTTACATAGATTGTGAATAGGAGGAATAAAATGAACAAGAAAATTTAAAAGAAGAGGGTATACACCAAGAACCAACCCTAGAGAAAGAAGAAATGAGTCTGACCATATCCTGTAATGCATTGGCAGTAATTACCTCTCCTCAAAATCTCAAGACAGAAGGACATATCAAGAAGAAAAAGGTAATAGTGTTGATTGATTCAGGTAGTACCCATAATTTTATTCATTGTAAGGTAGCCAAGGAATTGAATTGCTTCCTATACCCATCACTAGAGTGTCAAGTGATGGTTGCAAATGGAGGGACTATAAATTTCTCTGGAAAATTCCATAATATCAAGCTAACCATGGGGGAATATGTATTGAATATTCCAATGCTTTCTATTCCAATGGGAGGTGTTGATGTTGTACTAGGAGTACAATGGTTACAATATTTGGGGATGGTAGCTTTTAATTTTCAAGAACATTTCTTGAAATTTTTTTCGAAAGGAAAGGAAGTTGATTTACGGGGTACCACAGGGAATTCAGGAAATATAATAAGCTCTAATGTCATGAAAAATCTTCTGAATAAAGAGCATCGAGGCATAATTTCACAATTATGCTCACTGGAAGTTCCAACATCAAAATCATCTATTTCTCCAGATCTCCAAAAAGTATTGGAAAATCATTCCAAGGTGTTTGAAACTACCAAAGGACTCCCACATATTCGTGATCATGATCATGCTATTCATTTGATTTCAGGAAGTGTTCCTCTGAACATCAGGCCTTATAGATATCCTTATGTCGAAAACAAAAAAATTGAACGTATGATTGCAGAAACGTTAGAGGCTCATATAATTCAACCGAGTCAAATTTCTTTCTCTTCTCCAGTAGTATTGGTGCACAAGAAGGATGGATCATGGAGCATGTTTCCGAATTATAGGGAGCTCAATAAGCTCACTATTAAAGATAAATTTCCCATTCCTATGATTGATGAATTATTAGATGAATTACCAATGGAGCAATTTATTTTACCAAGTTGGATCTTCGTTCAGGATATCATCAAATTATAATGAAGACTAAAGATATTCCGAAAACATCATTTCGAACTCATGAGGGTCATTATGAATTTTTCTTCATGCCTTTTGGCCTTACCAATGCACCTTTTACATTTCAAGGGTTGATGAATTCCATTTTTAAACCCTTCCTTATAAAATTTGTGTTAGTATTTTTTGATGATATACTAATCTATAGTAGGCCTTGGAAGGATCATGTTCAACATGTTGACAAGGTTCTCAAACTATTGGAGGAGAAACAACTATATGAAAAAAACTCCAAATGTTTCTTTGGAGTAAAAGAGGTGGAATATCTGGGTCATATTTTATCTCAAGAGGATGTTAAGGTAGACCCTAACAAAATTAAAGCCATTAAGGAATGGAAATTCCCCACAACCATAAAGTAGTTGCGAGGATTTCTCGGGTTAACAGGGTATTGTTGCAAGTTTTTTAAGAATTATGGAAGAATAGTAGCACCTCTAACAACATTATTGAAGAAAGATGCATTTTCATGGACTTCTAAAGCAACTAAGACCTTTCAACATCTTAAAGAGGCAATGTGTCTAACACTAGTCTTAGCTATGCCAGACTTCACAAAAACCTTTATTGTGGAATGTGATGCCTCGGGAAATGGAATTGGTGCTATTTTAATGCAAGAAGGAAGACCCATTCCTTTTGAAAGTCATCCAATCAAAGGAAAGTATTTATAGAAAGCTATTTATGAGAAGGAAATGTTGGAAATACTACATGCACTAAAAAAATGGCAACCTTACCTAATGGGAAGACACTTCAAGGTAAAAAATGATCATGATAGTCTTAAATAATTTTTGGAACAAATACTATCTTCAGAAGAGTAGCAAAAATGGGTCACAAAAATTTTTGGTTATGACTTTGAAATCATCTACAAAAAAGGAAGCTAAATGTTGTTGCAGATGCACTCCCAAGAAAGGATGAGGAGGTGGAGGCATTGCTTTGTGCCATTTTTATTATTCAACCAGATTGGATAATCGAAGCAAGGGAGGAATGGAAGAATGACGAAGAAGTGTGGACTCTCATTCAAATGTTACAGAAATATCCCAGTACATCTGATACATTTAGTTGGAAAAATGATTCCTTATGTTACAAAGATCGCTTATATCTTTGTAATAATTCCCAACTAAAACAAAAGATTCTTCTGGAATTGCACACTTCTCCCATTGGAGGACACTCAAGATTTTTAAAAACTTGCCACAGGGTGAAGAAATAATTTTTTTGGGATGTCCTTAAATCCGATATTCAAATTTTGTGGCATAATGTTTGGTTTTCTAGCAAAATAAATTTGATACAATTAAGACCCCGGGTCTGCTACAACCTTTACCCATTCCAAGTCAACGTTGGGAGGAAGTTTCAATGGATTTTATCACATGTTTACCTAAGTCCAGAGGAAAGAGTGTCATCATGGTGGTAGTTGATAAACTTACCAAGTATGCAAAAAAAATTTCATTACCTCATCCATTTAAAGAAAGTACAGTTGGTACTGCATTTATGGAAACAATTCAAAATCTACATGGAAACCCAAAGATTATTTTAAGGTACAAAGATCCCATTTCACTAGAAATTTTTGGACGGAATTATTTTCTTTTTTAGGTACTCAACTAGCCTATAGCTCATCTTATCATCCTCAATCCAATGGACAAACTGAGATAGTGAACAAATGTTTGGAAGGATATCTTCATTGTTTTTTATCTGATAAACAAACACAATGTGTTAAGTGGTTACCTCTAGCTGAATGGTGGTATAACACTTCCTTCCATACTACAGCAAAAATGACCCCTTTTATGGAAATTTATGGATATCATCCACCCTCCATCACATCATCTTTAAGAGAAAATTATAAGGTTCAAGAAGTGGAAGATCACATCAAGCATCGACAACAAGTTCTCCAACTCTTAAAGGATAACCTAAATTTGGCACAAAATCGAATGAAACAATAGGTAGATCAAAATCGTAGCAAGAGAAGATTTGATGTAGGAGACTGGGTATTTTTACGGCTACAACCATACAAACAAATGTCACTCAAGCAAGCTAAGAAGGATAATAAATTATCGCCAAAGTACTATGGTCCTTACAAGGTGTTGCAAAATATTGGTACTATGGCATACAAATTGGTGCTTCCTACTTCTTCTCAAGTGCACCTATTTTTCCTTGTTTCATGCTTAAAGAAGGTTATAGGTGACAAACTTCCAATTTAAAAAATATTGCCAAAACTTGATGAGGAAGGAAAAATTATATTGGAACCTAAAGCATTCACGAAAGCAATAACTAGACAACTACGGAATCAATCAATTTCAGAGTATCTCATCAAGTGGAAGAACTTACCCACTGAAGATTCCACATTGGAGGATGAGAGTTTTATACAAAAGCATCCAGATCTACTCAAGCGTTGAGGACAACACTTTTTTGAAGTAGAGGGTATGTTAGGCCCTATATTACTAGTGTAGTCCCCTATTGTTGTAGTGTATCCCCCTTATTGTTATTGTTCTACCCCTGTAGTCCCCATATTGTTATTATTGTGCCCCATAAAACTCCACTATTGCTATTGTTGGCCCTTATATTATTATTGTTATGTTGGCTAGGATGATATTGTGACCTCGTGGACTCCTATATATAGAAAGGAGGTTTTCTCATTTGAATCATCCAAGAATTTTTCATTTATGTAATGTAAAGGAGGTTTCCCCCTCGAAGTGGTTGATTTCTAAGGTTTTGATCTCTCTTTTCTTCTATTTTTGGAGCTAGTTTCATAACACCAGCAAAGGACTTTGAGGTAGCATATCTCAGTTGGAGGAGCATCTTATAAGTTATATCACTTGAAGCAAGTTATTGAAGAACCCTTAAAGAAATTATGATTTGGTGTAGACCCTTTTGAAGTAGCTTATTGAAGACCATGATGAAGCCATCATGAGGTAACCTTGGACAAAATTTGCTTGGTTGAAACTAAGAATTGTGGTGACAACTTCTGAGAAGAAAAAGTTTCCATTGATGAGTTAAGTTCTTTTGAGATTGTTTGAAGCCACTGTTGAATGTCAATATTTTGTCAGGGCTCATTGCAGAAGATATTGGGAGTCTTGAAGAACTATTAAGCTTAGTTTGACGAATTGAAGTCATGGGTTGGAGCCCTAGAGGATATGAGTCCTCAATAAGACAAGGTTGGAGCATGTACCAGAGAGAGGGTTGGAGCCCTAGAGGTTGGTGCCTCAAAGAGACAAAGTTGGAGCCTTGGGGAAGATAGGGTTGGAGCCTTATGAATTCCAAGTTGGTTCTTGAAAAAGTAAAGGTTGGAGCTTGGTGGATTGGAGATTGGTGTCTTCATATAGGATTGGAGCCCTAATTATTATTATGCTTCATTTATTGTAAAGAATAGGATTGAGATCCTCGTTTTTTCTGATTAATAAAATTATTTATTCTTATTGTTCATTTTTTGTTTATGTGAGTGATCTTAATTGGTAAATTAATAATTAGAAAATAAATAATGATTCACCCACCCTCTCAGTATTTCCAACAGAGATGCCTCGACACACAACAATCGTTGCGTCACCAAGGGTAAACTTGGAATCTTTCATAAATCGATACCAATGTGTATGGTTGTATTTAGAATTGATAAATTATGAGGAAACTATTTTGGATGATGAAGCCTTTGAATTAGATAGTGTGTCAAGATGTAGATTCCCCTATTTATTATAATAATGTATGCGTGAACTCAGAATATAGTATGTTGAACTATGTCATATTTTTGTTAATTAATACAATTGCACATGGATGTGTTATTCGACCTACTGAGCTTATTTTCGTGAATTCTAGTTATTAGGTGCAGGAAGAGCCCCAAGTCAGGTCCGCTCGAGCTAAGGTCCCATGTCACATTTTATTGCAATAATTTGTGTGATTCCTTCTTGCAGAATGTGTTTGTTTCTTTAAATGTTCTTGGACTAGGATCGACCAAATTAATGTGTACAACGTGCTTACTTTCAAATGCAATTTATGCATTTTTTGTTCTTGAATTTTCTTGGGCCAAGTTTTGATTCTTGTGTGTGTAGAGGTGATTTCACAATTGTTGCATAATCGGAAGTGATTGTTGTGAAATGAATATAACTACTGCAAAGCTGCAGATATTGTTGCAAAATCATATCCTAATAGAAATTTTGCTTCCAATGGAATATTACCCTTGATATTAAGTGTTGAATCAGACTCCAACACTTAGTAAAATCATAATTAAACCAATTTTAGTAGTTGGACCCCACTTGGCCATGATTTCCCATCACCTGTATGTTTTCTTGCATAAGCATTGGTAGGGACATTGGTACTTTAGCATATAGCACAGATGCCTCACAATTCTAATAGACCTTGGGTCAACAACTAAATGATTATGTGAATTCTCTTTTTCATTCCAAATATAGAGACAAATATTCACACCATCAATTGCAATGGCACCAATGGTACATCAATTGATTTTTTATGAGCCCTTACAAGCCAAAATAAAACATGATTTTTCCTATAAAAAGATATTTCCTTCTAGATTCTAATTTGTTCATGCATTTTTAGATTCTAGGATTTAGAGAGTAGGAAAAGGCCCTAAATCTTCGCAAGCTCACTATAGATAATCTAGATGTGGTAATTCAATCTAGCGACTTTTAAGTAGGTGCCCTAACATTACTTATCAAATTATTTGGAGTAGTGTCTTAGTTTCGGTCCCTGGATTCCTTAGGTGAACAATAGGTCTAGTATTTTTAGGGTAAATTTATACCTTATGAGTGAAAAAATTTTGACCAATTTTCATATGATCTAGTGCTAAAAAACAAGGTGTTTTCTACATTAGCCAAAAATGGATTCTAAAGCTCAAAATTGAAAAAGAGATGAAATTTTAAGGGGGAGATGGGTTGAGACCTGATATTTTTATGAACATGGTATAAATTAGTAATAATACATGGGTTTTTGTATGTATGGTCTAGTTTTAATTGGTGTGTATGGAACAAGAATGAATAAATGTGAACTATAGTGAGTGCAAAGTAGGTGGTTTGCGGGGCCCTTTTTTGATATGGACTGTTGAAATTTGTCAAGAACCCATATATGAGATATGGTGAGCGATTCCTCTCCACATAAAAGGATGTGGATGTGGGAGGTTTCATGGTACAAGGATAGTGGATAGATATTATCATCCAATATATAAAGGTTCAATATGAGGATGTATATGTGGGAGGTTTCATGGTATAGGGATAGTGGATGGATATTATCATCCAATACATATTTTCTTGACAAGGGTCCCTTCAATAGGTTTTGTGGGAGATAATCAACTATTTATGCCTTGGGAAGGAGGTTAGATGATTTTTCGGTGACCCATTACATGTTGGTGCAAGGATCAAGGATGGTGCAATCCAAGAAAAGGACCTAGAGAGATCTTCCAAGCCTAGTCCTTCGAGGCATATACCTAGAGTGGATGGTGATAAAATCCTATAGGATCTTAGACATATATTTTAATTTCTCCTTACTAAGGTAGTACAATGGAAATGGCAAGAATTTTCCAACACTTTTATAAAAACATGTACTACTGATCTAAATTTGATTGTTAGTTTTGCTATGCTAATATCATCTTCAGATTTATATTAAAAGTGTTGATCTTTGCTTCTTCTACAAGGGTTTATTGGAGTGCTTATGATTGATTAACAAGTTAGTTTGTTGAGATTAAATTGAATACTTGAACATAAAAGCATGCAAACTAAATGTTGAACAACAACATATAAACACACATCAAACCATCACAATTGAATCAATAACACTTTGTTTTGATGAAGGAGTTCACCCCTCCTGGGCTACATATCCTTGGTCCAGCTTCCATGGTATGGGCCTTTGTATTAGCTCAATTGTGCAAATAATGTTGTTTACAGTCTCCTATTGCCTCTACAACATGCTCCAATGTGTCCAAAAAACATTAAAATCTACCAAGAATGAATCTTCCTAAGCCAAAATTGGTCGAAAATTGGCTCATTTGTGGAAAAAAAAAATCGCTATAATTTCTCCTCCAAATATGGAAAGACTCCAGAAAGTTCCACTATTTTGGAGGATTCCCCGAATCTGGTGCTGTTATGTAGGTAAATCCTCTCTGCGAACAGAGACGATCCCTCTAGCCCTAGGGTGGGTCTAGTAACAAGGTGACGCCAACAAAACTAAAATTTTGGACCCTAAGGAGAGCTGGTCAACTATAGCGTGGCTCCGTCAGCATTCCCTTTCAACCCCTGTTCTTTGAACTCCACGTGATCTAATTTCCTTTTCTTCTTTCGTTAATTTATTTATCAATTTCAAATAAATCTATTCACAAACTTTGGCGATTTATTTATATTTCCCGGTATATATATTTATCTCCAAACCTTAGGACTAAGGTTATAATCCTTCACACTTATACCCATTCAATCGCGGGAATTCAAATTATCTATGTGCGCCACACCTTATAACCAATGTTTAAACTTTCGAAACTTTGTATTAATACTCTGCACCTTTTAACAAACGACTTAAAATAAACCTTTAGCTCTGGACCCCACTTCTACGATCAATTTCCCAATCAAACGCATGCACCGTACCTCACTTATCGATCGCACACCTCGTGTATCGTTCGTGCATCTACAGCAAGCGACCACCGTCCGATGGCCCTTTCCCAGATCAACGGCTCTCGGAAATATCGCTCGGCATCCTGGTACGAACTATAACGTGCGATGGCGCGGTTTAAATGGTTGTTTTCCGGGGGTCCACTTTGCCACACGTCAACAGGTCTATGGAATCGCTCCACAACCGGAAAATACTGCTTATACACCAAAAGCAGTGCGATATGGGCAATCTGCCTTTGTAAATCCACTCGTGGGTTTGGTACAGTGCTTTACTATGGGTGTAAGTCTGGTTCCGCTATCCTCTTGTTCATTAACTCACGTCTAATCCTCGGGTCAGGTTCCGAAAGCAAACAACTCTGTCTCTCTTTATTAAGAGGGAATTTTATATTTGAACAGTGTTCATGACCATGGTTCTCTACACATACCCCGCCTGTGAGTGGGGTGAATTCACAGGGTTATCCAAATAATTTACGGGGACTCAAAGACAGAGAAATGAAAATTCCAGTGCACAATCGCCTCACAATTAAACAATTCTTCACAATTATCAATTTAGACAGTTTGGAAATCAACAGGACTCGAAGTCTATTCAACTGGAAGCAATTGCTCAATACACAGAGTTTTATTGCAGAAATTTCTCCTCCTCCCTTCCCGTTCATACATCCAAGGGATTACATTTATATACATAAACATTTTTCTGTTCGATTCCTCTGCGAGGACTGTTTTAGAAAACCAAAAGCCTAATTACAATTTATTCAAAAAATTGAAATATGACAGATGGCTAACTATTCGACTTCTACAACTCTAACCAATCTAAATAATACAGTCAGCTGAGGTATTGACACCTAGCTGTTACACTTCAAGTGATTTCGAACCCTCCTAGCCACAACATGTGGACAAAACTTCCTACATTGATGGCTAGTGTCTAATGCCCCTTCATCAGACTCCCGAGGGAAATTTTCTTCATGGGCTCCTGTCCATGAGCTCTTCCACTGATCTGCCTATCTTCTGCAACATTCCTTCAGTCATCCAAGTGGCGTCTTCCTCTAGCTTGTCCTTCCATTTGATCAAGTACTAAAAATACTCTTGTCCTCTGGTCCTTCTGAATGGTCTTTTATCCAACATCTTCTCTGGTTGCAATGGTTGTGCTGGAGGTAGCTGCTCCTTCCACTCAATCTATTCCTTGTCTGCTGATATTTCTTCTCTACCATCATCCTCATACTTGTACAAATCTGAAACATGAAAAATGGGAGATATTCCAACATCAGTAGGTAATTCAATTTCATAAGCATTTGCAGAAAACTTTCTAAGTATCTTGCATGGCCCAATCTTTTTGAACTTCAATTTGTTATACTGCTTCTTTGGGAATCTCTCCTTTCTCAAGTGTGCCAAAACCTAATCTCCTACTTCAAAGTGAACTTCTTTTCTACTCAAGTCTGCTTTGCTTTTGTATTTGATGCTGCTGCCTTGTAGTTGTTGTTTCACTTGTTCATGTATGGCCTGGATCTCTGAAGCAAATTCCTCACCATCTGCACTCCTTAGCTCTGCCTTTCCCAGATTTATCAACTCTGATATTCCTCTGGGGTGCATTCCATAAACAATATAAAATGGAATCTACCCTATTCTCCTATTTTGTGAGTCATTATATGCATATTCTGCCTGGGGAAAAATATGGTCCCACTGCTTGAGATGCTCTCCTACAAGACTTCTCAACAAATTTCCCAGACTCCTATTCACTACCTCAATTTGTCCATTAGTCTGGGGATGATAAGCTAAGTTGAAACTCATTTTGGTACCAATTTTCTTCCACAATGTCCTCCAAAAGTGACCCACAAATATGGTGTCTCTGTCTGAAACAATACTCTTTGGAAACCCATGCAATCTAACAACTTCTTTGAAAAACAAGTTAGCAACATGGGTGGCATCACTAGTTTTATAGCATGGAATAAAATGTTCCATTTTGGAGAATCTTTCCACCACAACAAAGACTGCATCATTCCCTCTCTGAGTCTTGGGTAATCATAGAACAAAATCCATACTCACCATGTCCCAAGGCATGTCTTGAATAGGCAAGGGAGTGTACAATCCTGCATTCTGGCTCCTTCCTTTAGCATATTGACAGATCTTGCAATTCTTCACAAACTTATCTACTTCTGTTCTCATCCTGGGCTAGAAATAGAAGCGACTCAGCTGCTCATAAGTCTTATCAGTACCAAAGTGTCTAGCAAGTCCACCACTATGCTTCTCTTTGATCAAATTTCCCCTCATGGAACATCTTGGTACACACAGTTGGCTTCTTCTGAATAACAATTCCTCCTGCAGGAAATAATCCAGCCACTGGCTTCTATCTGTTAGTACAGGGTTACTACATGCCTCAAATGCTTCTTTAAAATCTGGATCTGTTTTATACAATTCTTTGAGAAAATCAAATCCTACAACTTCAAAATTTGTTTCTTGAACAAGCATGTGCCTCCTACTCAAAGCATCAGCTACTTTATTGGCTTGGCCACTTATATGTTTCAAAAAAAAATTAAAACCTTGGAGATACTCAACCCATTTAGCATGCTTATGTTTCAACTTGGGCTGCTGTACAATATACTGCAAGGCATGATTGTCAGAATACAATACAAATTCCCTGGACATCAAGTAATGTCTCCATTTCTTCAGTGCCTAAACAATTGCATAGAATTCCTTATCATAAGAGGAATACTTTCTTCTGGTGTCATTCAAATTTTCACTGAAATATGCCACAGGCCTATCATCCTGGCTCAACACAGCTCCAATGGCCTCTCCACTGGCATCACATTTTACTTGAAATGGTTTAGTAAAATCAAGCAAAATCAAAATAGGCTTCTCCGTTATCTTTTGCTTCAAAAGTTTGAAGTTTCTTTCTACTTCAGCAGTCCACTTAAATGGTTGTTTGCTCTTCTTTATTGTCTCAATTATGGGTGCATTGATCTTACTGAAGTTTCTTATAAACTTTCTATAAAAACTAGCAATTCCATGGAAACTTCTTACCTCAAAGACATTCCTGGGTGAAGGCCACTCCACAATTTCCTTAACCTTTTCTGGGTCCATCTTCAATCCTTCTGCAGAAACAACAAACCCCAAATACACCAACTCTTCCTTCATGAATGATCATTTCTTCAAATTTATCAGCAGTTTCTCTTGGTGCAGCTTCTTCAAGACATGATTAAGATGCCTTAATGTTCTTCTTTAGTTCTGCTGAAAACTAATATGTCATCCAGATACACTATCAAAAATTTACCAATGAACTCTTTCAACACTTCATTCATAAGTCTCATAAAAGTGCTAGGTGCATTTGACAACCCAAAAGGCATTACCATCCATTCATACAGTCCTTCATTTGTTTTAAAAGCATTTTTCCACTCATCACCCTCTCTTATTCTAATCTGATGGTATCCACTCTTCAAATCTATCTTTGAGAAATATTTAGCACCACTCAAACAATCCATTAAATCCTCAATTCTGGGCAAAGGGAATCTGTACCTGATTGTGATCTTATTGATTTCTCTGGAATCAGTACACATCCTACAGCCTCCATCTTTCTTTGGGCTCAATATTTCTAGTACTGCACATGGACTCAAACTTTCCCTGATCAGCCCCTTGTCCACCAACTCCTGTACTTGTCTCCTAATTTCTTCATTTTCCTTGGGATTCATTCTGTAGGCTGCCTTATTTGGCAGATTTGAACCAGGGATAAAATCTATCTGATGGTTGATCTTCCTCACAGGTGGCAGCTCATCAGGTAAATCATCCACAACAATGTCACAGTAATTGTCTAACATCTCTTGGATTTCTACTTGCAAATTAGAAACTTTTGTAGAAGTAAGAACTACCTTAGGTTTGAAAACTAAAGCAAAAATTACCTCTTCTTCTTCTATCTGCTACAGATATTCCTTCCCGCTCAGCAACAAGGTCTTTGGATCAATCACTCTGCTGGATGGCTCTCCGTCTTCCATGGGTATCAATGTATGGTGTACCCCATCTTTGAAGAACTTGTAAGTGTTCTTCTTGCCATCATGCACTGCTGCTCTGTCAAACTGCCAAGGTCTACCCAGCAGTATATGACACACATCCATGGGCATTACATCACATAGGACCTTATCTTTGTATTTTCCCATTTGCAGCTCTATCTCACACTGTTCTTTCACAACCAGCTGGTGCCCTTTGTGCAGCCAGGACACCCTGTAGGGAGTTGGATGCTCCCTTGTCTTCAACTTCAACTTTTCTATTACCTCAGTGGAAACCAGATTGTCTGTGCTGCCACTATCAATGACTAGCTGACAACATTTCCCTTGGACTTTGCATATGCTCCTAAACAAAGTCTTCCTTTGTGCAGGCTCAGTGACCTCTTTAGCTTGCTTCAACAGGACCTTATTTACCACCAAGGATTCTCCCCTCTCTGGAAGAATTTCTTCTTCAATTTCTGCCTCTTCTCCAGCCTGGGCAACAACAGCATTCCTTGGACCAGCACCCACATTCTCTGGACACTCATAGTGCTTATGTCCCACTTGCTGACATCTATAACACCTCAATTCTCTACCTCTGCCTCTGTCTCTGCCTCCTCTTCCTTTTCCTCTATAAGAACCCCTTCTGCCCCTTGCATCATCCTCTGTAGATGCATTCTGAGGTGAGCTACTGTTAGCTCCATCCCTAGGTGTAGTAGGCTTTCCTCTACCACCCTGACTTCCCTTTCCACGGAAAGTACCTCTCTTCTTGGCAGACTGTTTCCTCAGGAGTTTCTCCTCTGCTTTCAAGGCCATCTGGTAGGCCTCTTCTACTGTCTTAGGAGACAGAAGACCAATCTCATCTTGGATCTCCAGCTTGAGACCATTCACATATCTGGAAGTCTTCTCTGGTGTGTCTTGGAATTTCCCATCCCTTATGCTTCCTCTGTAGAATTCCTCTGTGTATTCTTTTACTGTCAGCAACCTCTGTCTCAGGTTCTGCATTTGCTTATACAATGTCAGCTGGTAATCACTAGGAAATAATTTACCTTTTAATTTAGCCATCATTCTGGTCTAGCTCGTGATAGGTTGCTTGCCAACTCTCCTCCTCTCTGCTTGCACTCCATCCCACCAAAGTGCAGCATGTCCTTTCAGCTTTGTCACTGCAAAATTGACCCTTTAATCTTCGCTTATTTCTTCATAATCAAAGCATTTATTCATTTCATTTATCCAATCCACCAGTTCCTTTGGATTCAGTCCCCCTGCATAACTCGACACTTCAATTCTGGGCTTGACTGCAGATCCCAGAATAGTTCTGAGGAGCCTCATGTCAGGAGGAATTTCAACATTTTCTTCAGCTTCTTCTGTTTCAGGTTCACTGATGTCTTCCGGATCTCTGGGCTGTCTTCGCTCCATGACATCCATTCTAGCCTCGACCCTCTGCAACATCCCCAACACCTCAGTGTTGGTAATAGGTCTCCTTCTTCCAGCACCTCTACCAACTCGGATCGCCATGTCAGCTCTTTTGCAAAAACAACCTTAAAACAATGGCTCTGATACCACAAATGATGCCAACAAAACTGAAATTTTGGACCCCAAGGAGAGCTGGTCAACTATAGCGTGGCTCCGTCAGCATTCCCTTTCAACCCCCGTTCTTTGAACTCCACGTGGTCTACTTTCCTTTTCTTCTTTTGTTAATTTATTTATCAATTTCAAAGAAATTGACAAATAAATCTATTCAAAAAATTTGGCAATTTATTTATATTTCCCGGTATATATATTTATCTCCGAACCTTAGGACTAAGGTTATAATCCTTCACACTTATACCCATTCAATCGCGGGAATTCAAATTATATATGTGCGCCATACCTTATAACAAATGTTTAAACTTTCTAAACTTTGTATTAATACTCTGCACCTTTTAACAAACGACTTAAAATAAACCTTTAGCTCTGGACCAAACTTCTACGATCAATTGCCCAATCAAACGCATGCACCGTACCTCACTTATCGATCGTGCATGTTGTACCTTAAGAAACAATTCCTTTGCTGTGATAAGGAATCTGTGCTTAAGACATTATCTCATTCTGTCACAAATGAATATATTTTGTCTCTATATTAAAAACCCTTAAACATTGATTCTGTAACCTTCAAATATCAAACCCATACATGTTTCTGCAATGCCATATTCCACTTATGCTGAAAGGAATGAATGGAAGAAAACGAGAAGAGGATTTCAAACTGATATGTTGTTTCAAACAGAATCTACCAATTTAAAACCCAGAAGAATTATGTAAAGATAAAGTTAAAATAGAGGAGAGCACATTAAGGTTTATTTAACTCTTAAATACACATGTATAAAGAGACCCGCTGCTCACATTACTCTATTTCATTCATAGATATGAAAACATTATGTAAACTGGATAAAACTCTTAGCATAAACAGAATGATAGAAACTTGCATACTTCTTTCATTGATTTGCAATTCTTCAGTACAAAATTTTGCTTCAAGGTTCCCAAAACTCGGAACCACTTTCTTTCTTGAAATTTCATTTAAATACAAAGTCATAAAATAGTTTCTCCTGATGAAACTAATTCTAACTTCTTAAACTCATTCTAACTGCTTAAACTACTGGTAGTTACGGAGGTACATGCCTCGAAGGGTCCTATTACAATTTGCATGATTTTAAGAAAATAACATAGTGTGAATTTGAAAACTTCTAATCTATAAGGAAAGCCGCTTCTGACGCAGTTGCTGAATCAACGGCTACTCTTGGTTGAGACGTTGAGATCTCTTTCGTTGTGTCCATTGAGAATGTTTTTCATTCTTTCCATAGCTGACTTTGGGTTATCGGGGCATTCTTGAAACTATGATACTCCAACATGAATGCAACAGCTTGGATGTGGGTAGGTCTTTTTATGAAGAGATTCTTCACCATCCATAGCAAATTGAAATGTCTCTGCAATAAGTTAAACATTGTTTCTCCTTTTAAAATCTACGTCTTTTCGTGTCTGTTATCCACCCTGCTTTTTGCCAATACTAACGAATCTTCTTAAAACTTCCATGAAATAATATTCCCTTTCTCTTTCCAACAGGAAGGTAAACATGTTCTTGTCAATTTATCAAATAATATATCAAACTTCTTTACTGTCTCTTTAATTCCTAGTAGCCTCTTCTCTGTAACCTTCCGAAGATCATTCTTGATTATCATTTTATTCACCTCTTGAGCATAAAAATATCTATCTTGTATCTCAATATTTTCCAATTCCTCATCCGACTTGGAATTGATAAAATCTATGAACTTCCTAGCCCAATTTTCTCTCTTGATTGTTGTTTGTTTATCAGATAGTATTTCTTCCTCGTGTTCTGAGATCAGGCTTTTCTCCTTAGCAACTATATTCAGGAAATTCCAATTGGACTTCATTTCTGAGACAATTTCACCCCAAATAATATCTTTAGCCTTTATAAGGGAAATATTACCTTTTAACTTCTCTTTAAGGTCTTTAATCTCAGCTTCAGCCTTTTGTAATTTCTGCTTATTCCCATTCGCTTCATTTTCTAGTGTATGTATGACCTTGGTGGCCGCTTCTAACTCTGATTGAGCTTGCTTTAGATCTCCTTCTACCATCTTCATCTCTGTGCTAAGTTGAGAAATCTGTGCTTGGGGATCTGTATCACCTGTAGGAAAAACAAAAGTACAAGTATGACTTTCAATATGGTTTTGTAAAGATATAGCAGTCTGCTTTACTTTAGAAAACTCTTCATCTTTCCGCAACAATTGTAGACGCAACTCTTCTTTTTCTTTCTCCACCTCTGCTACTTCTGCAGACATTGAATGCTCTACAGCCGGTAACTTTAGTTTTTTTCTCAAGGAAGATATCTCTATTTCTGCACTCTTCATGAGCTTCTGTACTGCAGCTTTGTCGTTAGGATCTACACCAATTTTCATGATAATCTTTTTCAATTCCTCGTTTTGAACTGATAAAGCCCTTGAATTAGCCTTCTCCATCTTGAACTGTTTGATCACTTTCGCTAGCATGTTTTCAGCTTTAACAGCTATGGCATTGGTCTAGGTTAAATCATTGACAATTAACTGTCCAGTCTGCATATGAAGATTCATCTTATCCCACAGTGGGATCTTCTTTACATCCATGGTTATATTTACCGCATTAAAATTGCTTGAAGATCCAAGGGACATCCCTGTTGGATGTGTTAGAGCCATTCTGAATTGATCCTTTTCAAGGACCATTAGAGTCAACAACCTAGTCTGATCATCAGCTATGTGATGCTCTGCCTGAGCTTCTACATTAGCTTTTATTCTATGATTTTTCTCTTCAATCTGTGTAAATATTTGTTTGACTAAGGGCATCTTCTCTGAGTAAAGCTCATGACCTCTAGGAGAAGAGGGAGAATTTTGTTCTTCATTTATATGGAAGGTAAAACCTGGTGAATTTGAAGAATGATCTTCGGCCAATTTAGTTCTCTTCTCCTCTCTTGGCTCTTCATCATCTACCTCAACAACATCATCCCTACTTCTTTTATTTTCCCTTTCAGTTATAAAAGGTGTTTGAATGCTCGTTTTTGATGTATTTATTTCGCCTGGGTTTTCCAGCTTCTCCTGATCAGGTCTGCTTACGTGGGAAAACGCAGAATATCCATTCTCAATTCTTCTTTGGGAAATCACTCCATGCGGATCATATGACCATTTTTCTCCTAATAGCAAATGTGTCTCTTCCAACATCTTAGAAACTTCATCAAAAGCTTGCCTCATATTGACCACGAAAGGTCCCACACTCATAGGCAATTTATACATAAAACCTTTCTTCATGGGAAGAAAGTGCACCTGATCTACATTAAGGCTCTGTCTTATGAATTCAAGGGCAAAAAGCCGCATAGGCACAAAATTTGGGACCCTGTAAGGCTCAATATTAGCTCCATGCAATCTTATCTCTGAATATTCTTCAAACACAAACCAATCTCTGAATCTGCAACTAGGTCCTAACTGTAGAAACTCTCGAGATTTTGGTAGAAAACATGGAGGAGAAACCCCATTCAAAATTCTATAAGCAATAGACATATAATGATTGGAAAACTCAAATAACCCTGCTTCATTTTCCTCTTTTCTAGTTATGTCAGTCCAAAATAAAACTGATTTCTTTTGTTTGTTGACATCAACTATATTCAACCCCAAACTCATAAATTCTTCAACATTTTGATATAAGAATAAATAAACAATCAATGATGGGAATTTGAAGAAACCTATAAGAGGAAAGGTCATCAACTGAGAATTGACAATCTCTTGCCAGAAAGATGGAATGTCGAGAACAACCCCAGGTTTCATCATCAGCGCGTACATTCCCAATACTGATTTATCAATTGTAAGGTCATTGTCTTTGCCCAAAATCTCTGCAATACAACTCAGAACTGGTCTATTCTCAGCATCAAACACTTCCAAACTGAATTCTTCTCCTTCTAGTTGAACTTATTTTGAATTTGATCTCAAATGGGACATACATTGATCAATTTCTTCACTTGAAAGGTTCTCAAAATAACGCGCCAATGAATCTTCAGAGAATTGCAGTGGTGACTCATTTTCAGGAAAGCAAAGTGCTTGGCGAATTAACTGCGTCGACACCTGCAGAACGTTTTCTCCCTACGAATTCATTATGAAGCACTTACCAGGATACATTGAAGAAACCAGCCACGAGATAAATTCGGGAAATAAATGGGCTTTTTGGATACAGGCGGACAAGACACCGGATTTCTTCATGGCGGAAAAAACTAGGGAATTCTCAGCGTTTAGGGTCACTTGATGATACAATAAGGAATGGTTTACAGAAGACGTGGTATCCTGGACGTCTTTTTCATTGTCCGTGAGGGAATTGAGGTTTGTAGTAGCAGACAGTGAGACTCGTTTTGCCATGGCTTAACGGACAACAGATGGCGAACGAAAGGGTGGCGATAATACAACTCGAAAGGGGAAAATGACAGCAGGTAATTTGAAAACGGGATAAAAAAAACCTTTTAACAATTGCGCAAAGCCATATTAAATGCCTGTAATGACGTGGAGTACAGCTGTCTTCCACCTCACTTTATAACGTCACCACGGGGGCTCCTAGAGTACGGCGGTGAACTTCGACTTGCACCCCCCACAATGAATCCAAGTCGTTGATCATGGCTCACCCGCGGTCAAACTAGTCAACTGCGGGGGCATTGCATTTGATAATTAACGAACTCTTTGTGCCTCCGCATTGACTCGTCCCGTTTCAATCTTCAACGATCACTACTCCCACTCAGAGAGTTGCTCGAAACTTAAACATGAAGTATACATACATTAAAATAGAGCTTAATGATAAACTTTAATCTGCAGCGAGCTCGTAGAAACATTTCATTTTTTTAATGATACAGTATAAAAACATTATACTATAGCATATGATTTTTGAAATTTCAGATTTTTTTATTTTTCAATTTTCAAAATAAAATATAAAAGGATATGCAGATGATCCACAACATCTGGCTCCACCTGGGGATAGTGTTTTTGCCACGAAACACTAAGAACCTGCATATCTGTGCCTTCACCTCGGGCATGGAGTCAAAAATTGCTTGATGAACTATGTACAATGATCACGCCGGATATATACAATGGTGGTCAAACAACTTTTAATGTTGGAAATAATGTTTTAGATATTGCCCATTCACAGGCATATCATCACTTCTCCTTCAAGATTCTCTAGCATGAAAGTATTATTCGTCCTGGCCTCACTAATTCTGAACGGACCATACCACAGAGGATCAAACTTGCCGTGTTTCCCTTTGTCTTCCCTTCGGGTATCCCACCTCAATACCAGGTCTCCCTTCTGAAACATGATTTCTTTTGCTTTCCTATCAAATATTGTCTTCATTTTTTGCTAGTAATTAAGCAAATTCTCCTGAACTTTATTTCTGTTTTCATTTAGCTCCATTACATTACTCATTCTTCTAATCATAGCATTAGGTTCTGCTTGAGCATATTGAAGGAAAGAAATCACAGGCTTCACCAACTGGGTGGGAAACAATGCCTGAGTCCCATTTACTAGCTCATAAGGTGACTTACCAGTGGATATTCTAGTGGTCATCCTCGTTTCCCATAGCGCAAAAACTAGCTTTGAATCCCAGTTCATTTGGTTTTCATTTATTGTTTTCTTCAGAATTCTGACCAATGTTTTGTTAGAAGATTCCGCCAATCCATTCCCTTGTGGATGATAAGCTGTAGAATGAGACAATATCACATTGTAAGTCTGACAGAAATTAATAAACCTGATTGAGTTGAAAATTTGTGCATTATCTGTCACAATCTTTACTGGACATCCAAATCTGCTAAAGATATTTTCTTCTAAAAACTTCATAACAACTAAGTCTTTTGCCTTCTTGGTAGGGATTTCCTCCACCCATTTTGTAAAATAATCTGTAGCAGTAAGAATCCACTTAAATTTCCCGCTAGATGGTGGATTGATTTCTCCAATGAAGTCCAATCCCCATTGTCTGAAAGGTTCTTCAATAAAAACAGGAAGAAGAGGTAAAGGGGCTAACCTTTTCTTTTCTGCAAACACTTGGAATTTTTGAAAACTTTTGACTGTTTTATATACATCAGAAAATACAGAGGGCCAATAAAAACCTGATTTGAGAATTTTATGAGCAGTTACCTTCCAACTGTAGTGACCCCCACACAAACACTCATGATATTCTTTAATTACTTCTGAAACTTCCTCCTCTGTCAAACATAACAATAACACCCCAGCAGGATCTTTCCAATATAGCTTTGCTCCAATTATAACATAAGGTTGAGCTTTGAGTTTTAAAGCTCTGTATTTAGCTCTATTTATTGAAGGAGGACAAGAAAGAAAGCATAAATAATGAACAATATCTTTGTACCAATCTGAGCACAGAAATTTATATCTAATTGCTGACTTCGACTGAACATCACCTGTTTCTTCATTGACTTCCTCTACAGGTGCCAATAAATTAATTCCCAGTTCTTGGAAATTTGACTCTGTTAATAATTTTTCCAGCCCCAATCCTTTAATCAACTTTTTTGGTTTAACATCCAGGTCATATTCTTGTATTTTAGCAATCCATTTGCCCCTTTTCCCGTCCACATCACTCTGCACTAAAACATCTTTTACATCCGAATTAGGAACATATGCTAAAATTTGGGAATGAAGAACATAGGTTCTGAATGCTTTTAATTCTTTCACCAGAGCATATACTTGTTTCTCCAATATATTATACTTCAACTCTGCATCTCGGAGCACCTTACTGAAATACACTACAGGTTGTTCACATTTTTCTTCATTTTTCTGTAATAACACAGCAGCAACTGTTGAGGAAGATGCAAATGAGAAAATTTGAAATGGCTTCAGATAATCTGGACTTATTAGAACAGGTGCTTCCTTTAGAGCTTCTTTAATTCTTTGAAAAGATTCTCTTGCTTCTTTGTCCCACTTCACCTCTGCATCCTTTTTCAACATGTCTGTTATTTTCTTGACAATTTCTGCGTAATTAGGAACAAATATTCTCAGAAAATTAATTTTCCCAAGGAATCTCTGAATATCTTTCTTACTTCTGGGCAGTGGAACTGACTGTATTGCTTCGACTCTCGCTGGATCAATCTTCACTCCTTGTTTAGAAACAATATGTCCCAGCAGTTTACCCTCCTCCAGAGGAAACAAAGATTTTTTAGGATTCAACGATAAACCATATTTCCTACACTTCAAGAAAGCTTTCTGCAAATTTTGTAGATGTTCTTCATCAGAGTTTGAAAAAATTGTGACATCATCCCGATAAACAACCACAAAGTCATCTCCTACAATTGCAATATCCATTGCTCTTTGGAATGTGGCTCCTGCATTCATTAGGCCAAACGGCATCCTGGCATACATGAATGTCCCCCAGGGTGTAGTGAAAGCAGTTTTCTTTTGATCTCCCTTCTCCACAGCAACCTGATTATACCCTGAAAAACCATCCACCATAGATAATATGTAAGCTCTAGTCACTTTTTGTAAGACAAAATCCATCTTCGGCAAAGGATAATTATCTTTCAATGAGGCCCTATTCAGGTTCCTGAAATCTACGCACAACCTTATCTCTCCATTTTTCTTTCTGACTGGTACAAGATTGGAAACCCAATCTGAATATCTGAGAGGAACAATTATTTTGGCCTGCAGCAATTTCTTTACCTCCTTTTCAATCGGAGCCAACAATAATGGATTGATTTGTCTGAGCTTCTGTTTATGCGGTTTGACTCCATCTTTCAGTGGGATTTTATGTTGTATAATACTCTTATCATACGTCTTCAAATCATCATAAGACCAAGCAAATACATCTTTGAATTGTTTGAACAGATATATGTACCTCTCTTTATAGTCCTTCAGGACTCCTTTGAACAATTTGATCATTTTAGGCTCATGTTGAGTTCCTAAATTACAATCTTCCACATTCTCATCTTGGTTTGCTTTCTTCTGATTCACTGCCACGTCATTTGCATCAAACAGTCTTTCGAGAGGCACCAAGCCTCTTGGCAAAACATTGTCTTTCAACTGAATAATCTCCTGAATTCCAATCTTATTTTTTAGAGTCTTACCAACCAACTCATTCTCATCAGTTTCCAAATCAATCTGATGATCTTCAAAATCTTCGATCATCAACAAAAATTGCTTAATCGGTTCATCATCCTCAAAGACCTGCCAATGTTTGACATTGTCAGGGATTGAAGGTCTATATCTCATCTCAATTTCATATCTTAGTCTCGGATTGATCGGAGGCTTGAATGTACTGGCTGCAACTGCTAAAGAATCAGCCATTCTATTATCTTCCCTTGGAACAAACTGTAAGTTGAAAGCTTCAAAGTAGTTTTCAATTAAATCCCAAACCTCATTCCTATATGCTCTTAATCTGGGATGTTTAGTTTGACACAAATTCTTTATTTGTCTTATGATTAATTCAGAATCACCAAACACAGTCATAGACTGAATTCCCATTTTCTTAGTTGTCTGCAAACTAATGATTAACGCTTCATATTCCACTACATTATTAGTGGACTCAAACTCCAATTTGAAATAAAAAGGTACAAGGTTACCTTCCGAAGATACAAAAATGAAACCAGCTCCCATGCCTTCTTTCGAAAACGCGCCATCAAAATAACACTTCCAAAGTTTGTTCGAATGCAGATCCTTATGTACAATAGCTGAAGGGAGTTTCCCTTCTGTTTCTTCAGCAAATTCTGCATCTTCATGCAGCATGAAACAAGAGAGGTCATCCTTCTCTTGGCCATAAATAGGTGAATTACCTGCATCTTTCTTGGTAGCAGTTTTTTGAAACCTAGTTTCTCTGTACAACCTCCTTTCTTCCCCATTAAAAACAGGAATGATAGCATATGTAAAATATAGCTTCAAAACTCCTCCCAGCTTTTCCCCCCAAGATCTAAATAATAACATACCAAATCTAGCTGGAATGTCTACTACTACCACATCCATCATAATGCTCTTGGCTGGGATTTGAGCCAATGAAACAACCATATCCTTAATAAGACCCACACACTTCACCCTTTTTTAATCAAAAGAATAAAGATCTATGTATGGCTTAGTGATTTTCAAATTCAACTCTTTCATCACACATAGTGGCATCAGATTGTGGGATGCACCAGAATCTAGCATACAATTATGTAAAACAAAATCATGTAGCAGAAGTGATATATAAAAAGGAGGGACGGATGAATCTACCTCTTCAACATGAGGCCCAAAGGTAACCACTGGTTTTTCTTCTTGCAGATTTACGATATCGCCCACCTCATCAGACTGAGATAAATTGATAAATTCAGCAATCTCCCTCTTATAACCAGGTGTTTTCATTAACTCAAGAAGAGGTATTTGAATTTTCACTTTCTCCAACTCTTTCGACAAACTGAAAGTTTGATTTTGTTTTGTCAACTTTTCAGGTTCTTCTTGATCTTTCTTTGAATTTAGACTTTGATTAGGAACAGTAACAGCTTTCTCCAAAACATTAGAATCTTTGATATTTTTTTGAGAAGCCTCAACTTGATGTTTTTCCTTTTCTTTTTCTTCATTCATGAGCTGTTTCCCCTTATCTGATTTCTTAATCTGATTTTTCTGAAATGGAGTCGCCATCGGAGCAAGTACTGATTCTGGTTCCTTTTCCTCATCATCTTGAGTTCTTAACCTCTTTTTTGACCTCAAATCGTATTTTTTATGTAATTATAATTGCATGAAGTCCGTGAACTATCTGCAATAGTCATCCATCTCTTCTTGATCGAATGAAAGATCCGTTTCTTCATTTTCTTCCACTCTTTCCTCTGTTTCTTCTTCTGTTTCATCATCTTCTTTTTCATCATCATCATCCGCTGAGCGGGATGAAGCTGCCTCTATATAAAAGGGTGCTTGCACCTGATCTTGATCTTTTCTTTCTCTTTGTAGAATTTGCAGGGGCTGTTTTTTAAACTGGGGATTAAAAACCCCTCTATTCTGACTTGCAGGCTTATTATTATCTATTTCCAACTTCACCAACTTATTAGACAAATTTTTTATGACCTTAGTCATATCGTCAATTCTCTGGTCATGAGCTGAGGCTTCTTCTTTAGCTTTTCCTTTATCTTGAACTTTACCAGCAGCAGACATATTAGCCTCAATCTCCAGAGCATCAGTTTGAATCTTCTCCAAAGTAGGAGACCTTCTTTCTCTCAATGTGAAACTAAACTCTGGTTCAAATGCACCAGCAAAAACAACCCTTGCTCCAATAGGAGGGGGTTTCATTTCAACAGGCAAACTATTATACAATTTGTTAAATCTCTTCACAAAATCATTCATATTTTCATCAGATTTCTTCTTTATTGCATTGAATTATGTCAAAGAATAACCATGGTCCCTTTTTTCACCCCATCTCTTGGTGAAACGTCTTTCTAGTCCATCCCAATCATTTATTGAACCATTAGGCAATCCTTTGAACCATTTCCTTGCCTCTCCACTTAGAGACTGAACAAAAAGTCTCATTACAACATCTAAATGTTCAACATTTAAATTCTCAGCAAACGTGCAAAACAAGGGCAAGTGTTGTTCTGCAGTTATTTCATCTTCACCAATAAATCTAGGGACTAGTTTAAGATACTCCTGAGGCATTGCATTCAAGGGTTGAGGTAGATTTAATGGTGCATATCTATTCATCAAGAAAGCAGGGGCCGCCATGTTTATGCTCGGGTTAACTGCTCCTTGAGCGGGGTTAAAATGAATACCATTTGTAGATGGGGGTGAATGAGGTGGAACAACTGATATAGGAATTGGTGTATGAACGATTGCAGAAGAGCTGGAAACTGTATGAGGTTGAGTCTCTGCGAATGGGAAAGACACAAACTCTAAAGATTGCTCTTCTAATGTAGGCTCTTGAAATGGAATGGGTGATGGTGAGGATTCTTTTTCCGAGAAAATGAGTTTCTTGGAAATATTCTTGGATGAAAGAGTGCGTGAACTACTGCCCGATGCGAGTAGTGTAGCATCTGGTGTATCAAATATTTTTTATTTCTGGCCCTTCTTTGAAACAATCTTCTCAGGATCAGACAAAACAGGAACTCTTTGCTGAGAGGTATCCGACCTCGTGTGAGGTTTCTTAGGAGCCAGAGCTATTTTAAAATAAACACAGCTTATTATTTCCTCCTCTCTGCACAACCAGAGGAAATATCAAACAAAACCCAGGGAAAATCTTCGAATCTTCGTCCCCGGCAATGGCGCCAATTAATGTTGTACCTTAAGAAACAATTCCTTTGCTGTGATAAGGAATCTGTGCTTAAGACATTATCTCATTCTGTCACAAATGAATATATTTTGTCTCTGTATTAAAAACCCTTAAACATTGATTCTGTAACCTTCAAATATCAAACCCATACATGTTTCTGCAATGCCATATTCCACTTATGCTGAAATGAATGAATGGAAGAAAACGAGAAGTGGATTTCAAACTGATATGTTGTTTCAAACAGAATCTACCAATTTAAAACCCAGAAGAATTATTTAAAGATAAAGTTAAAATAGAGGAGCGCACATTAAGGTTTATTTAACTCTTAAATACACATGTATAAAGAGACCCGCTGCTCAAATTACTCTATTTCATTCATAGATATGAAAACATTATGTAAACTGGATAAAACTCTTAGCATAAACAGAATGATAGAAACTTGCATACTTCTTTCATTGATTTGCAATTCTTCAGTACAAAATTTTGCTTCAAGGTTCCCAAAACTCGGAACCTCTTTCTTTCTTGAAATTTCCTTTAAATACAAAGTCATAAAACAGTTTCTCCTAATGAAACTAATTCCAACTTCTTAAACTCATTCTAACTGCTTAAACTACTGGTAGTTACGAAGGTACATGCCTCGAAGGGTCCTATTACAATTTTCATGATTTTAAGAAAATAACATAGTGTGAATTTGAAAACTTCTAATCTATCAGGAAAGCCGCTTCTGACGTAGTTGCTGAATCAACGGCTACTCTTGGCTGAGACGTTGGGATCTCTTTCGCTGTGTCCATTGAGAATGTTTTTCATTTTTTCCATAGCTGACTTTGGGTTATCGGGGCATTCTTGAAACTATGATACTCCAACATGAATGCAACAGCTTGGCTGTGGGTAGGTCTTTCTGTGAAGAGAGTCGTCACCATCCATAGCAAATTGAAATGTCTCTGCAAGAAGTTAAACATTGTTTCTCCTTTTAAAATCTGCGTCTTTTCATCTCTGTTATCCACCCTGCTTTTTGCCAATACTAACGAATCTTCATAAAACTTCCATGACATAATATTCCCTTTCTCTGTCCAACAGGAAGGTAAACCTATTCTTGTCAATTTATCAAATAATATATCAAACTTCTTTACTGTCTCTTTAATTCCTAGTAGCCTCTTCTCTGCAACCTTCCGAAGATCATTCCTGATTATCATTTTATTCACCTCTTGAGCATAAAAATATCTATCTTGTATCTCAATATTTTCCAATTCCTCATCCGACTTGGAATTGATAAAATCTATGAACTTCCTAGCCCAATTTTCTCTCTTGATTGCTATTTGTTTATCAGATAGTATTTCTTCCTCGTGTTCTGAGATCAAGCTTTTCTCCTTAGCAACTATATTCAGGAAATTCCAACTGGACTTCATTTCTGAGACAATTTCACCCCAAATAATATCTTTAGCCTTTATAAGGGAAATATTACCTTTTAACTTCTCTTTAAGGTCTTTAATCTCAGCTTCAGCCTTTTGTAATTTCTGCTTATTCCCATTCGCTTCATTTTCTAGTGTCTGTATGACCTTGGTGGCCGCTTCTAACTCTGATTGAGCTCGCTTTAGATCTCCTTCTACCATCTTCATCTCTGTGCTAAGTTGAGCAATCTGTGCTTGGGGATCTGTATCACCTGTAGGAAAAACAAAGGTACAAGTATGACTTTCAATATGGTTTTGTAAAGATATAGCAGTCTGCTTTACTTTAGACAACTCTTCATCTTTCCGCAACAATTGCAGACGCAGCTCTTCTTTTTCTTTCTCCACCTCTGCTACTTCTACAGCCATTGAATGCTCTGCAGCCGGTAACTTTAGTTTTTTCTCAAGGAAGATATCTCTATTTCTGCACTCTTCATGAGCTTTTGTACTGCAGCTTTGTCGTTAGGATCTACACCTATTTTCATGATAATCTTTTTCAATTCCTCGTTTTTAACTGATAAAGCCCTTGAATTAGCCTTCTCCATCTTGAACTGTTTGATCACTTTCGCTAGCATGTTTTCAACTTTAACAGCTGTGGCATTGGTCTTGGTTAAATCATTGACAATTAACTGTCCAGTCTGCATATGAAGATTCATCTTATCCCACAGTGGGATCTTCTTTACATCCATGGTTATATTTACCGCATTAAAATTGCTTGAAGATCCAAGGGACATCCCTGTTGGATGTGTTAGAGCCATTCTGAATTGATCCTTTTCAAGGTCCATTACAGTCAACAACCTAGTCTGATCAGCAGCTATGTGATGCTCTGCCTGAGCTTCTACATTAGCTTTTATTCTCTGATTTTTCTCTTCAATCTATGTAAATATTTGTTTGACTGAGGGAATCTTCTCTGAGTAAAGCTCATGACCTGTAGGAGAAGAGGGAGCATTTTTTTCTTCATTTATATGGAAGGTAAAACTGGTGAATTTGAAGAATGATCTTCGGCCAATTTAGTTCTCTTCTCCTCTCTTGGCTCTTCATCATCTACCTCAACAACATCATCCCTACTTCTTTTATTTGCCCTTTCAGTTATAACAGGTGTTTGAATGCTTGTTTTTGATGTATTTATTTCGCCTGGGTTTGCCAGCTTCTCCTGATCAGGTCTGCTTACGTGGGAAAACGCAGAATATCCATTCTCAATTCTTCTATGGGAAATCACTCCATGCGGATCATGTGACCATTTTTCTCCTAATAGCAAATGTGTCTCTTCCAACATCTTAGAAACTTCATCAAAATCTTGCCTCATATTGACCACGAAAGGCCCCACACTCATGGGCAATTTATACATAAAACCTTTCTTCATGGGAAGAAAGTGCACCTGATCTACATTAAGGCTCTGTCTTATGAATTCAAGGGCAAAAAGCCGCATAGGCACAAAAGTTGGGACCCTGTAAGGCTCAATATTATCTCCATACAATCTTATCTACGAATATTCTACAAACACAAACCAATCTCTGAATCTGCAACTAGGTCCTAACTGTAGAAACTCTCGGGCTTTTGGTAGAAAACATGGAGGAGAAACCCCATTCAAAATTCTATAAGCAATAGACATATAATGACTGGAAAACTCAAATAACCCTGCTTCATTTTCCTCTTTTCTAGTCATGTCAGTCCAAAATAAAACTGATTGTTTTTGTTTGTTGACATCAACTATATTCAACCCCAAACTCATAAATTCTTTGACATTTTGATATAAGAATAAATAAACAATCAATGAAGGGAATTTAAAGAAACCTGTAAGAGGAAAGGTCATCAACTGAGAATTGACAATCTCTTGCCAGAAAGATGGAATGTCGAGAACAACCCCAGGTTTCATCTTCAGCGCGTACATTCCCAATACTAATTTATCAATTGTAAGGTCATTGTCTTTGCCCAAAATCTCTGCAATACAACTCAGAACTGGTCTATTCTCAACATCAAACACTTCCAAACTGAATTCTTCTCCTTCTAGTTGAACTTATTTTGAATTTGATCTCAAATGGGACATACATTGATCAAATTCTTCACCTGAAAGGTTCTCAAAATAACGCGCCAATGAATCTTCAGAGAATTGCAGTGGTGACTCATTTTCAGGAAAGCAAAGTTCTTGGCAAATTAACTGCATTAACACCTGTAGAACGTTTTCTACCTATGAATTCATTATGAAGCACTTACCAGGATACATTGAAGAAACCAGCCACGAGATAAATTCAGGAAAGAAATGGACTTTTGGAATACAGGCGGACAAGACACTGGATTTCTTCATGGTAGAAAAAACTGGGGATTTCTCAGCGTTTAGGGTCACTTGATGATACAATAAGGAATGGTTTACAGAAGACATGGTATCTTGGACGTATTTTTCACTGTCCATGAGGGAATTGAGGTTTGTAGTACCAGATAGTGAGACTCGTTTTTCCATGGCTTAATACATAAAAGATGGCAAACGAAAGGGTGGCGATAATACAACACGAAAGGGGAAAATGACAGCAGGTAATTTGAAAACGGGATAAAACAAGCCTTTTAAAAACTGTGCAAAGCCATATTAAATGTCTGTAATGACATGTAATGCCGCTGACGTGGAGTACAGTTGTCTTCCACCTCACTTTATAACGTCACCGCGGGGGCTCCTAGAGTACGGCGGTGAACTTCGACTTGCACCCCCCGTAATGAATCCAAGCCGTTGATCATGGCTCACCCGCGGTCAAACTAGCCAACTGCGGGGGCATTGCATTTGATAATTAACGAACTCTTTGCGCCTCCGCATTGACTCATCCGGTTTCAATCTTCAGCGATCACTACTTCTGCTCGGAGAGTTGCTCAAAACTTAAACATGAAGTATACATACATTCAAATAGAGCTTAATGATAAACTTTAATCTGCAGCAAGCTCGTAGAAACATTTCATTTTTTTAATGATACAGTATAAAAACATTATACTATAGCATATGATTTTTGAAATTTCAAATTTTTTTATTTTTCGATTTTCAAAATAAAATAGAAAAGGATATGCAGATGATCCACAACAGTGCACCTCGTGTATCGTTCGTGCATCTACAGCAAGCGACCACCGTCCGATGGCCCTTTCCCAGATCAACGGCTCTCGGAAATATCGCCCGGCGTCCTGGTACGAACTATAACGTGCGATGGCGCAGTTTAAATGGTGGTTTTCCAGGGGTCCACTTTTCCACACATCAACAGGTCTATGGAGTCGCTCCACAACCGGAAAATACGGCTTATACACCAAAAGCGGTGTGATATGGGCAATCCGCCTTTGTAAATCTGCTCGTGGGTTTGGTACAGTGCTTGACTATGGGTGTAAGTCTGGTTTCGCTATCCTCTTGTTCATTAACTCACGTCTAATCCTCGGGTCAAGTTCCGAAAGTAAACAACTCTGTCTCTCTTTATTAAGCGGGAATTTTATATTTGAACAGTGTTCACGACCATGGTTCTCTACACAGACCCCGCCCGCGGGTGGGGTGAATTCACAAGGTTATCCAAACAATTTACGGGGACTCAAAGACAGAGAAACGAAAATTCCAGTGCACAATCGCCTCACAGTTAAACAATTCTTCACAATTATCAATTCAGACAGTTTTTAAATCAACAGGACTCGAAGTCTATTCAACCGAAAGAAATTTCTCAATACACAGAGTTTTATTGCAGAAATTTCTCCTCCTCCCTTCCCGTTCATACATCCAAGGGATTACATTTATATACATAAAAAAAATTATGTTCGGTTCCTCTACGAGGACCATTTTAGAAAACCAAAAGCCTAATTACAATTTATTCAAATAATTTAAATATGACAGATGGCTAACTATTCGACTTCTACAACTCTAACCAATATAAATAATACAGTCAACTGAGGTATTGACACCTAGCTGTTACAATTCAAGTGATTTCGAACCCTCCTATCCACAACATGTGGAAAAAAATTCCTACATTGCTGGCTAGTGTCTAATGCCCCTGCATCACAAGGAATCATGCTAAGGTGTAGGTTCCTAGATATTTGAATGAAAGAGGATGTGATAAGATAGCCTACCTGTGGTCCAATGCTGTTGTCGGAAATCGTGGTGGTGATGATAACTTCTCGCTTCCGATTCGGAAAGTCACAATCCCTTCGCTTGTCTCTCTTGGACACCTACACAGAGATCAGAAAATGATAACCACATACCACATTCTAACTTCATCCAAAATCTACTAGTCAGTCAAAGAAGACTAAGCATATTGCATTTTATAAAGACGAAATACAATATGGGAACTAGAAAATAGTCACTTATATTATTAAGTAGAAGGAAGAGATACAACCATGCTCTGACGTCACGGTCTCCTCCAGCAGGGTTCGGGCGAAGCACGTCTCAAAGCTCGTCGTGGAATTCAGACGGGATAAAGGCCCTCTCATTGGATTTCCCCTTGTTCTACCTTCTCAATAACTCAATTATTTAGCTATAGTTCAGTTCTCCTAGTTCAGCGCTTCAGCTATATAATTCTCTTTGTTCAGCTATTCAGCTGTATAATTCTCTTTGTTCAGTTATTCAGCTGTATAATTCTCTTTTTTCAGCTAGCTTTCATAAAGAGAGAAGGCTTGTTTATATAGAGACAAAGGAGGAGGTTGGGATCCATACAAAGTTGGAAGGGAGGCTTATCCTTTAGGAGTGTTCCAAGGGAGGTGGAAACTACTAACTAAAGGAGGGAGCCTGTGGTTGTTTCAGTTCAACCACTCCCAATGACTCATCCCTGAGGTGGTTGGAATGGAACCTCCACCTCTATTTTTAAAAAACATTTCATAAATAGCTTGGCGTGGGTGTATAACTAGCACAGAGTGCCAAGTGGCACGAGCTTAGTGTTAAATTCCCAATTCGGCACGAGGAGGTAAAGGGCTACTTGCGCCAAGGTAAAAATAGGGATTTTTACAACTCTGCTTAGGGAAATGTCAACAAGAAGAATGTTTCCTTCATCAAAAGGGATACAAGGATGTTATTTTTAAATCATGACACTGCATATTGGTCACAGAAATGACCTTCCAATGTGTGATTTGGGGATTGCAGGGATAGTGACAAAATGTTGTGTAGCAGATGCCCCCTAAAGTATGAGGTCCGAGGGAGAGGGAGGGGCGAAATGCTTTATGAGAAGGCGTTCGAACCAAACACCACTGTTGGAAAACCTACAATTACAAATACAACTGATATCTCTGATACATGAACATGTGGCATGGGTGCAACCATCCATAATAGAGTATATAAAAACTGAGATCTAGGTATGGATGCAGCCATCCAGTAGTAAAGATCAACAAATAGACTCAGGTATGGTCGCAGCCATCCAATCAAAGAGTCATGCAATAAGTCATGATAATCCACAAAGAACCCGCAACCTTGACTTTATCAGACAAAATCCAGGGTCTTACACTCCATCTTGACCCGAAAAAGTACAATTTCTAGCATGAGAATGTATGAGATGAAGTCGAACATGCAAGAAAATCGTTTGATTATCAGCCAATGATGAAAGTTGTTAACAGACGCGAGAGGAACCACCAATAATGACAATGGCTTTCAAGGTACGAAAGGTACAATCCATGGAATGTGAACAGTGATCTGGCATCAAACAACCGCGGAGTCAGTCAATCAAAGACCAATGATGTGGACCTTGCATCGAATGCAAATAATCTACCATTAAGGCATGCAGGCTCCAAGGTACCGGAAGGGAGTCTCTAGATCAGATTCCTAGATAATGAGTTGAAGTCAATAGGAAGTGACCTGGTCGAAGGAGGGCCATAATGTTTCCCACATCATCGACACGAGACAGAGCAATATGATGTTTGTGAATAAGGACCAACAGAGAATCAGAGGGAGGTTAAAAAAAACCGCATATGCCAACTTCTCTTGAACATATCAGCAGCACAACACTAGATTTGGCAATATTTGACATCAAAGGATCTGAGGTCATGTTGATGTGGCAAAGAGCGAGTGAGAGATCAAAAAATATTACCCAAATTCATGGAGGCAAACATGACGAAATGATATGTCCCCAACCTGACACGAATGCATACAAATGCCATGTTCAAGAGCAACATACTTCCAACACAACTAAAATCTGGTTCCATTTTCGCCCACCATTTCTAGCGAGTACCCAAATTATTTTTGAAAACAAGCTTGAAGGGGATAGCATATGCTTGGATTATAAGTTTTTCCTTCGGACAAATCCATCCTAGTACATTTTACAAGCCCTAGGAAGGAGGAACTCGAATAACGTCATGGTGACGAGGTCCGCTGTTATCAGGATTTAACAAGTCTGACAAAGGGAGAACTCAGCATATTTTCATGTTTAGAGAGTTTGAAAATAAGGTAGAAAAGAAAACTCCAGCAGTCCCTTTTCGTAGGTAGTCTCACAGATCCAAAAAGGTAGAAAACTATGTCTGAGAGAACCTCTTAGCCGTGATAGGCTAAGGTATTCCTTTTTCGTAAATAACCCATCCTAGCCCGAAAAATAGTTAAACATATACTAGGTAGATATCATTTCGCAGCCATTTAATGAGTTCAAAACGACAAGCAACTCGACAATCTTTTCAATTTTGGAGAGTCATAAAAGAGCTAAAAGATGACTCTAGTAGCGACTTTTTCGTGTTTTTACCGAGTCTGAAAAAGTATAAAATATAACTCGTTACTTCATCATTGTTGCATGAAAAACCTATTGTTGCACAAGAGACATGTGTAAAACATATTTTTCGAAAATAATACAATAAATAATCGAAAAACATGCCTTAAAACCTAATTAGGGTTTCGAAAAAGTTATAAAATGCCAAAAATGGTAAAAAATAATTACTTTTCACTTTTTACCTCTTGTGGAGCAATTTTTACCCATTTTACTGTGCAATCTATCGACGACGATAGCGGCCAATCCAGTACATCAATCGCAAATCTGTCAACTCCAGGTAAGAGCTGAGATCCCTCTTGTCATTTTAAGCTATTTCTTACTTCCTGCATTTGTCAATTTTGAATTTGGGGGGAGAAATTCTAAAATTTAGGGCTACGAGGTTGGCGCAGGTTTCGGGCACGGAGTCTGGCCGATCGCCCTATTTTTAACATTAGGGCGCGCCCATTGGCGCGACTATTTTAGAAACAGTCGTGCCAACAATGAAAACCAATTTCAAGAAATAATACATACCAAATGTCCCAATTTTTTACAAATTTAAGGATGATTATTGACTAATTCCACTCATATGTGTGTGTTTGCAGGGAGAAAGGAGAAAAATGGTCAATCAATGGAGAGAACCGAAACATAGTGAAGAAGATGAGTTAGCCATGGAAAACGAGGGAGTTATGGAAA
Organism: Pinus albicaulis; assembly: GCA_034641835.2. Lineage (NCBI taxonomy): Eukaryota > Viridiplantae > Streptophyta > Pinopsida > Pinales > Pinaceae > Pinus > Pinus albicaulis. Next base: position 1,434,656,885 of record CM076580.1, read on the forward strand.
CCCTCAGAAACTGTGGTTTGAAAAAAATCTTTCTAACAACATGTCTCCGAGCCCAACCATAATTGCTACAATATCTTATCAGTATATGGGACGAAAATCAAGAGAAGTTCATCCTACGGGATCAAGAACTTGAGATTGATGTTTCCTACGTGTACTTCATCACAGGATTATCATGGAGAGGTGCAGCACAACTCATAAGCGGCGCTCGGCCCTGCATGGAAAACATGTCCATGGTGATAGAAAGGGTATGTCGAGGAGCGTAGAAACGATCCGGTAGTGGGAAATTTGATATACAAACTATCCCAGATTTGACACTATGTGTAGTATTGCATACCATCACCCGAGCTATGGAATCGCAAGCACCTCACGAAGCAAAAAAGACACAGTTTCTTCTTGCTGTGGACTGCATGGCTCTGACCCTCTTAAACTGGGCAGAGGTCGTGACCATAAACATGAAGCGCCAATTAACCAAATGCAAGAAGGCCAAACTGAAAAAATTTGGTTATGGGTCCATCCTGGTATCATTCTTCTTGGAACAATTACCAATTTTTCAGTGACAGGAGGTCATAGTTCCGAATCCACCAACGAGAGAACCACGGATGGCTCAATGGGCAGCACTGATGCCAAGGGCAGGGGGCGGCCAACAGATGTCTTGGAGGCCAGAATTTTTTGATTGGCTCCATTGACAGCTGATTGTCATGGAGGATTGGCCCTACTCTGGCACTGACTTCACTGATGACCCAGACCTCCCACTCCCGGAGGGAGAAGATTGGGATGAAGATTTGGGTAAGACTCAATTTTTTAATTTTATGAGTATTATGATTTTTTTGTTTATTTATGTATGTTCTGACATTAAATCCATGTGATGTAGATGTTGGCCTAGAGAGACCTGCCAGTATGTCACAGATATCAAGGCGAATCCCTCACGATTTCGACCCTCAAGGTGAGGGCAGCGAGGAAGATGAGATAGTGCACAACCTAGAGGGTATCACCCGAGGAGTTCCAAATTATGCACTTTTTGATGATGTTCCTCGCGCCTATCAGAGACACACTGTAGGGGTGCCCAGCTGAGTCCACCGCTTGCTGAGGCGGCTAGTATGGGTCATGACATGTTATCATGAGCATCATGCTGATTAGACACCTAATTTTATTTTATCTGCATATTTTGCGAGACATGATGTCTCAGGATGCAACAGAAACGTACACATATTTTTTGACTTTAAGATGCACACAATTGCAAACACACGATATATATATATACATCTAGTTCCTTACATGGATCTTTTTACATATGATGATGCTTTTACAAATTATGAAAATGTCTATCTAATACAATATTAGCCACTGTGTGAGTTAATGTGTTCATCCGTCTAGGAATATGTTGATAACTAATGAAATCAAAATGTCTTTCCAACAAACGAATACGTAAATACAATCTCAGAATGTGCAGATTTCTAACCGAATAATGATTATTGAGTTGCAGATAAACAAGTTGTGAATCTAGATTTACAAGCTATGCGCGTATGCTGAGGTTAATTGCCTCGGTTAATAGCTCAATGACAGCACTACATTCAACGACATTGTTTGTAGTTCATCCTAGACAAATAGCTTGCAGGTCTATCAAATCACCAATAGGATTATAAACTACCCAGGTTGCCGAAGACAAATTCCTGGTACTTCGGGAAGCACCATCCGCAAAACCAACATAAGGAGTAATAGACATCTACACAATAAGGAAGACCCAATAAGCAGGAAAATGCTCACAAAGCACACCAAACCCAAAAACATGTACAAAAATGAAAATAACACCTATGTACACTTGATATGCACAAATGACTCATGCATAATATTTTTTGAGATACAACTCATTTCTGGGTTGTTCAAGAGGATGGACTTTGTAGTCAATTATCTCATAGGCCCCATTTTGCAACACACGTTTAACAATGTAGGGCCCATGCCACATAGGTTTAAATTTACCTGCCCCCATCTTGTCATGAGCTTGGTCATACAGGAGGACGAGATCTCCTTCAATGAAAGAACGAGGGGAGACTGATTGATCAAATGAGCTTTGACTCACTTCTTTTATGCTTCGATGACCAAAGTAGCTAAGCAATGAGTTTCATCTAACCTCTCTAAGTAAAGGAGACGCTCTTCTTTCGGTGAAGTGTTAGGCAGTAATTCCACAGCTAGTTTGAGCGAAGGTATTTCACATTCAATCGGGAGAGTAGCTTCTAGACTGTAAACCAAATGAAAAGGGGTGAATCCGATCGCACTCTTCACCGAGGTTTGGTATGCCCAAACAGCCAAAAATAACATGAGATACCAGTTTTATTTCTGGATCCCAATTGTACGTTGAAGCATTGTGACAAGAACTTTGTTCACATCTTCAACCTAACCATTGGCTTGAGGGTAGTATGGCATTGAGCTGTCGTGACGCGGACCAAACTTAGAAGTCACCTCCACCACCATATAATGCCAAAAATGGGAACCATGATCAGTAACGATGGCCTGAGGGACACCAAACCTAGCAATAATATGATTGAAAATGAACTGAGCGGTTGTCTTACCGTCAATAGCAAGTGTAGGCATTGCTTCAACCCATTTGGTGAAGTAGTCCACGGCTACGATGATATAAGCATGCCCCCCGACCGAGTGAGGGTTACACGCCATAAAATCAATGCCCCATTTGGCAAAGGGGCCAACGGTAATGACAGGGTGAAGGGGAACAAGTGGCGCACGCAATTTGCGTTGATAAATTTGACAATCACGACATTTACGAACTGCGACAATACAGTCTTTGAAAATGGAAGGCCAAAAATAACTAGCACGAAGTATTTTTTGTGCAGTAGCATAACCAGACATGTGACCACCACAGGAACCACTGTGACAATCATTCAACACTTTCTCAGCTTCCTCGAAGTTCAAACATCAGCGAAGTACGGAATCAACTCCAACGCGATAGAGCGTATCTCCGACTATGCGATAAGGTTGCGAGTGATGCCGGATATGACGATGGGCATATTTTATCAACTCAGACCGAAATTTAGAAGTCTAGAGATATACGATGATATCACTATACCAGGGATCAAGGGTTCTAATCAAGAAAATTGTATCGTCCAGAATAAAGTCCTCAGAACGAGATGGAGTGGAGTCGGAAGGGAGGGAACAAATCAAATCAGCAAAAAATAGTGATTTATTTGATTTGATAGTAGTAATTTCCAAATTGAACTCTTGGAGGATAACGATCCACTTCGAGTATTTTCCCCCCACCAATTGTCGAGACAAAATATAGGTCATGGGGTTGCAATCGGAAATCACAGTCACCGTACGCAAAAGGATATAATGACGAAAGCATTGGATGGCCTGGACCGTAGCTAGTGCTAACTTCTCGACATGAGCATAATGCGTTTTAGGATCGAGAAGGTTACGTGACAAGTAATAAATGACATTTTTGTGACCGTCATCATCGTCTTGAACCAAAACCATGGCAATTGTACTAAAAGAGGTAGCTAAATAGAGGAAAAAATCATGATGATAATTTGGAGGATGTAACAAAGGAGCGTTGACCAACAATGTCTTGAGTGTATCAAAAGATTGTTGAGCAACCTCATCCCAACAAAAAGGGACGTCGTGTTTCAAAATTCACGTGTATCCTTTAGCTACTTCAGCATAGTTCGGTATAAAACAGCATAAAAAAATTGCCTTACCTTGCAGACTCTGCAACTGATGTAATGAGGATGGAGAGGGGAGATTAACAATAGCTTCAACCTTAAGTGGATCGAGGCGAATCCCGTCCTTAGATACGATAAACCCTAAAAGTCTACTGGAATCAACGTAGAAGACACACTTATGGGGATTAAGCCGAATGTTGTAATGTCGACAATGAAGAAAGATCTAACGAATATGATCTGGATGATCCCTACGCTTAGCTAAATGAGCCGGAATTTCATCCAGATAAGGCTGAACGATGTGATGAATGTCATGAAAAGTGTAGGACATTGCTCGCTGGAAAGTGGCCCCGACATTCTTCAAGCCAAAAGGGAGTTTCTTGTATGCAAAGGTACCCCAAGGACAGATAAAATCCATCTTGTGTTGGTCGGTCAGGAGAATTTTAATTTGATTATACCCAAAAAATTTGTCCATAAGGGAAAAAATCTCACTCCCGGCACAGTCATCAATGATCTAATCGATGAAGGGAGTGGGATAATTATCCTTAGGACAGGCACGATTTATGTCATAGTAATCAACACAGACATGGATAGTTCCTTGTTTCTTATCGACAGGAAAGATATTTGAAACCCAATCTATCAAGGGAATTAGATAAATAAAACCAACTTTGAGAAGTTTTTCAACTTCACTTTTAATGGCTACAGCCTTTCTAGAGTGCACTGAACGAAGACGCTGGCAAACAAGCTTTGAACCGGGATAGGTAGGGATTTCATGCACCACTATACTAGGATCAATGCCAGGAATTTGTTCGTAGGACCATGCAAAAACATCACGGAATTCGTGGAAAAGGCTAGTGTAAACTTGGACTTCATTTGAAGAATAAGTGACTCCCACATTGATGTTCTCGATGATTCCCGAATTCACGGAAATGTCAATAGGCATCGTCTGTGTGATATTGCTCAAGTTACCTTTTGTAAAGACTTCATGTGTCAGAATTGGCATTTGAAGTGGAGGATAATGGACTTGAGATGCAAAATGCTCAATACATGTAGACATAGCCCTGAGGCCAGGCAGAAACGAAGAACGATGATGACCATCGTCCCATGGCAAGTCTTCGAGAGACATGGTTTCCACGATGGCTTCGTCAGAAGGAAACACTTCTTTCAAAGGATCAGGCGAGTCTGAATCACCGAGCCAAGGGGATTGAGAATACACGTCAAGAGACAAGCTTAAAGGAGCACCATCAGAAGGTGGAGTATCCGATGCAGTAATAAGTTCACAATAATCGATTTCAATTGGACTCAAAGGAATTGAATCTCCATATGAATCAACCTGTTCAGGCGAAGGAATAATCCACGGGTCATCAAACTGAGAGATCATATTAATTTGAACAGTCTTTTGTGGTGAAAGGGGAAAAATACCCATGAGGGCTAGATCATTGAAGAGACACGGCCCAACGCTCTCGAAGGAAGTAGGAATCTTATCCACATACGAAATGTTGTTCTCAGAAGAAGATGTGAAGAATGACAATTGGTCGACAGTAATAATCTTACCCTTGTGTGGAAATTTCAAAACATGGAAGAGGGTGAACAGAACGCAAAGCATAGCATGAGTCCAACTGCGACCGAGTAGAAGATTGTAATTGAGTTTAGCATCAACAAATTCTACTTCAACATTGACTGTCTTCCCTTTCAATGTAATTGGAAAACTTGCGAGAACACCCAAAGGTTTTGATTCCCTTCTATCAAATGCTTCAAGGGCATTTGGTGAGGAATTCAGGGCTGGAGAGCCAATGGCCTTCCAGCAAGAAGCCGACATGACGCAGGTTGATGCACCTTCGTCCACAATGGCTCAATGGATGTTGAGACCATTAATAACAACTTGTATAATGAGAGCAATCTGATGCGAAATTTGTGGGACGAAATCCTCTAGATCAAAAGAGAGAAGGCTAGTATCAGCAGGATCAACCCCACCGATTGTAGATAATAAAGCTTTCCACTAGGATGGAAAACTCTGGAGTACTTCTAACGCAGACATCATGGATGGCGCCTGTGCTAAATCTTCAAAAATACTATAAATGTTGAGCAGCACAAGCGTTGGGATTATAAGAATATTTTCGGAGAACACCTTTGGAAGGTGGTCGCACAATGGGTTCAGCACTGGGCCTTTCAATCTCAAGAGGGTCGGAAACAGGTGGGGGAGGAGGACCATCAGTGATCTTCTTCCCCGTTGTCTGGCATGACCCTGCATAATATTTTGACCGAGTAGCAATAGAAATGGATGTAGAACCGTTCATCATGAACACTTGAGAGCCAGATGGAACAGATGATTGAAGTTGCTCGACCATCTGGGTCTGATGAGATGGAAAAGGTTCTTTAAGGACATGAGGAGTACCCTGATTGCCTTTGAGTAACCTATTCACTTCAGACCGTCGATGACAGTCCTTGGTGTAGTGTTTTTCATCACAAATTAGACAGGGATACTTTGGCTTACGCTGCGAACCATCATCAGCATGAGATTTGGACGAATCTGGTGTTGGGGCATCGGCCTTGGTCTTGACTTTACCCTTATTTTTCCCTTTAGAATTATTATCTGCCGGATTTTCCTGAATGGAATTGACCTCTGAGGTTTTACCAGGATTCCAACTAGACTGAGGAGCAATATCATTGGAAGAATTAGACTTTTTCTTCCCAGGGTTGGAGGAGGAAGACTTATGTGAAGTCTGAGACACAGAACCAATAATATCGTCGACAGATGGGGTCGTTGGTGCATTAGAAGTTCGAGATCGAGGGGCATCAGTCAAAATATCATATAATATGCCTGATTTAGAGTACATGAGAGTAAGGTACTGGGCACGAGCAATGGCCTGTTCCTCGGTTACACATGCCCCCATGGTTATGTCCTTCGCAATCTGATTGACAAAGGAGGTAGTGAACCAATGAGTAAGAAGTTGATCAGGAATTTAAAACTTGATCAAATGACGACGACATCTCCATTCATGAATATGGTTCGAGATATGAGTAGCCCGGTCTTGTTTCAAAGAGGTGAGGAGATGTGTCCCATCTTCATAATGAATCGGTAACTGAAAATGAGTAAGGAACGCCATAGCGAGAGAGTTGAAATCTTGAAAGATACCATGAGAGAGCTCGATATACCACTTAGCAGTAGCACCAGTTAGATTCCATTGGAAAATACGAAGCCGAATGGAATCATGAACCCAATGGCATGTTCCTCGGTTACACATGCCCCCATGGCTATGTCCTTCGCAATATGATTGACAAAGGAGGTAGTGAACCAATGAGTAAGAAGCTGATCGGGAATTTAAAACTTGATCAAGCGACGACAACATCTCCATTCATGAATATGGTTCGAGATATGAGTAGCCCGGTCCTGTTTCAAAGAGGTGAGGAGATGTGTCCCAGCTTCATAAAGAATCGATAACTGAAAATGAGTAAGGAACACCATAGCGAGAGATTTGAAATATTGAAAGATACCGCGAGAGAGCTCAATATACCACTTAGCAGCAGCACCAGTGAGAGTCCATTGGAAAAGGCGAAGCTCAATGGAATCATCAACCCAAGATTTATAGGAACACCACAAGTGGTAAGTCATAAGATGTGCTTGGGGGTCTTCTCTGGACTTGCCCTCAAATTTGGGACAATCACCAGGAATCTTAGTCGAAACCGGAGGCCAATACAATTTATGAAGAATAGGATCATTTTTCAACTTTGACATATCCAGTAACTCCAACGTGGGAAGAAATGGTAGTTGAGGGTTAAAAGGCATAGCAGGTCCTTGATAAGAACCCGAACTTGCATTCCATCCTGTTTGAGAAAAATTTTGCTCCCATAAATTTTGTCCTAAAGGATTCGGACGATATGGAGGATAAGCCGAATAATTCTGTTGATACTGAGGATATTGATTTTGAGATATATCATCGAGGTCCTTGTTGAGGGTTTTGTGGTGGAATGTAAGTGTGGCCTTGCGGTTGATTATACAGCAACTGAGATTGAGGGTGATAAGTAAAACTGTGAGGCGCAATATATACTAGTCGATATTGACCACGAGGATAATAAACGCCTTGGGGTTGAGTTGGCTGTTGATAAGTGGGTCCCTGTTGAGCTGAATAAATAGGGTGAACTTGATGCTCAGCATACTGAACAAGCTACTGAAAATTAGGACCCTATTGTGAAGCAGAGCAAAATTTCTATTGAGCAGACTGAGTCGACTGTTGGGTTGGTTGAGTAGGTTTCCCCTGTGGAGCAGATTGAATTGGATGATGAGAGCCACTGGGTTGCCCTGGCTGAGAAGGTTGGCCTGATGGTTGTGATGGACTAGGCTGCCCCAGAGGAGGACCAGAGGGTTTTCCTTGTTGCCCGACGTTCAGACCAATTTGAGTATTTGATGTTGTTTGTTGGACAAAATGTTGTCCCTGAGACAAATATATTTTCCCCCCGTGACCGTAAGAAGGTCTTGTTTGATACCAAGGTTGACCGGAAGGCCCCTGAGGTTGTCCTTGTTGGACCATGGGCTGGCCTTGTAAAGGTTGGCCCTGTGGACCGTAAGGTTGTCCCTGAGGACCGTATGCAAATCCCGACTGAGCTGAAGGTTGTCCCTAAAAGGGTTGTCCTTGTGGGCCAGGGGGTTACACCTGATAAGTCCTCCCAATCTTGGGAACGATTTCATAGGGGTCATAAACAGGAATTCCATGCTCATCATAATGATGGGGAGTAGGAAACGCATAGATGGGGGTACTGACAGCATCATAGTGATGAGGAGTAAGATAGGGCAAATAAATAGGATTACCATATTCGTCATAATGGTGTGGCGGATTAACAGGAGCATGAGGCTGCTAAGAAACCTAAGAGTTATGTAGATGAATATACAATAGATACTCTTCAAAAGTGAGGCCACTAGGTATCTCAATCGAGGTTGTTGGTGACGGATTGACCGGTGCAGATGCAGCCATACAGACAATAGGTTGAACTAGGACAGAGGTAACCGCAACGGACGAAGTAGGTGTCGTCGGTGACAATCCTAATGATGGAAGGACTGGACTCCTGGATGGAGTAGATGCTACCATGGAGGCAACACCAGTAATAATCTGACCCAAAGACCTATATCCAGATGGAAGTGACACCAATGGTGAAGATTGAGCAGACAAATGAGTAGTGTTTTCAGGGAAAATTTTATACTCTTCTGTAGAAACAGGAATTCCATCACTACCAATAGGACCTGATGTGTCCATGTTTGACTCCTCTGTAAGATCTTTGAAAATACTATGGGGACTAGGAGGTATAACAGCAGCTAAAAAAGGGGATACCGATGTAAGAGGAGGGAATTCTTCCTCGTCTCGAAAACTAGACCAAGCACCCGAGGGAGGCCAATTGAACTCCACTGGCTCATCAGCGGGAGACCGGGTAGCAAGGGGTAATACTGACGGGAGAATCGGCTGCTGAAGCTCGGCAGACCTAGAGGATTGAGGAGTTTCAAACGAACTGTCCGATAAAGGACTACCTCTAGAAGGGAGCGAGGATGATGAAACCGGTGGTTCCGCCACCGTGACTGCTTCTCAACAAGAAGGAAAAATAAAGATCCGATCAAAGACTCAAAAAACCGAGGCAAACAAAACCAAGCCAAGTGCTAAAAATTTTATGGGCGTGTGATCGTGGGTAGTTTATTTTACGACACTGAAACCAAACTTTGTTGTTTCATGTTTTAAGAGTCAACAAACAGGCAAAATATGACTCTAGTCACTTTCAATTTTGAACGAGCGCGAAAGGACAAGTGCTTGATGATCTTTTTAAATTTAAGGAGTTAGTAAAGATCAAAAATGACTGCTCAGGTAATCTAAGCAAGAGGGTAAGCCAAGTTTCCGTGAACTTCCATATACACCTTGGTGATCAAATGAAAAATAAATGACCAAGGACTTAACGTATGTGCAGGTAATCTCCCCGAATGATGTGTTCGATTTATCGCAGTTACAGGGCGGCAGACTCGGCTTCCTATGGATAAAAGGATTGCAACCTAGAGGGGTCTCCCTTTATATACTTGATGTTATAGAGAGCACAAGTCCATAGTAGCGTTGTCTAGAGCCAAATGGAGAACGACAACTACTAGGTTTTAAGACGCTAGAACACGTCTCTAACTTAGACCACTAGAATATTTCGTTAGGTTTCAATGTTGCCTTAGGTTAATTGAAATACATTTTAACGTTGATCTTGGATTAAGTTTCAATTTCTAGGCCTTAACGTATGTCAGATCTGAAATCTTCCTAAATGCAAAACTATATGCAGAAGGATACCATTTTCGTTCAATGAAAGCTATCTACGAGAAGGAAAGAAAACTTTCAAGCAATAGCGAATAATGAAATCATGCGAAAACATCCGCTAATGTATCTAATGCAATCTACAGAAAACAAAACTCTTTCCTAGCCTATGTAATGCTATTAATGCGAGAGAATGTTTTATTTTCAAAGCAAAAGAATGCAATATTTTGGTTTTTTCAATGCAATAGAGCAAACAATTCACTAAATGACATAAAAAACAAAACTAAACACTAGCTTGAGAGAGTGAATGTAAAATTTGAAACGGAATGAGTCCTCCAACATAAAACAAACACAAAAATACCCAAACCAATGCTACAATATTTTTAAATCAAAGAGAAATCTCCAAAATGACCCATGCAAGCAATGTAATCAGTACTTGGAGAAAGAGGGAAAAAAAACAAACAAGCAAGGCAATGATAATTCAACCAATGAACATACTCAACGGGATCAAAGAGACCAAGAGAAATTAAATAGGGAACGAATCCAACAGCTATCAAGAAACTCGATCTCCAAACAGAAGGCTCAGTGCACCAAGGCACTCAGAAACCCTAAGACCTCAAGTCACACTAATAAGAAATGGACAAACAACTGAGGAAAACAAGCCTCCAACAATCAAAGACAGTCCAAAACACTTCAATTACTCTCAAGAATAACCCATAAACAAGTACAATCAACCAAAAACTCATGAAAATCTCACACCCAAAAAATCACAAGGGTCGGCGTGACTGTGAGTTGGTATTCAGCGCCAAACAGGGGATGGCGTGAGTGCTACAAAAGCAACATGCGCCAATCGGCGCAACTGTTTAGGGGAAAACTGTGCCAAGCTAATTAACCAATGAAAATGGAAAAACTCAACAGAGCAGAGGTCAATCTTGACACTCTGGGGCTGAATAAGGGTTTGAAGCAAAGTTAATCAACCAGAAAGGTAAACAACAAGACAAAAAACCCAAAAAACGACCCAACAAGTTCAAAGACAAACTCACACTGATCTCCCCGGTATGGTCACGAAATTGTTATGTAGGTAAATCCTCTCTGCGGATAGAGACGATCCCTCTAGCCCTAGGGTGGGTCTAGTAACAAGGAATCATGCTAAGGTGTAGGTTCCTAGATATTTGAATGAAAGAGGATGAGATAATATAGCCTACTTGTGGTCCAATGCTATTGTTGGCAATCATAGTGGTGATGAGAACTTCTCGCTCCCGATTCGACAAGTCACAATCCCTTCGCTTGTCGCGCTTGGAAACTTGCACAGAGATCAGAAAATGATAACTGCATACCACATACTAACTTCATCCAAAAACTAATATTCAGTCAGAGAAGACTAAGCATATTGCATTCGATAAAGACGAAATACAAGATGGGAACCAAACAATAGTCACTTATATTATTAAGTAGAAGGAAGAGATACAACCATGCTCTGACGTCGTAGTCTCCTCCAGCGGGGTTCGGTCAAAGCACTTCTCAAAGCTTGTCAGGGAATTCAGACAGGATAAAGGCCCTCTCGATGGATTTCCCCCTTGTTCTACCTTCTCAATAACTCAGTTATTTAGCTATAGCTCAATTCTCCTAGTTCAGCTCTTCAGCTGTATAATTCTCTTTGTTCCGTTATTCAGCTGTATAATTCTCTTTGTTCAGCTAGCTTTCATAAAGAGAGAAGGCTTGTTTATATAGATGCAAAGGAGGAGGTTGGGATCCTTACAAAGGTGGAAGGGAGGCATATCCTTTAGGATTGTTCCAAGGGAGGTGTAAACTACTAACTAAAGGAGGGAGCCCATGGTTGTTTCAGTTCAACCACTCCCAGTGACTCATCCCCGAGGTGGTTGGAATGGAACCTCTACCTCTATTTTTAAAAAACATTTCATAAATAGCTTGGCGCGGGTGTCTAACTAGCACAGAGCGCCAAGTGGCGCGAGCTTAGTGTTAAATTCCCAGGTCGGCGAAAGGAGGTAAAGGGCTACTCACGCCAAGGCAAAAATAGGAATTTTTACAGCTCTGCTTAGGGAAATGTCAACAAGAAGAATGTTTCCTTCATCAAAAGGGATGCAAGGATGTTATTTTCAAAGCATGACACTGCGTATTGGTCACAGAAATGACCCTCCAATGTGAAATTTGGGGATTGCAGGGACAGTGACAAAATTCTGTGTAACAAGCGCTGCCGCTAATTCCACCACAAAATTAACAACGAATTAACTATCAGTTAAGATTTCTTAATTATGGATAAGCACATCTTAACTGCATGTTTATCCATACGTGTTAAACCTATTTAATTAACCTTTAATCCCCGCGGATTAGTGCTAACACATGGATTAGCGTTTAATATTATCATTGTTTGAATTGGCTCTGCCCGTGGTTTCATTGCTGCAGTCATATGGAAGGGGGCTGGCCCGTGAGGCTAGCCCCCTCTGAACCCCCGTTGTCAGAACTAATGAAACATAAGTAATAGTAGTGACCTTATATGGTTAAGAACCATTGTAGAGCATAGGTGATAAGGCATGGGCGTGGTGCGAGGTAGGTCGTGGGTTCGACCCCGACCCTGACACCATAGTTTTGTTCCACAATACAACCTTCAACTATAAGTTCGAAAACTTTGGATACACAAATATTTTCACTCGCCATGACATTTGACTCTGGTTCCATATTTGAACTTTGGGTTATAATATATATTCATCTACATATGTGTATCCACCTGTCCATAGGTTAGAACCTTAGGCTATATGCAATACGTTCAACCCACAAAAATCTACCCACCATACATCCTGTCCAATAGTTAGACCTTAGGGTTAAAAAAATACGTCGGATTCCTGATGTTGAGCTCTACACAGTCGTTCTGGTTTGGATCATTTCTGAGCACTTTCATTTTTGAGCTTAGTACTAAGCCTCCGATCATTCCTCCCCACCAGAAGCCTTTTGGACTCCAAAATATACTCCCAATTATTCATCAAGTGAGGGTACAACTCCCTCACCCTTTCAATCTCCATCCATTTGGCCTTGGAAGGATTTTTTCCCTTGAGTTCCACTCTAAGGTATTCAACATTCCCTCTTCTTGAATTTTTGGTTCTTCTGTCAAGTATGAGATCTTGTTGAATTTCATCAAGATATGTTGGCAAGAAACCATCTATTGATGGCAGCTGAACATGCTCTCCTTGATCATCAATCAAAGGAGGCTCAAAAAATCTCAATTTCTCAACATTAACGACATAATATAGTTGCATATACAGAGGCGAATCTAGCTTAAATGCATTGTTACCAATATTTTCCAGAATTTTAAAAGGACCATAACGGATTAGCTTAAACTTTTCACCTTCCCCGTGAAGTCTTTCTTTGCTGATATATAACCAAACTTCATCTCCAACCTGGAATTTGTGATCAACACGGTGTTTATCATGCCTTGCCTTGTAGCTTCTTTAACTCTTTAAAAGTTGTTCTTGTACTGTGTGATGTACCAACTGAATTTGCTCAATGAACTTCCTTGCCTTATCTATGTCACTATGACCATCTATAGCGACATCTTTCTCAAAGATGAAGTCCAAAGGCGATCTTGGAAAGTACCCAAGACATGCCTCAAATGGCTATGTGTTTGTGGAAGAATGCTTTTCCTTGTTATATGCATGTTGAATGTAATGCAACTGCTCATCCCACAATTTGGGATGTTTGATGCAATAACCTCTAAGAAGATGAATGAATTACCTATTAACCACCTCAGTCTGGCCATCTGTTTATGGATGAAAGGTTGTACTCTTCTTCAACTTAGTGTCCATCATGTCCCACAATTTTGACCAAAAATTCTCAACAAACCGGAAATCTCAATCACTTACATTAGAAGTAGGAACACAAAAATGAACCCATACATTTTGAAAGAAAATATGAGTTGTTTGTTCAGCTATAATTTTTTTTTTACATGGCATCAAAAGACACATTTTTTTGAACCTATCTACAACAACATACAAGTATTCATGACCTTTCCTTGACATTGGAAGACCTCCTACAAAATCCATTGAGATAATCTACCAAGGATGTGAAGGTTCCCCATCAAATAGTGCTTCCATTTCTTTAAAATTTGTACCAATGCATATAACTCCTTGTCATAGGTGGGATAGTTAGTCACAACTCCATTAAAAATTTCAGAATGAAACGAAATAGGCTTACCATGCTGCATGAGAACTGATCCCATGGCGTAATCACTAGCATCCATTTGGATCTCATATGGCTGTCCAAGATCCGGAAGAGCCAATACCGATGTTGAACTGGTCTTTTGTTTTAAAGCATAAAATTATTTTTGCTACATATCTCCCCAATGGAATACTTTCTTGACACTTGTCAATACATGTAATGGAGCTACAATGGAAGAAAAATTAGCAATGAATTTCCTCCAATATTGTGTTGCCCCAAGAAAGCTTCTTACCTCCGTAACTGTATTGGGCTTGGGCCAATTCAGAAGGATCTCAACTTTGTAAGGGTATATATTCAAATATCTTCCTCCAACAATGTGTCCCAAATACACTAAAGAAGTCTTTCCAAACTCACACTTTTACATCTTTAAAAATCACTGCTCTTTTTTCAAGACATCAAGTACCTTTTTCACGTGCATGACATTTTCATCTCTTGATTTTTTGAACATAAAAATATCATCTAAGTAAAAAATGAGGAATTCATCCAGAAATGGTCTTAAGACATCATTCATAACTCTTATGAAAGTAGCTGGAGCATTTTTTAGACCGAATGGCATAACTAGCCACTAAAACAATCCTTGTCTAGTTTTAAATGCATTTTTCCAAATGTCCTCCTCAGCTATTCTAACTTGATGATAACCACTTTGTAAGTATAGATTAGTGAAATACTTTACATACCTTAATTGATCAATAAAATCATCAATTCATGGGAGTGGATACCAATTCTTTACCATGATTTTATTTAGTGCACGTAAATCTATGCACATGCGCCACGTCCCATCCTTCTTTGGTAACAAAACAATCGGTGAACCACATGGTGAAGTAGATGAGCGTATGATACCTTTGATAAATAATTCTTGGATTTTCTTATTGATTTCAAAACTCTCCATAATTTACATGCAATACATACCTATGTTTGGAAGTGGAACATCTTATTGTAGCTGAATCTCATGCTGAATTCCCCTCTTGGGAGCTAACCCACTTGGTTTTTGAAACATCTTTCCATGTTGACTTACCACATCAAACAAATCAGATTTTAATTTTTCATCACATCCTTCAAAAGATTCACATTCAATATCATCCTTTTTCTTGATCATGAGAAGCACAAAATTTTTACTTGCATTAACTAGTCTCTTCATCTGCCATGCATTAACTAAAGAAATATTCATCTTTTTGCGATGATCTCTCACAATATACTCCACCCCATCCTTGAGAAAATGATATTTGTTCTCATGGAGATAAAATTGGCTTTCCTGTCATACAAATATGGACTTCCTAAGATAATTCCGGAAATTTCAAGTGGAACCACATCTAACTCAACTTCATCAACAAAGTTTGCAGTAATGGAAAATTGAAATATGCATTTCCTTGTAACCTGTAAATTGGCATTCTTAACTATCCAACCCAAAGGGTATGGCTTATGATGTGGTACAGTTTCAAGGTTAAGATTTTTGACCAAGTCTTCTGAAATCAAGTTTTCTTGTGACCCACTATCAAACAATGCATCAATCTTTGTATGATTTGAAATCACCCTTACATGGAACAATTATATCCTTGTGTCTTCATTTGGAGTGTTGTTGTGACAATTTGAGGAACTAGTACTTGATATGGCTTCTTTTCCCTTTTTGACCATGGCTACAATCTTGGTATCATCACCGGAATCAGATCCAAGATCATTTTGTGTGGTGGCAGTCATCTTTTGTTTCCCCTATTGTTTGGATTCTTAGGCCTTAGTTCGAGATGTAATTTTCAACAGGGGGCTTCGTCATGCCCTTCTTTGGAACAATGTTTTCATGTAGTTTTCACCCCTTCTTTCTAAACATTTACATTCTTCTCTCCCTTCCATTTTCCTCCCTTATCTTTTCCCTTACCCTTGAATGGCTTCTTCTTACTACCCTCTTCCTGAATGTTTTTTCCCCTTGCTTCAAGATGTGCAGCTTGCAAAAATACTTCATCTAAATTTCTTGGGTTAAACATAAGGTTATAATGTTTCAAATAGGAATGTAAACCCCTAATGTATTTCAAGAGTGTGTCATGGGAATTCAATTTTACTCCTAACAACAAAGCCCTCTTTCTAAACTCTTGGGTATACTCTTGAACTGTTTGACCCTTGAGCTACCTAAAGTTTTTCCAACTCATAATTGATTTTTGCATATAGGCTAATGGATAAAACTATCTTTTAATTGAATAAATGAACTCAACCCAAGAAATGGATATCTTACAATGGATTCACATTTCCTCTTGAGTCTTTGCTTCCCACCAAACTAGTGCTGCTCCTTCTAGCCTCAATGAAGCCAACTGGATCTTTATTTCGTCTTATTGTAGATTCTGAATTCTACAGTATACCTCCAATTGGAAGATCCAATTGTCCAACTTCTCTGCATTTAACTCGCCATTGTACATGGGAAGTTCAAATTTAATGTCCAATTTGAGTAATGGATTTTTTCCTTTTGGGGTTTTTGAATGAGTACAGTTGGTTTTTGTGGTGGAAGTGGAAGATGATGCTGACGAAGATGATGATGATGAGGATGGTGGAGATGGTGGTGGCTTTCCTCCACTGCCCTTTGAACTCTTCTCTTCATCCTTCTTATCATCTAAAGTTCCTTCTCCATGTGGAGGCTTAGAACCTTCTCCAGCCCTCTCAGCAGTGAATGCATCAAACATGACGTTAGCCATCCTCTATATGTCATTGAAGTCTCTCTTCGCATCTTCCTCTTCTGAATTTCCTTGAGTATCTCTAACACCTAACATGATGGCTAAGGATTCAAGCTCAAATTCTGATGCTTGTACCTCTTCAATAAACTCATCTTCTTGTGTAATTTGTACCTCTTCAATCTCAACTTATGGAGATAAAACTTGAGGTGCTTCAAGTGCAGCTATGAGTGGAAATTTGGGTGAAGATGATGCTCTTGTATATCTCCTTCTTTTGGTCCTAATCTCAGGACTAGCAACCAATAGTTTCCCTTCTCCTCTCTACAACTTCAACATTGTAAGCATCACAAAATTGCAACTATTAAAACCCTTCTTGCACAAAACTCAAGAAAAACAAGTAAATAACCTTTTCTCTGATACCATCTTGATCTAAATTTGATTTTAGTTTTGTTGTGCTAATATCATCTTCAGATTTACATGAAAAATTTTGATCTTTTCTTCTTGTAAAATGGTTTATTGGAGTGTTTATGATTGATTAACAAGTTAATTTATGGAGATTAAATTGAATACTTGAACATAAAATCATAGAAACTAAATTTTGAACAACAACATATAAACACACAACAAACCATCACAATTGAATCAATAACACTTTGTTTTGATGAAGGAGTTCACCCCTCCTGGGCTACATCTCCTTGGTCCAGCTTCCATGGCACCGACCTTTGTATTAGCTCAATTGTGCAAATAATGTTGTTTACAGTCTCCTATTGCCTCTGCAACCTTCTCCAATGTGTCCAAAAAACATCAAAATCTACCAAGAATGACTCTTCCTAAGCCAAAATTGGTCAAAATTTGGCTTAGTTATGGCAAAAAAAAATTCCCCACAATTTCTCCTCCAAATCTGGAAAGACTCCAGACATTTCTGCTATTTTGGTGGATTCCCTGAATCTTGCACTGCCGCTAATTCCAACTTAACAATGGATTAACTATCAGTTAAGACAGCTTAATTATGGATAAGTATATCTTAACTGTGCATTTATCCATACGTTTTAAACCTATTTAATTAACCTTTATCCACGCAGATTAGTGCTAACACATGGATTAACGTTTAATATTCTTATCGTTTGAATTGGCTCCGCCTGTGGTTTAATTTCTGCAGTCATATAGGAGGGGGTTGGCCTGCGGGGTTGGCCCCGTCCGAACCCCCGTTGTTGGAACTGATGAAACATAAGTAATAGCGGTGACCTTAGATGGTTAAGAACCATTGTAGAGAACAGGTGGTAAGGTGTGGGTGTGGTGTGGGGTGGGTCGTGGGTTTTACCCCGACCTCGACACCATAGTTTTGTTCCACAATACAACCTTCAACCATAAGTTCGAAAACTTTGGATATACAAATATGTTCGCCCATCATAACATTTGACTCTGGTTCCATAGTTGAACTTTGGGCTATAATATATATTCATCTACATATGTGTATCCATCTATCCATAGGTTAGAAACTTAGTTTATATGCAATACATTCAACCCACAATAATCCACCCACCATACATCCTGTCCAATAGTTAGACCTTAGTGTAGAAAAAATACATTTCGACCCAAAATATATAAATATGTCCAGACTTTGACATAACTCAGAAATTCGAAATTTCAGCATGACCATAGGTTGGATGGGTCCACCGAAGGGGGCACGTGGTAGCCCCTGGCTGCACCACGTGTCCAGCTCTGGTTATACTATTCCAACTAAAAAAATTCTCCTTCAACCTTAGGATAGATGTAAAAAACTTTCACCTCCAAAGTTCACTGGTGAGAATGGTTGTGGCACTTGTCATAGTGTCATTGGGCTAAAAATGGAGAATATTCCCTGGATATACTTGGAGTGCTGACTTGGCTACCATGTCATCAGCCTGTCACTATTTTGCATTTTTTTTACCTGTTTGAGAAAACAGAAAGCAGGTCATAACTTCTTTATCCATAGTCGGATTTTGATGAAATGAATTGCGTCGGATTTTGGGCGACGAGCTCTACGTTGTTGTTCTGGTTTGGAGAATTTTTTAGCACTTTAATTTTTGAGCTTAATACTGAGCCTCTAATCAACTGGGGCTCCACCCAAGAGGCACCCTCTTCTATGGAGAGTAGTGATAGCAAGGCAAGCTTTCAAATATCTCTCAACTAAATACATAACTCCATTAGCACGTGATATTTCTTTTGATGAGTACGATTAGCATGGGTGGCTTGCATGCCCTGAATTTTTTGATGTACATAACATGTAATGGGAATTACATAGGTAAGTATAGTGGTGGACTCTGAGCTAATGCACAACTATTATAAAATTGTAGCTTTATGTGTGTGTGTTCCTATGTGTGCACTATGGATGAATTTTTTTATTATGAAAATATGAATGCAAATGTTTCATATACATGAGTACGCTCATTAGATTATTAATGAATGCAAAATGTTATTTTATTATGTGTGTATGTGTTAAATGTGAATCTAGAATGTTATTGGCAATGGTATTTACAAAGTTATTTTGTCTTCTAGGAACATGACTAAACAAAATTGATTCAAATAGGCACACCAACATTTTAACATGTAGATATTTTCTAAAATTTCTAGGTGTTTTGTACATGAAAAACACCATTCATATGCATGATGAGAAGTTAGGAATCGAGACAAATATGAAGGCAATAAATGTGATTGTCAATAAATCAACTAAAAAAATTATCATAACATCATTGTTATGCAACCAACTCATAAAATATAAGAAAAAATAGATCAAGACTTCAAAATTATCCACTTTTAGGGGGAAAACTCCTTTACATTACATAAATTAACAATTCTTGGATGATACAAATTACAAAACCTCCTTTCTATATATAGGAATCCAATGGGTCACAATATAATCCTAGCCGACATAACAATAACAATGTAAGGGCACAAAAATAACAATAAGGGCGTTATACTAACAATAACAATGAGGAGATACACTAGTATTATAGGGACCTATCATGCCCCTCTCCTTCAAAAAAGTGTTGTCCTCAACGCTTGAGTATTTTTGGATTCTTTTGTATAAAATTATCATCCTCCCATGTCGAATCTTGAGCGGGTAATTTCTTCCACTTGATGATATACTCTAAAATTTATTGATTTTGTAGCTATCGAGTTCTTGTTTCTATGACTGCTTCAGGTTCTAGTATTATTTTTCCTTTTTCTTCAAGTAATATTTTCTGAACCGAGAGCTTGTCACCTATAACCTTCTTTAAGCATGAAACATGGAAAACTGGGTGCACTCGAAAAGATGCCAGAAGCTCCAATTTGTATACCATAGTACCAATATTTTGCAACACCTTGTAAGGACCATAGTACTTTGGTGATAATTTACTATCCTTCTTAGCTTTCTTGAGGGACATTTTTTTGTATGTTTGTAGTCGTAAACATACCCAGTCGCCTACATCAAAACTTTCGATGAAAGTAAGATTCTTATAGAACATACCAATAGATCGATGGAAGACAAGCCAAAACACAGATAAATAATGGTGGCATTACGAGGATCAGCAGGATGCTTCAACCAGCAAAGTCTTCATAAGGGCAGCCTCCCACATGTGTCACACAACCCCAAGATGTCTCATCAAGAATGCTCCACCAAGACGCTACACCAAGAAGCCCTAAATGCAGAATCAAGAATGTTGCTCCATCACCATCCAAGAAAGAAGAAAATGCCTCCACAAAATGTGTGTCTAAAATGAACTCCAAGTCTCTCCAATATATAGGCATATGTGGGGGAGTGTGACACATCTCTTGTGCATGTGGGATAAATCGGGCCGACCTTGCACATGTGGAATAAATTCAAAATACATGTTCTTCTCATCCGATCAAGATGATATTTACATCGATCTTGCACCTCTTTGAAAGAGGAATTAAATAAAAATATTGGCATCGTCATTTGATCATCACAACATGGATTTTGGACCTAGTTTCCCAAAATTAACACAACACTTCCATCTTTATAGATGTTAGTGGTAGGCTTCCTTGTCTCCATAAATTTACTTTCAATTTTTCTTGCCAACCTGAATGCCTTCTCCAATGAATCAGGTTCCCAAAGGCAAACCTCATGTTGGATGTTATCCTTTAAAGTTTCCATGAATTCATCAATCATGTTTTCCTCTAGAATATCAGTTACCCTTATATTCAATTTTTGGAAGTCCTCAATGTGCTCCTCCATTGAACCCTCTTGTTTGAGATTTATCAATTAGCTAAAGAAGCTATTGCTCTTTGTATCCTCATAATGTGTTATCATTTCCTCCATAAAAATTGACCAAGTGACAATTATTTTATGAGAGCAAAGCCATCGATACCATACAAATGTATTTTGTTCTAAATGTAAAGTTGCAATGCATACCTTTTGTGTGTTTTGCAAATTATGGATATCAAAATATTGCTCCATCTGTAGTGTCCATGTTACGTGATCCTTTCCATCAAACTTCCTCATATCCATATTTTGAATATGCTGGGCCTTCAATCCAACATTAGAGTTTATAAAATCACGATTAACACTTAGTTTGTTCTCATCATGAGTTTCCTATACTACCTTTTCGCCATTGGGAATCACTTCTTGTATCACCTTTGTCAAACTTTCCTTCAAACCTTCCATGTATGATTTTATATAATTCTTCATGTATTCCACATTAGCTTCCATGCCATCCATATTAGCTTCCATGCCTTTCTTCAAACCACCCATCTTGAAGAAAGGGTATGGCTTATGATGTGGCACGGTTTCAAGGTTAAGATTTTTTACCAAGATTTCTAAGGAGTCAATAGGTTATCCTTTAAGAGTTGGATAACTTGTTGTTGATGCTCGATGTGATATTCTACTTCTTTAACCTTAGAATTTTCTCTTAAAGATGATGTCATGGATGGTGGATGATATCCATAAAGTGTCATAAATGGGGTCATTTTTGCTGCATTATGGAAGGAAGTGTTAGACCACCATTCAGCCAGAGGTAACCACTTGACCCATTGTGTATGTTTATCATATACAAAGAAAAGAATATATCCTTCCAAAAATTTGTTCACTATCTCAGTTTTCCCATCAGATTCAGGATGATATGATGAGCTATGAGCTAATTGAGTACCCAAAAAAGAAAATAATTTCGTTCAAAAATTTCCTGTAAAAATGGGATCTTTGTCGCTACAATGAGCTTTGGGATTCCATGTAGCTTTTGAATTTTTTCCATAAATGCAATAGAAATTGTACTCGATTTAAATTGATGCGATAATGCACAAAAGTGTGCATACTTGGTAAGTCTGTCAACTACCACCATGATGATAGTCTTTCCTTCGGACTTGGGTAAACCTGTGATAAAACCCATTGAAACCACTTGTAGTCCAAAGAAACATTTGGAGTTTTTTGCATATAATTGTTTCTCCTCCAATAGTTTGAGCACCCTGTCAACATGTTGAACAAGATCCTTCCAAGACTTGTTGTAGATTAGTATATCATCAAAAAATATTAACACAAATTTTCCAAGGAAGGGTTTGAAAATGGAATTCATCAAACTTTGAAATGTGGATGGTACATTAGTAAGGCCAAAAGGCATGACAAAATATTCATAATGACCCTCATGAGTTTTGAATTTTGTTTTAGAAATGTCTTCAATCTTCATTCTAATTGATGATATCCAGAATGAAGATCCAACTTGAAATAAATTGTTCCATGTAATTCATCCAATAATTAATCAATTATGGGGATGGGAAATTTATCTTTAATAGTGAACTTGTTGAGCTCCCTATAATCCGAACACATATGCCATGATCCATCCTTCTTGTGCACCAATACTACTAGAGAAGAGAAAGAACTTTGACTAGGTTCAATTATAGTGGCCTCTAGAATTTCTGCAACCATACGTTCACTCTCACCCTTTTGCATATGGATATTTGTAAGGCCTGATATTTGGAGGAACACTTCCTGGAATCAAATGAATAGCATGATCATGATCAAAAATAGGTGGAATTCCTTTGGGAGTCTCAAACAACTTGGAATGATTATGCAATACTTTTTGGAGATCTGGATAAATAGATGGTTTCGATGTTTGAAACTCTAGTGAGCATAATTGTGCAATTACACCTCCTGTTATTTCTTTAGAAGCTTTTTCATACCATTAGAGTTTATTATATTTCCCGGTTTCCCTGTAATACCCCTTAATTAAAATTCCTTTCCTTCCCAAAAAAAATTCAAGAAAAGTTCTTGAAAATTAAAAGTTATTGAACCCAAAGATTGTAACCATTGAACTCCTCAGCACTGCCCATTGGAATGGAAAGAATTGGGATATTCAATGCATATTCCCCCATGGTTAGCTTTATATTATGGCACTTTCTAGAGAAATTTATATTTCCTCCATTTGCAACCATCACTTGACACTCTGGTGTGGGATATAGGAAGAAACTTAATTCCTTGGCTATCTTACAATGAATAAAATTATGGGTACTTCCTTAATCAATAAAAACTATTACATTTTTCTTCTTGATATGTCCTTCTATCTTGAGAGTTTGAGGAGCAGTGATTCCTACCAATGCATTACAATATATGGTCAAATTCATATCTTCTTTCTCTAAGGCCAATTCCTGGTGTATATCCTCTTCTTTTGAAGTTTCTTGTTCCTTTTCTTGCTCCTATTCACAATCTATGTAAAATAATTTCTTATTAGAACACTTATGACCTTTATATAATTTACTATCACAATTGTAACAAAGCCCTTTTGCTCTTTTTTCTTCCAACTGTTATGGTGTCAACTTGTAGGTTGTGGAAGGCTAGGAGTAGCAATACTTCCATATTTATAGTTGTGAGTGGTAGGCTTCATTGTTGCCATAATTTTTCTTTCAATTTTTCTTGCCAACCTGAATGCCTTCTCCAATGTATCACATTCCCAAAGGTGAACCTCATGTTGGATGTTATCCTTTAAAGTTCCTATGAAGACATCAATATTATCTTCCTCTAGAATATATTGTACCCTTATATTCAATTTTTGTAAGTCCTACAATGTGCTCCATCATTGAACCCTTTTGTTTAAGATTTATCAGTTGGCTAAAGAAGGTGTTGCTCTTTGTATCCTCATAATGTGCTATCATTTCTTTCCTAAAAATTGACCAAGTGACAAGTGGTTTACGATAACAAAACCATCGATACCATACAAACTAATTTTGTTCTAAATATAAAGTTGCAATGCGTACCTTTTGTGTGGGTTGCACATTATGGAGTTAAAATTATTTCTCCATTTGTAGTATCCATGTTATCGAACCCTTGCCATCAAACTTACTCATATCAATCTTTGGAATATGGTGGGTTTTCGATCAAACATTAGAGTCTATGAAATCATGATTAACACTTCTTTTTCTCTCATCAAGAGTTTCCTCTACTACCTTTTCGCCATTAGGAAGCTTTTCTTGTAGCAAATTTGTCAAGCCTTCATTCAAACCTTCAAGTTTTGCTTCTATACCATCCATCTTAGCTTCCATGCCATCCATCTTAGCTTCCATGTCTATTTTTAAACCATCTATGTCACCTTTTAGTTCATATTTTGTTTCTCTTTGTGAGAGAAAAATTTGTTGCACTTGTTCCCGTAATTTTGATTTATCATGTTGTAATTCTTCCTATTCATGCGTCATAGTAGATTTTTATGAGGGATTAATGGGTGTAGAATTATTTTTTGGAGGCATTTTAGAACCTAGTATAGATATATATACTTCGAGATTCCCTTGGAATCACTTAAAACTGATTTTTCAAACAAAATTTATGCAATTTTTTTTAAATACACACCTTTTTCTTTCTTTTAGGAGCTCGATATTGAAATGGTTGTAACTCTGCAATTTAGGATCTCCAAGATCTGAACTTTGGTCCTCCAATATCCCCATGAGTCTTCTTTCTAATTCCATAGTTCAGACCTAATTTGGATTCCTCAAGATAAAGTTATGCCCAATCTCCCACAATGACCTAATTATGGGCTAATTCAGCAGAGCGAACTTGTACGAAATTCCATGTGTCAATATTTCGACCTTTAGCTCTGAAATCGATATAAATGAAACTACAGTCTATGCAATTTCAGCCACTTTTTAAATAATTCCAATCGATGTCTGAAACAAAAGTTATGGCGATTTTCCATAGGCCACCTGTTTGATATGGAATTCTAGAGCCTGCAAAAACCCTAACTTTCTTAGATCATATCTCCACAAATATATTGAACCAAGATCTGAAAGTTTTACACGACGTTCCTCTGAATTTCTTCTCAATTGATTTTTTTTAGCTTCTGAACCTTTGTATAAAAAAATTTATAGCAAAAATACCAAGATGACTTGTTTGGAGCAGCGAAACCCTAGAATCCAAAGCCATGATACCAACTGTTATGCAACCAACTCATAAAATAGAAGAAAATATAGATTATTGACTTAAAAATTATCCACTTCAAGGGGGGAAACTACTTTAAATTACATAAATGAACAATTCTTGGATGATACAAATGACAAAACCTCCTTTCTATATATAAGAGTCCAATGGGTCACAATATAATCCTAGCCGACATAACAATAACAATGTAAGGGCACAACAATAACAATAGTGGTATTCTATGGGGAATAATAATAACAATATGGGGACTACATGGGCACAACAATAATAATAAAGGGGCTATAATAATAATAAAAATCAGGGGATACACTAGTATTATAGGGACCTATAAATGATATTCATCTTAGTTATTGGTGGTCTTTCCAATGTAAATGCCACTAGAGTAGACAAGTGAATGGATGAGGATAACAAGGGACCACTCTATGAAGGCTAGATTCCCGAAATAAAAACTCACATTTTTATCATAACTAATATAAAAATAATATGAGGGGTCAATCTTAAAAATAGAAGAAGGCAATGGGTGAAATGTAGACTTTACAAAAGTGGATGTAAAAAAATATATAATATATGTACAATATATAAATAGGTGCTCTAAAGAAATAATAAAAGGTAAAATTAATTAAGATAAGTTTGTTGCAAAATTTAGGGATAGGATACCCTCCAAGTATCTAGAGAAGATATTCCACATTACTCAAACATTGTTTGAAAAAATAAGGGCCCATTTGTTGATAAATATAGGGGCAACTAGATTAGGTGATTTCTCTAACTTTGATTATTTATTGTGATTGATTTTTACTTAACTTGATTACTTATTCTTTTCTTGTTTATAATTAATGTTTGTATCGTCACAATGAACAGACAATAAATAACAATGAGACAAGAGGACACAATATATAGTCTATCATCCAGGGTCAAAACCTCTCCTCTTGAGAGAAAAACCCACAAGAACTCTTCACTTCTTACAGAACTTCAAATGATGAATTCCAGGACCTAAGACCCTTGTCAAAGTCCCCTCCATGACCAAGTGAATCCTTCCTCCTTGATGAGATTTCCTTCCAACAAATTTTACTTCATCTATTTCTACAACTTCTACCCCCAAAAACAACTTCTACAATTTCGACCCCCAACAACTTCTTCGGCAACTTCGATCCCCAACAACTTCTCCTATAGAAACCATATATGGCACGTGTGAGATAATAATGAAGAATTTTTTTCCTTTCCTTCTTTGCTTGAATAGCCTTATCTTTCTTGACTAATTGACCAGAAAACTTAGTCTTTTTCACACCTAATTTTGGTCTCCTAAGGTAACTGCAATTTCGGTCTTCCTGTTGCAAAGGATGCCCTAGTTTTCTTGCACATCTAAAAGATATTAGCCCAAAAACTATCCCAAAAATTCGCTTTCTCCTTCTCTTTCATTTTTAGGTATTTGGTTTACTTTCTTGTCCTCTTTTATTCTTGTATCGAAATTCTTGAGAGTTTATTGGGTTCTCTTCAAATGAGGTCGAAGTCTTCTTATGTATAGAATTCTTTCTAGGACGAGTTTTTTTCCTTTAGGCCGACTTGTCCACTCAAGAAGTCTGACTTGTTCTTTTTATGATGACAATGTCTTGGAGGATCTGTTGTATCTCAAGAAAAAATCCCTTGGTTGTGGTAAGGAATCAGCGCCTAAGAAATTTTGTAAATGTACGTAATAATTATAATATCAAATGGCCTCTGCTTAACACCTTTGGAATCTAATTATTTAGTACACTCAATAATCTGATATAATGAAAACCTTCGCAATGCCATAAATTATTGATATCTGAACGAAATGAAAAGAATAACTATAAAGGAAACTTGAAGTGATATGCTGAGAAACATAATCTATCAATTTTAAGTTTCAAAGGAAATTCATGGAGAGAGAGGAAACTCGAAATAATATGCTCCAAACAAAGGATCTATTACTTTAAAGTTCCATCAGGATTTTGTGAAGAAAGAAGAGATGAGGTGAAGGAGCGCAAATTAAGTTTGTTTAACTCTTACTTATAGATGTAATTAAGAAATCGATTGCTACATTAATTCACTTCATTCAAAGAGGAATAAACACAGAGTGAAACTAGAAAGACATATCAACATCAACAGCTGCAAGAAACTTGATCTTCTTTCATTATTTCTCAGAAAATTCAGTACTAAATTAACAATCCTCCAGAGGTCCAAAACTCGGAACCCATTTTCTTTATTTCTATCTACTTAAATACATCACAATGGTTTGTAGCTCTTGAACTTCCTGAAACTATTTTCCTACCTAAATTTTTAAGATTACTTATGAAATCATACTTAAGAAAACAAATTAAAACTAGAAATATTGTTAGTTTTGTTGAATTTGATGTTGCTAATGCGTCCCCCCAAAGTGTCGAGGTTTCCTTTCTAGTTATGATGCAGCAGCTACATAGCTCTGTAACGATGCCTCAATGCCCAACTTGACCCAGTTTTCAAGCTCAAAATAGGGCCACTATACGCTCTTTCGCCCGACTCTACCTATGCCCATGTGCTTAAAACATTGTTAATCATATCACCTGCTACCCGACTCTGCCTCTTCTCCTTTGATCTGTGTCGGCTCACTTACTTGAGTTTTTCTATCGTGTTCTACCTATTTCTTCATAAAATGGCGCATAACCGCATAAGCCTGGACTTGAAATAATTTAGATTTCATCTTGGAACCACATCGCCTCCATGCCAACATCGCACTTTGCATTTCATCATCTTTAACTTTTCCTTAGAGTTTATCTTTTAAAACTTGCGATGTGCACTATGCGATCGAGTCCCACTTGGCATCGCACGTCAGACTTTGGCGACTTTATCACTTACCTCCCACGGTGATACTTTAAAACTTGCAATTCGCAATTTGCAATCGGGCCCCACCGCATCGCACATCGCACTTCAGAAATTATAACACTTACCCTTCGCCCTTAACTTTTAAAACTTGCATTGTGCGCATTGTGGACCAAGGCCACGTCATCGCCACGTCTTCTGCCATGTCATCTTTCCATGTCTCACTTCACATTTTTATGACTTTAACTTTTGCTTGACACTTGTCTTTTAAAACCTGTGATGTGCGCTATGCAATCGGGTCCCATCTGGCATCGCACGTCGCACTTCGACGACTTTATAAATTACCTCCCGTGCCTATCCTTTGAAACTTGTGATTTCGAGTTTGTGATTTAATCTCTGTCATCTATATCTCCACTCCAGTTTTGCGCTTTTCTCTTAACCATCCGTTTTTCCCTTTGCACTTCCTCCAAAACTCTTAAGTGTTTAAGGGAAACACACCCTTTCTCTGCCTTTGGGAAATTAGTTTGTTTGCTCCATAGTGTAACCCTCCCCATCTTATCTAGTGTTCTACCATGTTGGTCCCTCCTGAGCTTGTGAATGAGCCTGACTCGACCCTGTTCAGTGTGCAATGTTCTGAATGTGCCCATCAGTCCGGCTCTTGAAATTTTCTGCACGTGAATGAACCCAACTCAACCCACCTTCACATCTCATCACGTAATGTTAATGTACCAATATATAAATCAAAAGTATTCTATGACACACAAAATTTTACATTTTCTATCATATATTCTTTTTTGGTGTTTTGAAAAATATTTCAAAGGTAAATGAAAATGAGCCACAACATCTGGCTCCACCTGGGGATAGTGCTTTTTTCCACGAAAGCGCTAAGAACCGTAGATTAGCATCTTATTCATTGGGCATGGGGTCAAATATTGCTTGGTGAGATATGAACAATGAGAAATCCGGTATTTACAATGGTGGAATGGTGAATTTTAATGTTGGAAATAATGCTTTAAATACTGCCCGTTCACAGGCAGATGTACTCTCTCTCCATCTAGATCTTCCAAAATAAATGTGTTATTTGACCTTGCCTCGGAGATCTTGTATGGACCATACCAGAGAGGGTCAAAATTACCATGCTTCCCCTTTTCTTCTCGTCTGGTGTCCCATCTTAGTACCAGATATCCTGCTTGAGAGAGAAATTATTTTGCTTTTCTATCAAATATAGACTTCATCTTTTCCTGATAAGTAATCAATTTATCCCTGACTTTGTTTCTGTTTTCACTTGATTCAATTTTTTTTTCAATCTTCTTACTAGAGAATTCGGTTCTTCCTAAGTTTCTTGAAGGAAATAAATCATTGGTTTGGCCAGCTGAGTAGGAAATAATGCTTGAGTTCCATAAACCAGTTCATAGGGAGACTTCCCAATAGATCTCTTGGTAGTGACTTGAACTGACCAGAGGGAAAACTTCAACTTCATATCCCAATCCTTCTGATTCTCGGTGATTGTTTTCTTCAAGATTCTGACCAATGTCTTATTTGAAGACTCTGCCAATCCATTCCCTTGGGGATGATACGATGTGGAATGTGATAAAATTACATTATATGTTTGATAGAAATTATTGAAAAAAGCAGAGTTGAACACCTGAGCATTATCAATCACAATTTTGACTGGACATTTGAATCTGCTGAAAATGTTTTCCTCCAGAAACTTCATCACCACTTGGTCATTTGCCTTCTTAGTGGGTATTGTGTCATCCAATTTGTAAAATAATTAGTGGAAGTTAGAATCCTCTTGAAATCTTGCTCCATTACCTCTCCAATAAAATCCAATCCCCATTGCCTGAAATTTTCTTCAATAAATACTAGGATGAGAGGTAATGGAGCAAGATTTTTCTTTTCAACAAACAGCTAACACTTCTGACAACTTCTGACCAGTCTATAAAAATCTTCAAACAGTGCTGGCCAATAGAAGCCTGACTTAAGAATTTTATGACCAGTGGCCTTCTAGCTATAATTTCCTCCACATGAACTTTCATGATATTTTTTGGTGACTTCAATAGATTCTCCTTCGATCAAACATAACAGCAAAATACCAGCAGGGTCTTTCCAGTATAGCTTCACTTCTACGATAACATATAGCTGATACTTGAGCTTGAGAGATCTGTATTTTGTTCTATACAGTGAATTTGGACAGGAAAAGAAACACAGGTAATGCACAATATCTTTATACCAATCAGAGCACAAAAATTTGTATTGAATACCTCTTTTGAACTTGCTTTGACCCTCTTCATTTACAGCTCCATCCACTGGTACCAACAGACTAATTCCCAAGGCTTGAAAATTTGTTTATGTCAACAACTTCGCTAACCCCTATCCCTTGACCAGCTTGGTGGGTTTAATGTCCAAATCATACTCTTGGATTTTTGCTATCCGCTTCCCCCTTTTTCCTTCAACATCACTTTGGACTAGCACCTCTTTCACAGCATAAATAGGAACATAATCAGTTATTTGGGACTGCAACACATAAGTCCTGAAGGCTTTCAGTGATTTTACCAAAGCCTATAATTGTTTCTCTGGAATATTGTATTTGAGCTCAGCATCTCTGAGAAATTTGCTGAAAAATGTAATTGGCTGCTCCTTATTGTCTTCATTTTTCTATAACAACATAGCAGCAATAATAGTGGGGGATGCAAATGAGAATACATGAAAGGCTTTTTGATAGTCTAGGCTAATCAAAATTGGGTCTTCCTACAGTCCTTCCTTTATTCTAACAAATGCATCTCTTACTTCATTATCCCATTTCACTTCTGCATTTTTCTTCAACATATTTGTTATACTTCTCACGATCTCAGCATAATTGGGCACAAAAATCCTCAAAAATTTTATTTTTCCCAGGAATCTCTGGATATCCTCCTTGCTTTTGGGTAAAGGAATACTCTGAATGGCTTCCACCCTTGTTGGGTCAATATTTACTCCTTGTTTAGAAACTATATGACCCAATAATTTACCTTATTCTAAGGCAAATAAAGATTTCTTGGGATTTAATGACAAACCAAAATTTCTGCACTTTTCAAAAGTTTTGTGCAAATGCACCAAGTGTTCATCATCTGAACCTGAGAAAATAGTTACATCATCCATATATATAACTGCAAACCTGTCACCAACAAAGGCTATGTCCATGGCCCTTTGAAATGTTGCACCTGTGTCCATAAGGCCAAATGGCATCCTTGCATACATGAAGGTGACCCAGGGCGTAGTGAAAGCAGTCTTCTTCTGATCTTCATTTTCTACTGTTGCTTGATTATACCCAGAAAATCCGTCAACCATAGACAACCTGTGAGCTCCTGCCACCTTCTGTAAGACATAATCCATTTTCGGAAAAGGATAATTATATTTTAGAGATGCTCGGTTCAAGTTCATGAAGTCTACACACAGTCTTATCTCTCTGTTCTTCTTTCTTACAGGGACCATATTAGAAACCCAGTTTGAATATCTGAGAGGGACTATAATTTTCTCCTGCAACATTTTCTTCACTTCTTTTTCGATTGGAGCTAACAACAATGGATTGATCTGTTTGAGCTTGTCTGTGTGGTTTGAGTCCTTCCTTCAATGGAATATTATGCTGAACAATGTTTTTGTCATATGTTTTCAGGTCTTCATACGATCAGGAAAACACATCCATATATTTCTTAAGAAGATCAATGTATCTTTCTTTGCAGTTTTTGGGAACACCTTTGAACAATTTCATTATTTTGGGTTCCTACTGAGTTCCCAAATTACAATCTTCCATCTCTTCTTCTTGATGTGTTTTCTTTGAATCAACAACAACATCATTAGCGTCGAATAATCTTTCAAGGGGAACCAACCCTTGGGTAGCACATTAGATTTCAATTGGATAATTTTATGTTCACCTATTAATTGCTTAAGGTTTCTTATTTCTGCTTTCTGTGCTATAGGGTAATATGCTTGGGTGGTTGTTTTTAGGTACCCCTCTCAAGGCTTTCCGGTGCCCGAAGAAGACTGTAAGATTAGTTGTAAAATTCCAAAGGTACTGCATACATGTTCATACTAATATATATAATTGAAAAAGCAAGATTGAAAGGATTACCTCTCTATGGATGGAAGATCCTATGGAGAACACCAAGCAACGAAGTATAAGTCCTTCTTCACCGGCTCCAAATCTAGATCCTACAACCAATCAAAGCACTCGTGTAATCTCTACAACAGTGTAGCTTTCTATCAATTAAACTAGCATATAAGAAACATGAAACAATGCAGATCTAAGCCACTCATATCATGCTACATAGACAATTGAACAACAATTGTGACACTGATGCATCGAATGGACAAAACAGATACAGTTCTATTGATTTATGAAAAAGAGGATTACAACCGTTAGTTGCACCAATCCCTCCTCATTCTTCCAATTCCTCTCTCTCTGAGTGTGATGATGCTCAAGGCAGAAAGTTCTCAATGAACTTCGCCAAACTTCAAGCCTCACACAACAATAATGAAATTCTTCTCCACATATAATCAAACCTTCTACCTTAGACCAAGTGCCCACAACTCCAATTTATATGAGATGGAGAGGACAAACCTTGCCAACTCTTTCAACCAGTTCAAATTGGGAAAGATCTAGATGTGTCCTTGCTTTTCCTTGCTTTTTCCTTCCATAAGAGTTCAGTTGTGTATAGAAACGCCTAATAAAAGGTTTTTTCCATTTAGTTTCCATTTTGAACTGACTCTTTCTAAGAAAAAGCTAGAAATTCCAGTCAGTTTTCCGTAAGATATTTCCCTTTTCACATTCAAACACGGATAACGTTGCCCCTTGGGCAAGACAGAGTGTTACCCTAGGCATTAATTCTCCCTTTTCATTGCTCAGGTGTGTTATAACTCTGGCTAGACGTTTCTGGGGTGCTTTACCTTGGAAAAAATGGGTCTTGTCTAGTTCATTTTCTTCCTTCAGTGTTACCTTCTCCTCTGAGCTAATGAGGAGGTCGTTTTTCCTGTAACGTTCTGCTCTATTTTTTCTTCCTCCTGGTCTATCTCAACATCTTTAAAGTTTCCAATAATGGTCAGGAACTGACTTATCTGTTCATCATCGTCAAACACGTGCCAATGTTTCACATTATCAGGGATAGAAGGTTTGTGCCTAATTTCAATCGCATTCCTTAACCTTGGATTTATTGGAAGTTGGAAGGTGTTGGCTGCAACTGCTAAAGAATTGACCAATATATTCTCCTCCCTCAGACTATACTGAAGATTGAATGCTTCAAAATATTTTTCTACCAGATCCCACAATTCATTCCTATATGATCTCAATCTCGGATTGATCAGGAGCTCAAGTCCAAGCTATGGAAAAAGATCAAATTTGAAAGTGTTCAAAATCAATTGCAACCTGAACGACCGAATAGGACTCATGATACGATCCTGACGTCGTGAATGGCACTCAAATCCGACATTGTATGTGAAAGTTATTCAAGTTTGAAAATTCACAATTTCAGGCAAAAGACCAGTTGGACCAAGTTTGACTTCCAAATTTGAAAAATTAAAAAAGGAATATTCCAAGGAATATTCTTGGAATATTCCTCAAAATATTCCCTGGAATATTCCCACCTGGGCCAATTAAATTTCGAAACTTGGCATACAGGTATTTTTCAATGGTTTGACTTTTCAAAATTTTGACCAATTACGGGTTGCCACGTGGTAGGCCTGGAGGGTGCCACGTGGCCCCCTGGTCAGTGAAATGGTGGCATGTTAAAATTATTTTGGAAGTCCGCGGGATTGAACCGCCTACCTCACTTCCACAAACAAAGTGCGCTAACCAACTCTTCTATCGTATAGTTATTATCATATATACGAAACCACGTGTATTTGAAGTTTAAAAGAGTTGCCGCCGGAGGGAAAAGGGGCTAGCCCCTTAGGGCTAGCCCGGAGTTCATAGGTTCGGGGGCCGAGAGCCAAGGCCTTAAGGCCTAACCATGATGGGTTAGCCGACAGTTTCGGTGCGGATTTCCAGCCACCACATGTGGCCATATGATAAATTTTAATGCCACGTTAAGTTATGGTTACGATAACCACCACACCAAACCACGAAGGGTGCGGACATGTGTCCACCCTAACC
Source organism: Pinus albicaulis (assembly GCA_034641835.2). Classification (NCBI taxonomy): domain Eukaryota; kingdom Viridiplantae; phylum Streptophyta; class Pinopsida; order Pinales; family Pinaceae; genus Pinus; species Pinus albicaulis. The sequence continues at coordinate 1,434,691,036 of CM076580.1, forward strand.
GCCCAACACTTAATGCTATAGTTATATAACCATTTGATTTGGAGGAGAGTGCCAAAGTTGGCAGGATGGCCAGTTTTATCAATGCTAACTCCAGTTCTCCCACATTTAGTGGGATTTTTAATTAACATTGGGAAAAATATTGTTTGGAGCATAACTTCTAATTGGGAGAAACTTTTTGGATGAAATTATTTTTTATTTCGGGTATTCAGAGCATTCTAAATCCATTGGAATAGGTTGCAGATCCATTGGAGTTGATCTTCAGTCCCTTTTTCATCAGGAAAGAAATGAGAGCCATGAGGGCCAAGAGGGAGTTGGAGTTGTGTTGAGCTATGGTTAACCATTTGAGGTGAACCAAAAGTCATTTTAGACTATTTTTAGCATTCCAGAGCCATTGAGACATGTTCTAGAGGAAGTAGAGGTGTTCTACAGCCATTTTAGCTTCAGGGAATCTTTTTGAGCCACCAGGGCCATTTTGGTAATAGAATTGTATTGGGTTGTGCCTTTCTGTTTAAGGTGAACCAAAGATCATTTTAAGCTAATTTCGACCTTTTGAACCTCATGAAAGAGGTTTCAGATTTGTTTGAGGACTTCTATAGCCCGAAAATCTACAGAGGAGTTCAAAGAGCCATCAGGGCCTTATTGAAGAAATCATTGTTTATGGTAATTCCTCATTGTTTAGTGAATTTGGAAAGGCATTCTTAGCTTTTTCATGTCTTCTAAATCAGTATTTGCATTAAAATTTGTCTATTGAGACACTTTTAAACTTTTGTTAGCATTTGAAAGCATTTTAGTGCAAGAGGACAAGCTCATTTTGGGAGGCTTGATCCAGCAGACGTAGCCTAGGAGGGGTGAACTGCTCATCAAACATTTGTGTCATGTTATGCTGAAACTATCTTGCTGAACATTTCTGATTTAATATTTCAAAAAGAAAATTAAATTAACTTGCCTTCACACATAATCTCTTTTATAGTTTCCATAAACACTTTGTTTCAATTGCAAGACATGAATAACAGTTTTCACATATAATTTGATGGAAATTATGAGTGTTAACTTCTACAAGTTCTAAAGACAGAGTCTGTAAAGGGCCAGGTTGTTAAGTCCCTATATTAATAGTGTAGCCCCTTATTATGTTAGTGTAGCCCCCCTTATTGTTATTATTGTACCCCTGTAACCCCCATATTGTTATTATTGTGCCCTTACATTATTATTGTTAGGTCGGCTAGGATTACATTGTGGCCCCACTAGGATTATATTATGGCCCCATGGACTCCTATATATAGAAGGAGGTTTTATTCATTTATATCATCCAAGAATTGTTCATTTATGTAATGTATTGGAGGTTGCCCCCTCGAAGTGGCTTATTTCTAAGGCGTTCATATCTCTTTTCTTCTATTTTTGGAGCTGGTTACACAACATTTGGTATCAGAGCTTGGGATTCTAGGGTTTCGCTGCTCCAAACAGGTCATCGTGAAATTTTCGCTATAACTTTTTTTCTACGAAGTTTCAGAAGCTGAAATTTTTAGGGTGCAGACCCGAAATCCTGAGGAAGATCTTCTAAAAATTTCAGAGCTTGTTTCGCAATATTTTCGGAGATATGATCTGTGGAAGTTAGGTCTTTTTTCAAGCTCCTAAACAAGTCATCGTGGAATTTTCACTATAAATTTTTTTCTACGAAGGTTCAGAATCTGAAATTTCTAGGGTGCGAAGCTGAAATCTTGACGAAACTCGTCAAAAAATTTTAGAGCTTGATTCACAAAAATTTTGGAGATATGATCTGTGGAAGGTGGTGCTTTTTTAGGCTCCCGAATTTCATCTCAAAGAGGTGATCATGGGAAAAGTTCAATAACTCTCTCTCTGAGCATCGGATTGGAGTGTCGTAAAAAATGGTCGCAAGTACACAGACTGTAATTTTTTTTCTATCAATTTTAGAGGCGAAGGACGAAACAGTGACACGTGGAAAATCGTACAAGTTCGCTCTACTGAACCAATCCATAATTAGGTCATTGTGGGAGATTGGACATAAATTTGTCTTGGAGAATCCAAATCAGGTCAGACCTGTGGCATTCAAAAGAGAATTCATAGGCTACTTCAGTACTGAATTTCAGATATTGAAGAGCCGTAATCACAGAGATAATCAAATTTCAATATCAAGCTCCTCAAAAGCAAGAAAAAGGTGTGTATTTTTTTCCGAATTGCATAAGTCTTGTTTGAAAAATCAAATTGAAGTGATTCCAAGTGCATACTTTAGAATTTTTATCAATATTGGGTTCTATAATGCCTCCAAAAAATAATTCCATACCCATTAATCCCTCAAAAAGCTATACTATGACGCATGAAGAGGAAGAGTTGCAGTATGAGATATCAAAATTACGGTACCAAGTGCAACAAGTTTCGATCTTGCGAAGAGCAATTGAAGATGAAATAGATGGTTTAAAAGAATAAATGGAGGCTAATTTGGATGGTTTGAAGGATCAAATAATAGAAAATATGGATGATAAATTAGTGGAAGATCACATCGAGCATCAACAACAAGTTCTCCAACTCTCAAAGGATAACCCAACTTTGGTGCAGAATCTAATGAAACAACAGGAAGATCAACATGACATCGAAAGAAGTTATGAAGTAGTCATATAAATAAGAACTCGACAAGTACGATCAATTTCAGAGTATCTCAGCAAGTGGAAGAACTTTCCTATAGAATATTTCACATGGGAGGATGAGAATTTTATACAGAAGCATCAAGAAATAATCAAGCGTTGAGGACAACACTTGTTTGAAGGAGAGGGGCATGTTAAGTCCCTATATTAATAGTGTAGCCCTTTATTATGTTAGTGTAGCCCCCCTTATTGTTATTATTGTACCCCTGTAACCCCCATATTGTTATTATTGTGCCCTTACATTATTATTGTTAGGTCGGCTAGGATTACATTGTGGCACCACTAGGATTATATTTTGGCCCCATGGACTCCTATATATACAAGGACGTTTTGTTCATTTGTATCATCCAAGAATTGTTCATTCATGTAATGTATTGGAGGTTACCCCCTCGAAGTGGCTCATTTCTAAGGCATTGATATCTCTCTTCTTCTATTTTTGGATCTGGTTACACAACATTTGGTATCAACGCCTTAGAAAGGACATGATGTCTCTTAAGCACATTTTTTCAAAGGAAATGACATGATGTCTCTCATCGTTGGACCTTGCATCCAACAAATCGTCCAAAGCACATGCAGCTAGAGGACAAAAATTTTGGCGCAAGTGGATCTATGGAGTCCATTATCGATGTGGAAATGGAAGATTCACATGAAGGTGTATTGCAACCACAAAAGACGCCATGGATTTGGCTTGGTAGGCAATGGATTAACTTCTTAATGCAGTAAGTCATGTTCATTTTGTATATGCAAATTTCAGATTGGTATGCATGTATTTCAGTTGAAAATTTTGATGCAAGATCGCATGTAAAAGCAGTTTCAGTTGAAGGAATCTCTTTGTTGTTAAAAAATTTCACCATAGAGGTGTAAAAAGATGAGTATGATACTCACTTATATTGCAGCAATGTATTTTGGTTCATCTCTTAGTCACCCATATGTGTTTGGGATGATGTACTTGTTGGTATTTGAAAAGAAGAGTTGAAGTTGCACATGTACATAGATGTTGTATGTATAATTAGCGAACTTTATATAGTTCATTGTACATGATACATACACAAGTGTTTTTCAAGATGTATCTTGTTGTTAGTCGACTTGTGTTGATTATGTCACACATGTTTATCGACTTGTGTCGATTGTGTTACACATGATTATCGACTTGTGTCGATTGTGTCACACCTGTTTATCGACTTGTGTCGATTGTGTCATACATGTTTATCGACTTGTGTCAGTTGTGTGCACACTTGTTACAGATTTTGTGTGTCAATTGTATAGCACATTTCATTGTCAACTTGTTGTTGATGTCGTATGTTGCACAAGCTACCTTTGGTGTCAATTGGTGTAGAGAACGAAGTGTCAGTGCAAAGCAGTGCAAGATACCATGAGATGGAAAGGCATGCAGGCAAAGTGGGCACAAAGTTTAGCAAGGGTCATTGTTGGTTTCAGAATGGCAGATTGGTATGGCAAGAAAACTTGGTCGGGATTCGGCACAAGTACATGGCTCATTTAGCAAAATTCGCCATGTGAATAGTTGGAAAGTCAGGAAAAATTTTGGAGGCTGAGGAGAATAGGATGTTTTTATTCTCTCATTTTCTATACTACAGTTCAGTTTCATAATTTTAGTGAGATTTTGGGGTCCAAAAGCTTCTCATTTGGGAGGTGTGATCAGGAGCTCAAGTCTGAGCTATGGAAAAACTCAAATTTGAAAGTGTTCAAAATCACTTGCAGCCTGAATGACCGGATAGGCCTCGGAAATACGATCCTGACGCCGCGAACGACACTCAAATCCGACATTGTATGCGAAAGTTATTCAAGTTTGAAAATTCACAATTTCAGGCAAAAGACCAGTTTGACCAGGTTTGACTTCCAAATTTGAAAAATTCAAAAAGGAATATTCCTAGAATATTCCTCAAAATATTCCCTGGAATATTCCACTTGGGCCAATTAAATTTCGACACTTGGCATACAGGTATTTGTCAATGGTTTGACTTTTTGAAATTTTGACCAATTACAGGCTGCCTGGTCGGTGAAATGGTGGTGTGTTAAAATTATTTTGGAAGTCCGCGGGATTGAACTGCCGACCTCACTTCCACAAACAAAGCGCGCTAACCAACTCTTCTATCATATAGTTCTTATCATATATACGAAACCACGTGTATTTGAAGTTTAAAAGAGTTGTCGCCGAAGGGAAAAGGGGCTAACCCGGAGTTCAGAGGTTCAGGGTCGAGAACCAAGGCCTTAAGGCCTAACCGCGATGGGTTAGCCAACATTTTCGGTGCGGATTGCTAGCCACCACATGTGGCCATATGATAAATGTTAATGCCACGTTAATTTATGGCTACGATAACCACCACACCAAACCGCGGAGGGTGCGGACATGTGTCCACCCTAACCGCCCAACACTTAGTGCTACAGTTATCTGACCAGTAGATTTGGAGGAGCGTGCCAAAGTTGGCGGGATGGCCAGTTTTATCGGTGCTAACTCCAGTTCTCCCACATTTACTGGGATTTTTAATTAACATTGGGAAAAATATTGTCTGGAGCATAACTTCTGATTGGGAGAACCTTTTTGGAAGAATTTTTTTTTGATTTCAGGTATTCAGAGCATTCTAAATCCATTGGAATAGGTTTTAGAGCCATTGTATTTGATCTTTAGTCCCTTTTTCTTCAGGGAAGCAATGAGAGCCATGAGGGCCAAGAGAGAGTTGGAGTTGTGTTGAGCTATGGTTAACCATTTGAGGTGAAACAAAAGTCATTTTTGACTATTTTCAGCATTCCAGAGCCATTGAGACATGTTCTAGAGGTAGTAGAGGTGTTCTACAGCCATTTTAGCTTCAGGGAAGCTTTTTGAGCCACTAGGGCCATTTTGGTAATAGAGTTGTATTGGGTTGTACCTTTCTGTTTAAGGTGGACCAAAGACCATTTTCATCTATTTTCCACCTTTTGAAACCAATGGAAGAGGTCTCATAACTATTTGAAGACTTTCAGAGGCCGAAAACCTTAAGGAGAGTTTTCAGGGCCACCAGGGCCATTTTGGGGTTGGAGCTGTTTTGAGTTGTACCTCACCGTTTGAGGTGAAACAAAGATCATTTTCAGCTAATTTCGACCTTATGAACCTATTGAAAGAAGTTTCAGATCTGTTTTCAGACTTCTACAGCCCGAAAATCTACAGAGGAGTTCAAAGAGCCGTCAGGGCCTTATTGAAGAAATCAATGTTTATGGTAATTCTTCATTGTTTAGTGAATTTGGAAAGGCATTCTTAGCTTTTTCATGTCTTCTGAATTAGTATTTGCATTTAGATTTTTTTATTGAGACACTTTTAAAATTATATTAGAATTTGAAAGCATTTTAATACAACAGGACAAGCTAATTTTGGGAGGCTTGATCCAGCAGACGTAGCCCAGGAGGGGTGAACTTCTCATCAAACATTTGTGTCATGTTATGCTGAAGTTATCTTGATGAACATTTATGATTTAATATATCAAACAGAAAATTAAATCAACTTTCCTTCACACATAAGCTCTTATACAATTTCCATAAACACTTTGTTTCAATTGCAAGACATGAATAACAGTTTTCACATATAATTTGATGGAAATTGTGAGTGTTAACTTCTACAAGTTCTAAAGACAAAGTCTGTAAAGGGTCAGGTAGCCTCTGGATCTCATCATTTATCAAAGGTGACATATCCAGTAAATGCCCCTACAATCAATCTTTGGAATAGATCTAAGTAGTTGTTTAATCATCTAGACTTAGAGAATTTTGCACACATTTAATTAATGGAAATGGATACCTTGCACACATTTTCAAGTACTTCCATTTTTAGATCACGGATGCTTGGTTTGACAATGATTTTTAATATGCCTTATTATCAATTCACAGTCACCAAAAATTGAAATACATTGAACTCCCATCCGTTTAGCAACTTGAAGGCTTGAGATTAAGGCCTCATACTCAGCCACATTTTTTGTTGAATCAAATTCTAGTTTAAAAGAGAAAGGCATGAGGTTACCTTCTGGTGATATCAGCAAGAATCCAGCACCTACACCCTCCTTGGAGTAGGCACCATAAAAGTAGCACTTCCAAATATTCCTTTAGTGCGGTGAATTATTTACAACCGTTGAAGAGAGTTGCTTCCCTATGTCTTCAGCAAATTTTGCATCTTCATGCAGCATGAAAAAAGAAAGGTCTTTTGTTTCTTGACTATAAATAAGGGAATTTCCTGCATCTTTCTTGGAGGTATTCTTCACAAACTTTTTTTCCATGTAAAACCTCCTTTCTTCCCCATTAAAAACCAGAATGACAGCAATAAGTGAAATCTAAATTTAGTATACCTCCCAACTTTGCTCCCCAAGATCTTGACAGGAGCATTCCAAACCTGGTTGGGATGCCAGCAACCACTACATCCATGATTGTACTCTTTGCTGGGATTTGTGCCAATGAAACTGCTACATATTTAATTAACCCAACACATTTCACCCTTTTGGAATCAAATGAATACAGATCCCTATAAGGTTTCGTAATTTTCAAGTTAATTTCCTTCATAACAGACAATGGCATGATATTATGGGATGCTCTTGAGTCCATCGTGCAATTATGTAGAGTATAATCATGAAGCAACATAGAAATATAGAAGGGTGGAACAGAGGGATCTATTTCTCCTACATGAGGACCAAAGGTAACCGCTGGCTTTTCTTCTTGTAAGTTCACTGTGTCACTTATGTCTTCCACCTGTGTGAGATTAATAAATTCCGAAATTTCTTTCTTGTAAGTTGGTATTTTGGCTAATTCTAGAAGAGGCCCTTGAATTTTGACCTTCTCCAACTCTTTTGTCAAATTGAAAGCACGAGTTTTCTTAACGCTCTTTTCAGGTTCTTCTTCACTCTTTCTAAAATTTGTTGCTTGTTTGGGTACAGGAACAAATCTCTCCAAGATATTAGTGTTAATTGATTTGTTTTGGGAAGATTCACCCTGCTACACATTTGTTCTATTAAGTGAAATTACAGGTTGTTTCTTATTACTGACCTGTTTCGTAGGGTCCTTTTGTAGTGGATTCACCATTGGAGGAGGAATGGAACCTTGTTGTTCACCTTCATTATCCTGCACTCTAGATCTCTTTCTAGACCTAAAATCATACTTTTTATGTAACTCAGCTTGCATGAAATCTATGAATTTCCTACAATATTCATCCATTTCATATTTATCAAAAGAAACTTCAGCTTCAGCATATTCTCCGGGTTCTGCTTCTATATACAATGGAGCTTGAACCCGGTATTTATCTCTTCTTTCCCTCTGCAAGATTTACAGGGGATGCCTTCTGAATTGAGGGTTAAACCCCCCTCAGTTTTGTGGTACTTTTCTTTGGGAGTTTTTGCTTTCCAAATCCATCTTAGATAGCTTATTAGTCAGATTTTTTATCACCTTTTCCATATCTTCAATTCTTATATCTTGTGATGATTCTTCTTTTGCCTTCCCCTACTCTTGGACTGGCTATTTCCCTTTCTCCTTTCTAGTTGCAGTCATATTAGCTTCAATCTCTAAAGAATTTTTCTGTATCTGCTCAAGAGTAGGGACTCTTCTCTCTCTCAATGTAAAGCTAAAATCAGCTTCAAAAGCCCCAACAAAAACTACCTTTTCTCCTACAGGGGGGGGGCTTCATCTATATAGGTAAACTATTGTACAATTTGTTGAATATTTTTACAAAATCAGAAATGTTTCAATTAGGCTTTCTTTTAATTGCATTAAACTTTGTCAATGAGTAACCATGATATCTCTTCTCTCCCCATCCCTGAGTGAATTGAGTTTCTAACTCTTCCCATTCATTTATGGAATCATTTGGTAAACCTTTGAACCATTTACTAGCCTCTCCACTTAGAGACTGCACAAATAGTCTCATCACAACATCAAGATGTTCTACATTTAAGTTCTCAGCAAAAGTGCAAAACAAGGGTAAATGTTGTTCTGTAGTTACTTCATCTTCTCCAATGAAATGAGGAAGTAATTTCAGGTATTCTTGAGGCATGGCATTCATTGGTTGCAGAATATTTAGTGGTGCATATCTATCCATTAAGAAAGTTGGTGTTGCCATATTAACAACTTGGTTAACTGCTCCTTGGGTGGTTGAGGTTGATGAACCTATTGTGAAAGTGAATGAAGGTGGAGGCAAAACTGATATGGGGGTAGGCTGATGGACAATAGCAGAGGGACCAAAAACCATATTTGGTTGAGCTTGAGTGGAGGTAAAAGAAACAGACTCAAAATAATGTTCTTCTAACTGAGGTTCTTGAAAATAAATGGGTGTGGAAGGGGTATCTTGTTCCAAGAAAGGGAGTTCCTTGGAAATATCTTCAAACAAAGGGTTATGAGAACTGATGCCAGGAGTAGGCAATGCAGGATCAGGTATTGAAGGAGTTTCGAGTTTCTGAGCCTTTTTGGAAACCAATCTTTCTGGATCTGGAAAAGCAAGGACTATCTACTGTGAGGTATCTGACCTCGTGTGAGGCCTTTTGAAAGCCAGAATTTTGAAAATAACAAACACAACCGAATATTTCCTCCTCACTGAACAACCAGAGAAAATAATGTGAAAAACCCAAGGAAAATAAACTTTGTTTCTTCGTCCCTGGCAACGGTGCCAAAAAATGTTGTATATCAAGAAACAATCCCTTAGCTGTGGTAAGGAATCAGCGCTTAAGACATTTTGTAAATGCACGTCACCATTATAATATCAAATGGCCTCTGCTTAACACCTTTGGAATCTAATTATTTAATACACTCAAAAATTTGATATAATGAAAGCCTTCACAATGCCATAAACTACTGATATCCAAATGAAATGAAAAGAAGAACTTTAAAGGAAACTTGAAGTCATATGCTAACAAACAGAATCTATCACTTTTAATTTTCAAGGAAATTCATGGAGAGAGAGGAAACTCGAAATAATATGTTGCAAACACAGGCCCTCTATTACTTTAAAGTTTCATCAGGATTTTGTGAAGAAAGAAGAGATGAGGTGGAGCGCAAATTAAGGTTTTTTAACTCTTACTCATAGATGTAATTAAGATATCGACTGCTACATTACTTCACTTCATTCAAAGAGGAATAAACACAGAGTGAAACTGGAAAGACATATCAACATCAACAGCTGCAAGAAACTTGATCTTCTTTCATTTATTTCTCAGAAAATTCAGTACCAAATTAACAATCCTCTAGAGGTCCAAAACTCGGAACCCCTTTTCTTTATTTCTACCTACTTAAATACATCACAGTGGTTTTTAGCTCCTAAAATTCTAGAAACTATTCAACTACCTAAATTGTTAATATTACTTATGCAATCATACTTGAGAAAAAAAATTAAAACTGGAAATATTGTTCATTTTTTTGAATCTGATGTTGTTGATGCGTCCTCCCGAAGTTTCGAGTTGTCCTTTCAGGTTATGATGCAGCGGCTACATAGGTCTATAACGACGCCTCAGTGCACAACTTGACCCAAATGTCATGCTCCCAATAGGGTTGTTATATGCTCTTCTGCCCAACTCTTCATATGCCCCTATGCTTCAAACACTGTCAATCATATCACCTACTACCCGACTCTGCCTCTTATCCTTTGATCTGCGTCGGGTCACTTACCCGAGTTTTTCTGCCGCGTTCTACCTATATCTTCATAAAATGCTGCATAACCGCATAAGCTAGGACTTGAAATCCTTTAGATTTCATCTTGGAACCACATTGTGTCTGTGCCAAAATCGCACTTCGCATTTCATCGTCTTTAACTTTTCATTAGCGTTTATCTTTTAAAATTTGCGATGTGCGCGATGCAGTCGGGTCCCACCTGGCATCGCACATTGCACTTTGGTGACTTTATCACTTACCCCCCGGGGTGATCCTTTAAAACTTGGGATTCGCGATTTGTGATCAGGCCCCACCGCATCCCATATCGCACTTCGGTGATTATAACACATACCCTTCGCCCTTAACTTTTAAAACTTGCGTTGTGTGGTATGCGGGCCAGGACCACGTCATCTGCCAGGTCACCACCACGTCGTCTGCCACATCATCTTTCCATGTCGCACTTCGCCATTTTGTTGACTTTAACTTTTCCTTTACACTTATCTTTTAAAACTTGTGATGTGTGCTATGCGATCGGGTCCCACCTAGCATCGCGTGTCGCACTTCGGTGACTTTATAACTTACCTCCCACACCTATCCTTTGAAACTTGCGATTTGTGGTTTGCGATGTAATCTCTGCCGTATATCTCTCCGCTCCAATTCTGCACTTTGATCCCGATCATCCGTTTTTCCCTTTGGGCCTCCTCCAAAAATCTTAAGTGTTTAAGGGAAACGCGCCCTTTCTATGCCTTTGGGAAATTAGTTTTTTTGCTCCACTGTGTAACCCTCCTGATCTTATCCAGTGTTCTATTGCATTGGTCCCTCTTGAGCTTGCGAATGAGCCGACTCGACCCTGTTCGTCATGCAATGTTCTGAACGTGCCCATCGGTCCGGCTCTTGAAATGTTCTGCATGTGAATGAGCCTGACTTGACCCACCTTCACATCTCATCACGTAATTTTAATGTACCAATATATAAATCAAAATTATTCTATGACACACAAAATTTTACATTTTCCATCATATAGCTTTGTTGGTGTTTTGAAAAATATTTCAAAAGTAAATTAAAATGAGCCATAATAGGGTCTATTTGAAACTTTTGACTATATATCTATATATATATATATATATATACAACATGTAACATGCCCAAAAGGGTATTCCATACATGAAAATGACTCATTTGACTTGTAGACTCAATGAAAAGCCCTGGAAGCACTCAATGGGTGCTTGAGCATGAAACCCATGCCTCAAGAATGAAAATAATAAATTTATTTTTCTCTTTACATCAAATACATAAAATCATGATTACATATGTCATTATGAATACTAAACCTAGTTACAGATTTCAACACTCCCTCTTAACTAGGGAGGTATTAATAATCCATACAAGGTACTTGGACATTCCCAAACTGAATAATTCTCATAAGAATAGTCGGATTGGTAAGCCATTTCATAAGCTAAATTTCATAGCTTATGCCAGAGAATATCACCATACCAACCAACATTGTCACATATAAATACCTTGACTAAGAACTATATCTCTCCACGATATCATAGCACAATGTTGGTGAGACCAATGAATGATAGACACCATCATCATTGTCTTTCAAGGTACATACCTCACCTCGGTGTTCACAGGGTATGTCCTTTTATGAAAATTCCTAATCTTGGAATAACAGGTCCTCAAGGAATTTCCTCTTCGAATACTCTTACCTATTGGATTCAACATCCTCAACGAGAACGAAATCAATCTCATATGTTTACCCAATCCTCCACTCTTTCTTCACAACATGAAGACAAGAATGATGTTTCTATCTCTCCCTCTCAACTAGGGAAGATATACTCATATTCCTATAAAAGGAATATAACCAAGCTCCCTCTTATCCAAGGACTTGTCAAAGCTCCCTCTTAAGTAGGGACTTGTTTCCAATAGCGACTTTTAGCTCTTTAGTGGAGATCATGGTACTATCAGCTACTTGTAGGGATCCTGCTTTCGATGTCATGAACTTCAATTTATTTCATCATGGATCCATCACCTTATATATTTTTCTTTGTACGGCATCAACCATCCATCACTTTATTTCAATGAATCATAGGGTCGAACCAAATAGTCATTTCAACCTTCTTTTCATCAGAAAGTGATATTCTAGTCCACATCTAGATTTTCTTCATATAGCTACCTTTTCCAAGTCATGTTTATTTCAGGATATTCCATCCATTCCCATTAGAACTAGTTGTAGGTGACATCTACAACTCTCTTTCGGTAGCCCTGTTTCAACCCAACCATATTTTGTTCAAAAATAAAAATGAACATCAAATCAAAGTTAGCTTTTATGATGGCCTTTAATCATGACATTTGTGGCTGCAACATCAACATCTTACACATTCATAAATACATATACAAGACTTTCAATGTCAAGGATCTCCTTCCTTTACATGCTTTATCAAGGTCATCATACCTTCTTCATGGATATGTCATAGCTAATTATTATTGTTTATTGGATGTTGATCACTTATGTGACTATAGTTTTATTTTTCACGAACTCTTCTTCCTTTCTGCACATATTTCTCCCTATTAACTTCTATATTTCCTTCATCTTTTTCAACCACCTCATATTCTAAATGAGGTCGTATTGTATTGGTTTCATCTCATCAATATGTGAACTATTTCAAGGTATACTCCTTCATGCATCTTTCTAAAGGAATATATCCTTCTTAATAAACATGCTCGTGAGATGGAGCATTCAACCATGTTATCTACAACTATATATTGACATGACTTAATCTATCAAATATATACATATCTATTTTCTCCTTTTGGTCATCCAGAATTCCTTTGGCAGTTTCCTTTCTTTGCATGAAAGTACTTTAACCATCTTTACATGTTGCATTCCTTTGTCGCCATACCATCATCCTTAAATAATGTATTCCCCACAAGGTGGAATGTAGGCTATCAGCGAGGCACTTGCTTCTTTCGAGTAGAGGTGAATCTTCTTATAAAGATTTTAGTGAAGGATCTAGATGATCCTCATTCTAAAAATGCTCCTTAATAATGATGTTGTATAATGATCTTTTAATATTTTATCATGCTAGATGAATTTATTCCAACCATATATATACTATTATTTTGGTTGAAATTTTCATGCTTTAAATGAGGTTATCATGAGCTACTTTCTTTCCATCATAATGACTGATACAACCATGTAGACTTCTACTTCAGCTAGCTTCTACAATGATTTCATGAGATATTTCCTTCTTCAATCGTATGCTTCTAATATGATGTAATATTCGAATAAGATGCATCATGTCCTACAATTCTTCCTACCATAATCGTTATCTTTTACAGAACTGAAAAGAACTAAGTGAAGGAAATTATCTTAGTCATAGTAGAAATATTTCACTTAATATTTTGATTTATTCTTTTCGGGCTCTTATGTTTCTTCGGTGATATGGGATTCATTCCTTTCCTTTTTCTTATTGTTGTCCTTCTTGATTTTAGGACAATCTCTCTTGAAATTCCCATGTTCTTGACATCCATAACATTGGATCTTTGAAATATCGATCTTCTTCTTTTTCTGAGGACCAAACTGATGGGCCTCTAAATTAGACATAAATTAAGGCCCATCTAACCTTTCTTAGGCACATAAATTCTATATTAAATCTCTCCTTCTACACTTAATAATGTGTTTTAAGCTTAATACGTTCTTAGGAAGGTTTAGAGATAATTGCATATTTGTGCCTAATATTTTTATTCTTGAAGAATATTGTGAGAATATTGGACAGATTATGAAGATTTAGAGAAGGAGATAATTTAGGGACTTGCACCCTACTAAATGAAGATCAATATTGGAGAATAAAAGAACAAACTATCATGAAATTATTGAGAGATTCTAGAACTCCAATGATTGGGAAAATCTAGGAATGTGTTCCCTGTCATTTAATGCAAATTCCTAGTGTTGGGAACCAAATCCACTATTTGAGGGATTTTGGAGGGGAAAGCTTCCTCCTTTCAAGGATAATTCTTCCCCATAAATATTTATAAGTACCAATTCAAATTGGCCTCTATAGGCATGTATTTTTATTCTTCTCGTGGATAAAACTTGTTGTTTAGCAACTCCATTTCAATTTATTGCAGGGATGTACTTGGATTGATTCAAATAATGTAGTTTGGTGCCATTTTTAACTTCTAAGACTTGGTATATTCCATAATACTCTGAGTCTCCTTGGGCTTGGCCATCCTAGGAGCCTCATATCCCTCTTTCACAATTTCTTTATGTTCTTTTAACTTCGTATTCACATGTATCTCTTATTCTTGTTTTTCTTGTTTCTATATTTAGTATTGATCTTTTTCTTGTTGTAGGATTGAATTGTATGATTGAAGCGAGTTATTTTTCAAGTTATTTACATATTCACAAGCATTATTCATATTTATAATAACTTTGGAAGGTAATATTCATCATTGAGCTACTTGGATTTGGTTACTAGTTCACGGATATAGGATTTCTAGAAGTAACACTGTTACCGATGAAATAGGTAACTGCACTAGTACCTGCTTTTTGGCATAGCAAGAAAAACACCTGATTTTGAAAAGTGGTGATGCAGAATCTTTTTTTTTTTTTTTTTTTTTTTTTTGCTGTGATGCTTTTTATGTCGATTTTGAATAGTGGTGGCATATCATCACCAACGTTTTTTTAGAGGATTGATTTTGACACTATACATTTTCTAATGTCTTATTCTTCCGTGAGATGTTTATTTTTAATTGCATTTATGTACTTGTGTTTTAAAAAGAAAAAAATAATTTATTTTAAAATAAAAATTTGTAATGATATCTTCACTTTTTCACATAGATAAAAAATGAAAAAAGGGTCAATATTATAAATTTTATATTTTCTACAAGTTTATGTATTGCTAATTAATTTTTCAATGCACATAAAATAATTGTTGCTAAAAAACCAATATTTTGAATGATATCACAAAAAAATAGAAATTTTCAATACAAACAGAATGCAAAAAATACACTTTTAGAGACTTTTTGTTAAAAAAAAACATGTTAAATAAACTAATTTTTGGAAAAATATTAACGAAAAAACTTAAGAAAATAGCATTTTATTGAATTTTATGTCAAAAAATAATAGTAATCACATGTTTTTTGCAAAAAATAAGGATTCTTCTCATTAAATATCAAAGTCTAAACATTACAAGTAGAATTGATTAATAGATCTCAAAAATGAGCTTTGTTTGCAAGCATCACTTAAAGATCCTCAACAATATCAACTAATACATGTTCAACATCGTCTAGAACATCATTGATGGCTTCTTTCGCAACATTTTCTACTTCATTTTGGTCATTGTCATCTTCTAATGGATCTTTCATGTTTGTAAATTTTCCAAAGTGTCCCTTTCCAATCATTCCATATAACGGTGGTTGAGGTTCCTTTGTTTTTTTTGCCACACGTGATTCATTAAAATCCCCTTTCCTCAAACCAACTTCTTGCTTTGCATCTGGAAGGAATTCAATAACGTTAATTCTTTGTTGAATAAATTTGCATGGCACTGGGTCTTTCTTAATGGAAATGCAATTTCTTCCTTTTGGTAGGCAACATGCTAGTGTTGTACCTAATCATCAAGTACAAATAAATAAGTAAGAAAATTATTATAAAGACATAAAAAGTAAAAAATAAAATATTTAAATTTAAATTTGTATAATAAAACGTACCTGAACCTGAAAATAGATCCAAAACCCAATCTCCTTCATTTGACGGCGTCGCCCGACCTGCCTCCGGCCCCTGACTAGGTTGAGGGCAATTTTGAGAAACGCCCTCCGCCTAGCCGGGGGCCAGAGGCAGGCTGGGTAGCCCTCGACGGCACCACCCGGTCGGCCTCTGCCCAGCCGGGGGCGATTCTTAGAATCGCCCTTTACCTAGCCAGGGGTGATTCTCATAATCGCCCTCCGCCCAGCCGAGAGCAATTCTCGGAATCGCCCTCCACCTAGCCGGGGGTGATTCTCGAAATCACCCTCCACCCAACCAAGGGCCGGAGGCAGGCCGAGCGGTGCTATCGAGGGCTGCCCGGCCCCCGGCTAGGCAGAGGCAAGCTGGGCAGCCCTTAATGGCGCCACCCAGCTGGCCTCTGGCCCCCGTCTAGGCGAAGGAATATTCTCGGAATCACCCTCCGCCCGGCAGGGGGCCAGAGGCCGGCCGGGCGGCATAGTCGAGGGCTGTCCAGCCTGCCTCCACCCAGCCGCGGGTCGGAGGTAGGCTGGGCAACCCTCGACGATGCCGCCCAGCCTATTTCCAGCCCCCAGCTGGGCGAATGGTGATTCCTAGAATCACCCCCGGCTGGGCGGAGGGCGATTCTGAGAATCACCCTCAGCTGAGCAAAGGGCGATTCCGAGAATCACCCCCGGCTAAGCAGAGGGCGATTCTGAGAATCACCCCCGACTGGACAGAGGGTTATTTCGAGAATCACCCTCCGCCCAGCAAGGGGCCAGAGGTAGGCCGGGCAGCGCTGTCGACGGCTGCCCAGCCTACCTCCTTCCCTCGGCTGGGCGGAGGGTGATTCAGAGGGTGATTCTCGGAATCGCCCTTTGCCCAGCCGGGGGTGATTCTCGGAATCGCCCTCCACCTAGCCGGGGGTGATTCTCGGAATCGCCCTCTGCCCAACCACGGCGGATTCTCGGAATCGCCCTCTACCCAACCGGGGGTGATTCTCAGATTCGCCCTCCGCCCAGCCGGGGGTGATTCTCGGAATCACCTTTAGCCCAATCGGGGGTGATTCTCGGAATCGTCCTCCGCCCAGTCGGGGTTGATTCTTGGAATCGCCCTCTGCCCAACCGGGGGCCGAAGGCAAGCCGAGCGGCACCGTCGAGGGCTACCCAGCCTACCTCCGACCCGCAGCTGGGTGGAGGGCGATTCCAAGAATCACCCCCGGCTGGGCGGAGGGATATTCCGAGAATCACCCCTGGCTGGGCGGAGGGTGATTCCGAGAATCACCCCTGGCTGGGCGAAGGGTTATTCCAAGAATCATCCCCGACTGGGTGGAGGGCGATTCCGAGAATCATCCCCGGCTGGGCGAAGGGCGATTCCGAGAATCACCCCCGGCTGGGCAGAGGGCGATTCCGAGAATCACCCTCCACCTAGCCAGGGGTGATTCTCAGAATCGCCATCCGCCTAGCCGGGGGCCAGAGGCCAATCGAGCGGCGCCGTCAAGGGCTGCTTAGCCTGCCTTCGGCCCCCGGCAGGTGGCAAATTAATTTTTATTTTATTTTATTTTTTTCAAACACAAACTATTTAAAAATTTTAATTTGTATTTTAAACAAAAACTATTATAATAAAAAAAATGTATTGTTTAAAAAAAAAAAAACTATTCAATTAAAATTTTAAAATACAAAAAAGCAATAAAAACAAATTAAAAAATATGTTCAAAAAAATAAACAAACAAATAAAAAATATATATATTTTTTAATTTTAATTTTTTTAAATTAAAAAAAATTATTTTTTAAAATATATAAAAAAAACAATAAAAAAATATTTAAAATATAAACAAACATATATAAGAAGATTTTAATTTTAATTTTTTATTTTTTATTTTCTTAAAACGAAACAATTATAATTTAAAATATAGAAAAACAATAAAAAAATTAAAAAATATGTTTTTATATATAAAAAAACAAATATATGAATAATAAATTTTTCATTTACTTGTTCATTTTTAAAAATTGTTTAAGTCATATAATTTCTCCATAATTTCATGGTTCAAGTATCTTGAAAACTTAAGATTTAAAAACTTGAGATTTACAACTTGTCATTAAGCTTTTTATGCGCTACGAAATTTTATCTTTAATGTTATGGTTTAAAATAATTACAATTTTATGGTTGTTTAGAGTCAAGATATTTTATGTTTAACATGGATAAAAATTGTTCAAAATGATAAGCCCTTCAGACATGATTTTGTTTATATTTAACATCATTTATCAAAAAATTTAGAATTTTACGATTTTTCAATGTCCTAATATGTTGTCTTTAATTCCATTGTTAAAATGTGTCAAAAGTGTGACACAATGTTTTTTTTGTTATTCCGGCATCAACTCGTTTTGTTTTGAGGGTGTTTTTTCAATCATTTTTTTAAGAAACAATTTCGTTTTTAGCATAATTTTATAAAAAAGTGAAATTTGACCTTGAGGAAAAAACAAATGCGTTCTGGAATACACACTTTTTGTTTTTGGGTCGTGTCTTCATGCTTTTTGAGTCTTTTGGGCTATAGTTCCCGTTTTGAGGTAATAGTTCATGTTTCATCAGTAGCATTGTTAAGTGCCTTGTAGCGAAGTAGTAGTAATTTTCTGCTATTTTTTAGAATGGGTTAGTGACCTTAATTTGAGTTGATTCCACTTTTATTAGGTCATAAAAAAACTCAAATTAATAAAAAAATTTACCCCATTGCATTTTCACTTGATTAGGTTAGGCATTTGATAGGTTAACTAGCTCACTAGTTCTTGAATTTCCAGTTTTCAAAGTAGTAATTTTCTGTTACTTTTATTACGTGTGAAAAATGGTATTTTGGAGTGATTCAACTTGGAATAGAGACTTAAAAAATTCTAATTAATAACGCAAATTTTCCCATCCCATTTTCATTTGATTTACTTAGTCATTCGATGAGTTATCTCCTAAACATGACTTCCTGTAGCAAAAATAGAACTTCCTGTAGCACTCTTGTAGCACGTGTAAACTTGACCATATTTGCTCCCAAAGCTTGGCTTTTGTCTCTTAGGCTTGAATCATGACCCCTAGAATCTAAAACCATGATTGAGGAAGAATAAAAACAACTTATTACAAGAATTTTTACAAAGTATATTAGGATTATTTATTTGAATTCATGCTCTTAGGATTTCAATTACAAATTGTTGTTCGTGCCTAGGATTAATTTCTTTTCAAAGCAACACTTCCATTTCTGCAATTATTTTAGGTTTTTATTTCATGACATTCACTCCATTACATCAAATCAGAAAAATAAGGACACATTGTGTGTTGCACATATATTTTCGATACCTCTTAAGTTTGTATGAACCCCGGGTTGATAATTAAAGTTGGTAGCCTTAGGGGTTCCAACATTCTTGTTATAATACTGAGGCTCGTCACAAAATTTCTGAACTTTCCTTTTCTCCTAGCCATGGCAGCAAATACTTGAACTTGTTCATTTGATCCCACATCATTTTTTTCCTTCATGTTTCTTCAATCTTACATAATAACCATAGTTCACTGAATGGGGTGGCTTCCTTCTTTCCATAGATGCTTGATACAAAGTTTCCCCATTCATCAAGTAGTGTATTAAGCACAACGGTGGTCATTTATTTGTCAAAAATTATTTCCTCTAACTCTTGTAGTTGGTCTCTTATTTTTGACACCCTCATAATATATGAGGTTATCCCTTCTTCCTTTGGTACCTTCATCTTGTATAACTCAATTCTCAAATATATAACTTCTCTTGCAGTGAAAACGAAGAAAAATTCTACCATCTTCTCATATATTATTTTTGAATTTTCTAGCTTTGCTACATAAGGAATGAGGGAATCCTTGATTGATTCTATAAGTATTCTTTGAGCCCTTATTTCCCATTTCATATATTTTACTAGAGATTGAGCTTCGTATTTTGGTGGTTTAGTGATTGAACCCTTATCATGTCCAATGACTTCATTTTCTATGAGGATCAAATATTTCCTCTTCTTCCATGCAAGGAAATTTGATGACCCAAGCATTTTATTTCCTTGTAAAATGAACTCATTTTGATAGTAGATTCATACATAGATATAAAAGTACTTACTTTTCAATTGAATATGCTTATTTGATGATGATATGTTCAACTTGATGCCTTTCTTGATTTTTATTATAGTTTATGATGATTGATTCCTTGAAGATGATAATACTTCTTCTTCTAGAGATGTATTTATTCAAATATGATTGATATGTGATCCTTGATTCAAAGAGAGGGAGATCACCTTGATTCCTTTGATGATGATGGAAATGCTTCTTCCTGCTTCCCTTTGATGTGGAGACTACAAGATGCTTCAGTGTGTAGTCCTTTCTTTGAGTGGAGGTAGGGTCCTTGAGGTATTCTCCTTGATCCTTGAGATGTGATGAATGGTCCTTTGATGTTTCTTGTGATGTGATCCTTTTGATGAGATGGGTATTCTTGCTTGATGATTCTTAGATAATTTCTTCAAGATGATGTGAAGACTAGTCCTTATTTATGGTTTGATGTCCTCTTTGATGTCTTTACTTTATTCATATTCCTTTTGATGGTCCTTCTTCAAGATTTATTTCCTTCTTTTCATATTTACCTTAGTTCTGATACCATGTTGAGAAATCCAGGGGCATATATATTAGGTGATTTCTCTAACTTTGATAACTTCTTGTAATGTATTTTTACTTAAATTTATTATCTTCTTATTTTCTTGTTTAGAATTAGTTTTCTTATCATCAAACAAATACCAAACAATAAAGAACAATGATACAAGAGGAAAAAAGATATAATCTATCGTCCATGGCCAAAACCTCTCCTATTGATAGGAAAACCCCCAAGAACTTTTTTCTTCTTATAGAACTTAAAATGACGAATTCCAAGACCTAAGACCCTTGTAAAAGTCCCTTCCAAGACCAAGTCAATACTCCCTCCTTGATGATCTTTCCTTCCAATAACTTTGACTCCAACTATTTCTAAAAATTCAACCCCTAGCAACTTCTTCTGCAATTTCGACCTCCAACAACTTCTTCTGCAACTTCGACTGCCAACAGCTTCTTCTATAATTTTGTCCCCCAGCAGCTTCTTCTGCAACTTCAACCTTGTTAAATTTGGAAACTATGGAAAAATTCCACCTTGGACAGCTCAAATTTTGGAGATGATTATTACATTGAAAACTTATTTTCGAGAGCACCAAAATTGACCTAAAGTTCACCAAATTTGGATAAGGAAAAATATTTATTTATTTAAAATAAATTATACAAGACATGACCTTATTAAGGCGGGAAAATTGAAATTTTGAAATTCAAATTTTCCTCTAAGTGTCAAGGTCGGCTTCCCCTCCATAAGGACAAGTTGTCATATATATATATATATATATATATATATATATATATATATATATATATATATATATATAGGCATCCTCCATCCTCATTTGGATCATCCAAGGAGGAATCACATCAAGATATATCATGCTAAAATATGCACAGGACTGAGGTAGCGGGACGAAGGCAAGAAGATGGGTATTTTGGCATTTTGTTGTGGAATATTCTATTGAGGCCACACATTTCTAGGTGTGTAAGGCTAGTTTTGTGGGCAGTTAGTAGTGTATTTGTCTTCTATTCTGGGCTAGAGGGATTCTGTGTATTACATAAATGAGTGATGCCTTTTTTGGAGGGTCGAGAGACCTAATGAAGGCCTACTATCCTAGATGCGACCACATAGAGATCAATGAATGTCAATGGAGGATTATTTCCCTTTGAAATCGGGCTCAGACCTCTTGTTATAGCATGATTGTAGGCTATAGGATGCCTTGAAGAAGCTCCCAAGGTTAAACAGTGTGTGGAGAAGCTCTAGACGGAACAATGAAGAGGGGTACCCATTTTGGAAGGGAACCACAGTTTTGGAGAAGTATTTAGGGTTGCTGGTGTGCCATAACCAAAGCTCAAAGCTGTACAAAACCCAAGGACAGAAAGGTAGGCCTTATCCAGACCTAGCTTCAGGAAGGTACCTAAAATAACATGCCAAAATTACTATTGGGTCATTTACTTGTTTAGGGCAGCAATATTGGATTTACAAAATTGGAAATTCACATTGAATTTAAGTTATTGTACTCTCTCTTTCTACAGATCATTTGATATTAATAATAAGAATATTTGATCAAGGGTTTTCCCCAACTTGGGGGTTTTCCCTGGCTTGAGCCATATACTTGTGTTCTCTTGTCTTCTGTAATCATCCATGTTCTTTCTTCAGTGACTGTTATATGATTATGATTAATATGATTGCTAATGGATTAATGGGAAAATGGTTTAATGAATTATCTGACCTAAGAAAATAACATGTTAACTCAAAAATTAACATGGTATCATATCCAGAAGAAGTCAAGCCCAAGAAAGAGCTAGATCAATCGCTGGAAGATGCGTTGATAATTTTGTGTGGTCTCCTTCCTCATCAAGATCAGTCATATAATTTTGGATGATGGATTTTATGAGGCAAATTTCGCTCTATGGCATCTTCGCTTGAGAGAGTGTATTTGCATGGCTTGGAACAAGGGCCTATTTTCACATGACAGTGTCACAAGATCTTACCTTCACTTATGGTTTCATGGTTATCTCTACATCATAGTCATATATCTATGTTGAATGATGAAATTTTCGCATTATCTAAATTCATCATTGATAAGGTTCTCACACTCACAAGATTATGTATGGTCACACTCTTTTATCATCACTTGAGTCTATATACATAAATGAGTCTTTGTATAGATGGGTCCCGGAACTTATAGATACACTTGATCTCGCACAACAATCTCTATATGTATGGTTTCAGACAATAGTATCTATGTTTATGCCTTCCTCAAATAATGCTACAGAATTGTATGTATAGGATCTCAGTATAGTACAATACGTGTATGGCATCATCACTATAGAACAATATATTTGATCTTGCTATAATACAATGTGTGTGTGTGTGTGTGTGTGTGTGTGTGTGTGTGTGTGTGTGCGATGATTTATACATGGTCTCGATGTCACCAAGGCATTAAATGGTTGATCTTGACATCACTCTGTAGTATATCTCTACACTACATGTATGATGGTCTCATAGTATCAACTAAGGCATCACAAT
Organism: Pinus albicaulis; assembly: GCA_034641835.2. NCBI lineage: Eukaryota > Viridiplantae > Streptophyta > Pinopsida > Pinales > Pinaceae > Pinus > Pinus albicaulis. Next base: position 1,434,714,152 of record CM076580.1, read on the forward strand.
CATATGGCATAGTTATGGAGTGTTATGGCATTCGAATTTTTCCTAATCTCTCAAGCCCTAATAGCAAGCATTGATGATAATATTGATGATGAAACTTGATCAAAAACAAAGTTGTGAACGAGCTTTTGATATTTGTATCATATACTTTTCATCTTAGTTGAACACTTAAACTAATAGAAGGAGAAGAATAATTTTGGGATTAAGCAGTCCACATCATAAAGAAGTCAGAAACATCAGAATCCCTATTAAAGTAGGGCTTGGATCCCTATTTTTCATTTTTGAGGATGTCACTCTATTTGATCCACTAATCTTGGTACATGTTTATATTTTAAGCATGCATCACAAGGTGCGTGTTTTCAAGTCTTTGAATTTTTAGTCCTGAGACTGTTGTGATCACATCAAGGTTGTGTCACAATGAGCCCAAAGTTGGAGCCACCTTTGAATCCCAAGAAAACTTCATTGTGGTATAATTTGATTAAAGCTTCCTGGAATATAATTTATGGCCCTCATAGAAGAATCAAGTCTGAAATCAACTTTGCATAGAATCTGGAAGTTCGGTTCAAATGATTTCCTCCAGCATAGTTTGTAGCAGCCTATCAATAAATATATATGCAACTCTCCATTCATTATTCCTAAGTACATAAGAGATAAAAAAATTATTTGTATTCAAATGATCCAGAGTATATCGACACTATGGTGAAATGCTGGACAGTGGACGACATACTTTAAATTATAGCTTCAACACTTAGATCAAGCAGATATTTGTGAATCAATGTATGCAGGACAAAACTGTATCATAGCCCATTTGAAAATGTTCCAAGAAAATCTCCAGTCTGTTGCCTCAAGGAAAGGTATTTTCCTAAATAACAGTATACATGACCTCGAAGGTATTATTGGAAGTAAACCAGCTTGACACATTAGTATTCTCATAATATCAATAGTAATTATTGCTTGGAATATCTAAGTTCTACAATGACTGATTTTTTTTTCATCATCTCCATGATTCAATATGTCCTATCAATTAGCTAGAACTTTTTTGAATTGAATAGAGGATAGTTGAAAACATGTCTTCACCTGTATACTTAGTTCTTATATGCACTAGATAGTGTAGTACCTTTGACTTTGGCATCTTGGATAAGAGGTGAAGTACCTGTTGAGAAATTAGGGATTTTATTACAATTCCTCTTTCTTGATAATTACTTGTGATTTCGTTATGCTTCCTTGACTTAGATCTTATCTTCGTTAGATTATTATGCCCGTCATCAAGTTAATTATCAAAAACACAAGAGACACAATATTTAGGCTTTCAAGCCAAGGCCAAAACCTCTCCCTCTTGGAGAGGAAAACCCTATAGTAATTCTTCTTATAGATCTTCAATTGACAAGTACCAAGACCATGACAAAGACCCTTGACACTAGTATACCTCCAAGACCTCTATCACTGCTCTTATTTTATCCTTAGGTTGATCTTCCTTTTTTTGCATGGTTGTGCACCACACTTCTAGGTCTCCTTATTTCTACAACCCTAGACTAAATTTTAGCCTCCTTATTGCTACAACCGAAGACTAGATTGTGGAGAATTTCTCTTGTTGTGATAGGCTTATACCTCCCTGAAGTGAATTCGAACATTGGTAGCCAAATATAGATATCTCTTTCACTTTTATTATATTCTTCCTTACTGCCTTCTTCACGTTGTGTATATTACTGATCTTATGCAAGAATATGAACTCAATTACAGAGGCTAGCACTGCCTCTCCTCCGCATTGATCACAGTCTTCTTATAACTCCTCACAATGTCCTTTTCCTTGCTATCAAGGCACCCCTTTTACGCACTGTATTCTTTGATTGTCTTATCTCATTAGACCGAGACCTTCATACTATATTTCAGATATATGACACAAACCTTGACCGAGATCACTAGCTGAAAATAGAGAACCCTTATTTCTCGTTGAATTGTCCATTTCCTTCCCACCAAAACACAAACCCTATCTCACACTTGATTGTAGACCTTATTCGAAATTTTGTGAACTAAATGAGGCCACAATCCACTCTTATATAGGGATTGTATCCCATGTCCTAGGTGGTGAGCCTTGGTATTGCACCAAGAGTGTTGCAACTCCCAAGGGTTGCCCTACTTTACTTTATCAACCCAGGGTTCGTACAAACTTTGAGGTGACAGCGCTATATACACAGTAGATGCATTCTGTTCATGTCATCCTCTTCCACTCTACGAAAGGGTGCTACTTCTAGGGGTTTTCAGTGAAGTCTGTCACACTTCAATGAAACTAAACTAAACTGCAGAAAGGAAATGACAAAAATGGAACTAATTTAATGTGTAGGAAATAAATGACTGTAAGAAACTAAATTAAATTGTTGAAAAGAAATTACAGGAAGTAAACTAATTTAATTTTCAGAAAACAAATAGCAGAAAGGAAATTAATCCTAAACCACATTTAACATGGTCAAACGGCTAAATGCACTCTACTCATCCTATGATCTATCTACCATGCTTCTATCCATGTAACTAGGCTATCCATGACTTAATTCTAATTAAAAAGAGTTAATTTTCATCTTGGAGAGAAGAAAAGGGCTAAAAGAGGCTAATGGGTGGTTTAACACATGAAACGAGGTTTGGAAGCTGAAAGAGGGGGTTAAACCCTTATAAAAATTTATGATAGCGTGAGAAATGACTTTGGAGCGGACATAACTCAAAAATGCAATGGCAGAATGCGATGGAGGACAAATGTTACGATGTGCGATGTCGCAATCGCAACTTCAAAAGTTTAAAGGGATAGCGGTAAGGATTAACAAGAATGAACTAAGTTGTGCGAAGTGAAAAGTGCGACAAGTGACGTGTCAGGTCGCGAATCGCAATCCCGCAAGTTTAAAAGAATAGCAGTAAGGATTAACAAGAATGAACTAAAATGTGCGAAGTGCGATTGGCAACGCGGTAAAATTTGCGGGCTGCGATCTGCAATGTGGTAAGTTCTGCGAAGTGTGAAGTGCGATGAGTGACGTGGCAGATATATCGCATCGACAGAATGAGCGGTAAGCACTATGCAAAGAGTTAAACTGTGCGATTTACGATTTCGCAATATCGTAATCGCAAGAACGAGCGGTAAGTGTGGTTGAGATTCGACAAGATGAAGATCCTAGTGAAAATTAAGCACCTATACTAGGTGGGGCCCAAAGGCTATTTTTAGGTGTATGTATATTTTTAGAATAGTGAGAAAATTATATTTATAGAGGGAGTCTATTTATATATGGTTGAGAAAATTCTATTTATAGATGAGGTTCTATTTTTAGATGCATGTGCGAAGTCTATTTATAGATCGCACGTCTAAAAATAGAATGAATGTCAATTATCATTATCTCTTAATAATAATTGTACAATAAATATTAATCTATTCTCTTGAAGCACTTGATTTTAGTTAACTAATGTGGCAAACCAGTTAGCTGAAGGAATTTCGAGTTCTAAGGTTGGTTGGTGGGACATGCAAGTGGACCTAGTTGTAACTGAGTGATTCAAAGTTGTAATAGAGTTGGATGTGTAGTTATGTGAGATGTAAAGTAGTTTAACTCACTTAAGCGAGTTAAACTCAGCTGTGCTAGTTGTAACTAAAGATACACTAGTGAGAGATAAATGAATTAAATACTAAATTAATTCACATGGATTGATCTCACATGCAACTAAAGATTTACTATTGTAACTACATGCATGTCAAATCCAGTGGAGACCCAGTTGAGAGATAGGTGAAAGGGACAGTTTGATTATCAGTTGTGACATTAGTGGGTGCACTCATGCAGCCACACACACATTGGAGATGCCGATGAGGATTGCGCAGTCAAGGCAAGGCAGGATCTCATTCATTCAGGGATTGTGATCAGTAGGTATTGCACAGTGGAGGCAGGCTATCGGGAGGCAGTAAATTGGCGCATGTATTTGCCAATTTTTGTATGAAAGTTTGAGACAATTGTATATTGTACTAAGAGCTATTGGATTAGATTTTTTTATGATATTGTTTCATGATCCATGATATATACATAATATATGATAGTGGGGTTTTTAGCTTTATGCTTTCCCGATAAAAACATTTGTGTTATGTGTGATTGATCTTTCTTCATGTGTTTGCAATTGGCGATTAAATTTCAGCAAAGATTTTAGTAGAAGGATTTTATATTTAACAGTGGCATATAATTGTTAGATCAGGAGAATCTAGGAAATACATAATTGTATTAAAATTTCTAATGGTATCGGAGCAAAGAAGATTGCAATATTGAAGCAGTAGCTAAGTTTTTTGGTGGAAATAATTCGAATTTGTTGTAAGAATTTCTTGGTGCGATAGTTGAGTAAACATCGAAATGGCTTTTAATGGTTTGTGGCTAGAGTATGCACTCGAATGCAACTCGAACTACATTGCATGGAAGGATAGGATGGAAGCGGTGATTGAAGATAATGGCTTGAAGGAATTCATCGAAAATGATGTTCCTAAGCCCACTTTGATAGATGCTGCATTACTTGACTCCTGGCAAAAGAAAGTAGCCAAGACGAGAAGGATTCTGTTGGAAGGCGTGCGAGACCATACTGTCTCAAGCCTTCATGGGAAAGCCACTCCATTTTCTATGTGGAAGGCTTTGATGGATCTTTTCCAAAGTAGCAGTGACCATAGGAAATTGGTGTTGAAGGATAAACTCAGAAATATCAAGATGGAGAAGGGCGACAATATTCCTAAGTATCTCACAAAGTTTTTCCAATGTCAGGATGAACTAGGGAGTGTGGGAATCACAATTTCTAATGATGATTTTGTGAGCTTGGCTCTCTTGGGACTTCCTAAGAGTTGGCACAGTTATCAAGACTCTATCAACGGACAAGAAAAACTGCCAGATTGGGAACGACTGTGGTCGGATCTAGTGTAGGAGGAGTTCAGGTGGAACACCAGAGATGGATCTTCATCAAAGCATGATGATTAAGAGGATTTTGCTTTGGCTGCCAAGGCAAGGAAAGGTAAGGGGAAGAAATCCCATTCAAAATCTAAGTCTAAAGGCAAGAAGCTGGATTTTTCCAAGGTGAAGTGTTTTCACTGTCACGAACATGAGTGTCTCACCACTAACTGCCCATTGAAAAAGAAGAACAAGAGGGTTGCTTGAGCTGCAGCTGGTGAGGCCCTCGCCTCACAATTTGAACTTGATTTCTATTTGATCGCATGCTTTGTTTCAAGCACAATGGGATTGATGTGGTAACTTGATAGTGGTTCTTCCTTCCACATGACGGGAGATAAGGAGCTTTTTAGTGACTTGGAGGAGAAATATCTCCAAATTCATATAGAGATGGGTGACGATAGACGATACATTGTGACCGACATTGGTACCATTAACTTTGAGAGGGAGTCAGGTAAATCATTTCAATTGAAAGATGTTATTCATGTTCCAGGTCTGAAGAAAAACTTGGTCTCAGTCACGATGTTGGAGGACAGAGGTTATGACATTGTTTTCAGTGATGGAAAATATTTCCTACGACATAAAACAACGGGTCAAGCCAAGAGGATAGGGATTCGAGTTAAGAAACTCTACAAGTTGGATGTAGAAGGTTGTGCTGCAATGATGGGCAAGGCAGAAAAAGTGGTGAGCCGGAATGAGGGCGAATTATGGCACAGGAGATTGGACCATCGTCATCATGGAGCTTTGAAATTCATGCAGCAAATATCTACTGGACTTCCAATGGGAACACTTGCTTAGTTAGATCAGTGCAAGGGTTGCACCATGGGGAAGTATGCAAAGTCCACCTTTCATGAAAAGGAAAACTGTGCTTCGGTGATCCTGGAGAGAGTTCACACAGACATGTGTGGACCATTCTCGGTTGCTTCAACAAAAAAACATAGGTATTATGTTATTTTTGTTTATTAATTTTCTCGTAAATGTTGGATCTTCTTCATGCAGAAGAAGGATCAAACATTCTCAAAGTTCTATGAGTTTAAGGCATTGGTTGAGAAAGAGTCGAGGAATCAAGTGAAGGCTTTGTGGAGCGATAATGGTGGAGAATACATCTCGAACAAATTCAAAGACTTATGTAGCAAAGAATGAATTCGAAGAGAACTCATAGCGCCTCATAACCCACAGCAAAATGGGGTCGCGAAGAGGAAGAAAAGAATGACCGTGAGTGCGGCACGAGCTATGTTCCATGATCAGGGCCTACCAATGCATTTGTGGGAAGAAGCATGAAACACTGTGGTTTATGTGGAAAACCACTGTCCTCATAGAGTACTTGGCATGAGTACACCTGAAGAAGCTTTTACTATTAAGAAACTGGATGTTTCTCACTTTAAGATTTTTGGCTCATATGTTTATGTGCATGTGACCAAGAATGCTAGGAAGAAGCTGGAAACGACGGCTGAAGTTGGGATATTTGTGGGGTACACTGAAACACCCCATAATTATCGTGTGTATTTTCCAAACAGTCGAATGATTGTGGTCTGATGCGATATAAAATTCAATGAGGAGAAATCCATGAAGTTGTCGCTTGAGAGGGAGCTAAACTTACATGTGGAGGAGGAACTTTGGGTTCCCAAAGATGAGTCTCTAGATGTTGATAAACCACATGAGGAGGTTCATGGAGTGGATTCCACTCACGTGGAGCCAAACATCAGAAATGGCAGAAGGCATACCACAGAATCTAAGAGGTTGAAGCTTGATGCGGCACAGAATGTAGGAGTCCCTACTTCAAAACGCAAATAGAGACAGCCTCCTGACCAATTCACTGGATACATGACTCTCATGAGCAAATGTATTGTGACTGAGCCATCTTCCTTTCAGGAAGCAGTGTAGGAGCCCACATGGGTAGATGCAATGGTGGAGGAGTATGACTCCATTGTCAGAAACAGTGCTTGGGAAATTTTTCCAAGGCCAGTTGATAAATCAATGATAGGTTCAAGATGGATCTACAAGGTAAAGCAATCTATTGATGGGAGTGTTGAGAAATAAAAGGCCAGATTTTTGGCCTGGGGCTTCTCACAGATCGAGGGGATTGATTACGAAGAAACCTTTGCATCGGTCGCATGGTATTCTTCCATAAGGACCATTCTTGCTCTCTCAGCGCAGATGGGTTGGCACATTCATTAGATGGATTGGAATATTGTGTTTTTTAATGGGATCATTGAGGAAGAAGTGTACATTGAGTAGCCTGAAGGATTTGAGATCTTCAGCAGCGAGCCACATGTGTGCAGACTCAAAAGAGCGTTGTATGGGTTGAAGCAAGCACCCCGTGCTTGGTACGCTCAAATCAACAGCTATTTCACTAGACTTGTCTTCACCAAGAGTGAGGCAGATGCAAATCTATACCAAATTGTGGTGGAGGGTAATATTTTAATCATTTTTATTTATTTTGATGATTTAATACTGACTGGTGATGAGCAGTTGATACATTCATGCAAGGAGGACCTTGCAAAGGAGTTTGAGATGAAGGATATGCGCCTCCTTCATTATTTCCTTGGATTGGAAATATGGCAGCGAGATGGTGAAATTTTTGTGTCCCAAGGAAAGTATGCAAGGGAGATACTGGGTAAGATTCACATGGAGGGCTGCAAACCCATGGATACTCCTCTTCCAGGAAACTGGAGGAAAGAGGATGCTACATCACGAGAGGTAGTGGATTCTATTGTTTATCGACAGTTAGTGGGTTCACTAATGTATTTAGTAAATACAAGACCGGACATATGCTATGCGGTGAACCAGCTTATTCAAGCGATGGTTAAGCCTACCAAGCTCTTTTAGAAGGTGGGCAAGCATGTCCTAAGATATCTCAGGGGCACATATGAGTATGGCTTATGGTACATACAGACGAATGAGGTGAAGTTGCATGGCTTCACAGATGCAGATTGGGCAGGCAACCCAACGGAAAGAAATATCACATCAGGAGGGGTCTTCCGTATTGGATCTACAGTTGTTTCTTGGTACAGCAGGAAATAGAGATATTTGGCACTCAGTTTAGCGGAAGCGGAATACATGGTAGCAAGTCAAGCTGCATGTGAGGCTATCTGGATGAGAAAGATCCTAGTTGGTTTGTTTGGCTCTCATTTAGATCCTACAGTGATTCATTGTGATAATCAGAGTTGCATTAAAATCTCGATTAATCCTCTATTTCATGATAGATCTAAGCATATAGATATCTGGTATCATCATATCAAAGATTGTGTGCAGCGGAAGGTCATGTTGCTTTACTACATTCCTATGGAAGATCAAGATGCAGGTATTCTGATGAAGGCGCTCACCAGGAGAAAATTCGAATACCATAAAGACAGGAATGGGGTGAAGGATAATCCCTTTCTTGTTGAGAGGGAGTGTTGAGATTCAACAAGATGATGATCCTAGTGAAAATTAAGCACCTACACTAGGTGGGGTCCGCAGGCTATTTTTAAGTGTATGTCTATTTTTAGAATGGTGAGAAAATTCTATTTATAGATGAGGTTCTATTTTTAGATGCATGTGTGAAGTCTATTTATAGATCGCATGTCTAAAAATATAATGCATGTTGATTAATATTATCTCTTAATAATAATTGGACAATAAATATTAAACTATTCTCTTGAAGCACTTGATTTCAGTTAACTGATGTGGCAAACCAGTTAGCTGAAGGAATTTTGAGTTCTAAGGTTGGTTGGTGGGACATGAAAGTGGACTTAGTTGTAACTTAGTGATTCGAAGCTGTAACAGAGCTGGATGTGTAGTTATGTGAGTTGTAAAGTAGTTTAACTCAGTTGTGCTAGTTGTAACTAAAGATACACTAGTGAGAGATCAGTGAATTAAATATTAATTCACGTGGAGTGATATCACATGCAACTAAAGATTTACTACTATTAACTCCATGCATGTCAGATCCAATGGAGACCCAGTTGAGAGATAGGTGAAAGGGATAGTTTGACTATCAGTTGTGACATTAGTGGGTGCACTCATGCAACCACACACACATTGGAGATGCCAATGAGTATTGCGCAATCAATTCAAGGAAGTATCTCATTCATTCAGGGATTGTGATTAGCAGGGATTGCGCAGTGGAGGCAGGTTGTCAGGAGGCAGTAAATTGGCGCATGTATTTTCCCATTTTTGTATGACAGTGTGAGACGATTGTATATTGTACTGAGAGCTCTTGGATTAGAGTTTTGTATGAGATTGTTTCATGATCCATGATATATACATAATATAGGATAGTGGGGTTTTTAGCTTTATTCTTTCCCCATAAAAAAATATGTGTTATGTTTGATTGATATTTCTTCATGTGTTTGCAATTGGCGATTAAATTTTCGCAAATATTTTAGTAGAAAGATTTTTTATTTAACAATGGTATATAATTGTTAGATCAGAAGAATCCAGGCAATACATAATTGCATTAAAATTTCTAGAAGTTTTAAGGGTAAAAGCTAAAGGATGTGAAGTGCAATTTGTGATGGCGACGTGGCGGTGGGACCGACAACAGGTGCAATTTCGCAATATCGCAATCGCAAGAACCAGTGGTAAGTGTTAAGGGAGAAAAGGTAAACAGTGCAAAGTGTGATTTGCAATTTCACAATATCACAATCGCAAAGAACGAGAGGTAAGTGTTAAAGGTAAAAGACAAATGTTGCAATTTGCGAAGTGCAACCTACGGTGGTGGGAGACTCAAGGAGCAAAGGCAGAGGTCAGGTTTTCAGTGGTTTGAATGGTTTTTCACATGTTTTTCATAAAAAGGGTAAGGCAGCCGTGAACGGAGAAAAACAAATAAATAAGCCTCGAAGGGCTTAAGTGTGTTAGGAAAAAGGGTAAGTACAACGTCAAAATGAGAAGAAAAGGAGGGGAGTGGAGGTGTAAGAGCAGTGCTCAGAGGTGTAACACACCTGTGGATTCATGCATGGGAAACATACAGAAATACATGATAAAACAATGAAATAGGGACTCAGACTTGGTAATGCAATTTATTCCCGAAACTCAAACAAAAAGAAATTTTGGCCTATGGGAAGGTCTACCCTGCTCGAACTCTACTGATAGAGATGAGAGTGGGAAGCTTGACCACATATTTTGGGTTTTTTCCTCTATTTTACTATGCATAAGCAATTAAAAAATACAGAAGCAAAAAAACTAAACAGCAATGAAACTTATCAGAAGTAGATCTAACTTAAATGGCAGAAGAAAAACTAGCTAAACGATAGAAAGGAGGTAGAGAAGTTGAGGCACATGGGTTGGGCCCTAACCCACAAGCCCAGCTCTCTGGAACTAGAGAAATAGAAATTCATTTGAATACTCATTTCATTAAGAATATAGTATTATTATATCCCGAAAGTCTTAACAGCAAAAGCCTAATAGCTTGCAGAAAAAGTTCTGAATGGAACTGAAGAATGAAATGGAATCGACTAAAATCAACCCACTGGCTAGCTAACTAACTCCTTCCTAGCTCTAGCTCTGCTCTATTTATTCTACAGGGCAGCTACCAACAGCTCCCTTGAAAATGGTGATTGAGTCCACTTTGACTCCAAGTAAACATAGATTGAGTGCCCTTCGTCTTCAGTTTCTTTCCTGCCTCTTGGAATTCGATTTGTTGGAGACTCCAAGTGAAGTATGGCTTGAGTGCACTTGGTCTTGAGTTGCTTGGCTGCCTATGGAATTCGAATTGCTAGAGGGGGATCTCATGAGGATCCTTTGGCTACCTTTGAGAGTTAAGGAGGGTGGAAAATCCCCTTGAATCTATCCAAGATTTTTCCCTAATTTCTTGATGTTGTGCTCATTTATTCTCCAACTCTTGTCTTCCAGTGGTAGGGAGCAAGTCCCTAAATCATCTCCTTCTCCAAATCTATATAATCTGCCAAATATTCTCACAATATTCTAAAGAAATAACCAATATTAGGAAAAAATATGCAACTGCCTTTAATCCTTCCTAAGAACATATTAAAGCATAAGAAAACATTATTAAGTGCATTAGGAGAGATTTAATATATCCTTTTATGTGCATAAGAGAGGTATATGGGCCTAAGAAAGGTTAGATGGGCCTTAATTTATGTCTAATTTAGAGGCCCATCACTAGGCCGACATGATCAGCTGATTGTAGGCCAACTTTATCAAGGAGACTTCCAACATATTCTAAGCCAATTTCAAGAGGTTAGTTGACAAGGTCTTGGAGTATACTTATTACATCAATAATGTTTCCTTTTACAAGTGTAACATTACTTCATATTCATTACTTTTAATTATATTTATGACAAGACAACAAACTCCTAAAGACATCAAGAAGAAGTCTTTGACCTATGATAAAAACTCCTTAATCATGAAACCCATCAGTCAAGCATTACAAAATAAAATTTATTATCTTTGTATCTTCATTACATAAAACCATAATTACAAGTCATTATTAAGACCAAATTCAACACTCCCTCTTAACTAGGGAAGTATTCATAATGGTACATGGTCACTCTCAATATGAAGAATATCATAAGAATAATCGGATTGGTAATAGCATCTGTATAACATCATATCAACGAGAATTTTCATAGTGAAAGGCCTTGACTAATATCTCCATCTCTCCATGAGACCATGAGCTCCAATGTTGGCGAGACCAATAACTTATAGACGCCTTCATCATTGTCTCTCTTGGATCATACCCCACCCGGGTGCACTTAGGGTATGTCCACTAGGACTATTCTTATCTTGGATTCCCAATACTCAAAGAATATTGTTCCTCTATTAATACTATTGTCTTAGATGCCCTAATACATCCTCAAATAATATCATATTCTAGATCATTATGTAATCCTCCATTTCGAGGTGAAACCAGAATGATGTGTCTATCTCTCCCTCTCAACTAGGGAGGACATATTCCACAAGGGAATGTAATAATTCCTATACAAGTAATGTGCCTAAGCTCCCTCTCGGCTTAGGAATTATAAAGTTTATTCCAAGTGAGAAACTTATTACCAGGCTCCCTCTTAATCAGGGACCTGCAGCGGCAACGATGGAACACCCAGCTTCTCATGAAGACTCATTCCTTCAATGTCATGAAGTTCTCCATTGTTGAGGAGCCTTCATCTTTGGGATCTCTTCATAGGGCACATATCATCCATCAATTTCATCCACAAGTCATTTCTTCATTCTGTGAGAAAGTGATCCATCAATCTTCTCATCTGGACTAGCTTCATGTCATGTTGATTTCCTTCGAACCATATTTCTTCCAAGGATCTTTCATCCTGCCATATGTTTATCAACTGTGGAAGACATATACTTCTCTTTGGTAGCCATGCATAAGCTTATCAAAATATTATATAAATATGAACCTTTAAATCAAAAGTTACCTTAGTGATGATCTTCCATCATGAAATCTTCTTGTAGGAATCGGCATCCCTTGTATAGATTGACACATCTCCTAAAGATATGAATTATCAAGGGTCTTCATATTTTCCAGACTTCTATCAGAGTCTACATATCTTCCCAAGAGATTTCCTAGACAAGTCTTCTTGGTTTCCTTGGATGTTGACTTCCTCTTATCATGGTTTCATTCCTCACAATCTCTTTCTTTCTCCACACAATTTTATTTCATTCCCGGGAGCTTCAATATGTAGTTCCTTGATTTTGTACAACCACCTAATATTGCATATGAGGACATATTATGTTGATTTCATCTGGTGTGGATCATGCCTTTTGGAAACTTGTGCATCAAAGGATATTATATTTTCCTTTGATCAAAATTCTAAAGATAGAAGTATACTACCTGCAACCATATGACATGACTTCATAGCATCCAGTGTAAGCATAAATATACATGTACGTCATCTCTTTTCCCTTTGATTCATATTGCAGCATTTTTCCTTAGAATGAAAATTTTTCATTCCCTTGACCTGCTTTATCTCATCATGACCTAATCCTAGAATTATGCAAGATAGAATACTCAATGAAACCTTTTTCTTTCTTTCTAACTAGTGAATCCAAAGAGGACTCCATTATAAAATGTCAGCACCTATTTCCATATTGATTAATTAATGATGAACCTTGATCTAGATGACTTCCTTCTATAAATGTTATTTTCGGTGAGGTTCCTAGGAGCCACTTATTTCTTAACATTGTTGTCACATACATGTGTTTAAGACATCCTCCTATAATGAGTGCTCCTCCTTCAATGCTTCCATCATGATGCCAATTCTAAAGTGATGCATCTATCTAATATATAATGCTTCCTAACATACTATTTTACAATTGATAAATACCTCTTAAATAGGATGATGATCTTAATCATAATAGAGATCTCTCACTTCTTCTTTCTTAGGTTTCTTCGAATCAGGTTCTTCCATTTGGGCCGACGACATGGGCTTCTTCCTTTTTCCTCTTGTCCCTTTTAGATTTGGGACAATCCTTTTTATAGTCCCCAATTTCATTTCATCCATAGTATCTTATCTTTTCCATATATATCTTTCTATTTTGAGGACCAAATTTACCAAATATTCCCTTCCTCCTTGACATGTGAGCATAGGCTTGATTTTCTTCATTTAATCTTGTATAAATTTTAGCTTTTAATCTTGTCTCTTCTATTTTACATAGAGACCATAGATCTTGGAATGGTGTTGCTTATCTCTTCCCATAGATGCTTGAAGTGAATTTTCCCCATCCCTCTGGTAGAGCATTCAACACCACTGTATTCATTTCTCTATCATTCATTAATTCTCCCAATTCATGCAGTTGATCTCATTATTTCGGAAATATTCATAAAATATGAAGTTATTCGTTCCTCTCTTGAAAACTTCAACTTGTATAGTTTTTGTCTTAGAGATATCACTTCTCCTGCATTACTCACAGAGAAAGCTCCACCAATTTGTTATATATTTCTTTTGAAGTTTATATTTTTTATATATACGGGATAAGTGAGTCCTTTATGGATTCTATAAGAATCCTTCGGGCTCTTATGTCTCCCTTCATGTATTTGGCATGTACTTGAGTATATTATTTTGAAGTTCTAGTTGATGACCCTTTGATATAGTCCATGACTTCATTCTCGATACGATTTAGATCTGTCCTTTTCTTCCATGCAAGAAAGTTTGAAGACCTAGACAATTTGTTGCTTTCCTTGCCGAAAGTCATTTTGACATATTCAGATGAAGTCATCAAGATACTTACTTGAGTAGATGATTTTCTTCTTCTACTAGATTCCTTGTTGATGATGATGTAGATAGTAGCAGGATCTCCCTATTAGATATACTTCTTCAATAGTGGTGCCAAGAGGTAGATCACCTTGGATCCTTGATGATGATGATGATCGAGGATGGCTTGATGATGGGTCTAACAAATTTGACTTGGCTTCAATCACAAGATAGCTTTATATTCTTTGAAGATAAATATCACCTCCTTGATATTGCTTTTTCTTTTGAAAGGACCTTGATGTATAAGTTATTTAAGTAAGGTCTTTGGTCTTCTTTAGATGGCTTGAGGGTTTGACCAACTCCTTGCAAACTACTCCTTGAATGAAGGTTCTCTTCCTTGAATCTAGGGTTTTGAATTTTCAATGTAGATCCCTTATCTTATTAATTTCTTGAAAACTGATCTTTAACCTTATTTATGTAGCTTGATCCTTGTGTCTTCTTGCTAAACTTCCCTTTATTGTCTTCAACACCTTAGCTCTGATACCATGTTGAGAAATTAGGGCTTTTATTAGAAATTATGTCTCTTAATAATTACTTTTTATTTCGTTATGCTTCCTTGACTTAGATATTATCTTTGTTAGATTATTATGTATTTCATCAAGCTAATTATCAAAAACACAAGAGACACAATATTTTGGCTTTCAAGCCAAGGCCAAAACCTCTCCCTCTTGGAGAGGAAAATCCGATAGTAATTCTTCTTATAGATCTGCAATTGACAAGTACCAAGACCGTGACAAAGACTCTTGACACTAGTATACCTCGAAGACCTCTGTCACTGCGCTTCTTTTCTCCTTTGGTTGATCTTCATTTTTCTACACTGCTATGCATCACACTTCTAGGTCTCCTTATTGCTACAACCCTAGACTAAATTTCTTCCTCCTTATTGCTACAACCGAAGACTAGTGTTTGCGGACTTTCTCCTGCTGCGATAGGCCTCATCCTCCCTGAAGTGAATCTGAATATCTCTTTCACTGTGATGATCTTCTTCCTTAATTCCTTCTTCACAATGTGTATATCACTGAGCTTATGTGAGAATATGAACTCAATGATAGAGGCTAGCACTGCCTCTCCTCCGCATTGATCACAGTATCCTTATCACTCCTTGCAATTCCCTTTTCCTTGTTGTCAAGACACCCCTTTTACGCATTATATTCTTTGTTGGTCTGAGCTCCTTAGACCAAGACCTTCATACTATAGTTCGGATATATGACACAAAACTTGAACAAGATCACTAGCTCAAAACAGAGAACCCTGCTTTCTCGATGAACTATCCCTTTCCTTCACACCAAAACACAAACCCTATCTCGCACTTGATTGCAGACCTTATCCAAAATTTTGTGAACTAAATGAGGCCGCAATCCACTCTTATATAGGGACTATTTCCCATGTCCTAGGTTGACATGATCAACTGAGTGTAGGCCAACTCTATCAAGGAGAATTCCAACATATTCTAAGCCGACTTCAATAGGTTAGTTGACAAGGTCTTGGAGTATATTTATTACATCAATAATGCATCCTTTTATAAGTGTAACATTACTTCATATTCATGACTTATAATTATATTTATGACAAGACGACAAACTGCTAAAGACATCAAGAAGAAGTCTTTGACCTATAATAAAAACTCCTTGCTCATGAAACCCATGATGAGGCAAGAATTACAAAATGAAATTTATTATCTTTGTCTCTTCATTACATAAAACCATAATTACAAGTCATTATGAAGACCAAACCTAGTTACACTTTTCAATAGTACCTTAGTGGCCATCTTTCTTGAAGAACAAAAACCTGGAATCCCACTACAGGCCTTCGGCCATGAAGTACAGAAGCGGATGTGATAGAAAATATTTCTATTCATAGATGGAGGTGTGAATTTTACTCAACCTTTGATAGACCCTTACCATCTGGTGGGTGAATCTATACCCGAATATTTGGAGGAATACAAATAAAAGGGTTGGACAAATTACGAAATATTTTATTCTGTCGATGTGGCTTTAGTAGATATTTTTCAAGCCATCACCATTATTTTTATAAGCTTTTCCGAGAAAAGGAGACAGTTGCAGTGATATTTTCCTTTCTCTTTGATGATGTGATTGAACATGAGCAGTAGTTGATGGTAGCCTTCCTCCAGCCTTTTTCAACCATATCATTGAAATATCTTCTAGGAGGATCAAAGGGAGTAAAAGTATTTCAGAAAATTGGGAAAAGCTATGTGTTAGCTCCTCTTCATGTAAAAATGATCTAATGGATTAATAAATCCTCTTTCCCAATGATTATTTCAAGAAGGTTGTTCATGTCAAAGGTCATAAGGTCTAATAACCAGTTGCATATGACTCGATGGGCAAGGTTTATTTTCCAATATTCAGAGGGAGCTATGATTCAGAGGGATTTGATTTGTTCCTTAGATTTAAGGTCTAATATAATGGAGAAGTTGTTGATCCAGACATATTGTAGGTGCTCTGAGGTACACTATCAAAAATTGTTGAATAGTTGTATGGTGAATAGTAATATGCTATAATTCACCTTATTTCATGACTGAAAGACTGAATTTAGGAAGCTTCATTGAGGCTGAATGTATAAATAAATAAGCATGGATTACTCTGAAGCCATTTGAGTTATCTCTTCACTGAGCCATTTGAGCAAACCTTTGTTGTATATTGCATAATAGGATTCCTAGAATCTATTGTTTTACATGTTGACACCAAATACCACTTTATATGGTACAAAAAAGGACATTCGTGTTTAATGGCATGGTGAGCAGGTTTCCTGATGAACACTGTGAACTCTGGAAAGAAAATTTTAGGCTTTTAGTCTCCCTAAGTAAGAGGGACTAAGATCATTTAAATGTTTTATTCATCAATATATGCAAGAAGAATAGGATCGCTAAGTGCTACCAAGACGTTTGTTGTAAATCAATATGTTTGTTGTATATACATCTATATGTTGTTGAATGTAGCTATAAGGCTCCCATTGATCTAGTCTTGGTTTTCAGAAAGCAAATTGGCACTATTCCCTATATGAAGGGACATCTGGTTAAGATTAAACATTGAGCACTGGGATCTCTTGGGGGCTTGGGGTACTTCTTGAGCTATGAGTGACCATAGGGTGAGTGGTTCACCTTCCCCTATAGGTGTGCGGTGTACAAGGTGAGTGGTTCACCTTCCTCTATGACAGATGGCATGTGTGTAGGGTGAGTGGTTCACCTTCCCATACGATTGATAACACATGTGTGTAGAGTGAGTGGCTCACCTTCCCCAACTATTGATGACATATGCATAATATGAGTGGTTCACCTTCTCCTATGGAATATGAGTAGGATGATTTGTTCACCTTCTCCTGCAGGTACCTCAGTGAGAGATGCATATAGGCATTTGTTGGCATGTCAGTGGGATGTGGTTCATCCTTTCCCCACACGTAGGATGCTCATTGCCTATGATTGATGGTTGACATGTCAGTGGGATGTGATTCATCCTTTCCCCACATGTAGGATCCTTCCTATGATTGATGGTTGTGACTTATGTTTGTAGGATGTTGTTTATCCTTTCCCTACATGTGGTTGTGACTTGTGTTTGTAGGATGTGATTTATCCTTTCCCTACGTGTGGATGTGACATGTGTTTGTAGGATGTGGTTTCTCCTTTCCCTACATGTGTTGTGAGCAGGATATGATATA
This sequence comes from Pinus albicaulis, assembly GCA_034641835.2. Classification (NCBI taxonomy): domain Eukaryota; kingdom Viridiplantae; phylum Streptophyta; class Pinopsida; order Pinales; family Pinaceae; genus Pinus; species Pinus albicaulis. Next base: position 1,434,731,964 of record CM076580.1, read on the forward strand.
TTCTTTCCCTACTGGTGTTAGGATATTCTGACACATAGGAAATAATTAAGAATAACTTATTCTAGTGTAGAGTTAGGTAAAGTGTGTGTCTTTACCATGTACATTTGTAACTTATAATCTGACGATCACGATTTGTAGTGATCCGATGGTTATCTCTCTCCTCGGTATTAACAACACTTGATCCGTGGCTTAACACCCGATTGGTCCATGATCTCTATTTAAAGAGCATGGAGGGTCATTTGTCTGGTAACCGTTTATGAGAGAAACATATGTAGCTTTTCTTTTTATATTAATAAATTTCCTGAAGTGGCCGCACTGGCTCAGGTCGTGGACTGTTTCCCTCTTTGAGGGTTTTAACCATGTGATTATACTGGTGTACTGATTTGTGATCTATTTGTGAGTGGTGACCTTTGGTTCTTGATCTAAGGAACTTACCCTGTAAATTCCTACATGGTGTTCCTACTGTTGGAGTTCCAGTGTTTTGGCCAGATTGGCAATACCAAAAGACCAGAAAACATCAAAGGCCCTAGGATCTAGCCCTCCTGGACCCGGAGAGGGATCTCTCCAATAAAGCAAATAATGATGGATCTTTGAAAGCTCAAAAAGAGGTATCAGGCTAGGTATGAAGCACAAAGGGTGGTTTTAAAATGATTTGGTTGGTTGTTGGGTTGAGTCAGAGATCATTAACAGAGAAGGTAATGGAAGGAAAGGAGCAAAGCAGTAGGATGTTTCGGCAGAAGAGGATAGGTTAGGAATGTTCCATCCATTGGGCTATGGATTCATGAAAGGATATTACTTGCAAAACAACTAGCCAAGGCTTTCAGAGGGCAAGTCATCTATACTAAAGGATCTTTAAAGTAGATGGTGAAATGGGAACATTAAGGAAAGAAAGGAAAGACACAAAGGGCAGCTTGAGATCAGACCAGAGGTCATCTAAATCCAAATCTGCTTCAACATACTCTCGAAAGGAAAAACACTTAAGATTAAAACACAAAACTAGGCCTAAGTTCGGAGAAGGACTTCAATCTGTTGGAAAAGGACCCCAGTGGACAAGGCTCATACTAAATCCCTGGTATCCCAATTCTTCCAGCTCAAACCCAACAAGAAAAACTAAGCAACAAACCTCGAATTCACACATCAGCTAGCAGCGAATAACAGCTACTACACTGGTTAAATTACATGAATTTTCTCTAAGATTCACTATCAGCAAAAAAAAATTAAGGATAAGAAGAGCATTAGGCATTAAGGTACCAAACAGGGGTATATCCTAAGCCTTATTTACTGATTCTTATCAGAGAATAAATGGACAGCATGAATAATGTAATAAAACAATGCAATAAGAGAAACATCACCCGTAATATAGACCAGGATCCTGTGAAATTTGCTTGATTAATTGATGTGCAAAACCAGTCACATACACTGAGCTCAATTGCTGATACAGTCCAAACTTTCTCCTCCCAGCCTACAACATTACAAACTACTCAGCTACTCTCCCCAGAATTGTTCTAACAGTCCAACGAATCCCTACAACTGCAACTACAACAACAACAACAATAATATGTTCTTTGAGGGTTCTTATAGGAGATTGGATAGCAGGAGTAGATGATGTGCATTAAATTGATTCATTAAGACAGAGTGGAGGAAGTTTCCACACCCACTCTGCTTAATAGCTCTATGCTATACTTTGTAGTTTGATTCGTAGTCTCTGTCAGGTCGATGTTTGACCATCAGATGTGTTCTTTAAAGTCCTTTATGGTTGTAAGGTGCTCTGTTCTGTATTCTGAAGCAAGTAAGGTGACTGAAGGTCTTCTGGATTTCCATTCCTCCATTATTGTTGTCCTGACAGTCTTTGGAAGCTTTCTGTCAGAGAAATGGCCTTTGGGAGCTCAGGGAGGCATGGAGACTTCTATCGAAGGTGTACTGTCTGAGAAAATGTATTGCTGACATATACACAGATATGGTTTGTTTCATGTGCATTAGTCTTCAAATTGCGTCTTCATCCTTTTAATAAAGATTAAAACATTTAATCTTCAATTTCGGGCTTTAACACCTTTAATCCCTGCTGCTGATACACTTCAATGCTACTGTAATGGAATCTCTGTGCTCTAAATCACAGTGGCTGTGATTATGGAAAACAGAGTAAATTCATCACTCTTTGAAACCTTGCACAATAAAATAAACCAATAAAACAATCCAGGGAGTGGCGGAAGGAATGTTGTGGAGGCCTGCGAAATGGTGGCGCAACTGTGGAAACAGTGGTTGTAGTGGAGGAATGGTGAAAAACAGTGGGCAACTGATATGCTGGGGGTCTGGTTCGGAATAGGTCGTAGACCGTTGGATGGGATGCAACAATCGTGATCAATGGACAGGATTTGATGCTGGAGGTGTTAGCAAGAAGTTAAGCGGAGAAATAATAATTAGTGTAAAGCCCAGAGTTTTAAGGTTCGGGAAAATACAAAGGAAATGGATCAAATGAATGGAGTCGGGCCTTTAATGGTGGGACTCGGTCACGGGCAGAGGGTGATTTAATATGGACCGTCAGATCTCAGGAGGAGATCGACGGTTGCGATGATCCGATGCAATGCTGGGGTCGCGCGATGAACAAAATGTGAATGGGGTGCGAGATGCATTGTGGACCATTGATCTAGATCAACGGACGGCTGAGATTAACTGATGGAGGTTGTGGGGACAAAAGGAGGAAGGTGGTTTTAGGGAGGAAAACCATCGATATCACGTTGCAGAAAAACGGTTTTTAAAATCCACCCGAAAAACGCGATATACGTCGCTAGGCGACACGTGGCCTTTAAAAACCGCTTATATCGCGTAACTCTCAAGCGATAAAACTAGGACATTAAAATCATGCGATATGCACGCTGGCCATTAGATCTGGAGTGGAGAGATCGGACAGTAGAGGATGGAGCACGATGAGGGGAGATGCGCGGTCAGTTAAACATTGAAAATTCAAAGGCGGGTTTAATCCTGACCGTCAGATCTACAGAGATTCAACGGTTGCGATTGGATCGGGGATGAACAATCAGGAACACAGGGGTGGAAAGAGGAGTAATCTGGACCGTTAGATCAAGTGGGATGGACGGCTAGGATCCAATCGGGGCACGCCAATCGGGAGGACCAACGATACGGGCTTGGGCGATTGCGATGGTGCGATTGAGTGACCACCATCCGATCTGGAGACAGATCGACAGCTCTCATGTAATCAGAAAGTGATAGGAGAGAGGAACAGGTGCACTGCAGGATAAGCGCTGACTGTCAAATATTTTAAAAGATCAACGGCTCAGATCGTGGTGGGGGTCTACAGAGTAAAAGACCTCGCATCGGGGAGAAAAGGAAAAACAAAGAAAATGTACTCCCGTGTTTCTTCCGATTGCGATTAGCGCCCAGGCCTTTAGCACTTGGTCTCAAGCACAGGGCATATGGTGGGGAAGTGGTCAAGGGGGCTGGCCGAAAGGGGCTAAGCCTGTTATATGAAAAACGAGTATTTTGGCCTAATTTCAATGCATTTAAGGCCAAAGGAGGCATTCGGTAAAGGGAATAAGGGTTTTTTAAGCCAAACAAAGGTATTTGAAAGGTTTAAAAGGGGATTTAGGATGATTAAAGGGGTAAGTGGGGAGTTATAAGGGGAGAAAGGTGATGAAAACAGAGGTTTAATGGGGGTGAAATAAGGGAAAATGAAGGCCTTTTGGGCATTCTCTTCACAGAAACAGAGAGGCTTTTAATCTGGAAACAGCAGTGAGGATTTATCAAAGGACAAAGGCACATGGAGACTTCAAGGATGATGTGTTTTCAGAGGAAATGCATTTCTTGAAGGCTCAAAAAAAAATTTAGCCCCCTGTTTGCTTGTCAAAAAATTCATAGGGGGCTAACACCTACATCGCTGATCTTTAGCCTGTTTAGCTTCGGAGAAGCTTTTTGAGCCACCAGGGCCATTTTGGGTTTGGAGCTGTGTTGAGCTATGGTTAACCATTTGAGGTGAACCAAAAGTCATTTTCGACTATTTTCAGCATTTCAGAGCCGTTGGAACAGGTTTTAGTTCTGTCTGAAGACTTTAAATTTTGAGCTTTTTCCATGGCTTGGAATTGAGCTCCTGAAATCTCTCAATGGCTTCAGAATGCTGAGAAGATACGAAATCAAAAAAAAAAATCACTCCAAAAGGTTAAGCCTATCAAGATTTATGCTCAAAACAAATTTTGTCCAGTTTGGCCTAAACAAACTCCACTAATTGTGGAGAAACTTCAATTAACCACACTAAAATAGGAGGAATATCCAAGTTTGGTGGCACGTGCCAAAATTAGTGGAACTGTTTGGTGTGACATTAAATTCCAAGCGGAGGGCATGTGACCTCCTCCGCTCTAACCGCCATAAAGACCGCGCATTAACTGTTTTCATAAACACTGCATTTATTTGTGGTAATGTGGCCACATGCCACGGTTATTGTAACCGTTACCTCCGCGGTTAAGGGAAAAGTCTCAGGTCACGGGCTATGGTTCTGTGTATAGGGGGCTGGTCCCCTTTCCGCCCCAACCAAACTTTTAGTCAAATTTAAATATGCGGTGTGGTCCAATATGGTTAAGAACCAACGTATGGCCCAACGGTAAGTCGTGGGCATTCTAAACCGCAAGTCGCGGGTTCAAAACTTGGTGCTACCATAAAATTTTACATAGTCAATATTTCATCGACCAGGGGGCCACGTGGTGCCCTCCGAGCCTACCACGTGGCAGCCCATAATTGGTCCAAACTATAAAAAGTCAAACTTACCAAAAAATCAGTGCCTGCCACATGTCACCGTATAATTGGACCGGATGGAATATTCTAGGGAATATTTTGAGGAATATTCCAAGAATATTCCTTGGAATATTCCTTTTTTTAATTTTTTAAAATTTTGAAGTCAAACCTAGTCAAACTGATTTTTTGGAGGAAATTGTACACTTCAAACCTTCATAACTTTCACATGCAAAGTCGGATTTGAGTGTCATTCACGGCATTAGGATCGTATCGCGAAGGCCTATCGGGTCGTCCAGGTTGTAAGTGCTTTTTAACACTTTCAATTTTGAGCTTCTTCCATGGCTTGGACTTCAGCTCCTGATCACACCTCCCAAATGAGAGGCTTTTGGACCCCAAAATCTCACTGAAATGATGAAACTAAACTGTATTATAGAAAATGAGAGAATATCAACATCCTCTTCTCTTCAGCCTCCAAAAAATTTCCTGACTTGCCAACTGTCCTCATGGCAAATTTCTGTTGAATGAGCCCTGTACTTGTGCCAAATCCCGACCAAGTTTTCTCGCCATACCAATCTACCATACTGAAAACAGCAATGACCCTTGCTGAAAATTGTGCCCTCTTTGCTTGCATGCCTTTCCATCTCATGGAATATTGCACTGCTTTGCATTGACACTTCGTTCTCTGCACCAATCGACACGAAAGACACCTTGTGCAACATGTGACATCAACAACAAGTTGACCTGAAATGTGCTATACAATTCACACAACCATCAATGTAAAAAGTGTGCCCACAATCGACACAAGTCGACAATCATGTGTAAAACGATCAGCACAAGTCGCCAAACATGTGTGACATAATCGACACAAGTCGATAAACAACAAGATACATCTTGACAAACATGTGTATGTATCATGTACAATGAACTATATACAGTTCGCTAATTACACATACAACCTCTATGTACATGTGCAACTTCAACTCTTCTTTTCAAATACCAATAAGTACATCCCCAAAAAAATGTGGGTGACTAAGAGTTGAAACTAAAAGACATTGCTGCAATATAAGTGAGCATCATACTCATCTTTTACACCTCCATGGCGAAATTTTGCAACAACAAAGAAATTTCTTCAACTGAAACTTCTTTTGCATGCAATCTTGCATCAACTTTTCAACTGAAATACATGCATACCAATCTGAAATTTGCATGTACAAAATGAGTAATGACTTACTGCATCAAGAAGTTAATCCACTTCCTACCAAGCCAAATCCATGGCGTCTTTTGCGGTTGCAATACACCTTCATGTGAATCTTCCATTTCCACATCGATAATGGACACTATAGATCCACTTGCACCAAACTTGTTCTCCTCTAGCTGCATGTGCTTTGGACAATTTGTTGGATACAAATTCCAACAATGAGAGACATCATGTCCCTTCCTTTGACAAAATGTGCAACTTTGAAACACTTTCTGAGAAATTTCTCTTTGCCTTTTTTTCTTCCTGTGTGCTTTCTTTTTCAACCAGCATCTTGAAGCAACATGGTTAAATCCACCACAAAATGTGCAACAAAACTTTCTTTCATTTGAACAAGAAAAATTATCATTCTTTGCTGAAACATAATCAAATTGATCATGTGAATAATTATACCTCTTTTTCTGCATGGAATGTCCATCCTTTTTGTCTTCGAAAGACGATGAACTAGTAGAGGAGATAGATTTCTTTTTCAGAGTTTCACCACAGTTCTTGTCTTGAAAACTGATTGAACTTGAAGGCTTGCCATAAGAGACATGTTTACCCTCTACTTGCTACAATGATGCCTTAAAACAATGACAATCATCCTTAGAAAAATTTTGACATATATGCATAGAAGAACTTGTAATAAATGTTCTCTTAAAATTTGCATCACATGCATTCAAGGATTTGGAGTCTTCGCCATTAAACTGCACATAACCAAGACCAACATTCTTGGGTCTCTCCACAACTGCAATAGGGTCAACCATGCCTTGTGCATGCTTGCCCAAACCTTTGCCTTCATGATAGCCCATCTTAAACACTATTTTGGACCCGATTCCCATTGTATGTTTTTCAAAAGAACCAACACACTTTTCAATGGAGGAAATTGAAGACAAGTTGGAATGGTTTACCTCTTCCTCACGCTTGTTCTTGGAAAAATCTTCTTGAGCTTGAAGGAGTTGTTTCTCCATGTCATGCAACCTTTGGAGAATTGCTTCCTTCTCTTCCTGCATGGCTAACAATTGTGCATGAAGCTTAACACTTTCTCTTTGATCCTCAATGAGAATCTGCACCATGTCCTTCACCTTAATGAACTCATTCTTCATGTCATCATTGAAGAATCTCATGAAGGAGGAAACTTCACTTGTAGAAGAAGTTGACATTATGTAAATGGTCAAATTAACAAAAGGAACTTCCAAAGAAAAGTTCTCAAATCTTTCCAACAAATGACAAGCTTTCAACCAAATGTCTTTAAAGACCCCTTCTTATTCAAGCAACCATAAAACACAAACTCCAATAACTTTGTAGCAAACACTAACCAAGTGGGTTTGCTTTCCAAAGATAATCTTGAGGTACTTTGGGATAAGGAAATATCCTACAATTCTTTTTTCCTTTCCAAGACTTAGTTATCAACAACTATCTTTTCAACTCAAGAAAACTCATACAAGCAACCATTTTGCAACCAATAAAACAGTAAGATTGACTGTTTTAACACCTTTTTCACAAAAACAAATGCTCAACATAAGCACAACCAATGCTCAACCTGAGCTCAACCAAGCTTAACCAAAGCTCTGATACTATCTGATCTAAAAATAGAAGCACTTAAAAATGCGTGCAAGGTATCCATTTCCATTCATTTAAATGTGTGCAAAATTCTCCATGTCTTGTTGCATAAAACAACTACTTAGATCTAATCCAGAGATTAACTGTAGGGGAATTTACTGGATATGTCACATTTGATAAAAGGATGAGACCCAGAGGCTACCTGGCCCTTTACAGACTCTGTCTTTAGAATTTGTAGAAGTTAACACTCACAATTTCCATCAAATATATGTGCCAACTGTTATTCATGTCTTGCAATTGAAACAAAGTGTTTATGGAAACTGTATATGAGTTTATGTGTAAAGTCAAGTTAATTTAATTTGTTTTTTAACATATTAAATCAAAAAAATTCAGCAAGATAACTTCAGCATAACATGACACAAATGTTTGATGAGAAATTTACCCCTCCTGGGTTGCGTCTGCTGGGTCAAGCCTCCCAAAATGAGCTTGTCCCCTTGTATTAAAATGCTTTCAAATTCTAATACAAGTTAAAGAGTGTCTCAATAGACAACTATGAATGGAAATACTGATTCAGAAGGTATGAAAAAACTAAGAATGCACTTCCAAATTCACTAAACAGTGAAGAATTACCATATACAGTGATTTCTTCAATAAGGCCCTGACGGCTCTTTGAACTCCTCTGTAGATTTTCTGGCTGTAGAAGTCCTCAAATAGGTCTGAAACCTCTTCCAATGGTTCCAGAAGGTCGAAATTAGCTGAAAATGATCTTTGGTTCACCTCAAACAGAGAGGTACAACTCAAAACAGTGCCAACCCCAAAATGGCCCTAATGTTTCTGAAAAATCTCTTGAAGGTTTTCTGCCTCTGAAAGTCTTCAAACAGAACTGAAACCTATTCCAATGGCTCTGAAATGATGAAAATAGTCGAAAATGACTTTTGGTTCACCTCAAATGGTTAACCACATCTCAACACAGCTCCAAACCCAAAATGGCCCTGGTGGCTCAAAAAGCTTCTCTGAAGCTAAACAGCCTGAAGAATAGCTCCAATGGATCTGAAAACTGTCTCAATGGCTTTATAATGCTGAGAAGATATGAAATCAAAAAATATTTCGCTCCAAAAGGTTGAGCCTATCAAAAGTTATGCTCAAAACAAATTTTGTCCAGTTTGGCCTAAACAAACTCCACTAATTGTGGAGAAACTTCAGTTAACCGCACCAAACTTGGAGATTCCGCCTATTTTAGTGTGGTTAACTGAATTTTCTCCACAATTAGTGGAGTTTTTTTAGGCCAAACTAGACAAAATTTGTTTTGACAATAACGTTTGATAGGCTCAACCTTTTGAAGCGATTTTTTTTTTTTTGTATCTTCTCAGCATTCTGAAGCCATTGAGATAGGTTTCAAAGCCATTGGAGCTGATCTTCAGCCTTTTTAGCTTCGGAGAAGCTTTTTGAGCCACTAGAGCCATTTTGGGTTTGGAGCTATGTTGAGTTGTGGTTAACCATTTGAGGTGAACCAAAAGTCATTTTCGACTATTTTCAGCATTTTAAAGCCATTGGAACAAGTTTCAGTTATGTTTGAAGACTTTCAGAGGCTGAAAACCTTCAGGAGAGTTTTCAGGACCACTAGGGCCATTTTGGGGTTGGATTTGTTTTGAGTTGTACCTTTCTGTTTGAGGTGAACCAAAGATCATTTTCAGCTAATTTCGACCTTCTAAAACCATTAGAAGAGGGTTCAGGCCTATTTGAGGACTTCTACAGCCGGAAAATCTACAGAGGAGTTCAAAGAGCCGTCAGGGCCTTATTGAAGAAGTCATTGTATATGGTAATTCTTCACTCTTTAGTGAATTTGGAAAGGAATTCTTAGCTTTTTCATACCTTATGAATCAGTATTTGCATTTAGATTTGTCTATTGAGACACTCTTTAACTTGTATTAGCATTTGAAAGCATTTTAATACAAGGGGACAAGCTCATTTTGGGAGGCTTGATCCAGCAGACGTAGCCAAAGAGGGGTGAACTGCTCATCAAACATTTGTGTCATGTTATCCTAAAGTTATCTTGCTGAACAATTCTGATTTAATATGTTAAACAACAAATTAAATTAACTTGCCTTTACACATAAACTCTTATACAGTTTCAATAAACACTTTGTTTCAATTGCAAGACATGAATAATAGTTGGCACATATATTTGATGGAAATTGTGAGTGTTAACTTCTACAAGTTCTAAATACAGAGTCTGTAAAGGGCCAGGTAGCCTCTGGATCTCATCCTTTTATCAAAGCTGACATATCCAGTAAATTCCCCTACATTCAATCTCTAGATTAGATCTAAGTAGTTTTTTTATGCAACAAGACATGGAGAATTTTTCACACATTTAAATTAATGGAAATGGATACCTTGCACACATTTTCAAGTACTTCCATTTTCAGATCATCATCCTACCCATGTAGTCTTGGACACATGGGAATAACCTCTCACCTGGACAATGAGTTGGTAAAATTGGATAGGGACCATAGCACTACTGATAGACGCATCGTGTATGTTCGTACTCCCTATGTCTAGGATGAATGACTTTCAACAAACTTGATCACTTGGGATCAAGTCTGATTACAGTTTACATATGGTTTTATGGACTGACTTTTGTCAATGGAGAGTGGTCTTGTGACTCCCTCACTCTCGATCGATTCTTCTTCATTATTCTGATAATTTTTCATCATACTATAGAAGAAATAAGATAAAAATATGGCACGTGAGGCCAGGATAGTTCATGATGAACATATGGCATGATAGACTGCTAGGTGGAATTCTCCCTAGTTGAGAGGGAGTGTTAAATTTGGCAACTAGGGACAAATTCTAGCATTGGACAACTCATATGTTGGATATGATTATTGCATTAAACTCCTCTTTTTGAGAGGACCAAAATCGAGCCAAAGATCACCAAATTTGGATAAGGAAAAATATCTATTTATTTAAAATAAATTATATAAGACATGACCTTATTAAGGTGAGAAATTTGAAAATTTGAAATTCAAATTTGCCTCCCAGTGTCAAGGTCGGCTTCACCGTCATAAATAAAAAATTTCATATATATATATATATATATATATATATATAGGCATCCTCCATCCTCATCAAGATATATCCTTCTAAAATATGTGCAAGACTAAGGCAACAAGACGAAGACAAGAAGAAGGGTCTTTTTCCATCTCTTGAGACAGTTTATGTTGCAAGCTATTCTGTTGTGGAGGCCACACATTTCATAGGTAAGGTTGGTTCTGTGGATATTTAGTAGTGTATTTTTATTTTGTTCTGGGTTGGAGGGATTTTGTGTATCATAAAAATGAGTGAGACCTTGTTTGGAGGCTCGAGAGACCTAATGAAGGCCTACTATCCTAGCCACAACCACATAGAGATCAACACGGGTCAATGGAGGATGATTTCCCTTTGAAATTAGGCTCAGACCTATTGTTGTAGCATGAACGCAAGCTTTAGGATGCCTTGAATAAGATACCAAGGTTAAACAATTTGTGGAGAAGGTCTAGACGGGACAACGAAGAGGGGCAGCCAATTTGGAAGGGAACCACAATTTTTGGAGCAGTAGTTAGGGCTGCTAGTGTGCCCTAACCAAAGCTAAAAGTTCCCTGAACCCACGAAGGTAGGCCCTATCCAGACCTCTCTTAAGGAAGGTTCCTAAAACAACATGCCAAAATTACAATTGGTCCATTTACTTGTTTAGGGCAGCAATATTGGATTTACAAAATTGGCAAGTCATGTTGACTTCAATTTATTATACTCTCTCTTTCTATTGAACATTTGATATTAATAATAAGAATATTTGATCAAGGTTTTTCCCCGTCTTGGGGGTTTTCCCTGGCTTGAGCCATATACTTGTTTTCTCTTGTCTTCGTTTGTCTTCTGCAATCATCCATGTTCTTTCTTCAATGACTATCATATGATTATGATTGATATGATTGCTAATGGATTAATGGGAAAATGTTTTAATTAAGTATATTACCTAAGAAAAGAACATGTTAACTCAAAAATTAGCAGACCCCTAGCATCTTCTTCTACAAAAACCCCAGATTCCACGTGTGAGATAATAATGAATAATTTATTCCTTTCCGTCTTCACTTGAATAGAATTCTCCTTCTTGACTACTCAACCAACAAACTTAGTATTTTTCACACCTGATTTTGGTCTCCTAAGGTAACTGCAATTTCAGCCTTCCTGCTACAAATGATGCCCTATTTTCCTCGCACATGTGAAGGATATTAACCCAAAAACTATCCCAAAACTTCACTTTCTCCTTCTCCTTTTTTAGTTATTTGGTTTACTTTTCTATCCTCTTTTCTTATTAGATTGAACTTCTTGAGAGTTGATTGGATTCTCTTCAAATGAGGTCGAAGTCTTCTTATATATAGACTTCTTTCTAGGTCGAATTGTTGCCTTTAGGCCAACTTGTCAACACATGAAGGCCGAATTTTTCTTTTGATGATAACAAGGTATTGGAGGGTCTATTTGACACTTTTGACTTTATATAAATTTTCTTTACAAGATGTAACATGCCCAAAACGATCTTCCATACATGACAATGACTCAATTGGCTTGTAGACTCAATGACAAGCCCTAGAAGCACTCAATGGGTGCTTGACTTATAAATAAATTTTCATTGAGCATGAAACCCATGGCTCAAGTATGGAAATAATTAATTTATTTTTCTGTTTACAAAAAATACATAAAATCATGATTACATATGTCATTATGAAGACCGAACCTAGTTACATATTTCAATGCCATCCATAATGGTTTAAACTTTCCTTGACCTAAGATATCATGGGCTTGGTCATACACCAAGACTAAATCACCTTCATGAAAGACGATGGTGGACCTTGCAATGAAATTTGTATTTAGAATGTTTTTTGGTCAATTATATGGTTTGCAAAGAAATATAACAATTTTCATTGGTGCAATCTAAAGTTACTATTCTTTTCTCTAAGGGAGTGGTATCAAGGAGGAGTTGGATATATAGATGGAGGGAGGGGATTGAACATTCAATCAATAATATTGCCTCCTTATTGTAGATGATAGGAAAGGGTGTGAACCTAGTGGTAATTTTAGCAGATTTCCTATAAGCCCATAGGGTTGGGAAGAGTATGTGGTGCCAGTTGATTTTTTGTTTCTCCATTATCTGTTGGAGCAAATTTTTAATAATTTAATTTGTAGCCTCAACTTGGACATTCCCATACGTATAGTTGGATGATGATTATTGGTGTTGAAAACATAACATTGAATCTAGATCATTACATATTTCACCTTCAAAGTGTCAAAATGGTTAGAAACTAGTAGTTTAAAGACACCAAATTGAGCAATAACATGATTAAAAATAAATGAGCTATCGTAGCCACAGTATTATTGAATGTTGGCATGGCTTCATCCCATCTAGTAAAGAAATCGATGGCCACAATAACATATTTATGACCTTCAATAGAGGGAGGGTTACACTCCATGATATCAACGCCCCATTTGTAAAATGGACCAATGTTGATAATGGGGTGCAACAAGTCCGAAATGGTCTGCTCCTTATGGGTGTAAAGCTAACAATTTGTTCAATGCTTAACTACTTGAATACAATATATGAAAAAAGTAAGCCAAAAATAACATGTGTGAATGATCTTTTGAGTGATAAACATCCTAAAAAGGTGAACACCACAAGCACCACTATGGTAAGGAATTAATACCTACTCCACCTCATCATGGGTAAGAAAATAACACAATGTATTGACTTCTCAATGATAAATACCATAATCAGTGAGGAGATATCAAGGGATTGAAGGAAAATATGTCATTGATTTCCATGGTACAAATTAGGACCAAATTTATCAGTTTACAGCTAGGTGAGAATGCCACCATACCAGGGGTTGTTGGTAGATATGGTGAACAATGGACATATCAAATATCATCCATCATTGAAGGGTAGGTAATATGCACTACTTGGGAGATCAAAAATAAACTCAGAAAGAGTTAAATCTTTCTTACCCTTGGGATTAATGAAGTTTAATTTAAATTCCTTAAGGATAACAATACAATGGGTATACTTCCATTGATCCCACGATATGTAAATAGAAAGGACATGAGGTTAGAATTCGTAAGAACCTTGATATTGCCAATCAAAATGTAATGACACAACTTCTAGATAGATAAAACAAATAATAAGCCTAATTTATTCTCATGGGTATAGAATAAGGGGTCACGATAGGTCATAATTCACATAATAAATTTCATGCTCACATCCATTGAAGCCATCCTAATATAACACTTTGGCTATAATTAAGGGTGAAGTGAAAATGTAAAGGATAAAATCATTATCAAATTTGGGGGGTCTAATCAACGGTGTTGAGGCAAGGCCATTTTACACATCAATATACTATTGAGCATTATTATCTGATACAAAGGGTACATCATAGCATCGTAAGAATAAGAAACCATTGAGAAATGTTGCCGTCGTCTAGAAAAATTTGGTGCAAGAAACTAGATTTTCCATGTAGGCTCTACAATGGACATCACTTATGAGGGGGGGGTATTTTAGTGATGGTCTGAACCTTAAGGAGGTCAGTAATAATGCCAACCTTTAAAGAAATGAATCCAAAAATCTAACCTGCAAGGACATAGAAGACACAATTTAAAGGGTTCAAATGCATGTTTTTCTTATGAAACTAAAATAATATGGTGCACAAGTCTTCTAAGTGCTATAATTGTTTTCTTTCAACAATAGGTGAGTTCATTGAGATAGGTCAAAGCAATGTGTACCAAGTAATGAAAACAACATGAAATGGTACACTAGAAAGTGGCTTATAGTGTTTTTCAACCTGAATAGCATAACCTTATATGCAAAGGTACCCCTTGAGTGGTGAAGGTAGTATTGTATTGGCCTTGAGGCCAAATGTGCATCTAGTTATATTATGAGAATTCATCCATGAAATATAGGACCTCGTGGCCTATAGATTCATCAATAATCAAAATGATGATAGGCATTCCATAATTTCCTTTGTGAAAAACCTTATTGAGATCATGGAATTTAATACAAACATGAATAGTGCATTTCTTCTTCATGAATGGGAATTGGTTAGAGAGCCACAATGTGTATATATTCATGTAGATGAATCCTACCTTCTAAAATTTAAATCTTATATTTTATGGTAAGGGCTTTGCCATGGTGAATAGGTCATTGTTTGTTTTAGAGAGGAATGGCATCTAGCCATGTATCAATATGGTGTTCAACAATGGAAGAATCTAGTGTAGGAATCTATAAATGCGACCAAGAAGAAAAATCATGGAATTAGTAGAAAAGAGCTTTGTAATTGGAAACCTAATTAGGAGAATATTTTTCCTAAAGAAGGATATTTTATTTGACACCAAGTGTAACATAAATGTTGACCTTAATGGTAGGTGAAATATTTTCCATATTCACTTCCTTAAATGCAATAGGGTCTAGAATGGGATTCTTAAACCAATTGGTTTTACTATGAGGGATAAAGTCTTTCAATTCGAAAACATATTGGTTAGGGGACTTGGTTTCTATGGTAAAATTAGGAGTGATGATGTATATCATCCCAAGGTAAATCTATAGTGATAAGAGATTGAAGAATGTCTTCATTAAAATGAAAGATGAGGATATGGGAAACTACACTACTAGATGAGGAAGTGGAAGATAGGAAAGTGAACCTCATATCAATGTCATGGGAATGAGAGGTGTGGTTCATCTATGCAACAACTATAGTGGTCGATGCAATACTAATGGATGAAGGATCCACCAATTTTGATACCAAAGCAAAAGATGAGGATAGGGGAACCTACACTACTATATGAGGAAGTGGAAGATAGGAAAGTGAACCTGATATCAATTCCATGGGAATGAGAGGTGTGGTTCACATATGCAACAACTATAGTGGTTGATGCAATACTAGTGGATGAAGGATCCACCAATTTTGAGACCAAATACACATGGCAAATACAAAGGATGCTAAATTGATTTATATTATTAGAAAAAGAGTATTTTCCAATATTTTCAATCCATGGAAGTTGGAAGGTAAAGGATTTTCATGTGTTTTCATCATTTTGAACATTAGGAAGTTTTATTTTTTCCTAAAAAACCCTTTTTTAATTTTAGCATGAGTTCATCTGGTATAGGGGTTGGTTTCTCCTCTAAAAAATAGTCCAAATGATGAAAAATGGAAATGGCATTGTAAATTTGGGGTAGTATAGGACAATGATGAGAATAATGACCATATCGTACAAAGAAAATGTGTGATTTGTAACTAAGGACTTAATATGTTTGAATGATGACTCAAGAAGCATAACATATGTTAGGTAAAACTTGACTTAGTGAAATAGACAAAGTTGCTCGAACGAACAATGGAGGTTTTGAGCACATGGTTTTGGTTACCTATGGTTTTGTGCATTTAATGAAGCCTTTAAAAGGCTTGAATACTTCATTGTAATGTTCCAGATATGTGAGAAATGAAGGCTCACTTGGCCAAGATTTGTCCAAGGGACTAATAGAATACTATGTTAGCTAGTTTTTTCCTCGGATTGGATTTTTTCCAGGATAAATATTGTGTTTATGATTTGTGATTTACTGCTAGTTTTTTTTAATAGCCTCTTAGTAAATTTATATTTCTCTTCAATAATTTTAATATGGTAGCATAGCCATGTTTGAGAACTATTATTGATTGCTTGTGAGAATGTAGTGTACACCTATGTATGTGAGGCTCACTAGTGACTCATTCGAAGATTTTGTTGGGCAAGAGGATAATCATTGATGGATATTATGGTGCTGAGAAATTTCATAAAGAGGAAATGTAGATACAGAACGAGTGCATCAAGGATCTATGATTCCTAAAGCTATGAGGAGAATAATCGTGTGAATTTTTGGTAGCAGTGGTCGATAAAATATTTTTTAATAGGTTGTGGATTGTTCAAAAACCAAGTGCTAGATAGATTAAAGTTTGATTCCCCTTTCTTGATAATTACTTTTGAATGTTAGTTGTCTTCTTATTAATTTATGTTCCCTTCATCAAGTAATTATACTTCAAAGCATAAAGATCACAAAGAACACCAGAAATTAGGCTCCAAGCTACGGCAAAACCCCACTTGGGTGAAAACCCAAAAATCATTTACTTACAGAATCATATCAAAATGAGATATTGTAAATTTATGTAGATGTTATATGCTTGATGCAAATTTACTTTTCACTACAACAATCACATAAACAATCAAGTAAAATGTTGATAGAACATACCAGTGGATCTAAAGAAGACAAACTAGAAACAGAAAAATGTGTTGGTGCATTACGGCAGTCAACAGGATGCTTCAACCAGCAAAGTATCCTTGGTCAGCCAACCCAGCATGTCTCACAGCAACCCTCAAAACAGCCACACGGTCAACTCAAAGTCAGCCCCAGAAAAGTCAATGCTTCCCAGAAAAGTCAACGCAAAACAGCAGCAAACAGTAGCAGCAACAGCAGTAGGACCAGAAGCAACAAAAACAACACCAGTAGCAACAGCAAGTAAAAGTCAATGCAGAATGGTCTACGGTCAACCTTTGACCTCGGTTCTTGTGCCAAAATGTATGGACTTCAGAAATCGAAGTATATGCCAAAAATTAGCTCCTCTGGACCATGCTTTGACCAAAGTCAACGTTGGTCAAACTTGCGTGGAAACCCTAGCTGTAGCAGAATTCTCTTCATTCTTCTTTCCCACGTGTGAACCGTAACTGCCTCCAAGAAGCTCGAACCAATCAAAAGAGGAGAGATGATGTGTAAGGATGAGTTGATAAAATGTCCTCCAACGTTGACTCTATTTATATCAATCACTGAAGTATGTGACACATTTGCTGGGGGTGTAAAACCTTAAGGCCGACCTGCACATATTTTGAAAGTATTAAAAATAAATTCAAAATAAATTTTCTTCTCATCGGATCAAGATGATCTTTATATCGATCTTACACCTCTTCGAAAGAGGAACCCAATAAAAATATTGGTGTCTTTATCTGAGCATCACAACATGGAGTTTGGACCTAGTTGTCCAATTTTAACACTCCCTCTCAACTAGGGAGAACTCCATCCACCTGTGCAATCAAACATCGTGCGTCATCTCGCCGTAAATTTCTTTGCTAGCCTCATTATTTCAGAACAGAAGTGGGTCAGTCACAAAGACATCATTCCCGGTTGACAGATTCAGCCCAAAGGTTCGAAACCTCTATAGGACTCACAAAGAGTCTCATACCAACCCAAAGTTGGTTTACCTGACCTGAAGTCAGTAGGAGGTCTGAAACCTCACTTGGACTCAGGAGAGTCATATATACTAACCCGAAGTTAGTCTCACTGACTCGAAGTCAGTTGGAGTTCTGAAACCTCATATGGACTCAAAGAGTCACATACCAACCCGAAGCTGGTTTATCTAACCCAAGTCAATAGGAGGTCTGAAACCTCACTAGACTTTATCCCAAATCAAGTGGTTGGACACGTGTCATACTAGATAAAGAGTATGACAATCTCTGATGCATCCATCAGTATTTTCTACTAGTCTCTAGCTTTTCCCACCTCATTGGCCAAATGAGAGGTACTTCCCATGAGTCCGGAACTCAGTGGGTAGGATGCATACGGGGCACAGATCATGAGAGGTGAACCTACTCAAATATCATAAAGGTGGGGTAGAAGCACCAAAAGGTTTGGCAAGCCTAGCCCTATGTGTGCTTATAGCTCCGAGGAACTATCCCCAAGGCCCCCCCCAGGGCTCCCAAAGCTCATCGTCCAACAGGACCCTCAGAATAAGGTCGTTCCACGATTCCAAGATTCTCACGAAAGGTTAGGAACATGACCTTCCCCAAGGGCATTGTGATAATATCCATGACCTTCTCATCAGTTCCTATATGATCGAGCCTTACGGCGCCTCGCTGTACCATATCCCGGATAAAGTGGTACCAACCATCAACATGCTTGGATTGTTCGTGGAACATGGGATTCTATGACAAACGAATCCCCCTTTGGTTATCACAAAGGATAATGGTGGCATATAGCACATGCTCGAATAGCTCACTGAAGAGATTTTACAACCAAGTGACTTCACAACAGGCCATACATGTTATAATGAATTCGGCCTCAGCGGTGCTCAAGGCTACCGACTTCAGTTTCTTGCCCGAAGCATATCTACGTGTGAAGCAGCATCCAGATGTGCTCTTGCGATCCACCGCACTGCCAACCCAATCGGCATCAGTATATCCATGGAGTGTCATACTCCTGGAAATGTATCTCAGCCCATGGTCTATCATGCCCCAGAGATATCTCAAGAGTTTCTTGGCACCAACCTAGTGAATGTTATGATCAACCATGTGTTGACTCAAAGTGTTCACTGCACAACATACGCTCGGACAGGTGTTCACTAAGAACATCAAGGCCCCTATGAGTTGAAAATACTTAGTAGGATTTGCTAACACGGGCCCAGCAGCGCTGCCGCTCAACTTCTTAAAGTTGAGCTCCATCGGTGTCGACACAGACTTGCATTCCACCATACCAAATCTTTCCAGAAGCTTCACAATGTATTTTCCTTGAGAAAGGAAAATCTCGCCAGGTCTCTACCAGACCTCCAGGCCTAGGAAATAGTGCATCAGTCCTAGGTCCTTCATCTCGAACTTAGCAGCGAGCTCCCTCCTGCACTGATGAATGAGAGGGTCAACGCCTGTCAGGAAGAGGTCATCCACATACAACACCAGAATGAGAGGCTTCTCCCTGACAACCTTGAAGTAAAGGTTTGGATCAACATTACTATGAGTGAAGCCCAGCTTCATCAGGTAGCTATCTATCCTCTCATACCAATCTTTAGGTGCTTGCTTCAGCCCATAGAGGGCTTTCTTCAACCTGTAGACATGGGTGTCCCGATCCTGGACTTCAAACCCGAGAGGTTGCTCCACATATACCTCTTCCTTTATCACACCATGCAAAAATGCGGTCTTCACATCCATTTGATGGAGACTCCATCCTCGCGTAGCAGCAAGGGATATAATAGATCGAATGGTGGTATATCGGGTCACGGGTGCAAATATGTCATCATAGTCTATGCCTTCCTTTTGAGAGAAGCCATGGGCAATGAACCTTGCCTTGAACTTTTCAGCACTTCCATCAGATCCATGCTTGATCTTGTAGAGCCATTTCAAGGTGACAACTGCTTTGTCCTTCAGTCTTGGAACCACATCCCGGACATCATTCTTCATTATGGACTCATACTTTTCGTGCATAGCATCCTTCCAGACTTGATGCTTTACGGCTTCCTCAAAAGATCCAGGCTCAGATTGTACAATAGCATGGCTGCTAGATACCCATGGTATCTACTCGGCTTCTTGCTTTCACGAAATGTCCCCCTTGGGGCCATATGTCCCTTGGCATCCTCGAGAGTGTCCCAGAGCCATGATGGTCTCTTTCCCAGTGAAGGAGATGGACCAATCGGGTCCATCGGTCCTTCAACATCGGGCATCATCTTATCCTTCGATCCTTCTTGATTTCCAGGCCTTGCCTCATGGTCTTCCTCAGATCTTAGAAGATTGACTACTTTCCTCAGGGAAGCATCTTCGTCAAAAGTGACATTCTTAGCATATCTCCACTTCCCTTTAACCAGGCACATAGACTCTATAGGCCTTCGAAGTTTCATTGTGGCCCACAGAAATTGTGGTCTCCCTCTTGATGCCAGCTTCCCTTCCAGTACTTCCGCCAAGGCTTTGAAGCTACGGAACCACATGAAAGCCTCATCCTTCTTCTTCAAGAAGTATATCTAGGTTTTGTGAGAGAATTCATCTATGAACGTCATATAATAAGAACATCATTCCAAGGATTTCACGGGCAGCATACCAGACAAATCAGAAAGTATTAATTGCAAGACATCAGATGGCTTTGTGATGCTTGAGGGGAAAGGTCCCCTTGTATGCTTTCCTTCGGCACAACCCTGACATACACCCTCCGGTGCCATAGTTCAGATAGTATCACATTTCATCGCTCCCAGTGGACTTCCTCCAACCTGGTAGAGTGTATCAACTCTAAACCCAATCGATAGCTTCCTTGAAGCTCTTCTTCCACATGCGCACCTTTCCATCAGTGAATGCCACATTGAAACCTTTGTCTTCCATGGCTGATATAGAGACAATGTTCTTCTTCAAATTTGGTAAATAGAGTACATCCTGCAAGCGGAGGACTTGACCTTGAGACAAATGGAGGGTCACAGTCCCTGTCCCTTCACGGGATATGGGGCATTATCTCCAAGGCTAATTTTCATATTAACATCCTTCTCAACCATGTCGTAAAGTGCTTCCTTGAACCTAGTGATGTGCCTTGAGGCACCACTATCTATCAACCAGACATCCATAGTGTCGGGTGGAGATGCAGTAGAGAGGGCAGATACAAGAATGTATTCATTTCTTTTATCAACAACATTTGATTCTTCATACCTGGAGTTTCTTAACCTTTTGAAAGGTTGATCATTTCCGCCGGAGGGAGCCTTCCTCTTTCCCTTGAACCTGTTGTTCCTTTGATTTCCATTCCTCCGGTTGTTGTTGTTGTCATCACCATCGGGAGAATCCTTCTTGAAAGGAAATTCTCTAGCATAATGACCTGGCCTATGACAAGTGAAACACTTTCCCTTCTTTCCTTGGGCCCCTGCTTTTCCTTTGTTCTTTGGACCACAAAAATTCTTCTTTCTAGAATGAGCAGCGTAGGCAGAATTTCCTTCATTTCCATACTCTTTCATTCTAGTCTCTTCTTGAACGCATCTCGATAGTACTTTGTCAAAGTCAGGTATCACATTATTATTTAGAGTGGTAGAATTGAACACATGCCATTCGGATGGGAGCCCTCCCAGTGTGGTGAGTACCATCTCTCAATCATCTATTGTCTCCCCAATATCCAGCAGATTGTTCCTGATCTCGGTCAGCTTCAGAAAGTATGATTGGACAGACTCATCACTGCCTTTCTTCAGTTTCTTCAATTGATTCTTGAAGAATAGTACTTGATTTTCATTGTTGGCCTTGAACATGACGACCAACTTATGATACATCTCTTTGGATGTGCCCAACTCAAAGATGTGCCCAACTCAAAGATGTAGGCCACCAGACTCTTATGAATGGATTCCCTGATCATCAGCTTTACTTTGATCTCCCCCTTCTTGTACTTTGTTTTGGCAGCAACAGTAGTAGTGGATGGAGGTTCTTGGATTTTACCCTGCACACAGTCCATGACATCTTGGTCTTCCAATTGAAGATCCAATATCATCTTCCAAGCATGGAAGTCATCCTTCCTAGTCAATTTGTCATCCTCCTTGAAGCCATAGTTTATGGAACATATTTCCTTCTTCGATGATTGCTACAAATAGGGCTTGTCTTCACCTCAACTATGATATCATGTAAATTTATGTAGATGTTCTATGCTTGATGCAACTTTACTTTTCACTACAGCAATCACATAAACGATCAAGTAAAATGTTGATAGAACATACCAGTGGATCTACAGAAGACAAACCAGAAATAGAAAAATGTGTTGGTGTGTTACGGCGGTCAATAGGATGCTTCAACCAGCAAAGTCTCCTTGGTTAGCCAACCCAGCATGTGTCACAGCAACCCTCAAAACAACCACACGGTCAACTCAAAGTCAACCCCAGAAAATTCAATGTTGCCCAGAAAAGTCAACGCAAAACAGCAACAACAACAGCACCAGCAGCAATAGCAAGTAAAAGTCAATGCAGCATGGTCTACAGTCAACCTTTGACCTCAGTTCTTGTGCCAAAATGTATGGACTTCAGAAATCGAAGTCTATGCCAAAAATTATCTCCTTTGGACCATGCGTTGACCAAAGTCAACGTTGGTCAAACTTGCGTGGAAACCCTAGTTGTAGCAGAATTATCTTCATCCTTCTTTCCCACGTGTGAACCGAAACTGCCTCTAAGGAGCTCGAACCAATCAGAAGAGGAGAGATGATGTGTAAGGCTGAGTTGATAAAATTTCTTCCAACGTTGACTCTATTTATATCAAATACTGAGGTATGTGACACATTTGCTGGGGGTGTAAAACCTTAAGACTAACCTGCACATATTTTGAAAGTATTAAAAATAAATTCAAAATAAATGTTCTGCTCATTGGATTAAGATGATATTTAGATCGATCTTGCACCTCTTCGAAAGAGGAACCCAATAAAAATATTGGTGTCTTTATCTGAGCATCACAACATGGAGTTTTGACCTAGTTGTCCAATTTTAACAGATATCCAAGACCCAATACCAAGACCAAGATTTCCACAAAGATCCATGTCAACCATCCTCCAAGTCTCCTCCAACCAAGTAAAAGCCAACGATGGTAAAACCTTATGAAATCTAGTCAAATCGCAGAAGCTTCGGACCTGCAGTGAAGGACGAATTTTGAGCTTGTAATTTTCGCAGAGATGCCAAAGAATCTTCACACATGTGAGAAAAAACAAGCTAGAAAACCTGAATTTACTCTCTCCTTTGACTTATCTCTCTCCTTTGACTTCAACCCCTTTTATTTTTGTCTTTGGCACAAAAATCAATGTGATGTGTGAGTGAATGAATGAGCTTCCATGTGGTCTAGTTGACTTGTATATATAGCTATCCAGGAGGGTCGAATAACTACCACACAGGCCGACTTGTCCAAGGAAGGCCGACTTGGTCTTGTGTTGACTCTTTACTCAAAATAAAATTAATTTTGTTTTCTTTACAAAAAATCCAAATGGGACTTGACTCAAATACATTTCTTTTGATTCATATTAAATTATTTTTTACTCAACTGACTCTATAAGCTTGAAGAACATGCTTTTGACCAAAAATAAAAATACTAATTATGAATATAATAAATATATCAAGGATGAAAATTATATTTTATTACATTATGAAGATCGACACTAGTTACATTTTTCGACACTCCCTCTTAAGTAGGGAGGTATTCATAGTGACACAACATGATACTCTCAACCTAAAATATTTATATAAGAAAGGATCCAAATTGATAAGCATAAATGATGATTTACATCATCATACCCAACATTGTAAAAATATCAAGTCCTTAACTTACAATCTCTATCTCTCCACTAGATGAGAGCACAATGCTGGGAGGCATAAATTTGGACACCACCGCCTCTCTAGGCACATACCCCATTCGGGTGTTCACTTGGTATGTCCTCACAGGACCATTTCCTAATCCATTATCACAATACTTGACACCAAGAAATGTTGATCCTCATGAATATTCTTATCTTGGATTAATGTACTTGACTTACGGCAGTTAGTCCTAGTCAAAGTATAAATCCTCAAAGAATATCGGTCCTAGATGTTTATCTAATCCAGCATTCTCCCTATCAGTGTCTTTACTAGGCTTACGACTGTTAGTCATGGCCATAGTACATGACACATGGAGAATATGGTGTCCACCCTCACTCCCGCTAAACCAGGGAGGAGATATCCACAAGCCCAAGCTTGTCTCGCAAATACTCAAGTTTCTTGTTAGGAAGAGACTTCACCTATATATTTTCTACTTGTTCGTCAGTGCATATGTAATATAGATTTACGACCCCATCCTACATTATGATTCGAATGTAGTGATATTTGATATCAATGTGCTTATTCCTCGCATGGAAAAATGAGTCCCCTGTCAGTTTTATGCAACTATAGTTGTCACAACATATGATGGTAGAGTCCAAAGTTCCTTCAAAAAAATCTACAAGAAATTTTCATAGCCAAAATGCTTATCAAATAACTTCACTGGTTGTTATATATTCATCTTCATCATTACTCAATGCAACTGAGCCTTAGTTTTTGCTCATCAATGAAACCATAACGTATCCCAAAAAAATAAATCCACTTGTAGTAATTTTTCCATCTACATCATTGCACACCCAATCCGAATTTGTGTAACCTAGTAATTGAATCTCATTACCTACAACATATCTCAAACAATGATGTAAGGTCCCATGGATATATCTTAAGATGTGTTTAGCTACTATCCAATGATCATGTTTAGGCTCCACGTGACACTAGCTAAGAGTATTAACTGCAAAACATATATTTGGTCAGGTGTTCACAAGGTACATCAGAGAACCAATCAATTATAGGTAAGATGTTGGATCAAAAAAAATTGAGTCTAAACTCCTCAGCTTCTTCGAATTGGTGATCATACATGTTGTCATGGGTTTACTTCCATCATTCCATTTTTTTGTAGTATCTTGATCACATATTTTCTTTGACCAAGATAAATTTCGCCAGGTTTTTTTCCAAACTTCGAGTCATAGGTAACATTTCTTTAGTCCAAGGTCTTTCATATTAAACTCAGTTTCTAGTTCCTTCTTACATTAACGAATACGATGGTACACACCTGTTATCAGTAATACATCCACATAAATTAATATGATCATGGGCTCATTCTTTACCACTTTGATATAGATATTTGGATCTCCAGTACTTTTGACGAAACCAAGTCTTAATAGATAAGCATCCATTCTGGAATACCATGCTCTAGGGGCTTGTTTTAAGCCATATAGAGCCTTCTTTAACATGAAAACATGAGTTTCTTTTTCATGCACTTCAAATATTTGATGTTTCTCAATGTATACTTCTTCCTCAATTGTGTCATTCATAAAAGTTGTAATTATGTTCATTTGATGTATGTTCCATCCCATAGTAGTTGCAATAGAGATGAGAGATATAATAGTTGTGTACCTGGTTGTAGGAGAAAAAGTTTCTTCATAATTAATTCAATTTTTTTGAGAGAATCCTCTAGCCAAAAATCTTTCCTTATATTTTCCAATACTCCCATAAGTTACATGCTTCATTTGATACAGCCACTTGGAAGTCACAACAGATTTGTCCTTAGGTTTAGGGACAATTTCCCAAACATCATTCTTCATTATTGATCTATAATATTCTAACATTGTATTCTTCCATACTTGATGTTCAACTGCATTTTCGTAAGATGTAGGTTCTGCTTCAATGAGTTTGGTAATATATGTTGCATAACCTGAATATCTCTTGGGTCTCTTGCTTTCTCTGAATTTTCCTTTTGTTGTTGCATGTTGTTTTACGGAAATCAAACCTACAGATAAGTATGTTTTCCCTAACTGTGGTGCACTTAGAACAAAATAAAGAAATATATCGGACATTTTCCTTAAAATGAATAGATAAAGGGAATAAAACCTACTTCTAATATATTCGTTTTTCCTGGCCTCCCTTCTCTGATTTCATCACTCTCAATCTAACTGAAATCACTTGATTGGTACATGAAATGGAAAACAGATGAAAGAATGGCATAAAGGCAATATGATCAATTCAATTTAAACAAATTGAATCGATTAAATTCATAAATACACATATAACATCATTGACACATGCATTAGGAAAGGAAAAAATGTCTTTATTATGAAGTAGAAGAAAAATTACAACCAGTTGATCAATTCCTTGTCACTCTTCCAAATTTAGTCTCATCCTCATCACATCCAACATCAACAACCTAGCAGCATCAAAGTACATGCACGATACCTCCAAGATTTTTGATCTCACCAACATAGCTCTACTTACCACGAATTATTGCTCTCTTGTGCACTATGATCAGTGCTCTATTTATAAGTAGATGAAGGTAGTTTGACATAAATGAATCATTGAATGGATTTCCTAAAAATGGATGAAGAGGTTTTATTTTTCATGGGAAGAGGAGGATAAGAGGTTTAATGGCTCCATGGTTTCCATATTCGAAGCTATCAGATGAGGTGAAAGTTGGAACAAATTCTAGAAGCCACTAGAGGTTGGGAAGATTCCCGGAATCCAATGAACAATTTGCTCCTAGTCAACCAACACACTCTAAAGTGGGCCTAGATCCTCTGTAATGCAACCTTGCATGGGAGTAGATGCTCTGCAAAGTAGTTACTACAGTCTAGGGGTGCATTGATGGCTCAATGGGGCACTTCAACTGACATCTAAGAAGTGAAACTTTCATGAAGGAAAACCACCAATGGAATAACTTGTTTAGGGCATGTAACAACTAAATTAGAGTATGATAGACCCTAATACACAATGATTTTTGTTTTGGGATGATGCCCAAATTGACCTGTAACAGCTGCCCCCTAAAGCATGAAGTCAAAAATGATAATGTTGATTGATTTCCTTTATGATGTGATGAGAAGGATCTGAAGCGAACAGTGACCTGCATCAATTACAATACATTACATCATGATATTTTTCATCTTGGACATGAATTGTTGAGGGAGGCATAAACTATCATAACATCATAAAGTTTTCTACAGATATAGTACTACTCTTGAAATCGCAGCTCGGATGGATGAGACTAGATCCGAGGTATTCTATCTTGTTCACTCGATCGCTTAAAGTACAATTCTAACCATGCGAATATGTAAGATGTTAACAGATGCGAGAGAAACCACCGTTGATGATAATGGCTCTCAAGGTACTACAGTACATTCTGCATGGTGTGAATAGATGGTTTGATGTCGAACACCATACAGAGTCTTTTGGTTGATGGCCTGTGATGTCAACCTCTCGCCAGAAGCGAGAAACCTGTCATTGATGTAAGCAAACTCCAAGGTACTGAAAGGTTGTTTCTAAATCAACTTCCTAGATAATGAGTTGATGTCAACAGGAAGTGACTCGTCACAAGAGGACCTTCATGTTTCCCCCATCAACGACACGAAATGGGAGTAATGATTTTAGAGACAGAATGTGACTGATGAAGCAATTTCAGGGATGGTAGTCATGAAATGAAGGTTTATGAGTATTAAAGAGGATGAGGAATAACTGAGAGACTTCTCTTGAACATATCAGCGACACTAAATGAATTGACAGCATTTGACCCAAAAACGAAGTGATGGATGGTGTGATAAACCATAGGTTTGATAGACCGTCAAGCAAATTACCCAACCCAAAAATCACGAAGATGAAGTGAATAAGTTTCATGTTCAAGAGCGACTTGCTACCATGAAGTGTTTTATCCCTTTCCAATTTTCCCCAATCATTGCTGACGAGTACCTCTTTATTTTTTAACAAGCTTGAGGAGGATAACATATTCTTGATGTACAATTCCACCCTTCGGGTGAATCCATCACTATTTGATGCTTTAACGAGTCTAGCGAAGGTGAAACTCGATCTTGTCATGATGGACAATTTCGTCACTATTTGATGCTTTAACGAGTCTAACGACAGTGAAAACTCGATCCTTTTTCACGTTTAGAGAGTTTGAAAAAAGGACTAAAAGATAACTCCACAAGTTATTTTTCATATAATAGTCCCTCAGATCCGAAAAAGTGTAAAATAATACCTGAGAGAACCTCCTAGCCATGTTAGACTAGGGTTTTCCTTTTTCGTAAACATAATCTATCTTAGTCTAGAAAAGGGTTAAACTTATACTGAGTAGATGTCGGTTCAATTCCTTACGAGCTCGAAAGGATAAGTGCTTGGAAATATTTTCATGTTTTCGGAGTCTGAAAAGCACTGAAAGAGAACTCCAGTGGGGTTCATTTTTCGTGTTTAACAAAGCTCGAAAAATAGATAAAAGTGTGCTTTGTGGTCAAAATTGCATTTCACGATCATTCACAACGAACTTCACTATATTTAGCTGTAAACCTGCTCAAAGAACCATCAAATGGATTAATAATACCTATTTAAATAGTAAAAATGGGTAAAAACCATAGTCAATTCCTTAGATATGCATAAATTAATCAAAAAGACTATTAAAATAAGAAATTACCAAATCATTTTTACCATTTCACATTTACCCTTCGAATTTCAGTGCTCTGAGCTAGTTTTACCCTCGAACGTCAGTGGTTGATTGCAATATATTCTGTGGACCACTTCTCGTGTTGTCCGGACCAGGTAGAAGATCTTACCTTCCTCTTTCTATTGGTTGCATTCTTGTTCAGTTTCATGAAAATGTTTTACAGTTTTGGGGCTCCTAGGGTAAATATACAACGCCTTAGGACCAACACACCCTTGGATGACAAAAAGTGTGTTGCAGAGAGGCTAGATAGAAGGCCAGTTCCTCTGCAACGCTCTATCTTCCACTCAGGAGTGCGTTGGGCACATTTCAGAAACTTGCATCTTGTTTGTTGCCCAAAATTTCTCCATTTTTTTGCATGGAATTGATCCTAACTAAACCTATGGTGTGATTTCAGAATTTGATCAGATCAAAATTTCAATTACATGGCGAGAAAGCGAACATGAAGAACAATATATGGTTTCCCTAAATGATCCTGGCACTGTGAGATCCCTTAGAGACTATGGGTTTCTCAAGTACTTCAGATTGTCAGGGATGAGACAACACATGGAACTATTGCAGTTCTTAATCCATTCATGGGACCCGGAACTACAGGCATTTCACATTGGGGAAAAAGTGCTCCCAATATTGGTTGATGACATTTACTTTCTAACAGGTTTGTCTAGACGTGGTGCCCCCATTTCCCTTGTGGGCTCCATCTGTGGAGGTGAAACAGTGAAGGACTACATTCGATAGTTTTGTCGACCAGGAACTGAGGCTAGAAAAGATGGAAAGATAAATATCAAATATGTATGTGATATGATTTTGTGAATGCTCCTATTCATTATCGAAAAGCTAGCTGGCAGCGTGACACTACATTTCACGAATAGATCATACATGTAGTATGCGCTTGAGTGTCTCAAGCCAAACATGTTCAACTGCACTGAAGCAGTACTCCTTCACATGAAAGAACAGTTGAACAAGGTAAAAAGTGGAAAGACAAAAAATTTCAGCTATGGGTCGATCTTGATCACTTTCGTTTTGGAGCGAGTTCCATTGATGCAGCTACAACATGTGATACTAGGATTAGCTGGTCCGAGAGATCCATGGATGCAAAGGTGAGTCGAGTTGATGCCTAAACATGTTGTTCAGTCATCGATCTCATTTTCCACTGCATTCTTCAGTTGGCTCCGAAGACAGAATATCTTCATAGAGGAGCATCCATGTGCACGGATGGATTTCCACGGAGATCCAAATTTGATTTTACTAGCTGGCGCTCAATGGGGTGCTATACGTAAAATGTTTGACCATGTTTTTTATTTTTTTGGGGTTTTTTACATATTTTTGTGTTTTTTGATGTTTCCAAGACTAAACTAAAGATGTTTATAGTATGCAGATGTAGGTATTGTTCAACCAATGGGAACAGCAGGTGGGAGAACTAGCAGAGAGGATAGTTGGGAGAGCAGTCCTTCATGATTTTGATTTAGCCGAGACTCTTGCTAAGTTGCAGTGGCATGTGGAGGGATTAACTCTTGGGGTACCAGATGTCTAGATCGAGGAGTTACCTATGAGGCTGCAACGCCATACCATTGGTGTGCCTAGCCGTTGGATGAGGATATTGCGCATGATAGCCCAAGCAATGACCTGTTATCATGAGCGTCACTAGGTCTACTTAGATTATGCTATGTGTGTATACATTTTGAGGTCAGATGAGCAACGTGTCTTTTATCACAAAATCTGACCCTGATAGGTTGCTGATCAAGTAGATTCTGAGTAACTCTTTCAAACCAAACTTTTGGCTGAGGCTTAGCCTCCTCAACCTAAGAGGGCTCTCTGAATAGGTTTAAGATTTTTAATTGATGATTAGATGGCTAAATCTAGAAATAAAAATGGACAAAAATGTATAACTAGTTGAATTATAGATTAGCAAAAATCTATTGGGCCATGGAGTCAAAGTAGTCTTCAACAAAACATCATAATCAGCTAAACATGGAAGTCAAGGCACTTGGAGTTTAGGTTTATAAGTGAAACAGTAACACAGTGAATAAACAAATTCTACAAGCATGTGAAGGAAGTTAGAGCATTATCCAATGAATTCTAAGTAACACATGCTCATACCACTGCAAATAGGTAATTGAAAAAGGCCATAGAAATATCAAACACATAAACCCCTTGTGAATCTTGAGTAGTAAAACCAATCTGTGTATTAAGTTGAAACAACACACAGTCTGCTACAATAACACAGCTTCTTTTTCTAATAAAAATGCCAACCTTGATGAATTCGACCTAATGCTTCATATAGATCCTTTACAATCTTGGATTCCATGATCCATCATTAGGAGAATTCGAATTCTATCCTTGACACCTATTCTATTCATGAAACAAACTATTAATTACATGTTGACAGCTAAATTGTCTTTTAAGAGTCCTAATACAAATAGGAATGAAACTCCTAAAATATTTGAAACAACCTTATCTAAACCTTCAATGCTTCCTTTGACAGCTTCTAATCCAAGTCTTCAACCTTTATGATGCCTCCAGCCTTGTTGTAAAACCTTGCTGATTCATGACCTAACTGTCCTAAAAACTAGGAGACAGAGTTCTTGCTTTTTAGCCTTTAACCTCCATGCTTATTTTCAAGCAGCTTTGCTAGCATTGATGATTGTTTCATATAGGTCACATGTGATAATATTCCATTAAAACTTCAATCTTCCACCTGGGCAAAAGAGATCTTCGAAAAAAATGGAAAAGGAGATGAGGTATGACTGCGCTACAAAAATAGCATGTTTTTGTAGCGCAGTTTTTATATCACTGTAAAACATTTATTTTAACCATTCTTTCTTATGCTTTACAATCTGAGTCTTCATCTGTGATACTGATCTTTCCACCAACAACACCAAAACTTGAAACCCAACAGTTCTTACCTCCAAAATACATGTATAAAATGCCCAAAATTCATCTTCAGCAGTTTCGTAGTGCGCTACGAAACTGCTGTGTATGCTCCCTTTAACACAACTTTCAAAAATTTACAGTTTGAGGATATTTAACATTCTTCAAGGTTTGGTGTTAACATCAAAAATCATAACAACTTGACTTTTAAAAGTGTTTTTCCTCAAGAATGATCTTCTTCTTAATGACAAACTGTTTTAAGGATTTATCACTTACTTCCCTATTTCATTGTTGCTGTAGCTTCTTTTCAGATTTTGTCAGCTGTATTTCCAAGTCTTCAATCTATCTCCTCAATTTCATGTTGGTAGCCCTAAACTGAACATTCATAATTCTCACAAATCTGGCTTCTTTAATTGCAGGTACAGTCAAAGTAAAATATTGAGCTTCACTGTTGATTGTTTCTGGTTTGGAAACCCTTTCAACTTCCCAGAGAGCCTTTATCCTCTTGAAATTTGTCTTTTCAGCAACATCCCTTCCTTCTCTCTTCCTTAGTCTAGAAATTTCATAATTAGCTAATTTCAACCTTTCTTCCATTTCTTCATAACTAGTTTTCTCTATTTGAGTGGAAAATACCCTGTTGTTGTCACCTTCATATATTGGTGATGAAAGGTCTATAAACTCTTCATGAACAGTGGAGGCTTCCTCTGTTTTCTCTGACTCAATATTAAGCTCTTGCATCTTTATGGATTGTCTGGTTAAAGGCTTTCTGGGCTTGAATACAAATGCTGCAACCTCATCCTCAAATTCTAGTTTCTTAGAAGATTTCATCTTCTTCAGTTTTCCTTCATCAAATTTTATGAAATCTGCCTGTACCAAAGGGGATTATTCAATATTAGTGGCTTGTAAAATATCATTTAAGTTACCCTTTAAGCCTGGACTCTCTCCTAAAATCACTGCTTTACCCTTTTCCTTTGCAATTTGACTTCTAGTCAATCTCCTTTGAACTAGTTTATTAGCTGACTGTTCTTGTGTCATTTCTCTAACCTCATCTATCTTTTGTTTTGTAGGTTGAGGAGTCTCAAGAGTAACCACTGATTCTTTACTCACTTGCTCTTTCACCTGCTTTCTAGGTTTTAGCTTAACAAATTTTTTTGACCTTGTCATTACAGGCTTACTAGTTTCTGCTGGTGGGATTTCTTTAGCCTTAAGTTTAATGCCTGTAGCTTGTGTTTCCACTCCAAAACCACATAAAAACAAAAATGATGACCATTCCCTTTTGATCCTTTTAGGTTCATGTAAAACTATCAGTTTAATTAGACCATGATGAAAAAGGGAAGTTTCACATCCTTGAGATTTCATTTGCACCTTATCTGCCATCTTAGCTATACTTCTATACAGAAATAATGGCAAATATAGAGAAATCATGCCAGTAAAGTGCAACAAAAGTTTAAAATGATATGAATATACTTTATGATACCTTCCCTCACAAGTAAAATACCTCTGTATGTTGAAGAGAAAATTTGCATATGTGTCTTTGATGTAGCTCCTTGGAATTGCCTTGGTTAAGTCTGTTTCTGCAAATTCGGGCTTTAGAAAAACTTTACATTCCTGCATGTCAAATCTAAAGTCTTTGAACCATCTCTCTTGCCCCATAGGAATATTTTTCACCAAAGCTATGATTTCAAGAGTAATTGACAAGTTTAGGATTCCAATTTTCATGTTTGAGCCAGTGAAATGTAGGGCAAACTCCTTTGTCACCTGACTGTGTCCTCCCTGCAATTTTTCATAAAATTCCAACACCCTGTTTTCTTAAAAGCCTCCAATACTGATTTATATTTGACTAGGGCCTCTGTGCTCTCAAGCTCCGTTCTTAAACAATGTCTAGACCTGTGGTTTTTCTTTTCTTCTGTCATCTTTGCCCTTGAATTTCTGTGTGCTTCCTATAAACCTGTAATAATCAGCCTCGCTTGATTTAAAAACAGTCAGCCTCGCTTGATTTGGTGATCAGCCTCGCTTGATAAAGGATAATGAAGCTCGAGTGTGAGATTCCTGCAAGCTTTAATAGTCTATTGAAATGTTTTTTGGCATGCAAACTGGAATAAGAAACCAACCAGCCCTTTCGAATTTGAAATTACCATATCATGATGACCCTACATTTGAAATGATGGATTTGGATAGTTGCATGCCTTAGAAATGACCCCTAACTGACACCTCATGATGAAAAACTAATGGAATTTGAATGATTTACTGATTTGACATGACTCGCTATGAATGTGCACTTTCGTAGCGCACTTAGTGTGTTTTCGGGGAAAAGCGCTACGAAAGTAGAAGTGCTTTCGTAGCGCAAAACAGGTTTTTTACACTGTCTGCGCTACGAAAGTGTGGTTTCGTGGCTAATTCCAAAAAAAAATTAAAAGGGTTTATGATATGACTTCTAAACAAGGTATGAGATATTTAAACCATGTAATAAGGTTGTCAAACTTTATTTGGATATGAAAATGAGACTTTTTGAGACTCTTACCCTATCACCTACCCCTTAAAGCATAAATTACCCAACACCTATCTAAGACCATGACTAAGAACAATGTAAACTGTCCAAGTTATAAAATAAAAAAAAAATTATGGTGATAACAGTGTCTTGGACACAATTTTTGTAAAAAACTCGATATAAATATATTTTACTTTCATTGTTTTTCTATGATTATGTGCAATCCTATTCAATTGTATGATGTGAATTGAAAATCTATCTTTACATATGTTGCAAATTTCTATTTAACACATAATTCACCAAAGAATCAACTAAAGTGTTAAATTTTCTGGAAATTTTTTGATATTGAATGTAATCAAAATTTCTTTCCAAAAGACGAACTCTAAAGAACATACAATTAATTGTTGAATTTCAGATAGTATAAATGCAATTAAGTTGTAGTACAACAAGTTGTGAGTCCATCTTGATGCTGATGTGGAAAATGCCAAGTGAAATGGCAACAGAGAGGAGTTTGATCAACCCGCTATACTCATCGATATTGTTGGTCGATCGACCAATACAAATCCCTTGGAAACTCACTAACTCACCACTTGGAGTGAAGATGGCCCATGCTGCAGAGGATAAATTGTGAGTACTACGACTAGCACCATCGGCATATCCAAAAAATGGTTCCAAAGATTCTGACATCTGCAAAAAATGCAAAGCGAATTACTAACCACATGAAAAACTCTAAAAGACACACTGCTACACACATGCAATCAAAGCATATAATACAATGTTTACTATGCAAAATCAGGCATAGTAACGTTTAAGATACATCCCATTGCGAGGCTGCGACAATGGAATCCCATCATAATCTACCAACTCATAGGCACCCTTTTCCAGAATGTGCTTGACAATGTAGGGTTCGTGCCATATCGGTTCAAATTTCCCTGTTCCTATCTTATCATCTTCCTGATCATAAAGCAAGACCATGTCTCCTTCCTAGAAGGTGCGAGGCTTGACATTACAGTCATATTGCGCCTTGATTCGTCTCTTATGCGCTTTGTTGGCCAATGCGGCTTCACGACGCATTTCATCTAGATGGATGAGATCTAAAAGACGTGATTCTTCATCAGAAGTGATAGGTAGCAAGTCAATCGCGAGTTTCAACAATGGTATTTCACATTGTATCGGTAAGATAGCTTCCAAACCGTAAATCAGCTGAAAGGGAGTAAATCCAGTAGTGTTTCTCACCGAGGTTCGATATGCCCACAAATTCGAGTACAGGATCAAATGTTAGTTTCGTTTGTGAACCCCAATCATGTGTTGAAGCATACACTTAAGAATCTTGTTGATAGCTTCAACTTGTCCATTAGCTTGTGGATAATATGGGGTAGAACTATCATGTGACAGTCCTAACTTGGCAGTCAACTCATTCATCATGTGATTGCGAAAATGTTTTCCATGATCTGTGACTATGGCTTACTGCACACCAAACCATGTAACCACATGGTTAAAAAAGAACAATGCAGCTGTTTGTCCCATGTTTTTGAATGTAGATATCGCCTCACCCCACTTGGTAAAATAGTCAACGGCGAAAATAATATACCCATGCTCCCCAGCCGAGCGGAGGTTACATGTCATGAATTCAATGCCCCATTTTGCAAATGGTCCAACAGCAACGATAGGATGCATTGGAGTTGGTGGCAAGCGGGTTTTACGATCAAATATCTGGCAAGCATGACAAATTCTAACCGCGATAATGCAGTCGCGAAATATGGTAGGCCAGAAGTAACCAGCGCGGAGAATCTTCTGCGCGGTAGCATAACCAGACAAATGTCCACCACATGCACCAGAGTGAGAATCATTTAGAACTTTTTCGGCCTCATCATGCGTGAGGCACCTACGTAAAATATTATCGACACCACAATGATAAAGTGCATTTTCGACAATTAAATAATACTTGGCTTGGTATCGAATACGTCGTTATTACGAGCGAGAGGTATTGGGCCAAAAAGTTTGGGTTTGGAGATAGATGATGAAATATCCATACCACGGGTAAGATGACTCGATCAGAAACAAAGACTCATACGGAATTGATGGTTCTGTAGTAGAATCAGTGCTACTCGAAGGAAGGTCACAGATAAGCTCATCAAACACCAAAGACTTCTTTGACTTGGATTTGATGAATTCCAAATCAAATTCCTGCAAAATGACGATCCATTTTGAATATTTCCCCCCCGGCAATTGACGTGACAGAATGTATATCATAGGGTTGCAATCTAAAATGGAAATGGTCTTTCGGAGCAGGATATAATGGCGAAATATTTGTACAAATTGAACAGCTACCAAAGCGATCTTTTCAACGTATGTGTACTTAACTTCCATATCATTGAGATTACGACTCAAATAATATATCGGATGTTCAATCCCATCTTCTTCTTGGACTAAAACCATAGTGATGGTTGTATCTACAGCGGCGAGATACAGGAAATAATCACTCTGATAATTTAGGGGGTAGACTAATGATGCTCGGATCCGGGTATCTTTAAGAACATCTCGATAATCAACACACACACTAATTGTCCCATGTTTTTTCATGATAGGAACAATGTTAGAAACCCAATCGATAAGAGGAGCAGGGTAAATGAATACAGCATGCAAAATATTTTCAACCTCTGCTTTAATGGCAACGGATTTATTAGAGTGAACAGGACGAAGGCGTTGTCACACTGGTTTAACATTGGGATACATTTTAATCTCATGTTCAACAATGCTGGAATCGATACCTAAAATTTCCTCATATGACCAAACGAATACATCTCGAAATTCACAAAAAAGAGCATGGTAAGTATCAAGTTCAGATGGAGAACAATACGCACCGACATGAATATTTTATACAATGCCTCGTTTGGTCGAAATATCGATAGAAATAATTTCTTCGATATTTGATGGGTTTTACTCAAAATATACGGCGTGGATAGGAATAGAATTTGTCAAGAAATCAATGATTGTAGGGTGATATAGTTCAGTTGGATTATCTTCACTGTAAGATGGAAGATGAGATCGTTGATGTGATGCTTCCCATGGTTCTTCCGGCATCATGGATTACAAAATGCTCTCATCGGTTGAGAATACACATGAAAAAGGATCAGAATTAGTACCAAAATCCAAATAACGATCAACCCAAGCGGTCGGCGACAAAGGATTTGGATTGGCCACATAAGCCAAGAAAATTGATTGCTATGCTAACTCAATTGGACTTAGCGGCGTGATGTCACCCAGCCTATCTATTGCAGAATCATTGGGAATCTTCCTTAATTCAGATGAAGTGGATGATATCATATTGCAGGTCTCTATATTTTTGATTTTCGTCGATGTCGCAGGCGACAGTAACGAAAAGGTGCCCATTAGGGAAGGATCCTTAAAGAGTCTAACACCAATTTTCTGAAGAGATGATGGGGGTCTGTGAACAAAAGGAATGCTTCCAATTTCCTGGGAACCAGAGGCGAAGAAAGAGAGTTGATCAATGGTTGTGATACTTCCTTTATGGGGGAAGATGATCATATGAAAGTAAGTAGATAATACCGCAACCATAGCATAAACCCACGGTCTTCCAAGTAATATATTGTAGTCAAGGGGTTCGTCAATGACCTCAACTTTGATAGTAACTGATTTTCCCCCTAGTTCGACTTGCATGTTACTAATAATTCCACAAAGCTTATATGTACGACCATCAAAATATTTCAACGTCATAGGTGATTGTGATAAATTCGGCAAGCCAAGTGACTTCCAACAACTCATAGACATGACACAAGTAGATGCGCCTTCATCCTGATAACACGATGAATGAGGTGATTCGGGACATGTACTTGAATCAAGAATGCTAGTTGTGTTGGTAATTGTGGCACATAGCTCGCATGATTAAAGACTACAAGATTTGAATCAGTCAGATCGATTCCACCAATCGTAGACAACAAATCCTGCTTCTGGGAGGGACAATTCTGAAGAACCCCAAGTGTTGACATAGCAGAAAGTGACTGAGCCAGATCTTCTACTACATTATAATTTTGAGTTGCACGAGCTCGAGGGTTGAATGTCGATTTATGAACTACTCCCTTCGGTGGCTTTATTGTTAACTCTGGAATGATAGGTGGTAGAGCTGAGTCAAATGAGGTTGAAGTCGAAGTGTAGGTTGATTTGTAGCCTGACCATTTGAAGACAACAATGGATTATTGTAATATTTACTTCGAGTAGACACCAAAACATCAGTT
Organism: Pinus albicaulis; assembly: GCA_034641835.2. NCBI lineage: Eukaryota > Viridiplantae > Streptophyta > Pinopsida > Pinales > Pinaceae > Pinus > Pinus albicaulis. Next base: position 1,434,769,930 of record CM076580.1, read on the forward strand.
TTGGGCTTAGTGGCGGATAGCATAAGAACTTGCGAACTATAAGAAGGATCCGGAGCAACCATATGTGTTTCTGGGTTTGGAAAAGAATTTGTCAACACTGCAGATGCAGCAGAATTCTTAAGAAGATTTGGGACTTCTGAGCGGTGAGGAAAATCTCGTGTAAAATGCTCCTCATTACATATCAAGAAAGGGTAACAAGGTTTCTGAAAATAACCGGATGAATCAGATGATTTTTCCTACAGGGATGAATTTGATTCCTTCTTATCTTTCCCCTTCTTCCTATTTCCCGGTTGCTTGTCACTTTTGCCTTTTTCAAATGACACAACATGGATTTCATAAGAAGACACAGGATCAGATGCAATAGGGTTTTGATTTGAAACAGAAATTGTAGAACTAGATGGTCGACTTTTTGTCGAAGTGCTAGCAAAACCAATCACACCATCGTCAGCATGAATGTCCTGACCATATGGAGTAGGAAGAACAGTAAAATTTGGTCGCAGCGCATTTGGAATCTTTTCATAGAGCATGCCAGACTGAGTGTAAATAAAATCCAGATACTGGGCACGAGAAATTACTTGCTCTTCAGTGACAAAAATGCCTTTGGCCACATCCTCGGTGATAGATGGAAATAAGGACTTAATAAACCACTCGGCTAAAAGATGATCAGGAAAAAATGTTTTAACCATTCAATGACGACAAAGCCACTCATGTACATGATCTGATATATGAGTAGTTGTGGTCTGTTTAAAGCTGGTCAAAATTTTTGTTCCAGTTTCATATCTGATGGGTAACTAGAAGTGGGTTAAAAAAGTAGTGACTAAAGCTATAAAGTTATCAAACGAAACTCATGGTAATTCAATGTACCACTTCGCAGCCGGACCAGTAAGAGTTCGCTGGAAAAGACATAATCTAATAGAATCATCATTTAAGGAATTAGATGAACACTGTAAATGATAAGTCATGACATGCGTAGATGGGTCTTCTCCATAATTTCCATTGAATTTTGGAATTTCTGAGGGTAATTTATGAGGAATCACTGGCCACCAAGGTAAATAATGAATGGGATCATTGGTGAGCCGATTTAAATCAGGTAACTCTAATGTTGCACCAAACGGAAACTGTCGATTAAGGTCAGGTTGAGCATAACCAGGATAAGATGGAATCACCTGGGCAATAGGTCATTGCATACCAACAAATGGATTCTATTTTTGGTAACCTAGATAGGGTTAGGCTTGTTGACCAGGACCTGGATAAGTTTGATACTATGGGAATGGTTGTTGTGGCTGCAATGGAATCTGATAAAACGGTTTCCCGTTGGGACAATTCGGACCCGGTTGTGAATAGAGAAGGCCAGTAGAAGCCTATGACAAAGGTAAACTAGCTTGTAATGTGAAATTCCTCATACAACGGGTTGTTGAATACCAGCCTGAGAAGACAAAGTCTGTAGACCTAAAACTTGAGGGTTAGGGGTTGAAGGACCTGCTTGAGCAAACTGACCACAGCCATAGAAGAAATAAAAAACGTAGTAGGCACAGATGAAACAAGTTGAACTAGTTGATATTGATACACAACCGTTTGCGGTTGAAGAGGAAAAGTAGGTTGTCATTGACAAACAAGCATTCCAGCATATGACTGACCTAAAAAGGACGAAGTACTGCCATATGGACCAAACATTTGTGGCCCCCCAACATATGGAGTATAAGGATATTTCACATACTGACTTTCATATGATGGGTATCCAGCAGATACTGGATAAGATGGACGGTAATTAGATGGACCAGCCTGATATTGAGTTGATGATGTCAATAAAGCATCAGGTCGTTCAGTAGTCGTAAGAGATGAACCAAATAGAATTCCAGATGATGACATGGGCGAAGTCCATGGACTAGAGGAGACACCAGAGTAGGTTCCATTTAAAGCATGGTAACCCAGTGGGATGGACGGACCACCATAAAGATGAGACTCGGGTGTCGTCGAAAACATAGAAGATGAAGCAACAGTGGATGTTGTCATAGCTGTAACAGATGGTACAGTCTGGGATTTTGTCTCTGTCATGGTTAATTAACCTAGAAAATACTCTAACGAATCTACGGGAACTTGAGAGTGAAAATGATCAACAGGAGTAGAGTAGTTCAAACAAGGAAAAGACAGATATATATGAAGCCCCGACCCAAATTGAGTGGGAGTTGGAGGGGTTGTCTCTTCCTAAAGTTCTTCCTCTATCAAAATCAAACCAGGTGGAAGTACTTCACCGTCAGGCCCGAGATAAATTTCAGGCAGTAAACTTTGTGGTAAAGAGGAAGACTCTACGGTTACGGATGACTGAGGATCAGACGGTTGCACTGAAACAACTTCTTGTTGATGAACTTCAAGATCAAGATGTTTTGGTAAAATAACAATGGGTTTCGGATTGACTTCCAGTTGAACAAGCTCAAGTTCTGGATTTACTATTTCACTGGATTGAATTTCAGTGTCCTCAGGTAATTGTGAGGGCTCTGTCTCGACAGTAGCAGATAAATCGGGATCAGTCGAAACGACTTGAGAGTTGGTACTCAAAGGATCAGATGTCTCTGGTATATCAAATGATGTAGCACCAAGAGTTCTAGAGGTACCAAACTCGGTAGGACAAGCGCGCCTTCATCTACTAGGTGTAGCTTCTGGCGGTAAAAATGGTTTGTTCATTGTCCTACGTGAACAATGGGGAAATGGTTGATCTTCTTCCACGATTTTTGATTGATTTTATACAAAAACAAATAAACAAAAAAGAGGGTAATGCTAGGAAAAAGGTTTACCAAGCAACTGTGAACTGTAATATACCACCCCAGTAAACCAAGGACTTATGTACGTGCAGGCAATCTCCCCGAATGTTGTGTTCGGTGTATCATAGGTACAAGGCGGCTGACTCGGTTACCTATGGATGGTAAGTAATCTAAAGTCGTCCTCCAAAATATACACGAAGGTACATGGAGGCCTAATCCGTATTAGCGTTGTATAATGCAAAACCACACAATGAGAGCATCCCCTTATACTTTTAGTACTATAACACCGCCCGATATACCCAAAAGTACGTGGACGAGCTTTGACATACTTACGTACGTGAAATGAGGTATCATACTCGGAATGTATTGCAGAAAATTAACAACAGGTGCTATGTTTAACGACGTCGGAACACGTCTCTAGCCTAGACCTCTAAATGTTATCGTTAATGTTACAATGCTTCCTTAGATAAATTCAGATAAATTTTATGTTGATCTTAGTTATCAGTTTTTCTTTCAAGTTCACCGCAAGATATATTGAACATTCCTGGAATGAAATTAAAATGAGAAGCATTCATTTCGATTTTATTTTCGACAATGAAAAACTAGCTACAAGGGATAGAGAAATCAGATTGTATGCAATCAACAATAAGCACATCTAAACGAAATTTCCCTAAACTATTCCTATGCAGCACTCACAATCCCTGTATGCAAATGCATGCTTTTCTTTTCAATTTCTTTTAAGTTTAGATGAATGAAAAAGAAACTAATGCACAAACAATCACTCAAAACTTTCAAGAGAAACGAAGATTGAAACAACAATTCCTCTTTTCAAAAATAATGATTTGATCAAATGTAAAATTTAACTTTGGAACTATTCGAAAACAATAAACAAAACAAAAAGAAACATTGATCAAACAAATCCAAAGTGAGGTAAGAACAGTAGAGGCAATCTGGTCTCTAGAGGCAATCAATCATTTGAAACTTCAGCAAGCAAGACAGTAAAATGAATTTGCAAAAGACAAAATATGATAGATTATGATAGATTTTGGTTGGTCACAAGGGAAACGAACCCCTGAGTGGGAGATAGTGTGTTGCAGAGCACTGTCCCTAAGCTAGCAGTGCTATGCAGAGCACTGTGTCAAGACCAACAGTGCGTTGGTGCTAGAAGACTCTCTAAAAAAGAAATCAAACACACTACTTTTGCTAAAACACATTCAAATGACTGAAAATAAGTAGGTAAAGTCTACTAGATGTTGATGGACAAGGAAAAAACTACTAGGGACGATCAGTTGATCCCCAGTATGGTCGCCAATTTGTTTTAGGGAAATCCAACCTATAGATAAGTATGCTTTCCCTAAGTGTGGTGGTACACTTAGAACAACAGAAAGAAAGATATATGACCTTTTCCTTAAAATGAATAGATAAAGGGAAGAAAACCTACTTGTAATTTGTTCGCTTTTCCTCGCCTCCCTTCATCGCTTCTGTCGCTCTCAATCTAATTGAACTCGCTTGATTGGTACCTACAATGGAAAATAGATGATAGAAAACGACATAAAGGCAATATGATATATTCAAGTTAAACAAATTGAATTGATTAAATTCATAAATACACATATAACATCATTGACACATGCATTGGGAAAGGAAAAAATGCATTTATTATGAAGTAGAATAAAAAGTACAAATGGTTGATCGATTCGATGTCACTCTTCCAGCTTTAGTCCCATCCTCATCACATCCAGCATCAACAATCCAACAACATCACAGTACATGCACAATAACTCCAAGAGTTGTGATCTCGCCAACATAACTCTACTTAACACAAATTCTTGCTCTCTTGCGCACTATGATCGGTGCTCTATTTATAAGTAGATGAAGGTAGTTTGACATAAATGAATCATTGAATGGCTTTCCTAAAAATGGATGAAGAGGTTTCCTTTTTCATGGGAATAGGAGGATAAGAGGTTTAATAGCTCCATGGTGTCCATATTCGAAGCTATCAGATGAGGTGGAAGATGGAACAAATTCTAGAAGCCACTAGAGGTTGGGAAGATTCCCATAATCCAATGAACAATTCACTCGCAGTCGACCAACGCACTCTAAAGTGAGCCTAGATCCTCTACAACACAGCCTTGCATGGGAGTAGATGTTCTGCAAAGCAGTTACTGCAGTCTAGGGGTTTGTCGATGGCTCAATGGGGCACTTCAACTAGCATCTAAGCAGTGAAACTTTCATGAAAGAAAACCACCAATGGAATGACTTGTTTAGTGCATGTAGCAACAAATTTAGAGTATGATAGACCCTAATAGATATTGATCTGTGTTTTGGGATGATGCCTAAATTGACCTGTAACACATGTCCTTCGGCTTCTTGTAGAGTTATCTTAACCAAACTAGTCTTTTTCGAGTTTCTGGAATGATGACAGGTTGTATACATTTGCTTGGTCCTTCTAGTTATTCATGATGATCAATTGTAGGTTATGAAGGATTGTCTTGCTCTGGATTCTCTTCATTGGGATATATAAGTCCTTCTTCTTACTCTGATTCAATGGGGATATCCTTGGACTTCTTGTATGTAACACTTTCATTGAATGTGACATCTCTGCTTACTTCAATATGTCATTCTTCCTTGATGTATATTCTATATGGTTTGGATGAAGTGCTATAACCAACGAAAACTCCTTTCAAACCTGTAGGGCCCAATTTCTTCATTTTTTCCTTGGGAATAGAATGTAGACAAGACATCCAAAATTTCTGAGGTGATCCACATTAGGCTTATTTCTATTAAATGCTTCTTTCGGGGTCATGTTGTCTAGAATTCTATGACTTCTATTTTGAATGTAGAATGTTGTCATAGAGTCTTATCCCCATATGAACTTGGGAAGGTATTGATCATGTAGCATGGCTCTTACACATTCTTAAATAGATCGATTCTTCCTTTCGGCTACACCATTCTATTAGGGATTGTAAGGGACTATTAGATTTGTCTTAATCCTAACTTCCTTACAAAAGGCCACACGTTGTCTAGATGTATATTCTCCTCCATTGTCTGATCTTAGGGTCTTGATCTTCTTTTCTGTCATATTCTCCACTTTTTCCTTAAACTCTTGAAATCTTTTTAATACTTCATCTGTAGATGTCAAGAAATATATCCAAGTCTTTCAGAAATGATCATCAATAAATGTTACATAGTATTGATGATCACCAAGTGATTTTTCTAGCATGGGCCCACAAACATTAGATTGGATTAGGTCCAAGATTTCCTTGGATCTTGAGTCACTACTTGGAAATTGCTTCTTCACATTTTTTCCAAGGGCACACCCTTTACGAACTCCTTCATGTTCTTCCTTTAATTGAGGCATACCAATAACTGTTTGACTCAAGGATCACAATATTTTTTAATGGAGATGACCATACCTTCTATGCCACAATTCACAAGGATTGATGTCCAAATGTACTAAATCTTGAGGAGGAGTTAGAAGTCTATACAACCTCCCCTCACGAATACCAATTGTCCTTGCATTTTCTATACTAGATCCCTTTGGTCAAAAAATTACTTTTCCATCAACAAATGCAACCTTGTCTCCTTTAGCTTCTAAACAAGAAATATAAATAAAATTCTTTTTCAAACCTGGAACATAGAGTATGTTGTTGAGATTAATTTTCCCACCGGACTCCAACTCTATGGAGGTACATTCAATCCCTTTGACAAAATAGCTATTCGCATCCCCAAGTTCAACTTTGTGAGAAGAGCTTCCTTTAGATAGGGTATTGAGATGTCCATGTTCACCTGTCATTTGTCTTGAAGCTCCATTATCAATTACCTGTGTGTTTTCATCTTCAAATGAACATGTAAGTGTCGAGTCTAGACTTCCATCCTTGAATTCCTTAGATAGATTAGAGATGAATTTTGTGATGTATCCTTTGATGGATTCAAAGAGACTCCTAAGATCCTTGAGACCCTCCTTCATGTACCTTGCCATTGAAAAGAGAGAGAAAAGATAGCTACTACAAAGATTTCTTCAAACAAGAGTGCCAACAAATTGTGGTCTTCAAGCGTCCTTCCTTCACCTTAGCTCTGATACCATGTTAAGAAACCAAGTGCTAGATAGATTAAAGCTTGAATCCTCTTTCTTGATAATTAATTGTGAATGTTAGTTGTATTCTTATTAATTTGTGTTCCCTTCCTCAAGAAATTATATTTCGAAGTATAAATATCACAAAGAACACCAGAAATTAGGCTCCAAGATAGGGCAAAACCCCATAAGGGGGAAAACCAAAAAAACCTTCTCTTATAGAATCATATCAAAATGAGATATGTGTTGATTTTGTAGCATCCGAAAGTGTTCCAAGTCTTAAACTTTGCAGGGAGGCTTGGGCAGTAGCATTCCAAAGAACCCAGAAACTGTTTGTGGAAATTCCACTCAGTTCAAGACTTATTAAAATAATTAATTATTTTAATAGAGACCCTAAGTCCAAACTTAGGGAAATGAAATAATTAAAGGGTATTAATAAGTCAGAGTGTGAATCTTCTAGAAAACATGGATCAAGTCAACATTTAATCTTAGCCATTAATTAATCTTTTAATTTGGGCAGTTGGTTCTCCAACAAGAAGATTATAAAAGAAGGCTTGAGGGTCACTTGGAAAATAAGTCGGGCACACACTCAGTACCCGAAGGAGATCCATTTTGATGTAGAATTCAATCTCATATGGAGAGTTTGCAGGGCGAGAAATTGTACGAGCAGGAGGAGGTCAAGGGTGATCGAGATCAGAGTCGGAGAGTAGCAGTGGGTCACTGGAGGCAGCTTGAGGTTGCAGTGCAGAGACCCCACGCAGTCTCCACGCATATTCATGCAGTCCAGCGCTAGGATTGCGCAGAGAATCACGCAGACTGAGGCAGGGGCTTGCAGGGGTTGTTCTAGGTCTCAGAAATTTGTCCAAGTAAGCTGGATATTCAGTGTTAGGTGGTTCAGAATTTATCTGCCGAATATTTTCCCTGTAAAGATCTCATTTGCTGAAGAATTAATAAAACCCTCATCTGTTGCACCGGTTTTCCCACATTGGGTTTTTCCGGGGACAATTGTCTAAAAATAACTATGTACATGTGGTTGATTATTGTGCTTATGTTCTCTACTATGTATTTCTCTGCATATATAATTGTGAATGTTTCAGTAGTATTTATTTCAATATTTGCCGGAAGATTTATGAATAATAACTTATTGAAATAATAAGTAGGAGAAATAAATCTATCACTACAACTCGTTGTAAATTTTCACAAGGTATCAGAGCCAGAGATGAAAAATAGAGAGGGGGCATCTATCAGTGAACGAAGATCTTCTGTTGCAGCAACAACGCAGAAGGGTTCATGCAGTTCTCCGGGAGGGGGAAGAAGCACGATAGAACAGATCGATCATGATGTATTTGTATTGGCATATAGACTAGAGGAAGATTTTTCTTGTGTATCAAGCACTACGTCCTCAGATGTCTGGTATATTGATAGTGGACCCTTTGCTCAGATGACGGGAGTACGGGACTGTTTTTCTGACTACCAAGAAGAGTGGATGAATTTCAAAATAACCATGGGTAATAAAGCAAAGTGCACTCCCATTGGGAGAGGTACCATAGTTTTTCAAACCGAGGCAAGGAACAAAATCCGAGCCACTAATGTACTGCATGTGTCGGGGTTGGGGATGAATCTACTCTCAGTGTCACAGCTTCAAAACTGAGGATATGACGTCTACTTTATTGGCAATATATTCTACATCAAGCACCCCAGTTGGAAAAAGAAGGCACAAATCGAGGTAAGAAGCAACAAGTTGTACAAAATGCAGCTTGATTCCCTAATGGCACTAGTTGGAAGCGCAGATGAAACGGATCTGAATGAGATATGGCACAAGAGGATGGGGCAGTTGCATCATGGAGCGTTGAGAACTCTCCAGAAGACTGTCACAAGTGTTCCAAAATTGAGCACCCATTAAGGGAATTTTGAGGTCTAAAATGGATCTGCTAAGAAAAATGTACTACCAAAATAAATTTTATAAGAACCAATAGGATTCAAGATGATGATGTCAACCATGGGGGATGATTCACCATTTTTTAAGTAAAAGGGTAAAAAGATTAAAAAATAATAAAATAATAAAAACTACTTTTTCAACTCGTATTTTAAACTTATCTCCCAAAGTTCTTACTCAAATTTCGAGCAGGAATACTCGTTGGATGCAAAATTTAATTCCTCATCCAAGGAGTACCCATGTTGCATACTTTCGATGGACATTGCTACATGAAAAATGAGAAATACATTAAAAAACATGATTGCAATCATGTTTTTCATATATTTCTCATTTTTCGTGTAGAAGGATCCATCAAAAGTATGAAAAATGGGTACTCCTTGGATGAGGAATTAAATTTTGCATCAAATGAGTACTCCAGCTCGAAATTTGAGTAAAACATTTGCGAGATAAGTTGAAAATATGAGTTGAAAAAGTAGTTTTTTCATTTTTCCCTCTAAAATTTGATGATGTTATCAAATCTTATTTTATTATTTCCACTATTATTTTATAATTTCCTTAGGAGACCCATTTTAGACCTCAAAATTCCCCTAATGAAACGGGATGATGTCTGCAAGGGGTGCATATTAGGGAAATATTCCAAGACAGCATATCAGAGAAGCAACAATAGGGCCAAGGGTGTGTTGAATCTAATACATTCAGATATATGTGGTCGATGTCCACGAGAGCTCTTAGTGGTGCTAAATATTTCATCACCTTCATTGATGACCATTCCAGGAAACCCTGAATCTACATTTTGAAGACCAAGGATGAAGTCTTCAGTCGATTTAAAGAGTTTAAGGCTCTGGTGGAAAATCTGACAAGGAAGCGGATCAAGGTATTGCAATTAGATAATGGAGGTGAATACATAGATAAAGAATTCACCGGATTCTACGCAAGGGAAGGCTTCAAAAGAGTCAATGGACAACTCCATACAATCCGGAATAGAATGGAGTGGCAGAAAGGAAGAACCGGACTATTGATGAAGCAACCGGAGCCATGTTGTATGACCAAGACATGCCCAAATTTCTATGGGTTGAAGCGTGTAATACAGTTGCCTACATTCAGAACAGAACTCCTCACACTGCACTGGGAAAGATCACACCAGAAAGTGTCTTCATTGGAAGCAAGCCCGAAGTGAGTCACTTTAGGATCTTCGACAGTACAGCTTACTGTCATGTACCCAGTGAGAAGAGGAAGAAGCTGGAGATGACAGCTAAAAAGGGGTATTTAGTAGGATACAGCGAGAATGCAAAGTCTTATCGCATCTACATTCTGGAGAGAAGGAAAGTAGTGGTACGAAGAGATGTGAAATTCATGGAGGAGAAAGCCTTCAAAAGATCACGAGACCTGCCTTCTGCCACACAGTCGGAGAAAGAGCCTCTGGTCCAGCCCCAACAACCAGTAGCAGAAAATTCAGTTGCCTCTCCAAGGCATAGTGATCCAAAGGATGGGTCTCTCGAGGATTTGCAAGAAGGAGAGTTGGTAAATCCACCCATCACCAGTGGAAGAACGAGCAGGGAACTTCGACAGATTCTGAAGGATGCAGAGGATTTTGTCGAAAATCCTCGGAATGAGAAGAGACAGCGTAAGCAGCCTGAGAGGTATCAAGCCTTAGTTGCTCAAGTCGAAGAACCTTCCAATTTTCGGGAAGTAGCTAAGCACCAGGTGTGGGTTGATGCAATGGTGGAAGAGTACAGTTCCATCATGACAAATGATGTCTAGGAAGTGGTACCCAGACCGCAGGAGAGATCAGTTGTAGGATCCAGGTGGATCTACAAGATCAAGTATGTTGCGGACGGCAGCATCGGGAAATTTAAAGCCAGGTTTGTGGCTAAGGGGTATGCTTAGAAGGAAGGAATAGACTATGAAGAAACCTTCACCCCGGTAGCCAGATATACATCTATCAGGTCCGTGATATCCCTTACTGCGCAGATGGGATGGAAAATTGACCAGATGGACGTCAAGGCAGCATTCTTGAATGGTGTGATAGAAGAAGTGTATATAGAACAACCAGAGGGCTTTGAGACACATGATCAGAAAACTCATGTGTGCATATTGAAGAAAGCTTTATATGGACTGAAGCAAGCTCCCAGAGCCTGGTATGGTCAGATTGACAGCTACCTGTAGAAGATGGGATTCGTCAAGAGTGATGCAAATCCCAATATCTACTATCTGAGGGTAGGGAGTGAGCCATTGATACTGGTATTATATGTGGATGATCTGTTCTTGACAGGATCATCAAGGCTCATCACATACTGCAAGAAGAATTTAGCTGAAGAATTTGACATGAAGGACCTAGGACAGATGCACTATTTTTTGGGGTTGGAAGTTTGGCTGCAGAATGGGGAGATCTTCCTTGGTCAAGGAAGATACACTACAAAGATTCTGAAGAGAATTCAGATGGAGGACTGTAGGCTGATGACAACTCTAATGATTACCAACTAGAGGAAAATCAACACGTCCGAAGATGATGATGTTGATCCTAGGTTGTACAGAAAGCTCATAGGGTCATTGATGTATCTGGTAAATACAAGACCAAACATATGTTATGTTGTTAATACCCTAAGTCATTTCATGGTGGAACCAAAGAGGGAATATTGGGCAGCAGCCAAACATCTTCTCAGGTACCTTCGAGGGACAGTCGAGCTTGGATTGAAGTACACTCGTGACAATGATGTTAGGTTGAGTGGCTTTACTAATGCAGATTGGGCTAGAAGTTCAGTTGATCGGAAGAGTACTAGTGGGTACTGTTTTAGTCTGGGATCAGGAATGACTTCCTGGTGTAGTAGGAAACATAAGTCAGTGGCACTGAGTTCAGTAGAGGCAGAGTATATGGCAGCTAGCACAGCTTCGTGTGAAGCCATATTGCTTAGGAAACTGGTAGTAAATCTACTCAAGGTGAAAATGGAAGCGACCAACATTTTATGTGATAATCAGAGTTGCATAAAGCTCTCTGAGAATCCTGTGTTCCATGATAGGTCGAAACATATTGACATCCGGTGTCACTTCATCAGAGACTGTGTACAACGTGGAATTGTTCAATTACAGTACACTCCAACAGGAGAACAAGTGGCAGACATCCTCACCAAGGCTCTAGGAAAGACAAAGTTTGTCTACTTCAGAGAGAAGATGGGGATGATGAATAATCCCTTCTAGTAGCAGGAATGGAGGATTCTGTATTCAGAGGGAGTTGTGGTACAGATGCAGCGAGTGACAGTGGCAGTGTCAAAGGCAGCAGTACAAGGGGCAATAGCGCAGTAGATGGGGGAGAAAAATCCTGAGATCAGCAGCGTAGAGGGTGCTTCAGAATCAGAGCAGCATGCAGCAGGCATATTGTTGGAACACCTTCCTCACCAAGAGGGAGTGTTGATTTTGTAGCATCCGAAAGTGTTCCAAGTCTCAAAATTTGCAGGGAGACTTGGACAACAGCATTCCAAAGAACCCAAAAACTATTTGTGGAAATTCCACTCAGTTCAAGACTTATTAAAATAATTAATTATTTTAATGGAGACCCTGCGTCCAAACTTAGGGAAATGAAATAATTAAAGGGTATTAATAAGTCAAAGTGTGAATCTTCTAGCAAAAATGGATCAAGTCAAGATTTAATCTTAGCCATTGATTAATATTTTAATATGGGTCGTTGGATCTCCAATAAGAAGATTATAAAATAAGGCTTGAGGGTCACTTGGAAAATAAGCTGGGCACACACTTAGTACCCGAAGGAGATCCATTCTGATGTAGAATTCGATTTCATAGGGAGAGTTTGCAGGGCGAAAAGTTGCAGGAGCAGGAGGAGTTCAAGGGTGATCGAGATTAGGTTCGGAGAGTAGCAATGGGTCATTGGAGGTAGCTTGAGGTTGCAGCGCAGAGACCCCACGCAGATTCACGCAGTCCGGCGTTGGGACTACACAGAGAATCACGCATACTAACACAGAGACATGTAGGGGCTTTTCTGGGTGTCTGAAATTTGTCCAAGTAAGTTGGATATTTAGTCTCAGGTGGTTTAGAATTTATCTGCCAAATATTTTCCCTGTAAAGATATCATTTGCTGAAGAATTAATAAAACCCTCATCTACTGCATCGGTTTTCCCACATTAGGTTTTTTCGGGGACAATTTTCCAAAAATAATTATGTACATGTGATTGATTCTTGTGCTTATGTTCTCTACTATTTATTTCTCTGCATATATAATTGTGAATGTTGCAGTAGTATTTATTTCGATATTTGCCAGAAGTTTTATGAATAATAACTTATTGAAATAATAAGTAGGAGAAATAAATCTATCACTACAACTAGTTGTAAATTTTCACAATATCCAAGAGCCAAGACCAAGGCTACCACAAAGATCCATGTCAACCCTCCTCCAAGTCTCCTCCAACCAATTCAAAGTCAAAAAACGTCAACGCTGGTAAAACCTTTTGAAATCTGATCAAATCGCAAAAATTTCGGACCTGCAGTGAAAGACGAAATTCAAACCTACAATTTTCATAGAGATCCCACAAAATATTTTCACGTGTGAGCAGAAACAAGCTATAAAACCTGAATTTTCTCTCTCCTTTGACTTCTCTCTATGTTGGAAATACTGAGACGGGGGTGAATCAGTATTTCCCTGATTTTGACAATTGGTTAGTTTATATTATAAAACATTTCGAGCATAAACCATAACATAAAACATCATCACATCAATTACATTATATATGAATTTGTATTCAGCAAGCACTTTACATTATGTATGGTTTACATACAAGATTTACTAGCTGAGATGGAAGGAAATAGAAGACTCCCCAAGGCTGAAGATATTGTAGACTAAGTCTACAGGAGTCTTCAGTCTCCTATACAATCAATCAATCACCCAAACACCACTTTCGTTGTTTCTACCTATGTTGCTCCACTTTATTGTTGCTACTCTTGATATATTGTTTTACACTCACTATTGTTGTTGTTGTTGCTCCACTCCAGTGTTATAACCAATTTCACTGTTGCAAATGCCCATGTTGTTGTTGTACCACTAACACTTCACAATTGTTTCACATCATCTTCTATGCTGAAAATATCATCAACATTTATTCGCAATGTTTCTTGATCAAACCTTAGCTCACTTCAATAGTTGTTGCAATGCTACCCCAATACTCTCATAATGTTGTGTTGCTTCTTCAAATTAGGCTCCTCTGCAATGTCCTACACATGAAGCATTGATATTTAATCAAGCACTGTTGCTTCAAGTCGATTGTTACTTTCCTTATATCATATAAGAAAATTCACTGTCATTCACTATCATTATGCATGATCGTTGCTATCAAGTTTAAAGGGTTATTGAACTATATCAAGGTGACTGACATATCACAAAGGTCACTACCAATGTCATTCTAATCACATAGAGTTGCCAAGAATGCAAGAACCAAACTACTAACAAATGAACATTGACCATGTTGCAAACAATTTTCTTAATCAAGAGAGAGAGATCACAGGTTATATTGCAAAGTTCATTGTCATAAGGTTCAACGAGCCACTAATATTGTCAATCCAAGAGCTCTTATATTCACTTCCATCAAGGGTTACTACTAGGTTTACTATAATCTAGAATTTTGTGGGGTGTCCCCATCATGCAACTAGTTCACTACAATATTATATCATCACTTCCACCTAAGATCACTGTCAACAACACACTGTCAATGTCATGTCAATGTTCCTCAACGTATTTGTCATATATAAGGTTCTGTTAAATAATATGACTGTCATAATTGCCTCTCATCAAGATTCAGTGGTCATTGTTATTAGACAAGGTAGATCATAAAACCATTCTAGAGTAAGGGCTAGAATCCTGAGATGCTTAGATTATACACAAGGATCTTTGTTATTGCAATAGACAGAGTACCCTAGTTACTGGAATTTTTACCACTACAAACTTTAGCTTATAATAGGATCACCACCTTCATACAAGAGCCCAAAATACAGATCAATTTTGTTGTATTGTAGGATCAATTTATCATTGCAAGGCAGACTCATCATTAACTCTTCATTAAAGTGCAGCGCCCTCCCCCCCTCCCCCCAAAAAAATAAAATCATCAAAAACCCTTTAGCCTTAGAACGACCATTTATTTGCAGCCTTTGAAAACTTCAAGATTTTACAGAAACGAATATTATATTTGCTTCAGTATCCAGGAATCGAAACTTTCAATGACAAAATTTCAGGAGTTAGCACCATCACTATCTTAGATCTGTCACAGAGGATAGAGCACTCAAAACGAAGGCCACATTCATTCACGAAAATGGCCCAACGAATCACTAAAGTCAGACACCTATACCAAAAGGGACGAATATAGACCAAGAGTTGATGCACGAAAATTTGACCTACCATATTTCCACTAGTCACATTTAGGGCACAAAATTTTGCAACATATCACCTTTTAGAAAGAAATCGAGATACTTTGGAATTCCCTATACACATAGCTTGTGTCTCAAAGATACAACAAATGGTCACAAACTTTCTGCAGAGTGAGATTGTAGGGAGAAGATAATTAAATTCCACTTGCAAACATTATTAAGATATTTCAGTGAAACACAGTCCAAACAATCTCAAAAACTTAAGCACCTTGTCAAAAGCTCCTCATCACCTACAAAACTCAAATAGATTCCAATGAAACCCTAAGCCAAGAAAAAAACAATGAACCCCAAAAAATTTCAATCTCATGGCCGCATACAGTTTCAGAACTTCTCCAAAGGTCTGACAGTCACTTCGGAGGAATGTGAGTCCTTTTTTCATGATCTTGTGATTTGACGAGTGTGATTTATATAGTTTTTTAGAGTCCATCAAATAAGGTCAACCGACTTTCTTTTGGAGGGAATATGATTTTATTTAAAATTTAAATTTAAAATCAATTCAAGACTGACTTGGTAATAGTGCCATTAGGGTCCAAGTATTGAATATCCCTTTAATAGATACTTGGACCATTAAATGATTAAAGCCTAATAAAGCTTCTTTTTTATCCCAAGGAATAAAATTTAATCCTTTAATAAAATATTCTTTGTATCTTGGACCATAGTTTAGCTCCCACATTATTTCTTATAGGAAATTTGACCATAGATTTTTTTGTCTAAAACCCTAGCCAAATTAGGATTTTTATAATTTTTAGTCTTCCTTAATGGGATTTTATAATTTATAGTCTTCCTTAATGGGATTTTATAATTTATAGTCTTCCTTAATGAATGCATTTATGCCATGGCTTCCAAGTCATTTTGCTTCATTTGTTGGAGAAAATTGAATGTTGCCACATTAGCAACCCTTGGGGTTTTTTCCCATAAATTGGGTGCACCATCTTCAAATCAACATATCTCTCAAACTGTGAAGGTCCACGAGATGTTCTACGTATCAACAGAATCGACATGATGAAGGCTATCCAATGACGATGGTCTCCAAGTAAAATTACATTATTTGCATCTTCAAAATCCTCAACAAGTGTGGGATGTGACCATTTTCCAAGGAATCCAAACCCTAGAGCTAGGGTTTCATCAAGTTGCACCATCTTGTGGACATCATTAATCTGCATCATCATCACATCAATGAACTCTAATTGCACTCTCCTTGACATCCAACACCTGCTACAACATCTTACACATGCTCCCGCTTTGACATCAATGAGAACATATTCATCACTCTCTCTCCTTTGACTTAGGTTCCTTTTCTTCTTGTCTTTGGCACAAAAATCGATGTGATGTGTGAGTGGATGAATGAGCTTCCAAGTGGTCGATTTGACTTGTATATATAATTGTTTAGGAGGGTCAAATGACTGCCACATAGGACGACTTGTCCAAGGAGAGCCAACTTGGTCTTGTGTTGACTTTTTTATTCAAAATAAAATATATGTTTCTTTTCTTTACAAAGAGTCCAAAATAAAATATCTTTTTCTTTTCTTTACAAAGATTCCAAATGGGACTTGACTCAAATACATTTCTTTTGATTCATAGTAAATTCTTTTTCACTCAATTGACTACATAAGCATGAAGAACGTTCTTTTGACCAAAAACAAAAATAATAATGATAAATATAATAAATATATCAATGATAAAAATTATATTTTATTACATTATGAAGATCGACACTAGTTATATTTTTTAACATGGAGTGGAGCTTCTTCCCTCCTGAGTGGATGATGCCATGATCATTAGTTGAGAAGGTGGCACCAAATGAAGCATGTGACTAGGTAATTTATGCCAAGGATGGATGAAAAGTATTTGACATAATGCTTCAATGAAATTATTTATCGTGAATTCATAGAATGTGCTTATACATGGGCGAGGAGAGCATCAGCTGTGCCAAGTCAAGATGATGGTGGCATAAGCATTGAGATAGCAACAACTAAAAAAAAATCAATTTTATGTAAATGGGCATATGGTTGTAATGCTTGGAGTTAGACCTAGGAAATATGCATAACCTTAGGAAATATTAGTAATGCTTGGAGTTAGACCTAGGTGATAAGGGGTCATCCCAAACTACAAGACACCCCAGATACAAAATTTGAGGGTAGGGTTTGGAGGTGAGCATCGTTGGCTCACTTGGTTGGTTTGGTCAGATTTGGTCAAGGGAAATCCCAAGTCAAGGTTTAAGCGAGGATTGTTAGGTAAAACATGACTCATTGAAACAGTAAAAGTTGCTCGAAAAAATAGTGGAGGTTTTGGGCACATCGTTTTGGTTTCCCATGGTTTTGTGCATGTAATGAAGTCCTTAAAAGGCATGAATACTTCATTGTAATGTTCTAGGGAGGTGAGCAATGAAGGCTCACTTGAATCACTTGGATCCAGATACAAAATTTGAGGGTAGGGTTTGGAGGTGAGCATCGTTGGCTCACTTGGTTGGTTTGGTCAGATTTGGTCAAGGGAAATCCCAAGTCAAGGTTTAAGCGAGGATTGTTAGGTAAAACTTGACTCATTGAAACAGTAAAAGTTGCTCGAAAAAATAGTGGAGGTTTTGGGCACGTCGTTTTGGTTTCCCATGGTTTTGTGCATGTAATGAAGTCCTTAAAAGGCATGAATACTTCATTGTAATGTTCTAGGGAGGTGAGCAATGAAGGCTCACTTGAATCACTTGGATGGGTTTTGGGCAAGGGACTAATCGCATACTCTATTAGTTAGTTTTTTTCCCAAAATAAGGGTTTTTATAGGATAAACATCATGTTTATGATGTTTGATTTGTTGCTAGTTTTTTAGTCTTATATTAGTAAATTTATATTTATCTTTGGTAATTTTAAAAACATATAACATAGGGGCGGATGTGTTAGGTTATAAATCATCAACATTAGTAGGTCCTTTCAATTATGAGAGCATATGATAATTATTGATCACATGGCATGTGATATCACCTAAAGCAAAAAGATTGATGGCTATAGATTTCATTTTTGTGTTGGCCATAGTTGTTGAGGGTTATTGCTTCCCCTTTTCCTTTCTTCTTTTCCCCCTTTATCAACGCCTTTCCTAGTTTTAGGAGGGGCTAAATAAGCTTGTGCAGATCTGGTAAAAGGCAAAGGGATATAAACTATTAGTCAAACTAAGATCATTACCAAATGAGAAGTTAGTGCATTGGGCACGAGAGGAGTAGGAGGATCCAAGTTTCATATAGGGATCCCCATGGCCAGGTGCAACAACCTCAATATAGCCATCATGGTTGTGCTAAAAAATTTAGGAGGAATAAAAAAGGAACTTGGGTAAAAGAGGTCAAGGGATGGGGAACCCTCCCCCTGAGAGAGTTGAGTATATAGGAGCCATATGTGTAGTAAAAGGATATGAAGATGAGGCCATAAACAAAACCAATGTTAAAGCACCAATTTATTGAAATTTTGACACCATACACACATTAGATGGCCCCAGGGAGGTGATTTATGGTGGAGAACCAAATACATGCCAAGCAACACAAAGTCTTTATAAACTCCAAGAATGATGTTAAAAAATAGTGTGATGGTTTAGTTCCCACCCATGGATGAAATCATGTTCTTGTGGTTCATATAAGACTTAGGATCATGGTCTTGGATGCAGGTGTGGCTGATTGTGTTTAATGTGATGGGATGGGAGTGTGGCATAAGGGGAAGCCACTTGCCCACCCGCAAGAATGTTGTCACTCAGCTCTTACACTCGACTGCTCAGCGTTTAATGCCATTAACTCCAGGCGCTTATTACAACCATAATTCTGCTCCTCGACACAACTTCGTGTGCAGCGATATGGCTCGGCCTTCTGTTCATACTTATGGTGGTTTATTGCAGAGGATTCACCGTTGCACGGTCGATTGGGTTGATATTATGGAGCGCCCCTCTGGTCTGAATAGAATTCCCCCGCCGGTGAATCTGTGGTGCACTCCAGGGGCTGGGCTTTCAAATGTACGCACTGTTACTGGTAAGAGGAGTTGTCTCAATTGTTGTTTGGATTTTGGAGAAAATCTCCACTTCTCCCACGCTGGTTCTTGCAAGCTTGCTTCTGTCGCTCTGTTTCCCCTCACGCCTCCTTCCTCTGGCCATCTTTCGCCTCCCTGTCCTGCTGACTCGATTGAGAATATGTCGCGCCTTAGGCAGAGAATGCGTTGCAGAAGAGGCTCCACGAGGCGCCAGATTAGGCGTTCTCCCTCCACCTCCGGCACCTCCTCTACGTCTCCCTCCCACTCGGACAACCTTCATAGAGGGCGCCTTCTCCGCTTGGGTCGTCGACTGGATTCCCCCAATCCTTCAGCTCTTCCTGCTCAAACCCACACCGTGCATTTTTCTTTTAACAGTTCTCTCAATCGACCCCGGGTGACTGCCTCAATCACGGTCGTCTTTCATGAAGAGCCTCAGGCAATTGCTCCCAGTTCCTGCCCGGCGGAACGCAGCTTCTCGGCGGCTCAGGACTCGGAGCAGAATGTTGGGTCGAAGCATCCTGATAGTGTGGACTTACAGGGTCTGGTGGGCCAGGCCACGCAGGACCAGGCGAGCAAGGAAGCGATGGATCAGCCTAGTGTGAAGCAGGACACGGTGCAAGCGAGCGAGGCGCAGGTTACTCCTCCACCTCCCGGGAAGGTGATCCATTCTACTACCGACCTGTACAATGATGACGAGGAACCAGATGAGCTCTAGTGCAGAGTCATCTACGAACCTCCTGATGAGTAGCTCCTCCTCTTCTTTCTGGTTTTTTTGCTCCGTTTCTGCCCATTCTCATGGGCATGTTTATGTGTTTCATGTTGTCACCGATCAAGCATCTGTTTTTTTGCTACGATATGGTCTCCAGTACTCCAAATCTCTGGCTCCCCTGCGCGGGATTTTTCTTATGAAATGTTACAGACTGGTTTCCCTCCTGAAGGGCAGTCTTCAACTCTGGTTTTTTGTTTAAAATGCCATAACACTAGGCAATGATCCGGCCTCGGCCCGCTGTACTTTACTCCTTTTGTTAATAGATTACTTTTACTTAGAAAAAAAAAAAACTTAGGATCATGGTACATAAGTTGATCTATAGTAACAAATTCCCAATATAGTGAAACCTCACTCTACTGAAAAACGAAGAGACAACCATCTTCATAGCATACATGAAACTAAGACCTAAGGGAATATTATATTCCAAGGTGGCTTCTATAACTTACCTACTAATTATATGGCACAACTGATATAACTCTTTTGGCCAAGAGGGTCAACCATCATAAATATGGAGTGTGATCATAGATGGAATGAGTGTAGGTGAACCTAACTTCCTCTAGACCACATGTAGATGCACCTTCATCATAATATGTCAATAAATAATGACATTCTTAATGGAAACTAGAACTTGAAAGGCAATTGAAGGGGTTAAATGAGGCTTGGATTTGTTGATATCAAACATGATCATCATGTCATGCAAGGGATCAACAACATACAAAGTGGATAGTAAAGCCTTCCATTGTAAAGGACATATTTGGAGGACTTCCAAGGATGACATGATAGTTGGGGAATAAGTTAGGTCATCTACTATGTTATAGTTATGGTCAACCCACGCATCATGATTTGGGGGCATTCTGCCATAATGCAATCTTGGCACCTTGGGGGTAGGCTCAACACTGGGTTGAGGAATTTGAAAAGATTCATTAGTGGATGGAAAAGGATCAATGGAATTAGTAGGTTTTGTCTTAGGTGATGCACATCACTAGGGATCATGAAATTAGGTTGATATCATTCAAATCCTTGTAAAATATTTGGTAACATCTCTATGGGGTTTTGGTATAGGAAATTGTCCAAAACAGGTGGATCCTAAAGTGTAAATAACTCAAGTTGGAAAATGGTTTCTCAACACAAATGGTTTTGATGAATAAGGTTGGGTGGGTGGGTTTTGAGGTTGCTTAACTACAACTTGAGTTTTTCCAATTACTTCCTTCAATTGAAACAACTTAGATAACAACAAACAATGATGGGTATAATGTCCATAGGAACCACAAGTAGAATAAGGTTCACAATTGTGGGATCTTCCCCTGTTTAGTTTGGAAAGCACTACCTTAGCCTTGGGTTGTGTATTTTTTTTTTCTCCCAACATTGGCATTGGGTTGTTGGTTTTGATTGACCTTGTTTCCTTGGTTTTGCCCATTATATATTTCCCTTCCCCTTATTTTTTCTTTTTATTATTATGCTTGGGGTGGTTGGGAACATTTGGTTGTGCAGACGCTTATCCTTGAGGAGGGCGTGTAGGGAGACCAATAGGGGCATGGAATATCATCACCACGAGAATCATGAGTACTCACAAAGCATCTAGGAAAGGGTAATACAAATTTATAGATACCCCACTATCAGATGAACTAGTACAAGCATGTCCACGCACATGGTGATGTGCATGGGATGAGGCATATGAAGTGCTAGTGCCTACTTCACACGAGGATGAGATGAATCCTCAAGTGGGTTGGGGTAACTATATGGTGTTAAATGACACCTTGCAGAGGCTTGATGGTAAAGGGTATTAACACCACCATATGGGTTAGTATCCACCAAGTCTAGGACGATTAAGATGTGGATGATTACAAGACATAAACCAAATAACACCATCAAATGCATGGGATGCCTCCAATACAAACAAGCCACTTGAGTCAGAGTGAGGGGAATATAGGAGAATGGAATATAATACCAAGATTGGGCATAAATGAGGTCATATTCTTGGGCCATATGAACGGGTCCCTCATAATTTCTAGATATAAACATGGTTGCATCCTTAACAATGGGAGGAAGAAGGGAAATGAAGAAAGAATCCATATAGAATCTATCATTAATTTCAACTTTGCACAAACCACATCTTATATGCCATTCATGGATGTGATTTGTGATATGGGTGGCTATATTTTGATGGAAATTGGTTAGAATTTCAATTCTTAAGTCATGGTAGAATGAAAGTTAAAAGAAATTCAAGAAAAACATTTTATATGGATTTAAAGGTTGTATGGTTGCCACAAGGATGGTCTATGTACCATTTGGTAGTTGCACCTAGTGCATTGAAAAGTCTTAATCTAATTAAATCTAAAATGTTTTAAAGGTTGTATGGTTACCACAAGGATGGTCTATGTGCCATTTGGTAGCTGCACCTAGTGCATTGAAAAGTCTCAACCTAATTAATTCTTCCATTATGGTTTTGGAGGAAGACCATAAGTGGAAGGATATAATGTGGTTGGAGGGGTATTCTTTAGGTTTACCATCAGTTTTAGGAATGACTTAGATTAGTTGGCATATTGGCCAATTGGGATCATTATGGATAGGAACATTAATAATATTTGAGAAGATTCAAAGATGCCATATATGTAGAAGGCATTGGTTGGCATTATATCCTGTATTATCTGAGTATTGGTTCTACCTATGATAAGACCATAACTGGAAGGATATAATGTGGTTGGAGGGACCTTCTTTAGGTTTACCATCAGTTTTAGGAATGACTTAGATTATTTGGCATATTGGCCAATTGGGATCATTATGGATAGGAACATTAATAATATTTGAGGAGATTCAAATATGTAGAAGGCATTGGTTGGCATTATATCCTGTATTATCTCAGTATTGGTTCTACCCGTGATAATGACTAATGAGGAATTCAGATTAGAGGAGGATGAATTAGATGAACTAGAACTAGTTCCAAAACTAGATGAACCAACCATCCTTGAGGGGGATGAAGATTCATAATTCGAAGATGAACTTCCCAAATCCAAGGATGTAGGTCCTGAAGGTGGGCTGGAGCAAGGAGTAAATTGAACTCATCAAGAAGTAGATATAAAGAATCCAATAATTAAAAAAAAATAGTTCAAAGGCCTTGTAGCCTTGTAGCCACCCACTTATTACTGTCATGTGATTATAACAATCCTAGTATTAATGAAGTTATTTTCAACTTCAAAAATTGGAGGCCATATACTATATGCACAGTTAAAGAATGTACAGCACAGATCAACATGATCTTTGACAGTTCCTGATCTCTTTGTTTTGCCAAGCATTCGATTAATAGATGAGCTTTACAAAAGTTCTCATAATCTCCTCTTAATTTGACTTGAGGGTTCTTTAATTCGGTAATCTAAGTTACATGTTCGATTATACAGATGTGAAAGTCATGGAGCCAAGTTGGTGGCTATTTCTGTTGGATTTGATCTCGTATTATACTATTTTATACAATTGCTATCTTACTAGCTTGGCATATTATGGAAAGAAACCAAGCAGAACACTATTTTACATCCGGAACAGTACCAAATATCATGCCCCAAACAATGGTTTAGATATGTAATCATTCCACTCATCGGGCATCCTTTCTCGATTCTTCAGCAGCTTGAAAGTTGAATATGTTAAAGGTATACCCCACGCATCATAATCTTTAGGTGCCTACATGGTCACTTACATCCTGTTAGAAACATTTTCTGCTATGCATCAAAGCTAACTGCAAAATGCTTCTAAAAAATAACAACCAAATAGTTCAACAGAAAGGGAATCTTACAAACCTTGGGAGTCCTAATCAGTTTCATTTCTGCCTCATCCAAGGTTTTGCGGCCTTTCTTTGAATTGCACTCGTTGCAAGCAGTAACCTGGTCAATAGATAAGGAGTCCAGGCAGAATTAAACACGACTAGAAATACAAATATGATAAGCATGAATCCAGGCACACTAACTTCAATTGATAGCCGAAATATAAATGTAAGTGTTCAATTCAATCAATAAAACTTGCCGTAACATCAATGAAACTCATCTGAGAAACATTCAAATGATATACTTTCTTCAATAACCCAATCAGAATTTAACTCGTATATACCTCCATTATTTAAAAATAGCCTGGCTCAAAATCATCATAAAACCAAGCAATTTATAAAGTATGAAGCAGTCAAACCATTCTTTAACGAGATTGTTTTTGCAGTTCAACCATTTGTTAAGTTTATGAAGCTAAGCAAGTAGTGACCTTTCATGCGAATACAACTGTAGTTGCTTTAGCACTGTACAAAACCAAAATGCTTAACAGATCAGTGATAGAGAAAATTATAGGTATGCTCTACGTGAATGGCCAAATAATTTTCCACAAGTGTATCACTTAAAGATGGATTAATAGGCCTGCTGCAGATTGAAATGCCTGTCCAGACTATCAGTTCAAAAGCTTTTCCATTTTATAATTTATATAACAAACCAAGCATATAAAAATATCAGCTGTTCTATGCTTTCGACCTATCTATTGCAACCCAGGTTATTTCTTGTATATTATATCTCAAAGTAAGTGTACAAAAATACTATTGTTGCTGTTGCCTTCTCAAACTCTTGGTTTAATGCATACGTTTCAACCTACAATTACATAACTTTTACAATTATTATCTTTTGAAGCAAACAGTTAATGAAACAATCAAATATGATTGAAAAAGCAGAAAAATGTCATTTGTGTTGAACCAGAACCTCACTTGTACTTTTATGAAATCTATTTGAAAAGTTACAAAATAAATGTTTTTAACCATTTAGTGGTCAGTGTTGTGTGTTCATACGTTTTAACTTGCATCAAAACCCAATTCAGAATGCTTTCAAAGTTCCATTCTTCCTAATTTCTAAATTATATTCAAGAATGAAAACATACTCCCAAAACCTTCTCTTACAAACTACAGAATTTCTGAGGTCACTATTAAGTTAATAATAGGAGAACGGATCAAAAAAATAATCGTTATGCCATATAAAGGTACCTCAACTACCCATAAAGATATTTTCGTGTTGTACCAGAATTTCACTTGTATATTTCTGAAATTAATTTGAAAAGTTACAGCATACATGTTTTAACTTTTTACTGGTCAGTGCTGTGTTTAAAGTTCCTACATTTTAATTTGCATCGAAACCCATTTCAGAAACCCATTTTAATTTGCATCTAAATTATATTACTCCCAAACCTTCTCTTACAAAGTCGAGAATGTCCGAGCTCACAATTAAGTAAAAAACAGAGAAATAGACATATAAAACAGTGTTGATGTCATATAAAAGTAGTGCAACTATCCATAAAGATAATTTGGTGAACCTTTAGTCATTAAATTGTTATAAATATTTTATTACTCAGAATTATTGCTACATTGGGCAAGCACACCTAACCAATCAAGATGTGTAACTTCAATAAATGGAATAAGCTAAGCACATGCAAGCTTACCAACATGGGATTATGGTCTACATATATTATTAATTATAAAACCTCTGAAGTCTACAGCTCAACACTATAAACAAATCAAGCTACGTTGAACTCAATCAACAGGAGAGTGAATCAGTACAAGAACACGCTATGAAATCACACCAATGAATTTAGAGTTGTAACACCAATTTATGGATTAGATAAATCACCATCTTTTCTTATAATTAGGCAAACAAAGAGAAACCACCTGGAGCAGGTCAAACACCTTCTCTCCCTCACACACAGGGCTCTACACCCACCAGGGTTTGAACCTGAGCTATTTGCATGGAAGCATCCCATCCCAACTGCTAAGTTTAATGTTTACAAATATTAAATAGTTTAAAATGTTGGGACAAAATAGCCTTTTCTTGCTTTTGTATTAATTAAAGACAATTTTCTTCAACTATACACGCTGTGTGAACAGTCGTAATCCCGAATCCCTACTACAGCAATCTGATATTACTTCTCCTACTTGTTAATTCCTTGCAAGTTATTTATTGTGTAAAACTGTAAATACCGAAGTAAATACAACTGCAGCCTTCACTAATTAAATTATATGCGGAAACAAGAACTGAGCAAGAAGAAATAACCACACACACAATTGACACCGTTATTTTTGGATTAAGTCCCCAGAAAAACCTAATGTGGGAAAACCGGTGCAGCACTTGAGTGTTTGTATTATTAAGCAGTAGTTCTGAATACAATCTTGGATGCCTTACTGGCTATCCAATACAGAGAATCTAACTAGCAGAAAAAATTAGTGAGAAATACCTCACACTATCTCTGGTGATCCAACACTAATCCAGCCCTGAAATGGCTAGCCCCAAGCTGCCTCTGCACTGTCTCTACACAGTCACTGCGCAACTCAGCGCCACAACTGAGAGGGACTGTGTCACTCCCTCCGGCTGATCAATTTGTTGGCTGGATGCTCGATCCTCTAACCCTCTGATCTCACACCCCGACTCCCAGCATTGGATCCGATATGACCCTCAGCAAATTTGTGGATCTCCTCACAGGCTCAGTGTGGCTCCTACGCTGACTCTTCTGGATCTCTCTCTGCCTTCTCTGTGTTGTATCCCCGACTCAGGAAATCTCCAACCAGAAAACTATCTCTGCCCCTCATTGCAAGAAACCTCCTCGATGATCTCTCCGGCAACTACTGTGTTGCTCACTTGAGAAACCGATCTCTTGATCTCAATCGATGTGTTTTCCAAATGCCCATCGAAGTCCTTATAGTCTTCTCATTGACAAATCAATGACCCAGATTAGATTCTAATCAATGGCTCAGATCATATTGACTTGATATCTGTCTTTTTCTAGAAGTTTCACACCTAGTTTAATTAATTCACTTTAATTATTTAATTCCCTAAGTTTAAATTTAGGCATCCATTAAAAATAATTAATAAATTTAATTAAACCTCCTCCGAGTGGAATTTCCCAAAACGATTTCTAGGTATTATGGAATACATGTGTCCTAGCCTCTCTGCAAATTTTGAGGCTTAAAGCACATCCAATGCTACCATAAATCACACACTCCCTCTTAGCGAGGAATGTGCTCTAGTAATGCAATTTGTTGAAGCATCACCCTGACTCTATAACATCTCCCTCTGCATTGCTGATGTTTGACTATTGATTTTATAGCATTGGAAAGTGTTCCAAGTCTCATATTTTGGGAAGAGGCTTGGAGTCTGGACATCAATATTCCAGAGAACCCAGAAACCGTTTGTGGAAATTCCACTCAGATCATGCTTTATTGAGATAATTAATTATTTTAAAGTGATCAACTTAAGGAAATTAAATAATTAAAGGGTATTAATAAAGAAGAGTGTGAATCTTTTAGAAAACGAAGATCAAGTCATCTTTTAATCTGAGCCATTGATTAGAGATCTAATCTAGGTCGTTGATTCATCAGTGGGAAGACTATAAGAGAAGGCTTGAGGGTCATTTAGAAAGCAAGCAGGGCACACTCTCAGTACCCGAAGGAAATCAATTCTGAAGTAATAGAATTCAATTTCAGAGGGTGAGGTTGTAGAGGCAGAGTTGCAGACGCAGAAGGAGGAAGGGGAAGTCAACACACGAAGAAGAAGGCAGAAGGAGGACGCAAAGGGAGCAACGTTGAGCAGCAGCACTGGCCCTCCATGCAGAGTGACGCAGTCCAGTGCAGTGACTGCACAGAAGGCCACGCAAAGTGACGCAGAGGGAGGAAGGGTGCCTCTAGTGTGTCAGAAATTCTTCCGAAGTGTTCGGAAAAATTTTCTCAGGTATATGCTAGACATCTGCTCGTCATATTTCTGTAAAATATTTCTACTGCTGAAGAATAATATAAACCCTCATCTACTGCACCGGTTTTCCCACATTGGGTTTTTCCCGGGACAATTGTCCAAAAATAACTGTGTTCATGTGATTGTTTCTATTGTATTATATGTGTTCTATTTGTTCTTTTTCTTTTGATTAAGTGAATACTGCAGCTGTATTTATTTCAGAATTTACTGAAGCATCTGTAAATAACTTATCATAAATAAGTAGGGGAAATAAATCAATCACTGCAGTAGTATTTTAGATTGAAAAAATTCACATGGTATCAGAGCAAAAGACGAAAGACAGAAGAGGAGGTTCTACAATGGAACTAAGATCCAACATCGATGCAGCAGCAACTCAGAAGAGTTCACGCAATCCTCCAGAACGCATGGAGAAACAGAGGGATCATGAAATTTCAATTCTGGCATCCAGACTAGAAAAGGATTTCACTTGTGTGTCTAGCACGGCCTCTCCAGGTATATTGACAGTGGAGCATCTGTTGAAAAGTGTAGCTAGGTAGGTCTTCATAATGACTATGTAATTATGTACTTATGTAAAGAAGAAGTCAAAAATAATAAAATGAATTTTTGGTTTACTTGCTTCATGGTTTTCATGAGCAAGATTCTTAGTATAGGTCTATAGACTTCTTCTTGAAGTCTATTAGGAACATAAGTGTAATTAAGAGTCATGTAAATGGCCTGTTTAGTCTGAAGAATATCCTCCAAGACATTACAGAAGAATGGCTTACAAGTCTGCCCATATTCAACGTTGAAGATATGCCTGTGAAGTCAGCCTACAAACAAGTGTTGAAGTCGGCCTACATGATGGCTAGAAAGTCGGCTCAAATATCTTGCTAGAACATCTATATATACCCCTACATATGCTGCAGTAAAGGCATAAGTTTTGCAGACAAGACTAAGGTTATATATAGCGTGGAAAAGGAGCAAGAAGTGCGGTCAAGTCTAAGGCTATACAACAGATAATTGAATGCGGATAAGTATGATATTGGAGAGCGTAGAAAGAAGCAAATTCAAGACAGAATTAAGTGCGGACCTATCTGAGGTTACTCAGAGTTTAAATGCGGATATAAAGGACAGAAGTTAGTGCAATAGAAAAGATTAGATTGTGGATTATTCAAGAGGAAATAGATTCAGGAGGGAATCAAAGATTACAGTCTACGGAAGGTACAGGATTGTGAAGTTGTGCAGATAAGATCACGGATAGGTGCAGGACAAATGCAGTGAGGATATCTCTAAGGTTGAAGAATCTAAGAAAAGGTTTTGTCAAAGATAAAGACTGTGTTAGTAAGAAGACAGGCTAGTGAGGAAGGTAAAACAGAGATTTACCTTCCTAACCATATTACAAGATATTCAGTTACAAGCAAAATCTATTCTGTATAAGTACTTTGATAATTGACTTGATGAAGAACTAACTAAGAAGACATAAGCAAACTTACAAGTAATTATCTGGAAGAGAATTTTTGAATTAATCACAAGCCCTACAAATTCTCAACATGGTATCGGAGCTAAGGTACTGAACATAAGGGTTGCTTGTCAACAAAGTCACTCAAAGAAGTAAGGATCAAATTCTAAATTGAAAGGACAAACCAGTCTACAAGAAAGACTATCCAACTATTTTATATGAAAAGATTATCTCATTAATCCTTGCACTCAAAACATTGTTTGAAGGAGATTCACAAGTTCTGAAGATAGTCATTTTAGTCAAGGGTTCAAGAACATCAACTTTGAAGAAAAGAAATTATTGACTTCATCAACATAAAGAGAGTTGCAAGCAAGACCACTCAAGTAAGTATTCATGACCCTATCTATCAAGATGCCTTTTTGTAAAGAAAGCAACACACTGGTTGGATCATCAAACTTCAGTGCATGGAAGAAGAGAACAGACTTGAACTTAATTGAAGACGAAGTAGTGGACTATATCGAAGGATCTACTATTCAACCTCCAAAAGAAGATACTTCAGCCCATGCCAAGTACATGAAGGGAGAAATTAGAGCCCAAAGGATTCTCATAGAATCCATCAAAGACTCTCTCATTCCCTATGTATCAAAACTAAAGACTGCAAAACAGATATATGAGAAATTGGTGGAGCTATTCTCTGTGAGTACTGCTGGAGAGGCAATCTCTCTAAGACAAGAACTCCACAAAATGAAATTATCAAAGGAAGCAGGAATCGTCCCATACTTTATGAGGATTTCTGAAATAAGAGATTAACTACAAGAAATAGGAGAAGTAATGTCTGACACTGAGATGACAACAGTGGTATTGAATGCTCTACCAGAGGAATGGGGTAGCTTCACTTCTAGTCTATATGGGAAGAAAGAAGCCACTCCATTCCATGATTTGTGGTCTCTATGTAAAATAGAGGAAACAAGACTAAAGGCCAAAGCTGATACAGAATCAAATGAAGAAAATCATGCCTTTGCAGCCTCATACAGGAGGAAAGGAAGATTCAGAAAATTTGGACCTAAAAATAAAAGAAGAAATATGGACGACGTGCAATGCTTTGGATGTGATGAACTTGGACATTATAAAAGAGATTGTCCTAAATCTGGAAATGTCAAATAAAAAAAGGAAGAAGCTCATGTCACATATGAAAGAGAAGAACCTAACGCTAAAATATCTAAGAAGGAGGAAGCAAGAGATCTCTATTATGATTGAGATCATCTTTCTCTTTAAGTGATCTCTGATTGTTTGTATGATAGTAATGTACATTAAGAAGCATCTCGAAAGAAGCATGGAAGAAGCTCTCAGTGTAACAGCTTCTGAAAAACCTCCCTACTCAAGTAAAGCAATCATCAGATCAAGATGGGTACAAAGCTTTGAGATGTGATGACATATTGATGAAGCAAGTCAAAGGAATGAAGCTCTTCATTCAAGAGAAACCCCCACAGGATGACTCAAGGAAAAATAGGTATGAGGTATGCAAACTTATATGCTAAAATTGATGCTGTGAAGTCATGTCATAGGGTTGCAGGCAATGAACTTCTATATTGAGAAGTATGATCTATAAAAGGGTATCTCTTAGTGCACGGACAGATGAAAATAATGTCCTCATGGTATATGAGGTGGCTGTTGAAAATTCCTGGGAATGGAAAAATGTGCAGAAAGGAAGAGATCATAAAATGCAACCATGTCTTGAAGCAGGTACCATTCAGAGGCCCAGAAAATGTGACTAGGTGATCTCCTGAAAAGATATGTAGACTCTGACGAAAGTCTGGTAAAGAAGAAGACCCTGGAAAAACATATCATCAGAAGATGTGTCAATCTGTATAAAGGATGTCGATGCCTATAAGAATATGTCATGGTGAACGATCATCACTAAGGTAACTTTTGTTCTAAAAGTTCATATGTATATGCTTATCTGGATGAACTTGTGCAGGGTTGCTAATCATAAGAAAGGATGTATGATCCTTGAGATGATTCTAAGGAAAGCTACATGGCATAACAAGTGGACCAGATGGGAAGTCTGTTGAATCACTTTTTGATAACTGACTTAACTAAAAGATGATGGATGATCTATGCCCTATGAAGCTAAGAGATGGAGATTCCTCAATATCAAAATCCATGACATCGAGGACAGGAATTCTTCATGAGCAGCTAGGTGTCTCACCATTGCTGCTGGAGGTCCCTGGTTAAGAGGGAGCCCGACGGTAAGTTTCTTACTTGGAAGAAACTTGGTAATTCCTAAGGATGAGCTTAGGTACATTCTTTGTATAAGAATGAGTACATCCCTTGTGGAATAGGTCCTCCCTGGGAGGGAGAGATAGACACATCATTCTAGTCTTGGGAAGACAGAATGGAGGATTGGGTAATCATCTAGCATTCGATACTCTTTGAGAATGTGATCGGGTATTCAAGATAAGAGTAGTCGGGGACTGATATTCTTTGAGGGCTAGCTACTCAAGAGAAGAATAGTCCAGGAAGGTCATACTTTGGGAACACCCGGGTGGAGTATGTACCTTGGAGAGACAATGACGAAGGTGTCTATAAGTCATGTGTCTCGCCAGCATTGAAGCCCATTGTCTCGTTGAAGAGATGGGGCTATTAGTCAAGGCCTTACACTAGTACAATGTTGGTTGATATGATGCTATACAAATGCGATTACCAATCCGATTTTCTTATGAGATTCTTCAGTTTTAAAAGTGACCATGTTCCTGTATGAATACCTCCCTAGTAAAGAGGGAGTGTTGAAAAGTGTAACTAGGTAGGTCTTCATAATGACTATGTAATTATGTACTTATGTAAAGAAGAAGTCAAAAATAATAAAATGAATTTTTGGTTTACTTGCTTCATGGGTTTCATGAGCAAGATTCTTAGTATAGGTCTATAGACTTCTTCTTGATGTCTATTAGGAACATAAGTGTAATTAAGAATCATGTAAATGGCGTGTTTAGTCTGAAGAATATCCTCCAAGACATTACAGAAGAATGGCTTACAAGTCTGCCCATATTCAACGTTGAAGATATGCCTGTGAAGTCAGCCTACAAACAAGTGTTGAAGTCAGCCTACATGATGGCTAGAAAGTTGGCTTAAATATCTGGCTAGAACATCTATATATACCCCTACATATGTTGCGGTAAAGACATGAGTTTTGCGGACAAGACTGAGGTTATATATAGCGTGGAAAAGGAGCAAGAATTGCGGTCAAGTCTAAGGCTATACAGCAGATAATTGAATGTGGAGAATTCTGATATTGGAGAGCATAGAAAGGAGCAGATTCAAGACAGAATTAAGTGCGGACCTATCTGAGGTTACTCAGAGTTTAAATGTGGATATAAAGGACAGCAGTTAGTGCAATAGAAAAGAACAAGTTGTGGATTATTCAAGAGGAAGTAGATTCAGGAAGGAATCAAAGATTACAGTCTACGAAAGGTACAGGATTGTGAAGTAGTGCAGATAAGATCACGGATAGGTGCAAGACGGATGCAATGAGGATATCTCTAAGGTTGAAGAATCTAAGAAAAGGTTTTGTCAAAGATAAACACTATGTTAGTAAGAAGACAGGCTAGTGAGAAAGGTAAATCAGAGATTTACCTTCCTAACCATATTACAAGATATTCAGTTACAAGCAAAATCTATTCTATATACGTACTTTGATAATTGACTTGATGAAGAATTAACTAAGAAGCCATAAGCAAGCTGACAAGTAATTATCTGGAAGAGAATTTTTGAATTAATCACAAGCCCTACAAATTCTCAACAACATCTGCTCACATGACGAGAGTTTGAGAATGCTTCTCAAGCTACCAAGAAGAGTAGATGAATTTTCAGTTCACGATGGGAAACAAGGCCAAGTGTACCCCCGTTGGAAGAGGAACCATAATATTTCAAACAGAAGTTGATAACAAGCTTCGAGCTACCAACGTACTGCATATGCCGAGATTGGGGATGAACTTGCTCTCGATGTCTCAACTTTAGAACAAGGGTTACGATGTATACTTTATTGGGAATAAGGTTTATGTCAAACACCCTAGTTGGAAAAGGAAGGCACAAATTGGAGTAAGGAGCCATAAACTATATAAGTTACAGCTCGAGTATCCAATGGCACTGATAGGCAATACAGATGAAAGGGACTTGAATGAATTATGGCACAGAAGAATGGGGCATCTACATCATGGAGCCTTGAAAATCCTCAAGAAGACTGTCATGGGAGCTCCAGAACTTAGCACGAGGAAAGACGATGTCTGCAGGGGGTGCGTACTAGGGAAGTATGCCAAGGCAGCATTTCCAAGAAGCAGCAGTAGGGCCAAGAGTGTGTTGGATTTGATACACTCAGAAATCTGCGGACCAATGTCCACGAATGCTCTCAATGGTGCAAATTATTTTGTCACCTTTATAGATGACCATTTTCGGAAGACATGGATCTGCTTTCTCAAGACCAAAGATGAAGTCTTTGAGCGATTCAAAGAATTCAAGGCTTTGGTAGAAATTTAACCAGAAAGCGGATCAAGAAATTGCGTTCAGATAATGGTGGAGAATATATTGATAAAGACTTCACAAGATTCTACACAAAGGAATGCATCAAGAGAGAATGGACAGCGCTATACAATCCGGAGCAAAATGGAGTCACCGAAAGGAAGAATTGGACCATTGTGAAAGCTGCAAGGGCGATGTTGTATGATCAAGACATGCCCAAATCTCTGTGGGCTGAAGCTTGCAATACAACAGTGTATGTGCAGAATAGGGTGCCTCATAGAGCATTGGGAAAAGTGACTCCTAAGAGTGTGTTCACTAGCAGCAAGCCTGAGGTGAGCCACTTCAGGATATTTGGAAGTATAGCGTATTGCCACGTACCTAATGGGAAGAGGAAGAAATTAGATCAAACTGCAAAGAAGGGATACCTTGTGGGATATAGCGAAAATGCGAAGGCATATCGCATCTATAAACTCAAGAACAGGAAGATCGTAGTAAGACGGGACGTGAAATTCATGGAGGAGAGAGCTTTTGGGGGATCCCGGGAAATGGCTACAGATACGCAGTCTGAGGAGGATCCACTAGTACAGCCACAACTGCCTACAAAAGATGGCTCTAGTGCCTCTCCACGGCACAAGGATTCTGAGGAAAGTTCTTTCGAAGAAGTGCCAGAAGGAGAGCAGGTAAATCCACCCACCACCAGTGAAAAGACGAGCAGAGAACTCCAACAAACTCTGAGGGATGTAGAGGAATTTACTGGAGCCCCTAGAAATAAGAAGAGGTTACGCAGGCAACTGGATGGGTACCAGGCATTGGTAGCACAGGTTGAAGAACCCTCTAGTTTTCAAGAGGCAGCGCAACATCAGGTGTCGATAGATGCTATGGTGGAGTACAGCTCCATCATGACAAACGATGTGTGGGAAGTAGTCCCTAGACCTCATAATAGATCAGTTGTAGGATCAAGGTGGATCTACAAGATCAAGTATGTTGCAGAAGGCAGCATAGAGAAGTTCAAAGCCAGGTTTGTGGCTAAGGGGTATGCACAGAAGGAAGGGATCGATTAAGAAGAAACTTTCGCCCCTGTAGCTCGGTACACTTCAATCAAATCCGTCATCTCTCTCGCAGCACAGATGGGATGGGAAATTCACCAGATGGATGTCAAGACAGCGTTCTTGAATGGGGTGATAGAAGAGGAATTGTACATAGAACAGCCAGAAGGCTTTGAGACGCATGAGCAAAAGACTCATGTATGCAGGCTTAAGAAAGCCTTGTAAAAACTGAAGCAAGCCCCTAGAGCTTGGTATGGGCGAATTGATAGCTGCCAGTAGAATATGGGATTTGTCAAGAGTGACGCAGATCCCAACTCTATTATCTAAGAGTAGGGGATGAACCGCTTATTCTAGTATTATATGTAGATGATTTGTTCGTAACTGGATCATCTAAGCTCATCAAAGACTGCAAGGAGAATTTGGCTACCGAATTCAACATGAAGGATCTGAGGCAGATGCATTATTTTCTTGGTTTGGAGGTCTAGCAGCAGAAGGGAGAAATCTTCCTCAGGCAAGGAAGATATACTACAAATATCCCGAAGAGGTTTCAGATGGAGGATTGTAGACCCTATTGAGAATTTGAAAGGCTGTAGGTTAATAAAATTCTCTTTTTGATAATTACTTGTGAACGTTCTTATGTCTTCTCTTCTTTTAGTTATGTTAATCTTTCATCAAGTCAATTATCAAGACCCAAGACTGGTATTTAAATAACTTGTACTGTGAGAAGGTATATCAAGGATTTACCTTCCTCACTATTGCTCTTGCTTCTCTTTAAGGTCACTGTCTTTTATCCGCACTTAGTATATATATCTCTGCACTGAAGTTTGTTGTGGATTCCGTATTGTTCTTTTGTAACACGCTGTCTTCAATATGGTGTCCGCAATTCCCTTCTGTTGTGGTGTCCGCAATTACTTAACGCAACCTTCAACTGTGATGTCCGCAATTGTATTCGTAAATATATACTTTGTCTCTGTCGTGATAACCGCAGATCTTCGTATACTTGTCCTCCTTCTCTGTTGTAATAACCGCAGATACTTCATATACTTATCCTTCTTTTCTGTTGTGATAACTGCAGATACTTCGTAAGTATATTCTCCGTGTTTACTGTGGTAACCGTGAGTCTGTAACTTATAAAAGATTCCGCACTTAATAGTGTGTTATCTCCATTACATTTCTTGCTAAATGATCCGCAGACTTGTCTTATATATAGTAGACAGTTCTCACCTTTTAGGCCAACCATTAAATATGGTTTAGGCCAACTTCATTATATCATGTAGGCCGATATGATTTGTGTTTATTTTCCAAGCGGTGTTACTTCAACAGATTGTATTCACTTGATTATAGCATTGTATGAGGGCTATCAAGGTCCTTGGAATACAAACTGAATCCTTCACCTAAAAGTATTTATTCCTAGAAGACATAAACCTAATAGACATCAAGAAAAAGTCTATCTACATAATAAAAATATTGCTCATGGAACCCATGAGACAAGTATACCAAAAATACATTTTATTATTATTAACATCTTCTATACATAAATACATAATTACATATCCATCATGAAGACCGACCTAGTTACACTTTTCAACACTCCCTCTTAACTAGGGAGGTATTCATACAGGTACATGGTCACTTTCAAACTGAAGAATCTCATAAGAAGAATCGGATTGGTAATCGCATCTGTATAGCATCATATCAACCAGCATTGTCCTAGTGCAAGGCCTTGACTAACAGCCCCATCTCTCACGAGACAATGGGCTACAATGCTGGCAAGACACATGACTTATAGACACCTTCGTCATTGTCTCTCCAAGGTACATACTCCACCCGAGTGTTCACAAAGTATGACCTTCTTGGACTATTCTTCTCTTGGGTAGCTAGCCCTCAAAGAATATCGGTCCTCGACTACTCTTATCTTGAATGCCCTAACACATTCTCAAAGAGTATCGAATGCCAGATGATTACCCCATCCTCCATTCTGTCTTCCCAAGACCAACACGATGTGTCTATCTCTCCCTCTCAACCAGGGAGGACCTATTCCACAAGGGAATGTACTCATTCCTAAAGAAGGAATGTACTTGAGCTCATTCTTAGGAATTACCATGTTTCTTCCAAGTAAGAAACTTATCATCAAGCTCCCTCTTATTCAGGTACCTCCAACAGCAATGGTGAGACACCCAGCTGCTCATGAAGAATTCTTGTCCTTGATGTCATGGATTTCGATATTGAGGAAGCTCCAACTTTTAGCTTCATAGGACACAGATCATCCATCACTTTCATCCTGAGTCATGTCAGCTATCAAAGAGTGATTCATCAGACTTCCTTTATCTGGTCCATTGTTCTGCCATGTTGCTTTCCTTCAAATCATTTCCAAGGATCATACATCCTTTCTCATGATTAGCAGTCCCGCACAAATTCACCCAGATAAACATATTCATATTAACTTTTAGAACGAAAGTTACCTTAGTGATGATCTTTCATCATGACATCTTCCTATAGGCATCGACATCCTTCATACAAATTGACACATCTCCTAATGATATGTTTTGCCAAGGGTCTTCTTCTTTACCAGACTTCCGTCAAAGTCGAAATATCTTCCCAAGAGATCTCTTAGTCACATCTTCTTGGTCTCCGGATGATAACTGCCTCTTGACATGGTTGCATTTCATAATCTCTTTCTTTATGCACATTCTCCATTCCCAGGAACTTACACATTTTCCAGTTCCTTGATCATATACAACCACCTCATATTTCATGAGGACATATTATGTTGATTTCATCTGTATGTGCATCGAGAGATACTCTTCCATAGATCATACTTCTAAATACAAAATTCCATTACCTGCAACCATATGACATGACTTCACAGCATCCAATGTCAACATATAAATATATACATACCTCGTACCTTTTTTTTTTCTTTGAGTCATCCCATAGCAATTTCTCTTGAATGAAGAGCTTCATTCCTTTAACTTGCTTCACCTATATGTCATCACATCCCAAAATTCTGTCTCCATGATGACCCTTGATCTGATGACTCCTTTTCTTTTAGTAGAAAGGTTTTTCCGAAGTTTTTCATCGAGAGCTCCTTCCATGCTTTTATCGAGATGCTTCTTAATGTACATGCTATCATACAATTTTACAACTGATCAGAGATCACTTACAGAGGAATATGATCTCAATCATAATAGAGATCTCTTACTTCCTCCTTCTTAGATCTTTTAGCATCAGGTTCTTCTCTTTCTTTCGTGACATGGGCTTCTTCCTTTTTCCTCTTGCCATTTCCAGGTTTAGGACAATCTCTTTTATAATGTCCAAGTTCATCACATCCAAAGCATCGCACGTTGTCCATATTCTTCTTTTATTCTGAGGGCCAAATTTTCTAAATCTTCCTTTCTTCCTGTATGAGGCTGCAAAGGCATGATTCTCTTCACTTGGTCCTTTATCAACTTTGGCCTTTAGTCTTGTTTCCTCTATTTTACATAGAGACCATAAATCATGGAATGGAGTAGCTTCTTTCTTCCCATATAGACTAGAAGTGAAGCTTCCCCATTCCTCTGGTAGAGCATTCAACACCACTGTTGTCATCTCAGTGTCAGACATCACTTCTCCTAGTTCCTATAGTTGATCTCTTATTTCAGAAATCCTCATAAAGTATGGGGCGATTCCTGCTTCCCTTGATAATTTCATTTTGTATAGTTCTTGTCTCGGAGAGATTGCTTCTCCAGCAGTACTCACAGAGAATAGCTCCACCAATTTTTCATATATTTGTTTTGCAGTCTTTAGTTTTGATACATAGGGAATGAGAGAGTCTTTGATGGATTCTATGAGAATCCTTTGGGCTCTAATTTCTCCCTTCATGTACTTGGCATGGGCTGAAGTAACTTCTTTTGGAGGTTGAATAGTAGATCCTTCGATATAGTCCATTACTTCGTCTTCAATTAAATTTAAGTATCTTCTCTTCTTCCATGCACTGAAATTTGATGATCCAACCAGCTTGTTGCTTTCTTTACAAAAAGGCATCTTAATAGATAGAGTCATGAATACTTACTTGAGTGGATTTGCTTGCAGCTTCCTTGATGGTGATTGAGAATGAAGTCAAGGGTTTCCTTTCTTCAATGTTGTTGTACTTGAACCCTTGATTATAATGACTATCTTCAGAAGTTGAGATTTCCTTCAAACAAAGTTTTGAGTGCAAATCTTTTGATACCAAAGATTAATGAGTTGATCTTTTCACATGAAATAGTTGGACAGTCTTCCTTGCAAACTGGTTTGTCTTTCCAATCCAAACTTTGGTCTTTGCTTCGTTGAGTGTCTTTGTTGACAACCAGCCCTTATGTTCAACACCTTAGCTTTGATACCATGTTGAGAATTTGAAAGGCTGTAGGTTAATAAAATTCTCTTTCTGATAATTACTTGTGAACGTTCTTATGTCTTCTCTTCTTTTAGTTATGTTAATCTTTCATCAAGTCAATTATCAAGACCCAAGACTGGTATTTAAATAACTTGTACTATGAGAAGGTAAATCAAGGATTTACCTTCCTCACTATTGCTCTTGCTTCTCTTTAAGGTCACTGTCTTTTATCCGCACTTAGTATATATATCTCTGCACTGAAGTTTGTTGCGGATTCCGCACTGTTCTTTTGTAACACGCTGTCTTCAATATGGTGTCCGCAATCCCCTTCTGCTGTGGTGTCCGCAATTACTTAACGCAACCTTCAACTGTGATGTCCGCAATTGTATGCGTAAACATATACTTTGTCTCTATCGTGATAACCGCAGATCTTCGTATACTTTTCCTCCTCCTTTGTTGTAATAACCGCAGATACTTCGTATACTTATCCTTCTTTTCTGTTGTGATAACTATAGATACTTCATAAGTATATTCTCCGTGTTTACTGTGGTAACTGTGAGTCTGTAATTTATAAAAGATTCTGCACTTAATAGTGTGTTATCTCCGTTACATTTCTTGCTACATGATCCGTAGACTTGTCTTATATATAGTATACAGTTCTCACCTTTTAGGCCGACCATCAGATATGGTTTAGGCCGAATTCATTATATCATGTAGGCCGATATGACTTGTGTTTATTTTCCAAGCAGTGTTACTTCAACAGATTGTCTTCACTTGATTATAGCATTGTATGAGGGTTGTTAAGGTCCTTGGAATACAAACTGAATCCTTCACCTAAAAGTATTTATTCCTAGAAGACGTAAACCTAATAGACATCAAGAAGAAGTTTATCTACATAATAAAAATATTGCTCATGGAACCCATGAGACAAGCATACCAAAAATACATTTTATTATTATTAACATCTTCTATACATAAATACATAATTACATATCCATCATGAAGACCGACCTAGTTACACTTTTCAACAAACCCATGGCTACGCCAAAGATTACAAATTGTAAGAAGATCGATACGTCTAAGGATGATGAGGCTAACCCTACCTTGTATAGGCAGCTCATTGGATCATTGATGTACCTGGTCAACACTAGACCGGACATTTGTTATGCAGTGAATACCCTCAGTCAGTTCATGGTAGAACCAAGGAGGGCTCACTGGGCAGCAGCCAAACATGTTCTTAGATATAGTTGGTACCTTGCTTGAACACTTTCCTCGCTAAGAGGGAATGTTGATTTTGTAGTGTTGGAAAGTGTTCCAAGTCTCATATTTTGGGAAGAGGCTTGGACATTAGTATTCCAGAGAACCCAGAAACCGTTTGTGGAAATTCCACTTGGATCATGCTTTATTGAAATAATTAATTATTTTAAAGTGATCCCTAAGTCTAAACTTAGGGAAATTAAATAATTAAAGGGTATTAATAAAGCGGAGTGAATCTTCTAGAAAACGAAGATCGAGTCATCTTTTAATCTGAGCCATTGATTAGAGATATAATATGAGCCATTGATTAGAGATCTAATTTGGGTCGTTGATTCATCAGCGAGAAGACTATAAGAGAAGGCTTGAAGGTCATTTGGAAAGCAAGTCGGACACACTCTCAGTACCCGAAGGAAATCGATTTTGAAGTAAAAGAATTCGATTTCTGAGGGTGAGGTTGTAGAGACAGAGTTGCAGATGCGGGAGGAAAGGGAAGTCAGTGGATGAAGAAAAAGGCAGAAGGAGGACGCAGAGGGAGCAATGCTGAGCAGCAGCACTGGCCCTCCACGCAGAGTAACGCAGTCCAATTCATTGACTGCACATAAGGCCATGCAGAATGACGCAGAGGAAGGAAGGGTGCCTCCAGTGTGTCAAAAATTCTTCCGAAGTGTTTGGAAAAATTATCTCAAGTGTATGCTAGACATCTGCTCGTCATATTTTCTATAAAATATTTCTACTGTTGAAGAATAATATAAACCCTCATCTG
Organism: Pinus albicaulis; assembly: GCA_034641835.2. Lineage (NCBI taxonomy): Eukaryota > Viridiplantae > Streptophyta > Pinopsida > Pinales > Pinaceae > Pinus > Pinus albicaulis. The sequence goes on from CM076580.1 coordinate 1,434,811,011, forward strand.
CTGCACCAGTTTTCACACATTGGGTTTTTCCGGGGACAATTGTCCAAAAATAACTATGTTCATGCGATTGTTTCTACTGTGTTAAATCTGTTCTATTTGTTCTTCTGCTTTTCATTAAGTGAATATTGCAGCTGTATTTATTTCAGAATTTACTGAAGCATCTATAAATAACTTATCATAAATAAGTAGGCAAAATAAATCAATCACCGCAGCAGTATTTTAGATTGAAAAATTTCACATGGTATCAGAGCAAAAGACAAAAGACAGAAGAGGAGGTTCTGCAATGGAACTAAGAGCTGACAACAATGCAGTAGTCGTTGAGATTTTGTGTATTTGGGGTAGAATCAGATGTGCTCTAGCTCCCAAAATTTGTGGAGGGACTAGAGTACACTTGATCTACAAGACCCAGAAAGGGATTTGAGAAATTTCATCTGGTTTAGGAGATATTTAATTAATTAATTATTTTAATGTATTTCCTAAGTCTAAACTTAGGAAAATTAAATAATTAAAGTCAATTAAAGTAAACATGTGATGAAATTGTCTTAAGTCACACGGATCAAGATTTCTTTTAATCTTAGCCATTGATTCAAGATCTGATCATGGTCTTTGGTTTTCCAACGAGAAAAATATAAAGGAAAGGCTTGGGGTCATTTGTAAAGACACACAAAGGCAGAGCACTGAACCTAAGCTAAAATTCTAGGGCAGGGTTTGCTAAGAATTCTCAGAAGTGTTTCAGCTGCAGAGAGGGGAGTTTAGACAAAGGGGATGATCTATTCCCAGTGTCTAGAATCAGCAAATGACGGAGAGCAGCGCACAGATGTAGGGGCATCAGCAGCTGCGCAGCGCAAGGGCAGCTTCAGCTACGCAGGTGCTACGTAGTCACTCCCAGGGCAGCGTAAGGCAGCTAGAAACCCTCAGAGGTTACGCAGAGACCCGTAGGGGCCGCATAGGGACTGCGTCACCCAGTCTGAGTTTACGCAGCCCTTTCCAGGCCAGCATTGAGGGACGCAGGGGCTACAGAGGCTGACATAGGGGCTTCAGGGGCAACGCTGGGATTTCTAGGGCCTAATTTTGGCTAAGTCCTGTAAATCACTTTTGAGGGTGTGGATCAGTTAATATTTTGGCTTCAAAATAGCCGGTGAGTTGCAGATCTATATTTTCTCTGTCGAGTTTTCCAGATCTGGAACCCAGATTTGTTGTATTCAGAAAACTCTTAATAATAAAACCCTCGAGCAACGAGCAAACCAGTTTTCCTGCATTGGGTTTTTCCAGGGACTATTTGTCCAGAAAATCACTGTGTCATTTTGTCTATGTGTGCATGTATTTTTTCGAGGTCTAAATTCGTGAAAGTCTGTTATGTGTTTTGCTTCATTATTAATCTGAATTCTTCAGTTAATAACTTAATTAAGTAGGAGGGGCATAACCAGATCTAACAATAGATTTCTGCATAATAGAAACATTCAGAAATTTTCACATGGTATCAGAGCAATTGCAGATCTAGGAGGGTCACCAGTAGAAGACTGAAGGATCTTGCTGCAGAAAGCAACAAGAAGTGCAGCTGAAGGGCAGATCTGAAGGGACAGCGCAGTTTTCAAAGAAGTAGAGTTACGCAGAGGGCACGGTGATGCAGTGTTAAACTGTCTCCCAGCAGACCCGTGCACTTATTGCGCAGAGGCAGCGTTGGGATTGTCTGAAGCCAGCCAGTGTGACGCAGATCTAAAGCTGCCAGATCCAGAAGTGCCTGAAGCAGAGCTGCAGAAATTTAGAAGGTGCTGGTGGGGTTAAATTTCTGAAGTTTTCAGATTTTTAGCCTAAGCACTAGTGACAAAGAGCGAGAGGAGATCAGCGTCTCAAAGAGTTTCTAGCCAAAGAAACTTGCAGATTGATCAGAGGATCAAAGAGAGTTGAATCATTGTTGATTTGGCAGATTTCCAAGAAGGGAAATCAGTTGTCAAAGGGATCAGAAGGTGTCTGTTTCGCCAACGACCTTAAATCCAGATCTCTAGCAAAGAGAAAGGGAGCTTCGACAAATTTCTGAGCAGATGGCTCCTCATGGACTGCATGATCAGGATAGATTGGATGGCCTTTCCAACTTTTCAGTTTGGAAGGCTAGAATCCTGATAGCCTAAAGGCATATCATCTAAAAGACCATGCAGAACAAGTTCCGGCCACACCGACTGATGCAGATCTCTTGAGGAAGCATAATGAAGCTGCTAGATATGCCAAGCGGTTGATAATGGATGGAATTAAGGACCATATTGTCCCACATATAGCTGAAAAGAAAACATCTAATGTGGAAGGCCTTAACATCCCTATATGACGGAAAATTCGTCCAAAGGAAGATGTTGTTGGAGACTCAGATGCGGCCATTCATGTCACATGATGACCAAGGGGGAAGACATGGAACATTTTCTCTTCAGATTATAGTCGATTAGAGACCATTTGACTGCCACGGGTGCTAAGGTGGAAGATGATGTGATGCTCAAGACTACTCTCAATGCAGTCACAGATGGGTGGGAAACCTTTGTCTAAAGTCTCTTGGGCAGAGCAGACCTCCCAGACTGGGACAGCTTGTGGGCAATCATGCGTCAAGAAGAACTCTGCAGAATCACCAAGAAGCAGTACAGCTTGGGATCGAGCAAAGCGAAGAAGCAAGATGAAGAAGATGCAGCCTTGGCATCAAAGAGGCAGCAGGGAAAGAAGAAGAAGGCTCTATCTAAGATCAAGTGCTTCTAGTGTGGTGAATTAGAACATTTCGCCAGCAATTGTCCACAGAATAAAAAGGACAAGGAAGCCTCTTCTTCCAAGGTTGTTGTGGCGGATAATGGGTCAGAAGTTGATGCAGCCATGAGTGCTCATGAACCACGAAAGTGGGGCGACATGGATATGTAGAGAAGCTACAGAATGTTGGCGGGATCCTTAAGCAGCTCATCTCTTGGATCACATCCGAGCTACGGGAGCCTTAAGACAGTAGCAGGACAAGTGGAGCAGTGGGTACATAGATCACGGATGAACCAGAGGCAAATCTGATGGCTGGAAGGAGCAGCGCAGTGCAGATGCAGCAACAGCGTAGAGGCAGCAGCAGCGTAGGGGATGATGTGACTTAGTAGCGCAGAGAAAAGTTGCTTATGCAAAGCAAGAGTAGTAGCAGCATAAGGGCTTCAGGAGGACAACACAGTATAGCAGCAACGTGAGAGATTTCAGCACAAGGGGCTGATGTGACTTCAACAGTGCAGAAGGAGTCTGCTTACGCAATGCAGAGCTGTAGCTATGCATCATCCTTCAGATGACAGCTCAGATCAACAGCCGATGGAGCTTCAGTGATGAGGTTGCAGCACAACTAACTTGTCTGTCAAAGATTAGGCAGGAGATTCAGTTGTTTCTCTCAACAACTGAAGTTGCAGTGCAGCAGATTAGCAGTGGCAGTGCTATGGACAGCACAGATGCAGCAGATTGAGAGGGAGCTACACATGTGGCAGTGGTGGTGAGAGCGTCATGGGCAGCAGTAAATAATGGCAGCAGCGATGTAGAGTTGAGTGGCAGCAGGCCTAACATCAACAGCACAGAAACTAGTGCCCAAAATCTTGTAATACATAGTGTGATGTATTGCTCGAGCACACTCCGTGCTAAGAGGGAGTGTTGAGATTTTGTGTATTTGGGGTAGCATCGAATGTGCTCTAGCTCCCAAAATTTGTGCAGGGACTAGAGTACACTTGATCTACAAGACTCGGAAAGGGATTTGGGAAATTTCATCTGGTTTGGGAGATATTTAATTAATTAATTATTTTAATGTATTTCCTATGTCTAAACTTAGGAAAATTAAATAATTAAAGTTAATTAAATTAAACATGTGATGAAATTGTCTGAAGTCACACGGATCTGAAGATGGCTCTAGTGCCTCTCCATGGCACAAGGATTCTGAAGAAAGTTCTTCCGAAGAAATACAAGAAAGAGAGCAGATAAATCCACCCACCACCAGTGGAAGGATGAGCAGAGAACAACAAACTTTGAGGGATGCAAAGGAATTTATTGGATCCCCTAGAAATGAGAAGAGGGTACGCAAGCAACCTGACAAGTACCATGCATTGGTAGCACAAGTTGAAGAACCCTCTAGTTTTCGAGAGGCAACTCAACATCAGGTGTCGGTAGGTGCTATGGTAGAGGAGTACAGCTCCATCATGACAAACAATGTGTGCAAGTAGTCCCTAAACCTAAGAACAGATCAGTTGTAGGATCAAGGTGGATCTACAAGATCAAGTATGTTGCAGATGGCAGCATAGAGAAGTTCAAAGCCAGGTTTGTGGCTAAGGGGTATGCACAGAAGTGATCGATTATGAAGAAACCTTCGCCCCTGTAGCTCGAAACACTTCAATCAGATCCATCATCTCTCTCGCAACGCAGATGGGATGGGAAATTCACCAGATGGATGTCAAGATAGCATCCTTGAATGGGGTGATAGAAGAGGAAGTGTACATAGAACAGCCAAAAGGCTTTGAGATGCATGAGCAGAAGACTCATGTATGCAGGCTTAAGAAAGCCTTGTACAGACTGAAGCAAGCCCCTAGAGCTTGGTATGGGCGAATTGATAGCTACCTGCAGTGGATGGAATTTGTCAAGAGTGACGCAGATCCCAACCTCTACTATCAAAGAGTAGAGGATGAGCCGCTTATTCTAGTATTGTATGTAGATGATCTGTTCTTGAATGGATCATCTAAGCTCATCAAAGACTGCAAGGAGAATCTGGCTACCGAATTCGACATGAAGGATTTGGGGCAGATGCATTATTTTCTTGGTTTGGAGGTCTGGCAGCAGAAGGGAGAAATCTTCCTCGAGCAAGGAAGATATACTACAGAGATCCTGAAGAGGTTTCAAATGGAGGAATATAGACCCATGGCTACGCCAATGATTAGAAACTGGAAGAAAATCGATACGTCTGAGGTTGATGAGGCTAGCCCTACCTTGTATAGGCAACTCATTGGATCATTGACGTGCTTGGTCAACACTAGACCAGAGATTTGTTATGCAGTGAATACCCTCAGTCAGTTCATGGTAGAACCAAGGAGGGCTCACTGGGCAGCAGCCAAACATGTTCTTAGATACTTGAAGGGTACAGTCGAGTATGGGTTGAAGTATGCCAAGGGCAATGAAATCCAGTTGAGTGGGTTCACTGACGCAGATTGGGTTGGAAACCGAGTGGATCGGAAAAGTACCAGTGAGTACTATTTTAGTCTCGGATCAGGAATGACTTCCTGGTGCAGTAGGAAACAGAAGTCTGTGGCACTGAGCTCAATCGACGCTGAATATATGGCTGCCAACACAACTTTGTGTGAGGCCATATGGCTTCGTAAGTTGCTCATGAACTTGCTCAAGAAGAGGATGGAACTGACCAGAATTCTGTGTGATAATCAGATTTGCATCAAGCTCTCTGAGAATCTTGTGTTTCATGATCGATCAAAGCACATTGACATTAGGTGCCACTTCATCAGAGACTATGTCCAATGTTGATTTTGGGCAACTAGGTCCAAACTACATGTTGCACTGCTCATATGATGATGGTCATATTTTTGTTGGATTCCTCTTTCGGAGAGGTGCAAGATTGATCTAAATATCATCTTGTTCGGATGAGAAGAACATATATTTTGAATTTATTTTCCACACATGTTCAAGGTCGGCTAGATTTGTAATGTAGGCTCACATGCCTAATAGATTTGGCACACACCCTCACTAATGGATATATATTGGAGAGACTTGGAGGACATTTTCATCATCAACTCATCACACATTCTCTCATTGTGATCTGATTGGTTTGACAGCCTTTGGAGGCCTTTTTCCCCTCACACATGTGGAGCTAAAGCTACTGGTTTCTGCATATCTGTTTAGGGCTTATTTGCTGCAACGTTGACCATGGTTAACCCTTGGTCGTTTGACCTCAAAACTCTACCAAAATTTTGATTTTGAGAGGCCATACTGCTGGGCACTAAAATCGAGGAAATCAGAGTTGTTTGACCGAAGCCCTAATCTATAGGATTAACTTTCTGTTGCTATCCTGCATTGACTTTGGGTTGACCAGCATTGATGTTAATTTTGGGCAACTAGGTCCAAACTCCATGTTGCACTGCTCATATGACGATGGTCATATTTGTGTTGAATTCCTCTTTCGGAGAGGTGCAAAATTGATCTAAAGATCATCTTGATCGGATGAGCAGAACATTGATTTTGAATTTAATTTCCAGGTGTGCAAGGTCCGCCAAATTTATCCCACATGCCTAAGAGATGTGTCACACACCCTCATTGATGAATATAATTTGGAGAGTCTTGGAAGTCATTTTTACATCATCTCATTACACATTCTCTCATTGTGATCTGATTGGTTCGATAGCCTTTGGAGGCCTTTTTCTTCTCAAAAGTGTGCAGCGAAGCTGCTGTTTTCTGCGCTGATCTGTTTAGGGCTTGTTGTTGTTTTCTGCGCTGATCTGTTTAGGGTTTGTTGTTGTTTTTTGCGCTAATTTGTTTAGGGCTTTTCTACTGTAGCGTGGACCGTGGTCAACCCTTGGTCGTTTGACCTCAATCTTCTACAAAAATTTCGATTTTAGGAGGTCGTATAGTTGGGCACTAAAATCGAGGAATTTCGGGCTATTTGACTGAAGCCCTAGTTTGCTGTGTTGACTTTTTTGAAGCTGTCTACGTTGACTTTTCTGTGTTGTCCCTGGTTTGACTTATGTTGACTTGTGATGAGCTGTCTTTGAGGGTTGTGGTGTGACACATGAAAGTGTTGGTTGACTGAGAAAGACTTTGTTGGTTGTAGCATCCTACTAACTGTCATAATGCAACAATATCTCATATCCTTGATGGACAAAAGGAATTGTAAATCTGATCTATATTTGGCTTGTCTTCTATTGATCTATTATTGTGTTCTACCAGCATTTTACTTTCAAGTTTATGTGATTGCTATTTTGTATTGGGCCTAAGAAAGATTGAAGTAAAAGTGCAAAGCATAGAACACCATGGTTATCTAAATTTAACAGTTGACTTGTTATGAGCTGTCTTTAAGGGCTGTGGGTGTGACACATGGAAGGTTGGCTAATCTTGAAAGGCTTTGCTGGTTGAAGCATCCTGTTGATTGTCGTAACGCAACAATATCTCATATCTTTGCTGGACAAAAGGAATTGTAAATTTGATCTATATTTGGCTTGCCTTTTGTTGATCTATTATTGTGTTCTATTAGCATTTTACTTTCATGTTTATGTGATTGCTATTTTGTATCGGGCTTAAGAAAGATTGAAGTAAAATTGCATCAAGCATAGAACACCAAGGTTATCTAAATTTAACAAAGGGGCTATAAAATTAAAGTACATTCCTACAGGAGAACAGGTGGCTGGTATCCTCACAAAAGCTCTGGGTAAGATTAAGTTTACTTACTTCAAGGAAAAGATAGGGATGGTCGAGAACCCATTCCAGTAGAGGAATGGGTGGACTTTAGATTCAGAGGGAGTTGTAGTACGGATGAGGCAGTGGCAGAGATGGCGTCATAGGCAGCAGTACAGAGGGCAGCAGCACAGAGATGAGAGGCAGCAGCCAAGACATTAGCAGCGCAGCAGCTGCTTCAGGTCAGAGCAAATACAGTTTGTACCTTGCTTGAACACTTTCCTCTTAGTGTTGATTTTGTAGCATTGCAAAGTGTTCCAAGTCTCATATTTTGGGAAGAGGCTTGATATTAGTATTCTAGAGAACCCAGAAACCGTTTGTGGAACTTCCACTCGGATCATGCTTTATTGAAATAATTAATTATTTTGAAGTGATCCCTAAGTCTAAATTTAGGAAAATTAAATAATTAAAGGGTATTAATAAAGCGAAGTGTGAATCTTCTAGAAAACGAAGATCAAGTCATCTTTTAATCTGAGCCATTGATTAGAGATCTACTCTCGGTCGTTGATTCATCAGCGAGAAAACTATAAGAGAAGGCTTGAGGGTCATTTGGAAAGCAAGCCGGGCATACTCTTAGTACCCAAAGGAAATTGATTATGAAGTAAGAGAATTCAATTTCAGAGGGTGAGGTTGTAGAGGCAGAGTTGCAGACGTAGAAGGAGGAAGGGGAATTCAACAGACGAAGAATAAGTCAGAAGGAGAACGCAATGTAGCACAATGACGCAATCTAGCATAGTGACTGCGCAGAAGACCACGCATAGTGACGCAGAGGGAGGAAGGGTGCCTCCAGTGTGTCAGAAATTCTTCCGAAGTGTTCAGAAAAATTATCTCAGGTGTATGCTAGACATTTGCTCGTCATATTTTCTGTAAAAGATTTCTACTGCTGAAGAATAATATAAACCCTCATCTGTTGCACCGGTTTTCTCACATTGGGTTTTTCTGAGGACAATTGTCCAAAAATAATTGTGTTCCTAAGTTGCACGAAACGGGGAAACAAAAACGAGTTTCCAAAACGGGATGTGATACGAAACGTGACTTCCCCAAATTTTGGAAATGGGGAAACGCAATATATATATATATATATATATATAATTAATTTAAATTTATATTAGAATTTAGAACATTTAAGAAATGTTATGTGAAATCATAAAACATACATGATAAATTCAAAGCATAAACTATTACAAGTTACAAGACATTTACTCATGAATGATAATAGAGACATAATAAAAATAGCGATATCCAAATATCCAAAACCAACCTTTATTATATATCAAAATCTCAAAATCAGCCTTTATTATATATATAAGGCTGCAAGTACAATAAAGACTATGAGCATGTCAAGTTAAGATTTTGTTTGAGTGTTGGGTACATTTTTAGTAGGGTCATGATAGAGGAGTTTGACAACCAATGTCACTAACATCAAGGTACATAGAGGGATTGGTGCTCTTGATTAAATACAAGTTCCATGCCCTAATACATGACAAAATCCAATGGAAACATTGCAATCACCCAATCCTGAAATCCTGAAAAACTGATAAGTCTGCTAGATTTTGAATAAGATCTAAAATTCTACTTTCTCCATATGAAATCCAATGAGGTCGGAACCACTCTCAAACATCCTGAGTCATTTCAAGGTAATGTTAAAAATTTAAGTAAAAGGATGAAAATGAAGATTAAGGAGAATGTTGCTTTTACTTAACATTACCATGAATCACATTTAAATAATAGGGCCATAGGCTTGATCATTAGAAGCGAAGCATCCAATACACAAATAAAACGAATAAAATAATAATACATTGCACAAATCCAAAAAAAATAAAAAATAACATTGTTTTGGGAGGAAACGCCGTTGTACGGTCGGGAAACGCGTTTCCAACTGTACTAGCAATGTTTCACGTACGAGAAACATACCAATACGGCTGGAAACGCATTTCCCGGCCGTACGGTATGGGTTTCCCCATTTTCGTTTCTTTTTTTGCCTGAAACGAGGGTGGGGAGGATGTTTCTTGCAAATTAGCTGTGTTCATGTGATTGTTTATATTGTGTTATATGTGTTTTATTTCTTCTTCTGCTTTTGATTAAGTGAATACTATAGCTGTATTTATTTCAAAATTTACTGAAGCATCTGTAAATAAATTATCATGAATAAGTAGGCGAAATAAATCAATCACTGCAGTAGTATTTCAGATTGAAAAATTTCAGACTGACATCACTGCCTACCAACGACTGCGCAAATTGTGCATTTGTGTTGTTGTTGACTCTGCGTACTGCTGCCAACTGCATCTACACTGAAACTCTGTTGTTGCTACAACAGAGAAACATCCAAAAAACTGAACCAAAGGTGTTCAGCATGATACATCTGTCGTTGGAGTTATGACTGGTGCAAGTCTCTGCGCTGACCCTCTGAAGCCTTTGCATTGTTGCTGACTTTGCACTGTGCCAACTGCACTACTACCAACTCTGCTCTGTGTTGCTCAATCTCTGGCGCTCCTAACCACTGCAACTGTCACTATGGCATTCCTCTGCACCAACTAACACTAGTCCATCATGTTACTTCTGATATGGGTCCCCGTAGTAGGGTATTGATCTGAGAGTTGGACTCCTCAAGGATCCTGCCCATCTGCAGCTCTTTCGAACTACAATACCAGATCACCCCAACTCTCCCCTGGAGGTATGTGGGCAATCATCACAAACTCCTCCTCGATCCTTGCGGTTGTAGCCTGCGGATCATGTTTCTCGTCCTTGTCCTTCTTCTTGATGTGAAATTTTCAAGAGGAAAATATTTTTGCAATACTTGGTTTATTTCTCCTACTTATGAGATAAGTTATTTACAGATGCTCCAGTAAATTCTGAAATAAACACATTTGCAGATCTTCACTATCATTAAGAGCATAAGAACAGAAAGATACTTTACACCAATAGCACAATAGAAATAACCACATGAACACAGATGTTTTTCGACAATTGTCCCCGAAAAAACCAAATGTGGGAAAACCGGTGCAGCAAATGAGGGTTTTATATTTATCTTCAGAAATGGGATGTACATTTACAGGAGTCTGATGAGCAGAAAAAAATTAGCAAACACCTGGCTGAATTTTCTAAACCTTCCAGACAATTTTCGGACCGTCGGAGTGACCTCCTTCACCCTCTGCGTCATCCATCGTGAATGCTCTGCGCAGTCCCTCTCTGGACTGCGTGATTCTACGTGGAGGGGTTCTTGCTGCTGATCAGCTCACCCTTCCCTTCACCCTCCTGAGTTTTGCTTCCCAATAATTGACTCCTCCCTCCTCCATCTGCTTCTGCAACCTAGCCTCTACACACTCACCCACTGAAATCGATTTCCCTTGCTTCAGAAACGATTTCCTTCGGGTACTGAGAGTGTCCTTGGCTTGATTTCCAAATGGCCCTCAAGTGTCTTCTTTAGTCTTCTCGTTGATGAATCAATGGACAAGATTATATCTTTAATCAATGGCTCAGATTAAAAGATGACTTGATCTTCGTCTTCTAGAAGATTCACACTCTGCTCTATTAATACCCTTTAATTGTTTAATTTCCCTAAGTTTATACTTCGGGTCTACATTAAACTAATTAATTATTTTAATAAAGTCATATCCGAGTGGAATTTCCACAAACGATTTTTGGGTTCTCTAGATAACTGATGTCTAAGCCTCTCTACCAGGAATGAGACTGAGAACACTTTCCAATGCTATAGAAATCAACACTCCCTCTTAGCGAGGAAGGTGTTTAAGCAAGATATGGTTGTACTACTCTGACTCTACATCATCTGCTGTGTTAATGATGTCCTGGCTGTTGCCCCTCATCTTTACGTTGCTGCTTCCTGTACTGCTGCCCTATCACTGCAACATCCGTACTACAGCTCCCTCTTCTTCTGAAGACCACCCTTTCCTCTAGTTGAAGGGGTTCTCGACCATCCCCATCTTCTCTCTGAAGTAAGTGAACTTGATCTTACTTAGAGCCTTTGTGAGGATGTCTGCCACCTGTTCACCTGTAGGAGTGTATCGCAACTATACTACTCCCCTCTGGACATAGCCCCTGATAAAGTGACACCGAATGTCAATGTGCTTTGACCGGTCATGAAACACAGGATTTTCAGAGAGCTTAATGCAACTCTGATTATCGCACATAATCCTGGCCGGTTCTATCCGCTTCTTGAGTAAGTTCAAGAGCAATTTGCGGAGCCATATGGTCTCGCACGAAGTTGTGCTTGCTACCATGTACTCTGCCTCGGCTGAGCTCAATGGTACAGACTTTTGTTTCCTGCTGCACCAAGAGGTCATTCCTTATTTGAGGCTAAAACAATACCCACTAGTACTTTTCTGATCTACTGTACTTCCAGCCCAGTCTACATCTGTGAACCCACTCAACTGGATCTCATTTCCCTTGGTGTACTTTAGCCCATACTCGACTGTCCCTCTCAGGTATTTGAGAATATGTTTGGTTGCTGCCCAGTGAGCCCTCCTTGGCTCCACCATGAACTAACTGAGGGTATTCACTGCATAACAGATGTCAGGTCTCATGTTGACCAGATACATCAATGACTCGATGAGCTGTCTGTACAATGTGGGATCAGCCTCATCATCCTTTGATGTGTCTATCTTCTTCCAGTTAGTAATCATTGGCATGACCATGGGTCTACAGTCTTCCATCTGAAATCTCTTCAGAATTTCTGACGTGTACCTTCCTTGTCCTAGGGAGATTTCCCCTTCCTGCTGCCAAACTTCTAAACCAAGAAAATAGTGCATCTGCGCCAGGTCCTTCATGTCAAATTTTGTTGCCAAATTCTCCTTGCAGTCTTTGATGAGCTTGGATGACCTGGTCAAAAACAGGTCATCCACATGCAAAACAAGAATAAGCGGCTCATCTCCTACTCTTAAGTAGTATAAGTTGGGATCTGCGTCACTCTGACAAATCCCATCTTCTACAGGTAGCCATCAATCCATCCATACCATGCCCTGGGGGCTTGTTTTAAGCCATATAAGGCTTTCTTAAGTCTGCAAACATGAGTCTTCTGCTCATGTGTCTCGAAGCCCTCGGGCTACTCTATGTACACTTCCTCCTCTATCATAACATTCAAGAACGCAGTCTTGACATCCATCTGGTGAATCTCCCATCCCATCTGCGCTGCCAGAGAGATGATGGATCTAATAGAAGTGTATCGTGCTACTGGAGCAAAGGTTTCTTCATAGTCAATGCCTTCTTTCTGGGCATACCCCTTTGCTACAAATCTTGCCTTGAATTTCTCTATGCTGCCATCTGCAGCATATTTGATCTTGTAGAACCATCTGGATCCTGCAACAGATATGTCCTGTGGTCTAGGGATTACTTCCCAAACATCATTTGTCATGATGGAGCTATCCTCCTCCACCATGGCATCTACCCATACCTGATGCTGAGCTGCTTCCCGAAAGGTAGAAGGCTCTCCAACCTGAGCTACCAACGCCTGGTATCTGTCAAGTTGTTTCCTTATCCTCTTCCCTTCTCTAGGTGCTCCAACAAATCCTTCTGCATCTCTAAGAATCTGATGGAGTTCTCTGCTCGATCTCCCATCAGTGGTGGGCGATCTCACCTGTTCTTCCTCCTGTTCTTCGTCGGAGGAGCTTCCCTCAGAAATATTGTGCCTTGGAGAGGCACTAGACCTTCCTCCATAGGTCGTTGAGGCTATACCAGTGGATCTTCCTAATTCTGCGTATCTGTGGCCATCTCTCGAGATTTCCTAAAGGCTTTCTCGTCCAGGAATTTTACATCCCTTCTTACCACGACTTTCTTGCTCTCTGGAATATAGGCGCGGTATGCCTTTGCATTCTCACTATAGCCCATCAAAAAACCCTTTTCTGTAGTTTGATCCAGCTTCTTCCTCTTTTCCTCTAGAACGTGGCAGTATGCTATGCTACTGAATATCCTAATGTGGCTCACTTCGGTCTTGCTACCTGTGAACACACTTTCAGGAGTAACCTTCCCCAAAGCTCTATTGGGAACTCTGTTCTGAATATAAACTGATGTGTTGCAGGCCTCTACCCATAAGAATTTGGGCATCTCCTGGTCATACAACATTGCCCTTGTAGCTTCTATTATGGTCTGATTCTTCTGTTTTGCAACTCCATTTTGTTTTAGATTGTAAGGAGATGTCCATTCTCTCCCGATGCCTTCTTGTGCACAGAAATTGGTGAAGTCTTTATCGACATATTCTCCACCATTATCTGACCTCAACTTCTTGATCTTCTTTCCTGTAGAGTTCTCCACCAATGCTTTGAAATCTTTAGACCGATTAAAGACTTCATCTTTGTTCTTCAAAAAACAGATCCAATTTTTCCTGGAATAATCATCAATAAAGGTGGCAAAATACTTTGCCCCATTGAGAGCTATTGTGGACATCGAACCACAAATGTCAGAGTGTATTAACTCTAATACACCTTTGGCTCTGTTGTTGCTTCTTGGAAATGCTGCCTTAGCGTACTTCCCTAGTACGCATCCCCTACAAACTTCATCCTTCTTTGTGCTGAGTTCAGGAGCCCCTACGACAGTATTTTTGAGAATCCCCAAGGCTCCATGATGTAGATGCCCCATCCTTCTGTGCCATAACTCATTCAGATCTATGTCGTCTATACTGTCGATCAGGGCCACCGGAGATTCAAGCTGGAGCTTATACAGCTTGTGACTCCTTACTCCGATTTCTGCCTTTTTGTTCCAGTTAGGGTGTTTGAAATACACCTTATCTTGATTAAAGTATACGTCATAGCCCTTGTTCTGAAGTTGAGACACCGAGAGTAAATTCATCCCCAACCATGGTACATGCAGAACATTCGTGGCTCGAATCTTGTTGCCATCCTTCATCTAAAATGTAACGGTACCTCTCCCGATGGGGGTACATTTTGCCTTATTTCCCATAGTTATTTGGAAATTCATCTTCTCTTCTTGATAGCTCAAAAAACATTCTTGAACCCTCGTCATATGAGCAGATGCTCCACTGTCAATATACCACACACTTGGAGGAGTTGTGCTTGATACACAGGCAAGATCCTCCTCTAGTCTGGATGCCAGCACCTTCATGTCATGTTCTCTCTACATTTCTGCGTGCTCTGGAGGACTGCGTGAGTCCCTTTGACTGTGTGAACCCTTCCTTTGGTCCATGGTAGATCCTCCCTTCCTATTTTTAGCCCTTTGCTCCAATACCATGTGAAATTTTCAAGAGTAAAATATTTCTGCAATACTTGGTTTATTTCTCCTACTTGTGAGATAAGTTATTTACAGATGCTTCAGTAAATTCTGAAATAAACACATTTGCAGATCTTCACTATCGTTAAGAGCATAAGAACAGAAAGATAATTTACACAAATAGCACAATAGAAATAACCACATGAACATAGATGTTTTTCGACAATTGTCCCCGGAAAAACCCAATGTGGGAAAACCGGTGCAGCAGATGAGGGTTTTATATTTATCTTCAAAAATGGGAAGAACATTTACAGGAGTTTGATGAGCAGAAAAAAATTAGCAAACACCTGGCTGAATTTTCTATACCTTCCAGACAATTTTTGGACCCTCAGAGTGACCTCCTTCACCCTCTGCATCATCCAGCGTGAATGCTCTGCGCAGTCCCTCTCTGGACTGCGTGATTCTGTGTGGAGGCGTTCTTGTTGTTGATCAGCTCACCCTTCCCTTCAACCTCCTGAGTTCTACTTCCCGCTAACTGAATCCTCCCTCCTTCTGCTTCTGCAACCCAGCCCCTACAAACTCACCCACTGAAATCGATTTCCCTTGCTTCAGAATCGATTTCCTTCGGGTACTGAGCGTGTCCCCGGCTTGATTTCCAAATGGCCCTCAAATCTCTTCTTATAGTCTTCTCACTGATGAATCAACGGCCAAGATTATATCTCTAATCAATGGCTCAAATTAAAAGATGACTTGATCTTCATCTTCTAGAAGATTCACACTCTGCTCTATTAATACCCCTTAAATTATTTAATTTCCCTAAGTTTATACTTAGGGTCTGCATTAAAATAATTAATTATTTTAATAAAGTCATATCTAAGTGGAATTTCCACAAATGATTTCTAGGTTCTCTGGATAACTGATGTTTAAGCCTCTCTACCAAAAATGAGACTTGGAACACTTTCTGATGCTATAGAAATCAACACTTGAGAGGACACTGTGTAGCGTAGTGACCAAGCTCACCACACCGAAAACATTTGATCTTTGAGACGTCCTTCTTCCACCTCCATTGCTCCTGCTGCCCCTTTGATGCAAGGGCAACATTCTTCTCCTCCTTCGGCTCCATTCCACTACTATTGTTGCCATCAAGCTTGCACTTGACTAAGTCTCGTCTCATCTCTTCCTGCTGAAGAGCAGCCCACATCCATTCCCAATCCGACAACTTTTCTCTGCCCAGGATACTCTGGACAAAGACTTGCCATTCTTTTGAGACTAAACTTACGGCCAATCTTACCATCTTTGTGGCCTGAGGCGCTGACCCTATAGCTTCCAGCTATTCTCGGACTTCCTGAAGCTTCGACAAGAACGGATCTATGCGCTCCCCCTTCTGGATCGTTGTGGATCTCACCTTTTCCTCCAAGTACATCTTTCGTTGCTTGGAAGACCACCCTTGGTATAGCATAGCCAATGCATCCCACATCTCGTTGGCAATCCCTTTGCCAAAAATGTGTGAAACAATGTGATCCCTCACTCCATCGAGGATAAGCCTCTTGGATTTTTCCATATATTTCTTGTAGGCCTTCAATAGATCCGGATCTACGGGGACAGCTACCAAATTATCAATAAATGCCTTCAGATCATGCTCATCCAGAAGGAAGGAGATCCTTGCCTTCCAGATCACATAGTAATTAAGTTACTGTTAGATCTGGTTATGCTCCTCCTACTTAATTAAGTTATTAACTGAAGAATTCAGATTAATATCGAAGCAAAACACAAAACAGACTTTCACTGATTCAAATCTAAAAAAAGTACATGCACACATAGACAAAGTGACACAGTGATTTTCTGGACAAATAGTCCCCGAAAAAACCCAATGTGGGAAAACTGGTCTGCTGGTTGCTGGAGGGTTTTATTATTAAGAGTTTTCTAAATACAGCAAATCTGGGTTCCAGATCTGGAAAACCCAACAAAGAAAATATAGATCTGCAACTCACCAGCGGTTTTGAAGCCAAAATATTAACTGATCCACACCATCAAATGGGATTTACAGGACTCAGCCAAAATTAGGCCCTAGAAACCCTAGCGCTGCCCCTGAAGCCCCTGCGTCAGCCTCTACAGCCCCTGCGTTCCTCAACGTTGGCCTGAAAAGGGCTGCGTAACCCCAGACTGGGTGACGCAGTCCCTACGCTGCCCCTAAGGGTCTCTGCGTAACGTCTGAGGGTTTCCAACTACCTTACGCTACCTTGGGAGTGACTGCGCAGCACTTGCATAGCTGAAGTTGCCCCTGTGTTGTGCAACTGTTGCCCTCTTGCTACTCATGCCCCTGCTTTTCTGCGCTACCTTTCTGAAGCTGCTCTGTCTCTTACTGATTCTAGACACTGGGATCAGATCATCCCCTTTGTCTAAACTCCCCTCTCTGCAGCTGAAACACTTCTGAGAATTCTTAGCAAACCCTGCCCTAGAATCTCAGCTTAGCTTCAGTGCTCTACCTCTATGTGTCTTCACAAATGACCCAAAGCCTTTCCTTTTTATTTTTCTCATCGGGAAACCAACGACCATGATCAGATCTTGAATCAATGGCTAAGATTAAAAGAAAGCTTGATCTGTGTGACTTCAGACAATTTCATCACATGTTTAATTTAATTAACTTTAATTATTTAATTTTCCTAAGTTTAGACTTAGGAAATAGTAAATACATTAAAATAATTAATTAATTAAATATCTCCCAAACCAGATGAAATTTCTCAAATCCCTTTCCAAATCTTGTAAATCAAGTGTACTCTAGTCCCTCCACAAATTTTGGGAGCTAGAGCACATCTGATGCTACCCCAAATACACAAAATCTCAACACTCCCTCTTAGCACGAAGTGTGCTCTAGCAATACATCATACCATGTATTACAAGATTTTGGGCACTAGTTTCTGTGTTGTTGATGCTAGGCCTGCTGCCACTCAACTCTGCACCACTGCTGCCATTCTGTACTACTGCCCATGACGCTGTCACTGCCACTGCCACATCTGTACTGCAACTCCCTCTCAATCTATTGCATCTGTGTTGTCAATAGCACTCCCATTGCTAATTTGTTGCACTGCAACTTCAGTTGTTGAGAGAAACAACTAAATCTCCTGCCCAATCTTTGACAGACAAATCAGTTGGGCTACAACCTCATCACTGAAGCTCCATCGGCTGCTGATCTGAGCTGTCATCTAAAGGATGATGCACAGCTACAATTTTTCACTGCATAAGTAGACTCCCTCTGCACGGCTGAAGTCACATCAGCCCCTTGTGCTGAAATCTCTCACGCTGCTATTGCACTGCGCTGTCCTCCCGAAGCCCTTACGCTGCTACAACTCTGCTCTACGTAAGCAACTCTGCTATGCGCTGTTTAAGTCACATCAACCCCTACGTTGTTGTTGCCTCTACGTTGTTGTTGCTTCTGCACTGCGTTGCTCCTTCCAACCTTCAGATCTGCCTCTGCTTCATCCGTGATATATGCATCCACTGCTCCACTTGTCCCGCTACTGTCTTAAGGCTCCCGTAGCTCGGATGTGATCTAAGAGATGAGCTGCTCAAGGACCCCGCCAACATTCTGTAGCTCCTCTACAGATCCATTTCACCCCACTTCCGTGGTTCATGAGAGCTCATGGCTACATCATCTTCTGACCCATCATTTGCCACAGCAACCTTGGAAGAAGAAGCTTCCTTGTCCTTTTACGTCTGAGGACAATTGCTGGCGAAATGTCCTAATTCACCACACTGGAAGCACTTGATCTTAGATATATCCTTCTTCTTCTTTCCCTGTTGCCTCTTTGATGCCAAGGCTACATCTTCTTCATCTTGCTTCTTCACTTTGCTCGATCCCGAGCTTTACTGCTTCTTGGTGATTTTGCAAAGTTCTTCTTGAGGCATGATTGCCCACAAGCTGTCCCAGTCTGGGAGGTCCGCTCTGCCCAAGATACTTTAGACAAAGGTTTCCCACTCATCTGTGACTGCATTGAGAGCAGTCCTGACCATCACATCATCTTCCACCTTAGCACCCGTGGCAGTCAACTGGTCTTTGATCAACTATAATTTGAAGACGAAATGTTCCATGTCTTCCCCCTTGGTCATCATGAATGACCGCATCTGAGTCTCCAACAGCATCTTCCTTTGGACGGATTTTCCCTCATATAGGAATGTTAAGGCCTTCCACATCTCATTAGTTGTTTTCTTTTCAGCTATATGTGGGACAATATGGTCCTTAATTCCATCCATTATCAACCGCTTGGCATGTCTAGCAGCTTCATTATGCTTCCTCAAGAGATCTGCATCAGTCGGCGTGGCCAGAACTTGTTCTACATGGTCTCTTAGATGATATGCCTCTAGGACTATCAAGATCCTAGCCTTCCAAACTGAAAATTTGGAAAGGCCATCCAATCTGTCCTGATCACGCAATCCATGAGGAGCCGTCTGCTCAGAAATTTGTCGGAGCTCCCTTTCTCTTTGCTAGAGATCTGGATCTAAGATCCTTGGCGAAATAGGCACCTTCTACTCCCTCTGACAACTGATTTCCCTTCTTGGAAATCTGCCAAATCAACAATAATTCAGCTCTCTTTGATCCTCTCATCAATCTGCAAGTTTCTTTGGCTAGAAACTCTCTGAGAAGTTGATCTCCTCCCGCTGTTTGTCACTAGTGCTTAGGCTATAAATCTGAAAACTTCAGAAATTTAACCCCACCAACACCTTCTGAAGTTCTGCAGCTCTGCTTCAGGCACCTCTGGATCTGACAGCTTCAGATCTGCGTCATATTGGTTGGCTTCAGACAATCCCAGCGCTGCCTCTGCGCAGTAAGTGCGTGGGCCTATTGGGAGACAGTTTAAGACTACGTCACCCTGCCCTTTGCGTAATTTTGCTTCTCTGAAAACTGCGTTGTCCCTTCAGATCTACACTTCTATTGTTGTTGTTGCACTTCTTGCTGCTTTCTACAGCAAGATCCTCCAGTCTTCTGTTGGTGACCCTCCTAGATCTGCAATTGCTCTAATACCATGTGAAAATTTCTGAATGTTACTATTATGCAGAAATCTACTGTTAGATCTAGTTATGCTCCTACTTAATTAAGTTATTAACTGAAGAATTCAGATTAATATCGAAGAAAAACACATAACAGACTTTCACCAATTCAGATCTAGAAAAAGTACATGCACACATAGACAAAGTGACACTGTGATTTTCTGGACAAATAGTCCCTGGAAAAACCCAATGCGGGAAAACCGGTCTGCTGGTAGCTGGAGGGTTTTATTATTAAGATTTTTCTTAATACAACAAATCTGGGTTCCAGATCTGGAAAACCCGACAGAGAAAATATAGATCTGCAACTCACTGGCTATTCTGAAGCCAAAATATTAATTGATCCACACCCTTAAATGGGATTTACTGTACTCAGCCAAAATTAGGCCCTAGAAACCCCAGCGCTGCCCCAGAAGCCCCTATGTCAACCTCTGCAGCCCCTGTGTTCCTCAGTGTTGGCTTGGAAAGGGCTGCGTAACCCTGGACTGGGTGACGCGGTTCCTACGCTGCCCCTAAGGGTCTCTGCATAACCTCTGAGGCTTTCCAGCTGCCTTACGCTGCCTTGGGAGTGACTGCACAGCACCTGCATAGCTTAAGCTACCCATGCGCGGCACAGTTGCTGCCCTCTTGCTGTTGATGCCCCTGCTTCTCTGCGCTGCCCTTTTGAAGCTGCTCTCTGTCTCTTTTTTATTCTAGACACTGGGATCAGATCATCCCCTTTTTCTAAACTCCCCTCTCTGTAGTTGAAACACTTCTAAGAATTCTTAGCAAACCCTGCCCTAGAATCTTGGCTTAGCTTCAGTGCTCTGCCTCTGTGTGTCTTTACAAATGACCCCAAGCCTTTCCTTTATACTTTTCTCGTTGGGAAACTAACAGCCATGATCAAATCTTGAATCAATGGCTAAGATTAAAAGAAAGCTTGATCCGTGTGACATAAGACAATTTCATCACATGTTTAATTTAATTAACTTTTATTATTTAATTTTCCTAAGTTTAGACTTAGGAAATACATTAAAATAATTAATTAATTAAATATCTCCCAAACCGGATGAAATTTCCCAAATCCCTTTCCGAGTCTTGTAGATCAAGTGTACTCTAGTCCCTCCACAAATTTTGGGAGCTAGAGCACATCTGATGCTACCCCAAATACACAAAATCTCAACAATTGCTGCCATTTCACCCAAACAAAGGTTGAATGCCCCTCTAACCCTCTGCACAGATGGATCTATGCACTCCCTGCTGGAGTGAGAAAAATAAATCTCGGTTATTGTCGCTTCTGCATGGTAAAATAAAATTTATTGGGCAAGAAATTCTCTGAGGTCAGAATTCCCTCAGTATGCCCTTCTTTCCTTCTTCTGATGCTTTTTTGCAGTAGAAAGCTACTACAGAAAATATGCGTCCCAACGGAAGACTGCTCTGCGCTGAAGTGTGAAAATTCCAAGATCCTAGATCTAAGAATCCCTACCGCTACAACTGAACTACTTCTCCTACTTGTAAATTCTAATTTAACAAGTTATTAACAGATTATTTCTGGAAATACTGAAAAGGAAATTGAGCAAGAAAGAATAGTGCAAACACAAGACACCTTTATTTTTGTACAAACGTCCCCGGAAAAACCCGACGTAGGAAAACTAGTGCAACAGATCTGAGGGTTTATATATCATGCAGTAATTTTCTGAATACAAATATGGGATTTCTTTCTAGCAATCCCTACAGAGAATGACTAACAAAAAGTTCGTGACAAAAATCTCACACTGATCTGGAAGCCCGACTGACCAACAACCCCGGATCTTCGGCACTAGATCTGGCTGACCCTCAGTTGAATCTCAAATTCCCTTGAAGCTGCAACAGTGCCTCTGTGTGGGACTACGCTGCCTCTGCGTAGCTGCTACGTCGCCTTTGCTGATCTGCTCTCTGCCTTCTCTGTTGTGTATTCTCCAACTCAGGAAAATATCCAACCGAAATTACTGCCCCTCACTGCAATCAAGAATTACTTAGATCTGATTTTCGTCCGAGCACTGCTCCATCAAAAAAATTCAATCTCTAGATCCTCTCGGTGTGTCTTTCCAAATGACCCTCAAGTCTTCCTCTATAGTCTTCTCGTTGAGACATCAATGACCGAGATTAGATCTCCAATCAATGACTAAGATTATAACTTGACTTGATCCATGTTCTCTAGAAGATTCACACTCTATTTTATTAATACCCTTTAATTATATAATTTCCCTAAGTTTAGACATAGGGTCCCCATTAAAATAATTAATGTTTTCAATAAAACACATTCTGAGTGGAATTTCCACAAACAATTTTTGGGTTCTTTAGAATACATGTGCCTAAGCCTCTCCACAAATTTTAAGACATAGAGCACTTTCAATACTACCAAAAATCAACACTCCCTTTTAGCGAGGAAAGTGCTCTAACATCATGTCTGCTGCATACTACTCTGACCCTGAAGCATCCTCTGCGTTGTTGATGTCTGACAATTTGTCCACCAACCACTAGGTTGTTGCTGCAACTGTACTGCTGCACATGACACTGCCACTGCCATTTCTACATCCGTACTACAACTCCCTTCCATATCCTACATTTTCTATACTGCCAACACTGCCACTGCTAACACTGCATTTGCACTGCAACTCATTTGCTGAGAGAAGCAACTGAAAACGTCCAAAAATCTGAACAAGTGTTCAGGATGCATCTCAGTGCTAAAAACACTGACTGTTGATAGCTACTGCATTGTCCTTCTGATGCACTGCGTTGCTGCAACTCTGCTCTATCATTGCAACAGTCGTCTCTGCACTCCTTTGCACCGACTGAAAACTCCTCCAGCATGCTACTGCTGAATATGGGCACCCGTAGCAAGGTTGTGATTCGAGAGGTGGACTCCTCCAGGATCCTACCCAACTGAAGTTCTACTGAACTACAGCTCAATGTCGCCCCATCTCCCTCCTGGAGATGCATGGGCACTCATGGCGTACTCATCTTCATCGATCTGATCTCTAAGCTCGTGAGCTGCCATGGCCATCAAGAATGTCGAATCTGCTCCTCTTCTTCCCCCTCTGCGCAACACTGGACAGGCTTACGCACTCCTTGTGGAGCTCGTAGATCTGTTGCCCAGATCTACTGCTCAGATCTTGGAAGAACTGAAATTCCCCGACTAGGAGTCTCCTAAGAAAGAAAATTCCCTCACTGTGCTACTTCTTCTTCTTCTGACACTTTCTACTTGGAAAAATCAAGATCTGTCTGCAGAAACTGTGTCCCACCATCTTTGCGTTGCTCCCTCTACCTAGGCAAAAATTCCAATCTGGAATTCTTACCTCTCTATCAACTCACTCAGAGAGAGACCCTCCCGGAAATTTCAGCGCTCTTGGCCTGGACTGCACAATCCCTCTGGGGATTCGAATTGTCGCTCCCTGCAGCTTCTCGGCCTCCGTCACACGCTGGATATGCTCTTCCTATTTCACAATGCAAGCTCTGATACCATGTGAAAATTCCAAGATCCCAGATCTAAGAATCCCTACTGCTACAACTGAACTACTTCTCCTACTTGTAAATTTAAATTTAACAAGTTATTAACAGATTACTTCTAGAAATACTGAAGCAGCCTTCACTCATTAAATACATTTTTCAAAAGGAAACTAAGAAAGAAAGAATAGTGCAAACACAGGACACCGTTATTTTTGGACAAACGTCCTCGGAAAAATCCAATGCGGGAACACTAGTGCTATAGAGCTGAGGGTTTATATATTATGTAGTAATTTTTTGAATACAAATCTGGGATGCCTTTTTGGAAATCCCTGCAAAGAATATGACTGACAAAAAGTTCATGAGAAAAATCTCACATTGATCTTGAAGCCCGACTAACCAACAACCCCGGATCTCTGGCACTGGATCTGGCTGACCCTCAGCTGAATCTCGAATTCCCTTGAGGCTACCGCGCTGCCTCTGAGTGGGACTACATTAGCTCTGCATAGCTGCTACGCTACCTCTACTGATCTGCACTCTGCCTTCTCTGCTGTGTATTCTCTGGCTCAGGAAAATCTCCAATCGGAATTACTGCCTCTCACTGCAATCAAGAATCACTTAGATCTTATTTTCGTCCGAGCACTGCTCCATCAAAAAAATTTGATCTCTAGATCCTCTCGATGTGTATTTCCAAATGACCCTCAATCCCTCCTTTATAGTCTTCTGGTTGAGACATCAATGTCCGAGATTAGATCTCGAATCAAAAGCTAAGATTATAACTTGACTTGATCCATGTTCTCTAGAAGATTCACACTCTGTTTTATTAATACCTTTTAATTATTTAATTTCCCTAAGTTTAGACTTGGGTCCCTGTTAAAATAATTAATTTTTTCAATAAAACACATTCTGAGTGGAATTTCCACAAACGATTTATGGGTTCTTTAGAATACACGTGCCTAAGCCTCTCCACAAATTTTGAGACTTAGAGCACTTTCGATGCTACCAAAAATCAACATGAAGCTGCTGCATTGCTCCCTCTGTCACTGCCAAATTTTGATCTGGAAATCTTTCTCTCTGTCGACTCACTCAAAGAGATATTTTTCCACGAAAATCTTGCCCTCCTGGCACTGGACTGTGCAACCCCTCTGGGGATTCGATCTGCTGCCTACTCAACTCTTCGATCTCCCTCTTCTGCTCAGTGCTAGGTTGTCCAGCTTTGCTCTCCTATTTCACCTACGCTCTAATACCATGTGAAAATTCGTAA
The DNA here is from genome assembly GCA_034641835.2 of Pinus albicaulis. Taxonomy (NCBI): domain Eukaryota; kingdom Viridiplantae; phylum Streptophyta; class Pinopsida; order Pinales; family Pinaceae; genus Pinus; species Pinus albicaulis. Next base: position 1,434,835,384 of record CM076580.1, read on the forward strand.
TCCTGAATCCCTACTGCAGCGATCTAATATTACTTCTCCTACATGTTAATTCCATGTAAGTCATTTACTGTGTTAAACTGTAAATATCTAAGTAAATACAATTGCAACCTTCACTAATTAAATTATATGAAGAAAGAAGAACTGAGCAAGAAGAAATAAACACACACAATTGACACCGTTATTTTTGGACTAGGTCTCGGGAAAAACACAATGCAGGAAAACTGGTGCAGCAGCTGAGGATTTATATTATTAAGCAGTAGTTCTGAATACAATCTTGGATGCCTTACTGGCTATCCAACACAGAGAATCTAACTGGCAGAAAAAAATAGTGAGAAATACCTCACACTATCTCTGACAATCCGACACTGATCTAGCCCCAAAATGGCTAGCCCCAAGCTGCCTCTGCGCAGTCACTGGGCAGCTCAATGTCAAAAATGATAGGGATTGCGTCACTCGCTCCAGCTAATCAATCTGTTGGTTGGATGCTCGATCCTCTTGCCCTCTAATCTCACACCCCGACTACCAGCACTGGATCTGATCTGACCCTCAACAGATTTGCGGATCTCTTCACAGGCTCAACGTGGCTCTTACACTGCCTCTTCTGGATCTCTCTCTGCCTTCTCTGTGTTGTATCCCCAGCTCAGGAAATCTCCAACTGGAAAACTATCTCTGCCCCTTGCTGCAAGAAATCTCCTCGATGATCTCTCCAGCAACTGTTGCGTTGCTCACTTGAGAAATCGATCTCTTGATCTCACTCGATGTGTTTTCCAAATGCCCATCAAAATCCTTATAATCTTCTCGTTGAAAAATCAACGGCCCAGATTAGATTCTAATCAATGGCTCATATCATATTGACCTGTGATCTCCGTCTTTTTCTAGAAGTTTTACACCCAGTGTAATTAATTCACTTTAATTATTTTAATATCCTATGTTTAAACTTAGGCATCCATTAAAAATAATTAATAAATTTAATTAAACCTCATCCTGGCAGAATTTCCAAAACGATTTTTGGGTATTATGGAATACATGTGTCCTAGCCTCTTGGCGAATTTTGAGGCTTAGAGCACATCCGATGCTACCAGAAATGAGCACGCTGTGTTTGGACAACTGCTAGACCAAATAAGTTGACATTAAAAAATTTGTAAGGTTGACACTTGAAAGCAGCAAGCTTGCTCCCTGTTGCATAAAAATAAACTCTTTTACTAGAAGGAAAGAATCACACAAAACAAGGATCCCATCTGAGCCTAACAAGTGTAAGAAGATGAAGCTGATTACTGAAATTGAACCATAATGGTTTCATTGATAAAATCTCTAAAGATGTTATTTATTATTATGAAAATGGTTTCATTGATAGAATCTCTAAAGATGTTATTTATTATTATGACAATCCTTCACTTACAGCATGATCTTTCCTCAATATTAAGATTAGGCATAGTCTAACTCTTCTACATTCTGGCTTTTTTTGCCAGAATCCAATGATACAATTTTGGGCAAAATCATGTTTTTTTTGTTGAAAACTAAGTTGCACAAAGTGCCAAAACGTTTCAGAGTTTCTGAAATAGGTACGTTTAGAAACGTCACATCCCAAAAATGGAAACGTCGGCCGAAACGTCACACATATACATAACACACATGTATATATATATATATAAAGAAAATTATAAATAAGTGAATAACACATTATCTTGCAAGAAAAGAGGGAATAAGACCCATATATGACAAGTTAGAAGGAAAACCAAGTCTATATTAACTCTCATAGATGATTATATGATGGTCGAGTTTCAACCGAGTTTTAGAGTTTTGGGTACGGGTACAGCCCGAAATGTCGAGTTCCTAGAAGTTTCGTGCAGCATAGGTTTAAAATGTGTTTTTGAATTATCAATGGATTCAATGCCCTGAAAACCCCCTGGAGCACTCGGATTATGCAAATTTTACAGCTCAAACTTGTGATTTCAATAAATTAATGCTGGATTTTCTCCAAAATTGACCAGAAAATATGCCCGGAAAGGGTCAAAACGAGGAAGAGTTAATCTATGGCTTAAGATTATATTGATTTTCTACTTCTATAAAAAATTCAAAACCTGTTTTTATATTCCCTTCCCCTATCCCGTAAACTAGTTTGCATACTCTCTAATGAATTTTTGGTTGTAAGACTTTTTCTTTTAATGAATGTTGCATATCACCATTGTTATAGGTCAATTTGGGCACCATTCCCAATGACCTGGTTAAACTGGACATCATCCCCAGAACCAATGAATAGGGTCTATCATCCCCTATCATTTCAGTTGCTACATGGCCTAAGACAAAGAATAAAGACAAACCATTCATGACTTCCATTGCAAGGTTTCCAAGATTTGAAGTACATGTTATATCACCTATGAGCTCACCAACGCTGTCTTTCAAGGGACTAAGTGCGTTGCATATGCAATTAACTCCATTCAAGGGTGCTCTGCAAAGCACTTCTCGACACTCAAGGGTGTGTTGGTCAAATTGGGAACGAAATTCTCATTGTTCTGGAATCTCCACTTGGTCAGTGCCTTCTCGAAGAGTGCATATGTGTCAAACTTCGAATCCATGTGTCCATTTGACACCTCTGAGCTTGGGAACATGTCTTGCTTATTATTAGAAATTCATTGATTGTGAAACTACCTTCAGCTCATCTATAAATTGAGCACAGATCCTAGTGCTTGAGAAGGAAGAAATCGAGTAGAGAAATGCTGGTGGAATTTCAACTGAGGATTTGATTTGAGTGATATGCTGTTGGAGAGATGTTCATTGTGATGAGGCTGGGATGATGCTGGAGTTGGTGACATCAAATCAATCGCTGGTTGTAACCTCCCCCTTCTATCCCTTAATAAAGATTGTTGCTTACTTTCCCACATATGTATATGTATAAGCTCATGTCTTTCATATTATGGATTCTTATCTGATGTATATGTTTCATGTTTCATTGATTTAATTGATTAACGTGAATAGCCATCTGTATATTGCAATCTCTTTGTTGTTTAGGGTTCATTCTTGCAGGAAATATTTTGGTGATCTAGCTTGGATTTGAAGCTACAGCAAGAGCGACAGAAGGAGAATAGGAAGCGCTTGGACCCCAAATAGGTTTCTTGATCTATTCTGTGTGTCTATTTACTGTTAGGAAAAGCATCTACAAAGTCTTTAATCTGTTGTTCTAAATGCATAGCACCACATTTAGGGAAGAACGTTTTATCCATAATTCATAATTCTGCATAACAAATTGGCAACTCCACTGGGGAGTTTAACTTCATCCTTGGTGTGTTTGCCTCTGTTTATCCACCCAGTAGCATTTACTCTCAAAGGTTAGGCTTTTTGAAATCAAAATTTGCATTAGAAGTGTGTTAAACAGCTTGAGTTTTGTTCTCTGATGCACCCAACGCACTGTTGAATAGGACACAGTGCTTTGCTGAGCATTGTCTCCCATTCAGGGGTGCTTTGCAACGCACTGTCTCCCCTTAGAGACTGTGTTGCCTCCTAGAGCCAACCAAATTCCCATTGAATTTGTCATTGCATTTGCTTTCAACCTTTTGTTTGCTGTATTTTCAAGAGCCTGATGCCTCATAGAGACCAGTAACTTTACCTGAATCTTCCTCCTTTGAAAGAAAAGTTTGTTCAATGTCTCTTTAAAGTGTTTTTCTTTATCATTCACAAATTAATTTCAAAGTATTTTCACTATTGCATTAAATCCATTTGCTTTTGAAAATGTAATATTCCCAATTAGCTTTGCTAATTGGAATATTTCATTTTTGTTTAATTTTGTTGCTTTAGTTAGAAATAATAAATAAAGTGAGAAATAAGAGGGGTCACCTCACTTTAGTCACCTCACTTTATAAATAAAGTGTTCTTTTCCTAGTTGATTGACGTTGTAACCTAGAGAGGGGGCCTTGGGGGTCCACATGAGTATGATGGGGAGGTATCAGGCTAACCCAAGGTTAACTGCGCAGGCCCAGGAGAGTGAAGGACGCAGTTAAGGTTTTGGAGGGAGTTTGGCATTATAAAAGGTGGGGTTCTCACCTCATTTGGGGTATGCATGATTTGATATTGATATTGAGAGCTAGACTTCTGTCTGCTTCAGCACGCCGGTTGTTTAGTCGGTCTGCAGCACTGTTTAGTGCAACCGAGTGTCTCCGGTCGGAGATCTCACCCTTAGCATCGGGGGACTTCGAGTGCCTGCCCTGGTAAGGTTATTTCTGGTTTCACCCTTAGCTTCGGGGGACTTCGAGTGCCCGCCCTAGTAAGGTTATTTTCTGAGTATCACCCTTCAGTTTCAGTGGGAATTGGTAGCAGTTTCAGGTGGAGATTTGGAGAGGAAGAAGCCCTTCTTGTGGCTGCGCAGATCTAGAAGGCAGAACGCTGTTTCAGGGGGAGGAAGGACGCAGTTCAGATCTGGGAGGAAGGACGCTGTTCCAGGAGAAGAAAGGACGCAGATCAGACTTAGAGAGAGGACGCTGTTCCAGGAAAGAGAAGGACGCAGATCTGAAGACACATTGGCAGATCCAGCCTTGGAGATTGCAGATCTGAGGAGATATTTGCAGATCTAGTTCTGTAGGGTGCAGATCTGGAGAGATAGCATTAGATCCAGCTTGGGAGGTTGCAGATCTGAGGAGATATTGGCAGATCCAGCCTAGATCTGAAGAGATAACATCAAATCCAGCCTTGGAGGTTGCAGATCTGAGGAGATATTGGCAGATCCAGCATAAATCTGAAGAGATAACAGTAGATCTGACCTAGGAGGACGCAGATCTGGGGGCCTAGGACGCAGATCTGGATTGGAGGCTTCAGATCCAGTAGATCTGAGCATATAGGACGCAGATCCATCAGGGAGGACGCTGATCTGGTGAGCAGGATCATGTGAGTGGGGCTTGACAGCGTTTTCCAGCATTACTAGTCTTGAGGAGCTGATCCATTCATCTGGAGGTTTTTGTGGCCAGCATTCCATCTGTTTCTGCGCTGTCACTAGCAGAGACGGCGTTTTTATTGGGGAGGGTTTGGAGGACTGAAATCAGCCATCTTCTAGTCTTCAGCTCATAGTTGCAGTCCAGCAGCAGTTCTTCATAGCAGCTCTTCAGCCAGCTAGGACGCTGTCCTTATTTGCAGCCATCATTTGTTCTGAGAGGGTCTCCACTTGCCTAGGGCAAGGGTAGGTGCACTCATTCTGATATTTTGTACTCCTCTCTATGTACTTTCAGATTAATAAAATGGCTTAGTTTTCTGGCATTCTATGTGCACTTGTTCCATGATCTGGTTCCAACATTGTATTTTCTATATCTGTCTGGCATATTTCTGTGTATTACTGGTTATTTCCCTTTGGGGATATTACAGTGGTATCGGAGCATAGATCTGGCTCAGCCTGTGGTGCTAGCAGTCTATGACGCCCGGGGATAACCCCTACATCTATCGGAAGGAACGCAGAGAAGCTGAGAGTGGGTGGAAGTTTCCTTTCGGGGGAAGTGATTCTGATCAGGAGCCACCTGAAACAGATTCAGAGACAGAGCAGCCTGTGAGGGACACAGAGCAGCAGGATCCGATGGCAGGCACAGCTGAGAAGCTGGATGCAATCATCCATCACATGCAGGATATGTCACAGAGGCTTGCAGCCGTAGAGGTAGCACAGAGAGAACCCCCTAGGGTTTTCCAGGTCGGAGAAGGATCGGGTATGTCTCACCATATACCGGTGCGTGATGCTATCCCCATTGTGACGACTCAGGCACCCGCGCGATCCACTATGCCCACATTCTCGCCAGAGGACGCAGGGATAGGAGTACGGGGAAGTGCACCGAGGGACAATCCAGCCCCCACGCGACCCACCATGCCTACCTTCCTGGTAGAGGACGAGGGGTCGACAGCACCAAGAGAGGTGAGTCCAACTCAATATGCAGCCGTTTTTGCAGAGTGGCAGGGCTTAGGATAGGCATTCATGGATACTCTCCCCTATGAGCGCTATCTCCAGTACCGATGTGGCATCAAACCCACTGAGCATGAGCAGCACCAACACAAGGGGCGTGGATCCCACCGTGATGGCCACCGTGCGGCGAGTAAATTCCATTTGCCTATGTTTGATGGTTCATCAAAGACTACGGCAAAGTCCTGGGTGGAGAAGCTGGACATCTATTTTCAGCTTAACCAGATGTCGGAGATGGAGGCCATTAAGATGGCTACATTGCATTTAGAGGGTGAGGCCCAGGACTGGTGGTTTCATGGGATGGCAACACTGGGACATTCCACAGTGACGACATATGCTGAGTTCACCAGGAGAGTGGTGGAGCGTTTTGACAGGAAGGATCCGGAGCAGCATTTCTTTGAGCTAACCAAGCTCAGACAGACGGGGAGTGCAGAGGCATACATCTCAGACTTCTTGAGGGTTTCAGTGATGGTACCTGACTTATCGACAACTCGGATGGTCTATATGTTTGTGGAGGGGCTGTCAGAGCCACTTCGTGGCCTAGTCCGGTCAAACAAACCGGCTACACTACAGGATGCTATCAGTAGGGCTCGTGACTTACAGGATGTCTTGCCCAGGACTCGGCCACCTTATCCCCAGAGACAGGCTTTCCAGCCTAAGGGTAAGGACACGAGGATTCCGCCTCCCAAGGCGAATCAGGGACGAGGGCAGATTGAGGATGAGGCCAGGAGAGAGCTAAGGAGGAAGCGATTGTGCTTCACTTGCCAGGAGCCATGGGCACCGGGACACAAATGTGCATCAGGGAAGGCACATTTCATAGAAGTCTTCTCCGAGAGTAGCGGAGAAGAGGATGAGGAGGATGATGAGGAGACAGGTGGATGTTACGCAGCACAGAGTACCTTGCCACCTCCACCACCCGAGACAGGTGGGGCATCATTTGCACCTACTGGGGGAGCTCTAGCGGCCTTGAGAGGAGTCCCCAAGTATTTGACCTTGCGCGTGCGGGGAACAGTGCGCGGACAGCGGGTTTCGGTCTTAGTTGATAGTGGGGCCACCCACAACTTCATTGATGCCCAGATGGTTGAGCGGAGAGGCATACCGACGGAGGGCTTTGATGGGTTTTCTGTTTTGGTACCAGGAGATCAGACCATGGCATGTGCTCGATATGTACCCGAGTTATCAGTAACGATGGGCACCTATACATTGACCGATCACTTCTTTGTGGTGGACATTCCGGACACCAATGTGATATTGGGGGTTCAGTGGCTTATTACTCTGGGGAAGGTCACGACGGATTGGAAGGCCTTAGAGATGGAGTGGGATGATCCCAAGACGGGGAAGCATGAGAAGATACGAGGGCAGAACACATATCCACCCCAGACAGTATCGGCACACAGCATGGAGGCGACTTTTCGCAAGGGAGATATAGAGTGGGCAGTAGAGTTGCGGGCTTCAGAGGCAGTGGATACAGGGCGGACGGTGCACCCTGATCTACAGTCTATTCTCGACAGATATGCAGTAGTTTTTGGGGACATTCCGCCAGGACAGCCACCGGATCGGGGGTTCGAGCACACGATCGAGCTTGAGCAGGGGATACAGGCTGTGATCACCACACCATATAGGCATCCCAAGGCATATCGGGATGAGATAGAGCGGGCCATTCATGAGTTGCTGGCCCTTGGTCACATTCGACCCAGCACCAGTCCTTTTGCTTCTTCAGTAGTGCTGGTGAAGAAGAAGGACGGCACATTACGCATGTGCATTGATTACAGGGCTCTGAACAAGAAGACCCTGAAGAACAGGTACCCCATTCCCAGGATCGACGAGCTGATGGATGGGTTGAGAGGAGCACGGTTCTTCTCAAAGATTGATTTGAGATCCGGGTACCATCAGATACGCATGAGGGAACAGGACATTCCCAAGACTGCTTTCAGGTGTCATTATGGGCACTTTGAGTTTTTGGTCATGCCATTTGGGTTGACCAATGCACCTGCTACTTTCCAGTCTTGTATGAACCACATTTTCAGGGATCATCTGAGGAAGTTCGTGCTGGTTTTCTTTGATGATATCCTTATATACAGCAGGACTTGGGAGGAGCATCTCCAGCACATTGAGATGGTCTTGCGCATTTTGGAGGAGCAGCAGTTCTTTGCCAAGCTCTCCAAGTGTGAGTTCGGGTTGACGGAGATGTTGTATCTGGGACACATTATAGGAGTGGACGGGGTGAGAGTCCACGAGGAGAAGATCAGGGCTATCAGGGACTGGCCAGAGCCACGGAATGTGACAGAACTTCGAGGGTTTATTGGTATCTGCACCTACTACAGGAAGTTCGTCAAGGGCTTCTCTCAGCTTGCTGCACCCCTCACGGAGCTGACGAGGAAGGGGGCATTCAGTTGGTCGGATACAGCACAGCGAGCTTTCGACAAGCTCAAGGAGGTGATGAGCAGTTGTCCGGTGTTAGCATTGCCAGATTTTACGCAGCCCTTTGTCCTAGAGTGCGATGCATCGGGAGAGGGGATTGGTGCAGTGTTGATGCAGGAGGGTCATCCGATTGCATTCGAGAGCCGGAAGCTCCTTCCACACGAGAGGCTATATCCCATATATGACAAGGAGATGCTGGCCATCATGCATGCATTGGCCAAATTCCGACAGTACCTGGTAGGTGGCAGATTCAGGGTGAGGACAGATCATAACAGCCTTAGGTACTTTCTGGAGCAGAAGCAGTTGCAGGAGAGGCAGCAGAAGTGGATCAGCAAGATCCAGGCTTACGACTTTGACATAGAGTATGTCAAGGGGAAGAATAACGTGGTAGCTGATGCCCTTTCCCGTAGAACGGCCACGTTATCTCTCATGAGCCTGGACGCTGACTGGAAGGCTCGACTACTGGTTGAGTACTCCAAAGATAGATTTGCATGCGAGGTTCTGGATGGGCAGGTAGCGGATAGCAGATACAGGGTGGCCGATGAGGTCATCTACTACAGGGACAGGATCTTCTTGACTAAGGGATCTCAGCTCAAGGAGAAGATACTCCATGCATCACATGATTCACCATTGGCGGGCCATCAGGGGTTCACCAAGACGTACAGGGCCATCCGGGAGAGATTTGCGTGGAAGGGCCTCAAGGAGGACGTACTCCAACATGTCAAGGAGTGCGAGGTTTGCCAGCGGAACAAGGGAGAGATGAGTCATCCGTTGTTGCAGCCTCTTCCCATTCCGGAGGGGAAGTGGGAAAGTATTTCGATGGACTTCATCACTGGGTTGCCCACAGTGCAGGGCAAGGACTGCATCTTCGTAGTGGTTGACAGGCTGACGAAGTATGCTCATTTTTTCGCCATTTCTGCACACCACACAGCGGCACAGGTGGCCGAGTTGTTTTTCAGGGAGGTTTTCAGGTTGCATGGTCTACCCAAGACCATTGTCAGCGACAGGGACAGCCGTTTTATGGGTGGATTTTGGCAGGAGCTCTTTCGACTAGTGGGGACAGAATTGACACCGAGCACTAGTTATCATCCACAGACGGACGGGCAGACGGAGATAGTTAACAAGTGGCTGGAGGGTTGCTTGCGTAACTACGTCAGTGGGCAGCAGAGAGCATGGCTGAAATGGCTACATTTGGGCGAGTACTGCTACAACACAACCCACCATATGTCCATCGGTATGACACCTTTCTATGCTTTGTATGGATATCATTCCCTATCTTTTGTGGATATGATGTTTGGTGTTAGCAGGGCTCCGCGAGCCAAGTTATGGATCCAAGAGAGCCAAGACATCCTCCGGGCTCTCAAGGACAACATAGCCACAGCACAGAATCAGCAGAAGTTGTATGCTAATAAGGGTCGGGTGGAGAGACACTTTGAGGTAGGGGACCTGGTCTACCTACGGCTACAGCCATACCGACAGTCTTCGCTCAAGCATAAGGGGGCGGAGAAGCTAAAGCCTCGTTTTTATGGACCATACAGGGTGATACGCAGGATCGGGCAGGTTGCGTATGAGTTGGAGCTGCCCCAAGGCAGTCGGATTCATAACATCTTTCATGTATCATGCCTGAAAAAGGCACTGGGCCAGCATGTGAGGGTCACCGAGGAGCTACCGCCTACAGATGATGAGGGGCATTTGGTGTTACAGCCGGAGGCTATTATTGACACTAGGGAGAGACAGCTGCGGAGCAGGAAGATCAGAGAATTCCTGGTGAGATGGAAGAATTTGCCGGATGAGGATGCCACTTGGGAGGATGAGAGGATCTTACAGCATCCATCACTTCAGTTGCTTGAGGACAAGCAACATTTTGCCGGGGGAGACTGTAATATTCCCAAATAGCTTTGCTAATTGGAATATTTCATTTTTGTTTAATTTCGCTGCTTTAGTTAGAAATAATAAATAAAGTGAGAAATAAGAGGGGTCACCTCACTTTAGTCACCTCACTTTATAAATAAAGTGTTCTTTTCCTAGTTGATTGACGTTATAACTTAGAGAGGGAGCCTTGGGGGTCCACATAAGTATGATGGGGAGGCATCAGGCTGACCCAAGGTTAACTGCGCAGGCCAAGGAGAGTGAGGACGCAGTTAAGGTTTTGGAGGGAGTTTTGCATTATAAAAGGAGGGGTTCTCACCTCATTTGGGGTATGCATGATTTGATATTGATATTGAGAGCTAGACTTCTGTCTGCTTCAGCACGCCGGTTGTTTAGTCGGTCTGCAGCACTGTTTAGTGCAACCGAGTGTCTCCGGTCGGAGATCTCACCCTTAGCCTCGGGGGACTTCGAGTGCCTGCCCTGGTAAGGTTATTTCTGGTTTCACCCTTAGCTTCGGGGGACTTCGAGTGCCTGCCCTAGTAAGGTTCTTTTCTGAGTAACACCCTTCAGTTTCAGTGGGAATTGGTAGCAGCTTCCGGTGGAGATTTGGAGAGGAAGAAGCCCTTCTTTTGGCTGCGCAGATCTAGCAGGCAGAACGCTGTTTCAGGGGAGGAAGGACGCAGTTCAGATCTGAGAGGAAGGACGCTGTTCCTGGGGAAGGAAGGACGCAGATCAGGCTTAGAGAGAGGACGCTGTCCCAGGAGGCAGAAGGACGCAGATCTGAAGGCACATTGGCAGATCCAGCCTTGGGGATTACAGATCTGAGGAGATATTTGCAGATCTAGTTCGGTAGGGTACAGATCTGGAGAGATAGCATTAGATCCAGCTTGGGAGGTTGCAGATCTGAGGAGATATTGGCAGATCCAGCCTAGATCTGAAGAGATAACATCAGATCCAGCCTTGGAGGTTGCAGATCTGAGGAGATATTGGCAGATCCAGCATAGATCTGAAGAGATAACAGTAGATCTGACCTAGGAGGACGCGGATCTGGAGGCCTAGGACGCAGATCTGGATTGGAGGCTTCAAATCCAGTAGATCTGAGCATATAGGACGCAGATCCATCAGGGGGGACGCTGATCTGGTGAGCAGGATCATGTGAGTGGGGCTTGACAGCGTTTTCCAGCATTACTAGTCTTGAGGAGCTGATCCATTCATCTGGAGGTTTTTGTGGCCAGCATTCCATCTGTTTCTGCGCTGTCACTAGCAGAGACAGCGTTTTTATTGGTGAGGGTTTGGAGGACTGAAATCAGCCATCTTCTAGTCTTCAGCTCATAGTTCCATTGCAGTCCAGCAGCAGTTCTTCATAGCAGCTCTTCAGCCAGCTAGGACGCTGTCCTTATTTGCAGCCATCATTTGTTCTGAGAGGGTCTCCACTTGCCTAGGGCAAGGATAGGTGCACTCATCCTGATTATTTTGTACTCCTCTCTATGTACTTTCAGATTAATAAAATGGCTTAGTTTTCTGGCATTCTATGTGTACTTGTTCCATGATCTGGTTCCAGCATTGTATCTTCTATATCTGTCTGGCATATTTCTGTGTATTACTGGTTATTTCCCCTTGGGGATATTACAGAAAAGGAAATTGTCGTTAAATTCTTCGTTTCCTATAGGAGAAATTGTAGTTCTATTCTTCGTTTTTCCTAAAAGAGAAATTGTTGTTCAATTCATCATTTCTCAAAGAAAAAGCATTTGTTTTTGTTAATTTGATGCATTTAGTTTCCTTTTCTGCATTCCCATTAAAGGTACTGAAAAGAAAAACCTGCATTTGCATGTAGTGGATTGTGTGTTTTGCATAGGAACAAATTAGAAAAGTTGCATATTAGTTTGTGCTCTTTGTTGTTTGCTCTCAAAACCGATTGCTCTTTCCCTCTAGTAGCTAGGATTTTCATTGAAGATACTAAAATTGAAAAGTTTTCTTATCATTTTAGTTTGCATTTTAGGAATTTCCATCACATTATCACAGTGAACCTTGAAAAGAAAATTGATAAATAAGATCAACTTAAAATTTACATCAATTTACCTAATAAAGCATTGGAACCATAACGATAACATTTAGAAGCTAGAGACATGTTCCGGCGTCGTAAAACATAGCAGTTGTCATTAATTGTCTGCGATACACTCTGAGTGTGACACCTCACTCCACGTATGTAACTATATCGTAGCTCGTCCACGTACTTTCGGGTATATTGGACGGTGTTATAGTACAAAAAGTATAAAGGGGTGCTCTCACTGTGTGGTTTCGCATCAAACAGCGCTAATACGGACTTGTGCCTCCACGTACCTTTGAGTATATTTGGGAGGACAAGTTTAAGTTGCTATCCATCCATAGTGAACCGAGTCGGCCGCCTTGTAAATTGTGATACATCGCACACAGCATTCGAGTAGATTGTCTGCCCGTACTTCTTGGTTCGCCAAAAGATATTCTACAATTCACAGTTTCTTGATAAACCTTTTGCCTAGCATTACCCTTTTACTTTGTTTATTTGTCTTTTGGTTAAAATAAATCAGTCATCGTGGAAGAACAAAATCCTTTTCCCCGTCATTCACGTAGACTTGCATTGAAACCACCTTTACCACCGGAAGTCACTTCTGGACGGCGAAGGCGACATCGCTCTACTGAAACCAGTACTATTAGTACCTCTGGTGAAGCATCATCTTCCCATATACCAGAGTCGGCACAAGTTGTTTCTACAAATCCTGTTTTGTCTACTGTTGTCGAGACGGAGTCCTTACAGCTACCCGTGGTCACGATCCATCCAATCAATGAGACCATACCTTCTGAACCCGACGTTGTTCAACTAGAAGTTGATTCAGATCCTATCTCTTCTTTGCCAGAACATCTGAATCCCGAAGTCGAACGACCGGGAGTTGTTCCTGCATTGGTCATCCCACAATTTTTTGTAGCCATTGAGTCTCCCATATCGCGTAGTCAACCACCTGAAATATACTTCGAGCCTGACGGTGAAGTTCTTCCACCTAGTTTGATTTTGATTGAAGAAATACCACAAGACGAGACACCTTTAACTCCAACTCATTTTTGGTAGGAGCTCTACCTGTACGAGTCTTTTCCTCAATCACCTTCCTCTGCTTTTGTTGATCCTGTTTCACTTTGAGTTCCCCTAGATTCTATAGGGTATACATTGGGTCATTTGACCATACCTGAGATAACATCCCAGATTGAACCATCTATTTCAGCTGCGACAGCATCTACTGTTGCTTCATCTTTGATGTTTTGTCCATTGACTTCACCCATGTCCTCATCTGGAATCTTATCTAGTTCCTCCCTTGTGAGTATTGAACGGTTTGATCATTTATTCACATCTTCAGTGCAATGTCCAACTGGTCCCATCAATTATTCCCTTGGTGGCTAGTGATTTCATAGAAATTACCCTCTGAAATTCCAAAATTCAATGAAAACCTTGGAGAAGACTCGTCAACGCATGTTATAACTTATCATTTGTGGTGCTCATCAAGCTCCTTAAATGATGACTCCATTAGACTACGTCTTTTCCAACGCACACTCACTAGTCCAACTGCACTATGAGGATGGTTCTTTTCCTGTATCAACCTCGTTAAAAAATGAATCAGGTTATGAGGATGGTTCTTTTACTGTGTCAACCTCATTAAAAAATGAAATAGGTTATGAGGATGGTTCTTTTACTGTGTCAACCTCATTAAAAAATGAAACAGGTTTTGAGGATAGTTCTTTTCCTGTGTCAACCTCGTTAAAAAATGAATCAAGTTTTAAGGGTAGTTCTTTTTTCTTGTGTCAACCTCATTAAAAAACAAAACAAGTGCCCATGAGGATGGTTCTTTTTCTGTGTTAACCTCGTTAAAAAATGAAACAAGCCATGAGCATAGTTCATTTTCTTGTGTCAAGCTCGTTAAAAATGAAACAAGGTTCCTATGAGCATAGTTCTTTTCTTGAGTCAAGCTCGTTAAAAAATGAAACAAATCCTCTCCTAATTAAGACGAGTCTTCCATTTGATCTCGTAAATGAACCTTCATTCCATCCAGCCATTAGTAACCAGTAGTCTACTTAGGTGAATGAAATGAAGCTTGGGGGGCATTTGACATGTGTTCTTGCAGGGGGCATTCAACATGTGCTCTTGCAACATTCAAAACTTATCTCGACTCCATTATAGGTATTATTTTCGAGATTCGTTAAACTCATGAAAATCTCGAGTCCATTATAGGTATTATTTTCAAGACTCATTAAACTCATGAAAATCCCGAGCTTCTTTTGTTATTTTTCATTCTCGTAAAACACATGAAAATACCTAGTTTTTTCCGTCTTTTCCTGCTCGTAAATTAAATTGAAAGTCGAACAAAGCATACTTTTATCCTTATTTTTCGAGCTTTGATAAAAATGAAAAAGGACTTGAAGCGCACTTTTATCTCTTTTTCGAGCTTCGATAACAGCAAAAAAGGAACCCTTGGAGTCTTCTTTTAGCTCTTTTCAGACTCCGATAATGTGAAAAGATTGTTGAGCACTTGTCTGTTCGAGCTCGTAAAAGTAAATGAATTGATATCTACTCAGTATAAGTTTAACCCTTTTCCGGACTGAGATAGATTATTTACAAAAAAGAAATACCTTAGTCAAACATGACTAAAGAGGTTCTCTCAAATATTATTTTACACTTTTTCGGATCTGAGCGACAAATTTATGAAAAAGTACTTATGGAATTTTATTCGTCCTCTTTTTCAAACTCTCTAAATATGAAAAAGGATCGGGTTGTCACTGTCGTTAGGCTCATTAAAACATAAAATAGCGACGGGCTTGTCGATCATGGCAAGAATCGAGTTTCATTCATCACTAGACTCGTTAAATTATTAAATAACGATATATTATTCGCTCGAAGGGTTGAATTATAGATCAAGCATATGTTATCTTCCTCAATCTTGTTAAAAAATAAAGAGGTACTGGTCAACAAATGATCGAGGAAAATTTGGGAAAGTGAACAGAGCATTTTACGATAGCAAGTCGCTCTTGAACATGACACTTCACTCCATCACCGTGACTGTTTGGGTTGGGTAATCTTCTTGACGGTTCATTCATACTTATGGTTCATCATACCTTCACTTTGGTTTTGGGTCAATGCTGCCAACTCATCTCAGTGTCGTCGATATGTTCAAGAAAAGTCATCCAGTGAATACTCATCCTTCTGCAATACTCATAAACCTTCATTCTCATGACAGTCATCCTGAACATTGCTATATCAAGTCATACCTTTATCTACGAAATTAGTAACTCTTGTTTCGCAATAAAGTGACTTCCTGTCGACGACAAATCATTATCCAAGAAGTTCACTTAGAAACATCATATTCCAATACCATGAGGCTAGTTACAACATCGACAGGATCCTCGCTTCCGGACTTTTGACCGAAAGATTTTGTTTGGCATTCGACATCAAATCATCTATTCACGCCTTACGAAATGTACTGCAGTACCTTGAGGGCCATTGACATCAATAGTGGTTCTCTTGCGTTTGTTAACAGCTCACATCATTGGCTGGTAACCAAACGATGTCTTACCATGTTTGACTACAAATCATATATTTGCATGGCTAGACTTGTCGAACGATCGAGTGAACGAGATAAGAAGACCCTAGATCTAGTTTCAGCCATCCGGGCTGCGATTTCAGGATTGTTGTACACATCATCTGTACGGTGGCCTTACATACAGATCGTCATCCGAACATGGGCCTATATCTGTAGGCATGTCTGTATTGGGCAACATTCCAATGTAGACGACTTTCTGCACTATGTACATGTTATTAGATACTTTATGTGCTAAGCATGGGAATGCCTTCCCTCAGCAATTCGTGATCAAGAGGATATATCATGATGTAATGTATTGTAAGATTGATGCAGGTCGCCACTCTGCTTCAGCTCCAGCCCATCATAGTGTAAAGCATCTCATTCAAAAAATATTGTTATTATTATTCTAACTTCAATTTGGGCACCATTCCCAATGACCTGGTTAAATTGGACATCATCCCCAAAACCAATGAATAGGGTCTATCATCCACTATCATTTTAGTTGCTACATGCCCTAAGACAAAGAAAAAAGACAAATCATTCATGACTTCCATTGCAAGGTTTCCAAGACTTGAAGTACATGTTATATCACCGATGAACTCACCAACGCAGTCTTTCAAGGGACTAACTACGTTGCATATGCAGTTACCTCCATTCAAGGGTGCTCTGCAAAGCACTTCCCAACACTCAAGGGTGCATTGGTCAAATTGGGAGCGAAATTCTCATTGTTCCAGAATCTCCACTTGGCCAGTGCCTTATAGAAGAGTGCATATGTGTCAAACTTTGAATCCATGTGTCCAATTGACACCTCAGAGCTTGGGAACATGTCTCCCCTATTATCAGAAAGTCATTGATTGTGAAACTACCTTTAGTTCATCTATAAATTGAGCACAGATCCTAGTGCTTGAGAAGGAATAAATTGAGTAGAGAAACGCTGGTGGAATTTCAATTGAGGATTTGATTTGAGTGATATCTTGCTGGAGAGATGTTCATTGTGATGAGGCTGGGATGATGCTGGAGTTGGTGACATCAAATCAATCGATGGTTGTAACCTCCCCCTTCTATCCATTAATAAAGATTGTTGCTTAATTTCCCACATATGTATCTGTATAAGCTTATGTCTTTCATATTATGGATTCTTATCTGATGTATATGTTTCATGTTTCATTGATTTAACTGATTAATGTGAATAGCCATCTGTATATTGCAATCTCTTTGTTGTTTAGTGTTCATTCTTGCAGGAAATATTTTAGCGATCTAGCTTGGATTTGAAGCTACAGCAAGAGCGACAGAAGGAGAATAGGAAGTGCTTGGACCCAAAGTAGGTTTCTTGATCTATTCTGTGTGTCTATTTACTGTTAGGAAAAGTATCTGCAAAGTCTTTAATCTGTTGTTCTAAATGCATAGCACCACATTTAGGGAAGAATGTTTTATCCATAGTTCATAATTCCGCATAACAACCATCAAATTTAGCTCATAAATCTCCAGGGCTCTATGCCCACTAGGGTTTGAACCTAGTTTTTTAGCATAGCATTACCTTGTCTCAAAAACTAAACCATAAACCAAATGACATTGCAAGATTTTATTACTATATGCATCCAAGAAGTAAATTCATAATTCAGCAAACATTCATAAAGAAAGAAAAAATTACTCAAGCCACGAGGGTTTAATCATTTGGGCAGAGTGGTGGTGGTTTTGCAGGAGATTCTGGGCCTTCGGGGTGTGTTGCAACTACAAAGGATGTATTTGGACCGACGGCTCACGAGACCGAGGGTTTGGTGGTCATGTGGGGGTTTTTGGCTCGAATAATTCTGGATTTTCAGATGGAGGGCTCACGCGACCAAGGGTTTGGTGGTCTTGAGCGGGTTTTTGGCTCGAATCTTGGTGTGAGTCGATTTGGTGGTACATCGCAACTTTTGAATGGCTAGAGCAGTGTTGGTCTTGCAAGAGGTTTTGGGCCTACGAGGTGGGTTGCGACTTTGGGCAGTTATATGGTTGGCATGCTTGGCAGCTACATTCTTGGAGGTTCTAGTGTGTTGTTGGTTTTAGCACTCCCAAAGGCGGGTATGGTATGAGGGGGTTTCTTGGGGCCACGATAGCTTCTCTTTGTGGGGGTTACGAGGGAGGGCAGGACCCATTTCTGGCGACTAGTTTTTGGTTTTCGCCTGCTATGAGTCCACAGTGCCTATGGGGGGGGTACCACAGCAAGCGTCAACGGTGTTGGAATGTTCTCTATCGGTTTTGGCACAAAGGGTCTAATGGGTGTTGACTGTGGTTCCCAATGTCTCATCGGAATGTCTCTCTGTGGTGATGGACCTACGACGGTGTATCCTTTTAGCGATGGGGTTACATCTTTGGTGCCCCTAGTGGTTTCGATCTTGTACACGAGGTGTCAGTCACGCCTTTTTACATGGGATTGGTTGGAGGCATCGATGACTCTCTCGGGGCTCCCAGTTTCTGTTTGGGTGACAGAAGAGGGGGGTGTCGCTTCCAACAGTGCACCTGTGGGAAGATATGGAGTTGGTCGTGTCAGAGCTCCACATGCAAACGAGATTATGGAAGCACTTTCTGGCTATGGAGGGAGCTATGGCGCAACAGGGTGACTGGACCAGAGAGGTCTAGAATTGATAATTTCTTAACCTACTTGATTGCAATGGACCTGTTGGAGCATCTCCAAGATTTTTCCGGTCAGGGTATCTTCCGGCGTTGTTATATTTTGCAAGTCAGAATATCTGTCGACATTGACATTTTAATGAGTGGTTTCCCGTTGTCAGGCTATATTTGGTGCATCCTACGGGGTTCTTTGACGGGCCTGCACGCCCTATTATTTGTCTTTTTTCATAGTTTTTGGTGCCCTTGGGCTTGTTCTTCTTCGGTTATCTGTATGATGTTGAATATTAGTCATATGTCATATGGAGATATACTGGGAAATACGCTACATGCATGCTATATGTAAACATCTTTTTATTTAATAGAAAGTTGTTGGTTTTTTCTTTCATAAAAAAAACTGCACAGATGTCTTGCCTGTATCAAAAACAAGATAGAGAAAACCCTTGATTACTCGAAATTAAAAATCAGCAAATTATTCTTTGAGATGTGGAAAGTAATAAGAAGATAACGGCAACCAAAATGCATTTTACTGATTTTTCTTTGGTAAATTGTATTTGATAATTTTCATTGTAAAAGAATCTGCTGGTACAATCAGATATTTGTTTTCAAGACTAACTCAAGACATGCATCTATGGACAAAGGAAAACTTTAGATTTACTCAAATAGAAACTCTTTATGACTTTGACTCAGAAGACAGATGTGCTTTTTGAAAAACAATTTATCCGTTCATTTAAGAAAGAATAAATTCTTTAGGATCAGAATCAGAAAATGGATATATACCTTGAAACGTAACTCTTAATGTCTTGCAGGAAAGATGGATGTATAATTGATACACTTAAAGTTGAATAGCCATGTATCAAGATGACATTTGTATTTCTCTGCACTGGAGTATATGTAAGGTCTATAACCCATTCTAGGGTTTTTCAATCTTCTGTTTGAACTTTGTGCTGTAATGCATAGACAGTGGTGGCCAATCCACATGTTTTATCCAAATGTTATTTTCTTTTTTGTAACTTGTATCGTATTCTTTTCTTGCAAGGAGTCATTTCTGGTTTTCATCCCCTCAGTTTTGTTGTTGACAAAACCCTCTCTGTGGGGTTAACTAAGCAATCTGAGTAGCATGTTCTATAAAAAGAAACAGAACTGGGATATTGGAAGATATCAATAACCATAAACTTTTCCATTCAATGATAACAGCTGATCAATCATAGAAAGAAAATGGTGTGCATTGAAAAGTTCTCCAAGCATGAAAACATTGTTTATAATAAGAGAATTATCAATACCATAGGCAATAGCAAAATGCGCTTGGTCACTGGAACATTCATAGTTACAAGCAGGACTAGTTTGAAGTTTGAACCTTCCAAGCCATTGAGAGAACATGTTCATCTAATAAGTGCAAAGCTACGTTTGAGACTTTAGTCTCACCAGCTCGAAGTTAAAATTAAAAAACTTAAATAGTTACTAGAGGCTGTTGGACATATATCATCAACAGAGACTTCTACCAATTCTAAATATTTTAACCACACAAAGCAGTCTACCTTTTCAAGGTCTTTGTTGGTGCCTCTTTAATGTAGATCTCTCAGGATGTTCTCTTCTAGAAGAGATATAACTTTATTTATTCAGCTCGTACATGAAGCCACCTCCTCATTAAGTTGGGGTTTTAAACATGGGGCATGATTTGCATCATGATATACTGGGAAATTCTTTACATGGATTTGAAAGAAAATACTCACCAAATTTTCCCAGATCCATTTTCCTCCCCGAGAAGCAGGCAAAACATGGTCAATTGTCAAATTATTATTGGAACCACAATACCTGCCCAGATAAAGCAAAAAATGAATGCAAATAAGTTAGCTTTTGTTTTTGTTTTTTCTTTTGTTTGAAAAAAAAAATACTTTTCAGAGCTTCTTTTTACTTATTTCTGAGATGCTCTTATGCAGTACAGGCTATTGAGACACAAATGTAGAACCTTACCAAACCAATGTGCATTAGGAATAAGGAATTATGTTGATCATGGTTGTCTTAACAAACATTAGACTATCATGTCCCATGGATCCCACAGTCCATAGCAATATCATAAATATCATAACGCTGTACCTGTGCCCCATTTCCAATTTCACCAAAGCGCCTATGCTAGTTAATGAAGCTACATGAGTACGAATTACAAATATGAAGTTCCTCAGTATTAACATATTCTAAGGCAATAATGTTAAAATCCAACTATAAAGGTAAAATAATGTTGGAAAATGGATTAGGGCAGCATATTTAACTTTACATTTTCCTTTACTTGACATTTACTTGTGATGTTAGGTTCAACTTCTTCTTTAACTTGATTATGCTTATGTTCTTATCATCAAATAAATGCCAAAACAATGAAGAACACAACACAAGATATAGGCTCCATGCCAGAACAAAACCCCACAACTTGGGGAAAACCCAAAAAATCCACTTCTTAAAGAACCAGATCAACATGAGACCTCCAAGACCTAAAGACCAAGCCATGATACTTTCACAAAGTACCAAATCGGCCCTTCAACCAATCTTCTTCAAGCAAGACAAAGTTTCCCAGGTCAACAAGTGTTGACCACACAAAATAAGCTCAAATAGGATCTCGGCCCTCTAGATAAGGTCTGCAATCTCAGCCTGCTAGAACATGAACCTGCGGTAACCCTAGTTACCTTCATCAACTCGCACATGTGACTAAAATAGAGAAATTTGTGGCCATCTTCCTTCGCTCGAACTCTTCCTTCCTTGTAACAATGAAACCTAGCCTTTTGCCTCTTTCACTCTTGTTATCTTGCTCTCCACTTCAGATCAATAAAATGATTGTGTTGTCCCAAAAGTGAGCGAAGTCCCTTTCCTTATATAGGCTTCTCATAAGGCAGAATTCCTTCCAATGAGGTCGACTTGGTCTTGGGAGTCTTGAGGACTTTCTAGACTTCAATTTCTTGATACATAATGCTCAAAAGGGTCTTTTTACATTTGATAATGACTTTACAAGCCCTAGGAGCATTCAATGGATGCTTGACCTAATTGCAAATGACCTTGAGCATGAAATCCATGCTTTTACAAAAATAATATTTTCTTCTTTTACATAAAATACAAATTCATATAAGTACATAAATAATTATGACAACCGAACCTAGTTACTTTTCCAACACTACCTCTTAACTAGGGAGGTATTCATAATGACTCAACAGGTCTATCTTAAGTTGAAATATTCTCATAAGAAGAGTAAATGGTATGTATAATGTTAGAGATCTAGATACCATCCAGGCTAACTGCCAAGGCATCAACCCATATAGGTACCATCTAGGCTACCTGCCAAGGTACCATCCCAACAGAGATCTAGGTGTCATCTAGGCCATAGTTTTGAAACTAGGTTGGTCTGAATCGAATTCGGTCTGGTAGACCGCGTCAGACCCCTGCCTGGGCCGGCTCAGTGGAAAAATGAGTCCAGCGGCCGATCCGTTACCAAACCGTCCGAGCCGGACACTGAATCGGTCGGTTCAATAACGGACCAACCGATTCGACCGAACCCATATTAAACCGACCAAGCTAGTCCGCAAGGAAAAAAGGCGGCAACTCGAACTTCAAACTTAGATTTTTTTTTGTTTTTCTTCTTTTTCTTAATGCCTCTACCCCTCTCCCAAGCCTATAAAAGTGACCCAACCCCCTCACATTTCCTCATAGCTATCTCATTGCATTTGTGTGAGCATTTGTGAGGAGTTTGTGAAGAATTGGAGTTGGTTTTTGGAGCAGCAGTGAAGATGACCCATGGGTTTCCCTGTCTGACTCTGATTCAGAGCCTAAGCCTGATGATCTTGCCTTGTCTAGCAGTAGCAAATAGTGATGTTATGTTGTAGAGGCCATTTAGAGTCTCCTTGGTTATGTATTTTTTTCTAATCTCTATATATTACATGTATTGGACAATGCAATGGGTGCCATTTTGATATAATAGATATATTCATGAGCATACTTTGATCATATGTTATCTTATCTCTATATTCTAATGCTTTGAGTTTGGAAACATGAATGAAACTCTTTAAAAATATATTTTTTCATAAAAAAATAAATATTTAATGTATTTTGACAACAATCGAGACACTGAAATCAACTAGGTCGAGTCGATACCGAGTTGAAATCAAAGTCGGAGTCGACCCTCAGCTGGTTCTGAATCCAAGTCAGAGTTTTAAAACTATGACCTAGGCTACCTGCCAAGACACCAGGTGTCATCTAGGCTACCTGCCAAGATACCAACCCTAACAGGGTTATAGGTATCATCTAGGCTATCTGCCAAGATACCAACTCAACAAGGATCTAGGTGTCATCTAGGCT
This sequence comes from Pinus albicaulis, assembly GCA_034641835.2. Classification (NCBI taxonomy): domain Eukaryota; kingdom Viridiplantae; phylum Streptophyta; class Pinopsida; order Pinales; family Pinaceae; genus Pinus; species Pinus albicaulis. The sequence continues at coordinate 1,434,858,148 of CM076580.1, forward strand.
ACTTTCCAAGATACCAACTCAACAAGGATCTAGGGGTCATCTAGGCTACCTGCCAAGACACCAACAAGGATCTAGGTACCATCTAGGCTACCTACAAAGCTACCAACCCTAACAAGGATCTGGATATCATCCAGGTCAAGATGCCAACCCTAACAAGGATCTGGATATCATCCAAGTCAAGATGCCAACCCTAACTGGGATCTAGGTATCATCTAGGCCAAGTTATCCACCCTAACAGGGATCTAGGTATCCTCTAGGCTAACTGCCAAGATACCGACCCCAAGTACCATCACACAGGCTATTCAGCCTAAGGTACTTATCAAAACCCTTTTTTGAGGTCATTATTTTCTTTGCACATTCCATTTTCAAGTAACAATGAGGTACAACTCCATCTTCAATCATTAACGTGGAATATTCAATATCATCATAACAACTCCCTCTTTCCATCATACCCATCATGAAGTCTTTCTTAAGCACGAGATTTACTTTTGTCTTGTTCTTACATCTTTTTCATACAATCATGTACTTGCAATTTTTATCAACAAGTACAACCAAGAAAAATATACATGTACAAGAACATGATGTTAATTTTTTCAATCTAGGGTTTTCAAAGAATACTACTAGGGTTTTAGTTACAAACCCTAGATATTCTATGTCCTGACCCTAAACAGAGTTTTTATTTTTAGTGGAAACATCAGTCCTAGGGATTTTAAATTTCAAGCCCTAGGGTTTACTCAATTCAACCCTTGCTAGTGTTTGACCATATACCCTAGATTCTATCTAACAACCCTAATAAATCAAGAGATAGGGTTTTATACGAGGGAATAGTTAGGGTTTCAGATTTTACTTATTCTAGGGGTTTTCTAATTCACGTTCCAACAAGAATTTTCTAACCCTGGATACCAAAAAAACCTTTAACAGTGTAAAAACCCTAAATTCCTATCATGTAAAATATGCCATCTTCATACCCTAACATTTTCATAGTCTTTTGGATATAAGGAAATTGTAAAGACCATAACATACTTTATAATGATAATGCATTAATTGATCGTACCTCTTTTGTTTTTACTTACTTTTCAAGATAGGGGAGTTGCTTTGATTTTTCAAGTTTTAATACGAGGATCCCTCTGAATCAAGGCTTCTTTTTCAAAATTCTTTCAAGATTCAAATCTCTCTTCTAGGCTCCCTCTAAGTCTAGGTATAACCTTTTTACTTCATATTTGACGAATAGTCTTTGGAATATACCTGCAATCCTCTTCTAGGGAGATCAAAAAAGAAAAAAGTTATAATCAAGTGATAATAAAATTAGATATACTGAGGAAGTCAACAACAATGGAATGAAAGAAAAAGAAATGGAATACTTATCTTTTGTGAACAACAATGGCTTCCTCTAGATTTTGTATTGATCTAGATATTATTGAAGTATTACTATATTCATTCAAGCTTTAGTATTTTCCTTGGAGTTATCATCATTCTGAACTTGTTAGCATCATGCTCATCATTAACTGCTTTGCTTAGCCATCCTTCTCATTTTTCTCCCTTCATTATGTACCTGCAATATTCACTGACAAGTACCACGAGGCAAAATATACAAATACAAGAGCATGATTATGATTTTGATAATCTAGGGATTCCATGGTATCTTAGAGAAGGAGAATTCCTAGGGTTTTCAAGTATAAACTCTAACCAGTTCTATGATGTCATACCCTAGATTTTATTCAATTCCATCCTCATATACCCTAGACTACCTACAAACCCTAGAAGACAAGAGTTAGGGTTAGGGTTTCTCACTTGACTAGGGTTTTCTATTCCAAGTCCTATCTAGTGTTTGCAATCCCTAGATTTTCAAACACCTCTAACAAGATAAGTCCTAGAATCAAGACATCCAACAAAAACCCTAATACATTTCATGTTAGAATCTTTAATGAATATTCAATATCTAAAGATCATACATACCTTCTAACAGCCTTACCCAATCCTTTTGTCTAAAGGATTTGTCTTCAAATGACCTTGTTTGAATGAGACTGCTTTCCCAAGGATGAAGTCTAGATCTCATTGTACTTTCTTCAGAATTGTCTTCAAGAGAAAATTTCCAAAAATACTCTTCCCAAGGTGACTTCTCTTGATTTCAAGCTCGACTACTATATTAGCTTCAAGAGAAGTCTTTAAAGGTGTCAAGAAAAAATGCTTGTCAAGATGACTAACCGTTTCTTTTGTTGAATTCTTGTTAGTGTATGTTGTAGATGCTTCTACAGGTCCTCAAACTATAACTCCTTTCTTCAACCGAACCTTAAATGATATATGTCAATCCTCCGCTATCTTTGATGATAGGAGAGAGGCTCATTCTGCAACGTTAGTCCTCTAGTTAGGGCTCACTATAGTTAATATAAAACTTTGATGTTGCGGTCTTGCATCTTCTATAAGTAGCCTTACTTCAAACCTTGGATTCCACAAGAAATGAGACAATAGGTCTCGACCTATTTTATCAGAGCTTCTCAAAGATTTGTTTATGTGGTTAGGGATTTAATAACCACTGCAAAGGCTTACAAACAGACTTCAAAATATATTTATCAATTGTGATCCTTCTCTTTCTTTAGGGACACTTCTTCGTTGGCTTACTAGTTCAAGGGCCTTTCGGTTCCTCCAAACAGTCCATTACAAGCCTTCTTCAAAATGTGACCTAATCTTGTCTCATAAAAAAACAGCCCAAAAGTACTTTTCAAGTCTCGGCCTTCTTGGTATAGGACTGTGGCCTTACCATAGAGATTTTATATATAAGAAATTCAACTTTTCTAGGCTTCTTTAGTTCTTCGCTCTATTATAGGGATATACCTTCCTTCAATCCACACTAAAACCATCTTCTTGTAGCCCTTTCACAGGATTTCGGCTACTTGGCTATAGGAGCCAAGTTCTGAATTGATCTTGGAGCAGAATAGTGAAGACATCAAGCTTGTTCTAGTCCTTAACTATCAGAAACTCGGTGACCTTACCTTGAAAAAATTTTAGTCCTTAATAAGATTACAAATAGTCCTTCTCTTGCCTTGAAGACTCCTTCAACTACAGTGATCTTTCAGTTGCTCATGACAATGACCTTAGCTCTAAAACCATGTTGGAAAATGGATTAGGGCAGCATATTTAACTTCACATTTTCCTTTACTTGACATTTACTTGTGGTGTTAGGTTCTTCTTTAACTTGATTATGCTTATGTTCTTATCATCAAATAAATACCAAAACAATGAAGATTACATGAACACAAGATATAGGCTCCATGCCAAGGCAAAGCCCCATAAGATTGGGGAAACCCAAAAAATCCACTTCTTATAGAATCAAATCAACATGAGACCTCCAAGACCTAAATACCAAGACAAGAGACTTTCACCAAGTACCAAATCAGCCCTTCAAGCAAGACAAACTTGCCCAGGTCAACAAGTGTTGACCACACAAAATAAGCTCAAATAGGATCTCGACCCTCTAGATAAGGTCTGCAATCTCAGCCTGCTAGAACTTGAACCTGCGGTAACCCTAGTTGCCTTCAACAACTCGTATGTGTGACTAAAATAGAGAAATTTGTGGTTGTCTTTCTTCCTTGTAACAATGAAACCTAGCCTTCTTGCTTCTTTCGCTCTAGTTATCTTGCTCTCCACTTCAAATTGATAAAATGATTGTTTTGTCCCAAAAGTGAGCGAAGTCCCTTTCCTTATATAGGCTTCTCATAAGAATGAATTCCTTCCAATGAGGCTGACTTGGTCTTGGGAGTCTTGAGAACTTTCTAGACCTTAAAATAAATATATTTCTTGATACATAATGTCTGAAAGGGTTGTTTTGCATTTGGAAATTGTGCTTATCTATAATGCACTTGAAAAATCAACAACGGGTGAAGCATTGAGAGCCTTGGGCCTCCAAGCAGCTATAGTACATCATACATGACCCTGGGCACCTCCTTCACCTAGGACATTCTACCTCTTTGCACTACATTTGATGGTTCTTCAGGATGATACACTTGGACCTAGCATGCCCCCAGGCTGGCCTTAGCACCATATGAGGGATGGCAGTTGATGGTCTCACCTTCAGAGACTTGAGAGGGCTAGTAGCACTTGCAAATCCCTCAATGTTGGAGTAGAGATGGACATCATGAGTAGTGGGAGACCCATGGAGACCCCTTTGTGGTGCCCCAACTGGATTTTGGGACCACAGAGAGCTTTCGAGGTTGATTTGAGGGCCAACCCTCAAAGCATCAACTCTTGACATTTGGAGCTCATTTTATGGATAACATCAGCCCTAGAGGCCTCGCGACTCAAATGTGTGGCATTTTTCTAGAATTTATGTCTAAAGCTAGTGGGTTGGCTTGTAACCCAAGGCATTTTTGTGATTTTACTTGTAATTAGGGGCTTGTAGGCTAATAATTAGAACTCATCCTCCTCATATAAATAGAGGAGAGGATCATTGTTATTCATCATCATCACTTGTGACAATTCGGCCTCTCTTGGAGAATTTCAGCTTTCTTGTACCTTTGGAGAGATATGATCTATGGAGCATTGTGTATTGGAGCTATATTCTTGTCTTTGGAGAAGTTCCCATCGATAAATAATTGGATTTTTCATGCATATTGTCTTGTAAGTGCTTTACTATTGTAAATTTATGATTTTATGTCTAGTGTATGGAATAAATTGATGATCTAGGGTATTCTATTGCATTATTGTTATTGAGGATAAATTGTATGGAAGCTAGGTCTCATTATTGCATGCATTACTCATGTATAATATGTGAATGACAATCCCCGTGGTGAATCTTAAATTAGCTCTCCCAAGTGAAGTTAGATCCCTCACAAAGGTGATAGTTAGGGTTTTATTGCTAGGGCATCAAAACATCCTTACTCCTTTGCAAGTTTTAGCTAATTTTAAGAATTCATAGACTCCATCAACCCTTGGACTAGGAACTAGCCATGTCTTTTGGTGATCAAGTCATTTTTTAATCCACAAATTGAATTTTTCTTTCTCTCTTTTCTCTAATTCGGCCTTCTTAAGGCCAAGTGGCCCAATTAGGGCTTAGTGCGAATTTACTTGGAAGGGGAATTTTGGACCTTAGAAGGATTAATCATTAAACATCAATGGTTGTAGTGGTTGCCTCAAATCCATTCCTCTTGGTGGTTAATCTTTCCATTTTACTCCATAATTTCTCTTGCCCTAGTGTATTTGCCTAGGAGAAACCCTAGTTTGGTCAAATCTTCAACTTGAGGGCTTGAAGGTTTCATGTTCCTTCACCTTGCTGGAATTCATAGTTGGGAACCTTTTCTTTGCAACTTGACCTTGGGACATTCCATCTTCCACGCTATTACTCAAACCCTAGGTCTAGCATGCCCTAGTTTGGCCTCTCCAAGGGATGAGAATTGCCTCTTCTTCATTGCTTGAGCCTTGTCCCTCATAGGTGTCATCCCTTAGAAGCCTTTTGTGTCACCTCATACCTATAAACTTAGAATATCTCTTAGGTGGCCTATATACGGGACTCCTCCCATATAGGTCTGCGCCCTTCTCACAAATTCGGCCTCACTTCTGCACCCCTGCACGAACTCATGCAACCTGTACAGCCTCCTCTGCGCACTAATTTTGGCCTCTAAATAAGTCTGTGAATTTCTGGAAGTGGTCTAAGCTGAATCGGCCTCCTTTCTTCCTCTAATTCACTGACCTGAAACCCTAGCTTTGAGCTGAACCCTTCTCTCTTTCACTGAGCTAAACATCAAGATGTCTAGTGCATAATGACTAAGTTTTGTGCCCTTTTTCCCTCTTAGAATTCGACTTGGGCCCACCACTGCCACGGATGGTTGAGATTAGATCTCCTTGGACAATTGAGATCGTTCTTATTTTTTGCTATAGGAAAATTTAAATTTTCCCAAGTCAAAAACAAATAGAAAAAGGTAAACTGCACCTTGGCCCCTCTTGTGTGTCCCTCCACCAAATTTAGTGCACCTGCTAAATATGGCAGAACCCTACCCTCTCTAACTACATTTAACAGATAGGTGGTGGATACTTATCACTCAAGTAAATTTGGAAGCATCTCATCTAATCTTCTTCTATTTTTCCCTAGTGTAAGTCCTGATATAGTAGTGTGACATATATAAAACAAAGGTACAATAGCAACTGCTCATACTTCTATGCAACAATGAGGTACTAGAGCAACTGCCCATACTTCTATCCAACAATGTAAAGAATTATACATTATTTGGGATACTTACTGACAAGTGAAACGGTCACGACCAAATACATTTTTCCGACTGAGCTGTATCTTAATCCTTCTTGTCTTGGGAACATGCACTAGATATGTAACCTGGAGACACAAACAATGACCCTCAATAGTTAGCCAAAACAAATTAGCATCTTTTAAATAAATAAATAAAAAGAACAAACATCAGAACATAAATAATGTTGGCCAAAAGATATCTGCAGTTAATTCACCCCGAAAGTTGAAACAGTGCTGTTGGAGCTATGGATTATCTGCATGATTACATTACCCTCAAAACAGCTGGAATATTAAAAGACCCGCCAGGAGAAGAAACAGTCTGGTCATAATACTCTAGAACATCTGCCTGAAAACAAAGGACAGCCAAAGGCTTTCAAGTTTTCAATGCAATGAGCAAGGAGATTTACTAAGATATTAAAGGAATCTTAAAGGCGGATGATGAAAATCAAATCCAAAACAATACGAATTACACCAAATAACTCATTAATAAAAGCAGTAGGAAGAATTAGAACGCCATGTCAGTTTGTTTCTATGCATCAATCTAGATGAACAAATGTTTAGAAAGAAACAAAGAAAAATATACACATCGCAATTCAGGAACAGTGAACAGAGAAAGTCACCATGTTGTTAAAGCAAACCATTTGAGAAATGAATTAGCAACATTATGGGCCAAGACATTCACAGTTTCATAATTTAAGATGAGTACGCAATCTGTCACTCAGAGATAGACTCCAGATGGTACAGTGCAAATCTAACCTTCTCAGAAAGCCATCTCAGTTTGTTTCTATCCATCAATCTAGGAGAACGAATTTTTAGAAAGAAAAGAAGAAAACTATACACATCATAATTCAAAAACACTGGACGAAGAAAGCTACTCTGTTGTTAAAGCAAACCATTTTAAAATGAAATTCTCTATTCACTTAGCAACATTATGGACCAAGAAATCCACAAGTTCATCATTTGGGACGAGTAAGCAATCTCTGTTACTCAGAGATAGAGTCCAGAAAGTACAATGCAAATCTATCCTTCGCAGAAAGCCATCTCAGTTTATTTCTATCCATCAATCTAGTTGAACAAAGGTTTTGCAAGAAGAAGAAAATTATACAAATCAAAATTCAGAAACACTGAACAAAGAAAGCTACCCTTGTTAAAGCAAACCATTTTATAAATGAAATGCTCAATTAAATTAGCAACATTATGAACCAAGACATTCGCAAGTTTATCATTTATGACAAGTAAGAAATCTGTTCTTCAGAGATAGACTCCAGAAAGTACAGTGCAAATCTAACCTTCTCCAAGAATTCCATACAAATAGCACGCCTCCAACAAACAACATTGATAGGCCTACACAATTCCACCATGACATAGCCACAATCAATCAAATTATCTTCAAGCAAAGGTAACCTTAGAGCCAGTTCACTGTTTTCGACATAAACCTGAAACATTTGAGATGCTACAACTCTTTCTACACGTTACAAAATGGAAAAATTTATGGTTCTAATTAACCCTGCATAACAGAATTTAAGCCAAATACTGTAGATCAAACAAAAATAGATCCACAATAATCAATGCCATATAAAGCTGATAGCCTCTACTGGTTGTTTTTATACTGCTAAAATCATCTTCTCTAACTCTATTTTACTGGCTTCTTCCAGCAAGGAGTTTCTCATGCATTATTTCTTTCTAAGAGGTTTGGTGCCTAGAACTAGCGGGGATGGTATCTTATATTATTCCTTGATCAAAGTGCCTAAGCCATATCCTCATAAAAATACATCTTCAAAATATTTAAATAAACTGTTGGACTGCAGACCAGAAGAAAAAAAAAAAAGATAATAACGTTTCATATATAAACTGCATCACACTTTACAAACAAGTAGAATCATCAACACCACTTCAAGCCAGGAAACCACACATGGAATCATAATAACTGGAAGAAATGACCAAGTGCATATGAAACAAAGTGTCTGAGAAGCAGGAACTAATATCCCACTGCAGAATAAATCTACAGCACATATGTATGATGGAGTGGAGGAGAAAAGCAGGCCTAGATCTGAGGAACTGGAACAAGAAACTTGTACATGCAGCAACATCACACTCAGCATAGTGTGTCTCTAAGGTAGTTACCATGGAAGGGGAAACACAAAAAACATTTTTGCAGCCACAACAATTGTCAACCTACTACACATAGATGATAGAGGGATACCACATGCAATGCATAATAGCAAGGCTTATGACATAGGTTGAGCTTGCACGAACAACTCCCCATATGGACCTCCCCACACAAATACAGATGTATAAAGCATAGCATAAAGTAAATTTGATTCAAAATCAAATAAGCAATATATATCAACAAAACACGGACTTATCATGCAATCACACAAACCCAAGAAAGACCCATACAACATATGTACTTCATATCCCTACATACATGTTGCACAACTTTGTAGAGGAGAATCACCTAATCAGCAAGGAGCCATTATCACTTCATCCCACTTTGTGTGTTCAAACCCCTTGCTTTTGCATGCAATTTTGGCTGAGTTTTGTTCTGCAGAGGTTAGATCATGTAGAGTTGACCACTAGGACATTCAAAGCCACTTACCTAGACCTTCTGGCCACACATAGAGTCCTATTAGTGTTAATTGAGTCCTCAAATTAGGGCCTTATAAGGTTCACATCATTTATCTTATATATACACATATGTACTTCATATCTCTACATACATGTTGCACAACTTTGTAGAGGAGAATCACCTAATCATCAAAGAGCCATTATCACCTCAACCCACTTTGTGTGTTCTAACCCCTTGCTTTTGCAAGCAATTTTGGCTGAGTTTTCTTCTGTAGAGGTTAGATCATGTAGAGTTGGCCACTAGGACATTGAAAGCCACTTACCTAAACCTTCTGGCCACATATGGAGTCCTACTAGTGTTAGTTGAGTCCTCAATTAGGGCCTTATAACGTTCACATCATCTATCTGATGGGAACTCCAGCAGACCCTGATGTGCTAGCATTATGGGCATCCCAGATTTTTGGTCCATGCCCCTTGTACATCATTCAGATCTACTCTTCGCTTCTAGAGTTTTGTTCCCATGCTTTAGCTTAGATCAACGCTTTAGTTTCTGCATCTTCATTTTATAGGAGCCATCTTTGGGTTTACTTTCTACATCTTGCTCTTTGTAGGAGTCATTTGTGGGCTCCCACTTTGGATTGACATCATTGTATTTCGCAATCCCATTGACATACTTCAGTGGTAATTAGTTGGACATTAACAAAATTATCTCATATTATATTATCTTATCTTAGCACCATCCTGTGGTCTCAAACGCACCAACTTTTGTTTTCACTTGCCTACACTAAGTCACATTTCTACACAAGAACACATGACTCCATCTCTATTGCATGCAACAAAATTCTTTTACCAAAGGGATAGCATGATCCTTCCAAGACATTGTGTTCCTAATCCTCGCTTGTAAAAAGAAAAAAGCCTTCATTTTTCCACATAAAAAATGATTGTCACGAGAGTCTCATACCATGTTGCAAAAAGGTTACTTTCCAAGATGGGAAACGCATTGAGTATGAAAGAAATGTCATCCTAACATACCCATTTTTTAGAATATGGCTGGGAAGCCAGTGTTTAAAGCTCGAAATGTAGGAAATGCAATTTCTTCATTTTACAGTATGACATAGAGACCAGTCTCTGCCACTAAAAATTTATGAAAATAAGTGCTCAAAAACGCTTAAAATTGTTATTTTGGAGTTCAGATCTGTTAAAATGAATGTTTTTAACTTTTTATTGAACAAGATTTTGCAAGTAGATTTTTCTATATAAATACTATGTAGCTTAAAAAATATCAAAACGACTAAGTCAACCTTTATTTAAGCATGTGGGAAGCTTCCACAGTCCAAATATAAAATATCATTTTTCAAGATTAACTCCGTAGAATGTTTAATACTCAAATCAAATATGACCCATCTCCCATGACCATCATTCACGAATGACCAACTTCTCATGAGTTTGAATAGTACACTTACCTCATTAGAAAATGGTCATTGTCGAATGAGTGCTAAGTGGACTATTCAAGCTTTATAAGCAAATGGTGATTAGTGAATGACACTCATAGGAAATGGGTCATAGTTTACTTGAAAGTTGAATAGTAAACACTCCACATCGTTTATCCCAAATATTGATATTAGTAAGTCAGCATTCAGTGCAATAGATACTATGTTTATGAATAAAGCAACATAGATCCATATTAACTCAAGCTATATCAAGCATCAAGAGGGATCAAATCCCTCAATGTGGAAACCTTCCTCAAGTTTTGCTCCCTCAAAAAGGTTTTCACCTCCACATATCTTATCCCTTTTAGTGCTCGATATATCCAAAGTTAAGATGGATCTACACAAATGACCCTCCATTGTAGCGAATTCAATCTATTATCAAATGTTTCCGTGAAGTGCTATTATTTTGAAGGATATTCTTCTGAACCATTACTAATTTGTTCAAATCTGCCTTGATCTGCATTACGTTATTCTTTCATTATCCTGATTGAAAACATATTAAGAATGTGATCAAAAGCATAATTACTTTAGAAGCAGTGATAATGTTGAAGCTGGCAATGAGTAACCAAAAAAATGCTTCTCTCTTTTTTGTTCATCTACACCAAAAGAAACCAAAAAGAAAGGCAAAAATTCTATATCTTCCGATCCGTGAAATTTTATAATTGCTAATTAGTAATATGTAAGGCTTGTTACCTCCTAGATCTGCCCACAAGATAAGTCCAAATCACCCAAGTACAAACCCCTAGGGAAACTTAGAAGTGCCATCCACTGTCACCTTAGTGGCCACTACTCTCACTTTAGGCCAGTTCTCCTCTGGCACAATGGGGGTTTCCCTAAGATCAAATCACTAATATGTCTATTAGCACCTATCTGAAAGTCATATTAACGTTTTGTATGTTTAATAATCTTCTTCTAAAAAATGAGAAGGCAAGCAAGACTAAGCACCTTGTCTATGGGTAAATGAAGGCAAAGCACAACTTGATGAAGAATCTGCTGATGCAAAGGGAAGTCACCAAGCAATATCATATATAAACATCACCAATTATCTCAACCATGCTAATACAAGGAACCATATGATAAGGCCATTAAGATGTGATGCCATCACCAACTCAAAACCAACCAGTACATAATGCAACCAATACGATAAAGAGAACAGCAAATGTCATCAAATGAGAGTGAGTAGAAGCCTTAATCTTCATTAACAACAATGAATATATCATGGAAAAAAGGGTATGAATGTGTCTCCATAATATCCTTTTATAACATCAAAACGTCCACCAAAAGATGTATGAACAGATCTGAAAATAGAGATCTACCAGCAGCTTCTGACGTGGCAAACCCAAGCATAAATATCAAATATGATCTAAGGCCCAACACAAGACGACAACATACTTCACCAAAGATTTTCTTCCCTTTAACCAACAAAATTATAATATCTTGGCCTTCTAAAGGCAGATTACATCCACCAATGTTCTAAAAAATGGTTGACTCAAACTCAGACTCAGCTGATTTGACCAAGTCAACCATCATCCACATTGACTTAACCTCCTTAATGATTGAGGACTGGCTTGGTATCAAACCAGTCAAGTCAATGTGCAACTCGGACAATTTGATACCAAACTGGTCCAACTTAGCCAAGTCCATACCTACTTGACTGAGTCAATTCAAATTGGCAACCTATTGGTAGCATCACACAGATTTGAGGGAAAAACTATGTTTTTTTCAAATTTATACCTGTTGCATAAATTCTATCACCCTAAACCCTAGAAAAACACATTCTATAGAGATCACCCCATAGATTTACCTCACACCTCTCCCATTTAAGCATTTGGAACATTTGAAATTTTTGGTGCAGCATTGAAATATTGTGATCTAGAGTGAGGTTGGAGCTTGTTTGGGAATGCTCATGGGTTGTTTTTTTCATATATTTGGCATCTAAGTTAGGAGGTTACAACCCATGTTCAAGCTTGGAGGAGATGTTGATTGGATTCTTGTGCCCATTGATCTCAATCAAAGGTATGCTAAATTTTCCCCCATATAGGGCAGTTGTTCATAAGCTCTACGAGAAAGTTAGAGCTAAAATCCGAACTAAGGAAGGCTTTTCTGAATGCTTTGGTAGTGACATTGGGGTCAAGCAGGGGTGCCCTCTTTCCCCCACATTGTTTGGCTTATGTATTGATAAGTTGGAAAAATGGTTAAACAGTAACAGTGGGGACGGTATTCAGTTAGCAGGTTATGTGGTGAGACTTCTCTTGTATGTTGATGACCTTATCCTAATTGCAAGATCGCCTCATGGTCTGAGAGAGCATTTGAAGGCCTTAGAGCTCTTTTGTGAAGAGGTTAAGATGCAATTAAATGTTAGCAAAACCAAGATCATGATCTTCTCCTTGAAGCAGAAAAAGCAGTAGGTTAATTTTATTTTTGAGGGGAAACCCTTGGAAATTGTGGAAGAATACAAGATATAGGAATTATTTTTCACAACAAGCTCAATTGGGAGACATGTAGAACTAAAAGGATTAAGGGAGGATGAAGAGTCTTTTACCTTCTACAGAAAAAATGCAGGAAAGCAGAATTATGGGACTGGAAGACCAAGAAAACTCTTTTTGGGTTGTTGGTTACTATGGTTGTACTCTATGGATGTGAAGTTTGGGGGAGTAGTATGTCAGACCACAAGTGGAGGCAATTAGAAAGAATTCAAAAGAACCTAATCACTAATAATTTCAAAGTCAAATCAACAGTTCCTTATGAGATATTGCTAGCTGAGGCTCGTTTATTTCCGATGGAGGCCAAGGCGCTTTTTCGCTTGTTAAGTTACTTAAAAAAGGTTTAAGGCATGCATGAACATCGCTGGCCTAAAATAGTTGTCGTAGAGGAGTTAACGAGGAAGAAAACATGGGGGAAACAAAATGACAAGTGGTTGGGTAAGTGGGGCATTAAGTGGTAGTATTGTCCTAACTCTAAAGAGGAAGTTAAAAAAAGGGTGCTTGAAAAATTCAAGACTACCATGTGGGAAAAACAGATTGGTCGAAAAAAATCTCTTTATGTCAAAGATTTCAACCCGACATGGTCTCATGATGAGAAGATATAATTGGGTGCCAAAATCATGGAAAAGGCTAGATTATTAATAGCACAGTTGAGGACCGGGTCTCATCATCTTAGATGTGAAACAGGTAGATAGACAACTCCAAAAGAAGAGTGGAAAGAAAGAATCTGCATCTTTTGTTGGAAAGGAGAGGTTGAAACAGAATGGCACTACATCATGGATTTTCTGGCTTATGAAGATATTTGTAATCAGCTTAAAAGTATTATGAAGGTGGATTGTTTGAACAAGTTGTTCGAGGAAGCAAGACTTATCAAAACTGCGAACTTCTTGGTCAAGATTCATGACAGAGAGTAGACTTAGAGAAAAGTTTGAATTTGTGATGGGTTGGAGTCCTAGGTCCCTTAGACCACTTGGTCTCGTGGACGTCATTAAAATCCATCCATTCATTCATTCATTCATTTGACGCGGGCCCAAGAGTCAAAGACCCTAGATAGATCGCTATTGATGTAGTTGATAATGAGATGTACTGCAAATATTGCAAGAAACACATGAAAGTGGGGGGCATTCATAGGTTGTGTTGTCGCACAGAATGTCTAGGCACCGCGACAACGGCTCAGATCGGGGGCTGTCACCCTGATCCCCAATCTCTCTATCTAAGCTGTCTCCTTGCAAGCTAAGGGAGGTAGACCCTAACGAAAATGAAGGAGAAGAACTGGTTGGAGACCAACCAATTCAGGAGACACAGCTAGATAATCAAATACTTGTTAAGATTCACGAGATTTTACAAATCCGATTAGATTTGAAACTTTAAAACCAGTGCCTTATGGAGTCAAAATATCCCGTTATAAATTTAAGATCAAGTAATTGATATGTAACTGCTGCTATGAAAATCAATCAACCACAATGATATTCAATAAAACACCCTCACAATTATGCATTAACAATGTTCGATGAAGTTACGCAATTTATCATCACTTGAAATATTCCCAAAGTTGATTTAAACAATTAACTACCGATTTCAAGTAATTTAAAATCACAATTTAAAGATAGCTCAACGATCACCAACCACATCTAAGCACCATCAATTTAAATTTGAAACAAAAATGTTATCATGAGAGACCCATCAAAGTTAAATGCCAGATATTTCCAATATTTCCGAATTTATGATATTCCAGATAATTCCAATTTAGAAACCTATAGTCAAACTTTAGATAGGAAATTAAAGATCACCTTGACTATGTAAAAAAAAATTTAAATTTTTTGAGAAATTTTCTAAAAATTTTTATATTTTTTATATTTTCTCTAAAACCCAAAAAAAATGTATATACAACTAAAGCTAAAGTCTAAAAATAAAAAGTTAAGAAATTTTGGAATTTTTATTTTATAATTTTTTATTTTATTTTTTATTTATTTTTATATCTTTTGAAATTTCAAAAAATAATCTAAAACTAAAGAAAATTAAATCCTAGAATTAAGACACTAACTAAACTAACTAAAAATAAAATCTAAAGTCTACGAAGACTTAAAGCCTAAAAAATCAAAATCTAAAATTTAAAAAATAAAAATAAAATAAAATTTTAAATCTAACGCTAACTTAAACTAAACTAACCACAGCCAAAATAGAAAATCGAAAACCTGAAGACTAAACACAATCTAAACTAAACTTTATAAAAATAAAATCTAAGAATAAAAATGTGAAATGAAAATACGGTCAAGTCGATCTTGAATGGAGACGGAGAGGATGCGGGCAAGGGAGACGTAGCGTGAAGGCCAGCGAGGGAGACGTTAGCCGCAAATGGGAAGGCTGCGTGGAGGAGAAGGAACCGACTGCGGATAGTGTGGAGCAACAACGCAAAGAGATGGGTAACGTGAAGGATTTCAAAACTGTGTGAGGGTTGCGGATCTGTGGAAGGAGTGCAAAGGAGAAAATGGTGGTCGCGTGAAGGCAATCCAGGGCAGAGAAATGAGTGAAAGTGTGAGAAGGGACAGCGATGAAAAGCCTACATCGTAGAGGATAGAGGGTTGCATACAGGCTAGGAAACTACAGCGGCTACAGGAATCGGATGCAGAGATTTAAGCAAGGAATGCTTATTTCAAGCAGACCCAGTACACATGAAATTCCTTCTCACCCAGCAATTAAAATTTTGCCAATATAACTCAGATTTTATTTTAAAATATTGATTTAGATGCACCTGAGATTTTCTCTTTGTAGCACAATAACATTCAGATTTGCCAGCAGAGGCTAGACCTTACCCTCCAGGGCCTAGGTCTGGCTCAGATCTAAAAAAAAATCTGAGAATTTCCCTGTAAACCTGCACAGAACCAGAAAAAATCCAAAAAACTATGCACAAAAATAAACCCTTACACCCTAGAAAATATTTGCAAATTTACAGTGCTAATTACAGATTAGAGGCCCTCATGGCGAGACTTAAAACCATTTTGCACAATAAATAAAAGAGGAATTATGAGAGGCACAAGCCCGAGAAGACCTTGTCAAAACAAATTTCCGTAAGATAAACTTGGGAATTAGGAAACAATGAGCTTTTTCAAATTTATGAAATCTGAGAGTCGGCTGGTCTAACTGAAGACTTCTCCAAACACTCAAACATTTAAAAAAAAACAATCTCTGCACACTTAGATCTGAATTTTAAATTGATAGAAATTAAAAAATAAACATGAGACCTTTCAAAAAAACAGATAACTAATCTTTCCGTTAAATCAAAATGCAATTTTAGTAACCCAGAAAACTGCACAAGATACCTGTATGCAGATTAATCCATAAAGGCCACCAACCATCAAAAGCCAATAAAAGTAGCAGAGTTTAGAGACAACATCACCACATAGATTTGGAAAAGGAACACCAAAGTTTGTAACCCCAAAGTCTTTATGCTTTATTCATCAAAAAATCACAAGAGCTTCCAAGAACAAGTGCACGATTCAAAGATCAGATGCCTGAAAGACTGACAAAGACCTCTAATTTATAGGATAAAATCTCCAACGGCTAGTTCAGTTGATCCATGTCAAAGTAATCTCGTCCGTCGAAAAGATTTGATCATCTTTTAATCTGGACCGTCGAAATTATAATTTTGAGGAAATTCGAATTTATCATTTAATTCTATTTTAATTAACTCAAAAATAATATTTGTGAGTTAATTACCTCAAAATTTTGACTTTGACTTAACCACCAAGGCCCAAGGGTCCAAAATTTCTTGAAATTCTCAATATTCCCTTGACCTGGGACCTTTAAAAATTTATTTTTTAAGGACCCACGAATTTAGCCTTTGAAGAATTTTAATTCACCTAGGACCTAAAATTAATTAAATTTTTGGCTTAGGATTTTTTAATTAATTTGGCCAGAAAATTTAATTAATTGACTGAGAAGGGATTTAATTATTTTTTTCCAACCCTCTTTACATAAGATAAATACATTTAAACCAGTGTTTTGAAAATCGTGATTTAATTGCGATGTTTTCAAAACATCGCGATTTTTTGAAGCAAACGATTACATCGCGATTTTTTGAAGCAAACGATTAAATCGACGATGTTTTCCCCGATTTTTTCAAAAAATCGCTAATCGCCAAAAAATCGCAATTTTTACCAAAAAATCGCGATTCGATCTATAAAAATCGTGGGAAAGGGAAACAGCGAGTTTTAAGTGCGATTTTGATGTTTTTTTTTGTTATTTTTACATGGACAGGTTTGGTTATGAGAGCTAAGGAGTGAAGGAGGAGAGCCAAGGAGGGAGATACGTGATCTACAAGCCCAAGATTGAACAAAAGTGAAAAATTTCTTGCAAGCCAAGCAAACAAAAATCGAATTTGAACCAAGTGTCTCCGGCAAAACGTTTTTTCCAGGTATGGGCATCAAATTTGACCTTTTTTTTTTTTTCTTGTTCTTCCATGGGTTTCTATCACCCATGTATTTTTCATCATTTGTGATTGCATTTGGTTGTGTTTTTTTTTTGTTTTTGTTTTATTGAGAGGAGAGGGTTTATTTTGGTCAAAAATGCAAAAAATTGTTTGTTAAATTTTGTTTTTTATATTTTTTCTTGTGCTCTTAGTTTCTTCCCATTATTTTTGCTTGTGTTTCAACATGTATTTTTTCCCATTATTTTTGCATTGAGTTGAGGGTTTTTTTTTGTGAAAAAAATCAAAATATTGTATGTAAAATTGTAATTTTTTTATTTTAGTTTTTAACTTGCAATTTTTCTTGTGCCCTAGGTTCAAATTTCAACTTTCAAACTTCAAAGTTCAAAGTTTCCAGCATGCCAAGGAAATTAGATCCTTTATGGGAATTTGGTGAACCTGATCAGGGGTTTGACCGAGCAAACTTGACTTGCAAATTATGTGGTCAACACATGACAGGGGGGGTATACAGGTTGAAATACCACCTGGCACAAATTCCTAGGCATGAAGTAGGCCCTTGCACAAATACCACTGCAGAAATAATCAAAAGAGCCATGAACTCATTGGAAGGAATAGAAACCACTAAACTCAGCAAGGCAGCTCTGAAGAGTCAAATATCAGGATTTAGAGCTGACCGTGAGAGTGGTAGTGGCGCTTCAGCATCAGCATCTTCTACAGGCAGCTCCGTAGCTGCCTCCTCATTTTCTGCTCCTAGAACCACTCACGGGGCACAGCCATCTATCTCCTCCCTTATTAAAAAAAAGGAGAAGGAAGAAGCTGATAGGTTGTTGGGCAAATTGTTTCTTTGGAGTGATATTCCTTTCACTGTTGCCAGGAACAATCCATTTTATCAGGCTACGATTGATGTTATCGCTGTTGTTGGCCTAGGATACAAAGCCCCTTCATATGATGACTTTAGAGGGCGCATTCTGCAAAATGAGAAAGCTGACTGCACCAAGAGATTAGAGGAGTTAAGGGCATCATGGGAAGTCACAGGATGCACTGTGATGTCAGATGGTTGGACTGATCAAAAGGGTAGGACCCTTATTAACTTCTTGGTCAGTTGTCCCAAGGGGACAATGTTTATGAAATCTGTTGATGCATCTGCACATGTCAAAGATGCAAGATTATTATGTGATTTATTGGATGTGTTCATTTTGGAGGTTGGGCCCCAAAATGTTGTCCAAATCATAACGGACAACGCTGCAAACTATGTTTCTGCTGGTAAGATGCTTATGGAGAGGTATCCGAGCATATTTTGGACACCTTGCGCTGCACATTGTCTTGATTTGATGTTGGAGGACATCAGAAAGATTGATTTTGTCAAAGATATTGTAGAATCATCAAAGAGCATCACAAAATTTATATATAATCATGCATCTGTGCTTAATTTGATGAGGACATTCACCAACAAGAAGGAGTTGGTGCGGCCTGCTATTACACGTTTTGCCACTAGTTTCATATCTCTTCAATCCCTCTTGAATTATAAGTGGGATTTGAAGAGAATGTTTCTTTCAGATGAGTGGCGTGCTTTTACTATCAGCCGCAAATCAGAGGGAGAGGCCATCTGCAGGTTGGTGTCATATCAGGAAAGTTTCTGGGCTGGAGTGGAAGAGGTGTGCAGCATTACTGAACCTTTGGTGAAGGTTCTTAGATTGGTGGATGGAGACAAGCCCGCAATGGGCTACTTGTATGAGGCCATGGATAGGGCCAAAGAAGCTGTTCGCAACTATTATGATGATAAGAGTGATGAGGGGTTTCAAAGACAACTTCTTTTATGGGAAGTGATTGATGATCGATGGAACAACACACTCCATCATCCCATTCATGCTGCAGGGGTCTTCCTGAACCCCGCATTTTCTTATTCATGTGGCTTCCTATTTGATGCTGAGGTCATGGATGGCTTTTTCACTTGTGTTCAGAAGATGGTGCCAAATCCATCAGAACGTGCAGAGATATCCAAAGAGATGGAGGTATACAGAATGGCAGGTGGCACCTTGAGCTTCGACATGGCTGTCCAGGATAGGACTATTAAAATGCCAGGTAAGATTTTCATTATTTTAAATTTTTTCTTATGTTTGTAACTTTATAAATTTATCTTATTTGTTGTAACTTGTAACTTGTAGATGCATGGTGGAGGAGCTACGGTGGCAAATTACCAAAACTCCAAAAACTTGCCATTAGAATACTCAGCCAAACATGTAGCTCTTCAGGATGCGAGCGCAATTGGAGTGTATTTGAAAAAATACACACCAAAAGGCGCAACAGGTAAAAAACTTAAAATATTCCAACTGATTTTTTGAATTCATTAAATATTTTTTTTTAAATATTTAATTTATTAATTTATGACCCTTGTACAGGTTGGAGGCCCAGCGGCTCAATGACATGGTTTACGTCTACTACAATCTTAGATTGTGGATGAGACAACTTGAGAAGACACCTGATATGGAGGCCATCTCTTTAAATGCGATTGACACCACTGCTAAATGGAGGGTTGAGGCTGAAAGGCCTGTCATGGAGTCAGCCCCTGATTGAATAGAGCAGGAGGTAGTGGAGGGGGAGGAGGACGAGGAGGAGCAGCAGCAGCAGCAGGAGGTGACACCACCTACCACTACTACCGGTAGAGGACGTGGTCTGCCTCCTTTAGCTCCTAGTGCTTCAAGTTCCCATTCTGGTGCTTCAGTTTCTACTTCTAGAGCACGACAAAGTCCATTGCCATTCCTGCCAGCTTCTTCATCTAGAGGGAAAGGCAAAGCTGTTGTATTTTCTCGCAAGAGGGGCAGAGGAAATCAGTAGTATAGGACCATAGGTTATATGGTGCATTGACATTCCTTTGTATATGACATTATGACTCATGATATGAGATACATTCTTATAATTTTTGTTGATATTTTGAGGCTGAGTTGACTCTTGAGACTCAGGACTTAGTATTCAGGACAAGATTCAGTTTTATGTGTGATGTAGCACTAGACATGATATTACACATCTTATATATTAGTTTTTTTTTCATATTTATGTGTCAATGCATTTATTTTATGCTGTAGATGCTTTAGATATTAAAAAATTTGAAAAATAAATAAATATTTTTGTATGTGCCGATTTTTACGATTTTTTCCCGATTTTTACGATTTTTTCCGATTTTTTCCCCTCGCTGATTTAATCCCGATCGCGATTTTCAAAACATTGATTTAAACACATGAAGGGGGGATACCCATTCGTATAGACCCTCAAATAGGTACCCAATTCTGCGACTCAAAACATGATCTAGTAGACCAAACAGCTTGTAAAAAAAAAATCTAGCCAATTAGCTAAGATTATTCCCAAACTACTTTTACAAAGACTCGATAGAAAACACTAAGACTCACTTAGCATCTTGATGACAAAATCCACCCTAGCTTTGGGGTGAGCTTGGAGGGGAAAACTCTGCCGATCACTTGTGTCGAAAAACACAAGCAAATCAGTGAGACAAAAAACCTCCTAGGATAGAAATCATCACCAAAATACTAGGCTTACCTAGGTTGTTACATACATGATGGTCTTACTTAAATCATTTACATCATAAACATGCAAAATGGGTTTACATTGTTTATAAAACTGCCGACTGATGATAGAACTTGAATGGTGTGAACACGTCGAACATGATGAATCCCATTTGAAAAAATGGGGGTGTACTGCTATGGGGTCATTGATAAAGTGTGGTCAACATCTGGCTCTACTTGGGGACACGTTGCTTCACCGAAGGAATGTGAGAATCCAGAATCTATATCCAAGCAACACACAAAATTACATAAGTAGTGTCCATCCAAATATCATCATATAACATTAAGCACATGAAAAATAGAAGCTCTTCTAACATTTATTATTCTACTTGACATGAAAAGTAAATCTAATCTAACTACAAAATGAAATGTTGAAAGGACAAGGAGTAGGGTTAGAAATACAATACAAAGGATGCCCAATGGCATCAGATGTCATCTTTGAAGAATAACTTGAGCAATTGGCCATTCGCAGGTAACTGAAGTGGTTCGCCTTCCAACGTGCTCAAGTGGAATGAGTTTGGTCCAACAATGCCTCTGATAATATAAGGTCCCAGCCACAAACTGTCAAATTTCTTGTGTTTTCCGAGCTTTTCATTTTTTCGGTCCCAAAGTAATACCATATCTCCAACCTGCAAAGATCTAGATCGAGATGATTTATCAAAGCTTTTCTTAATGTTAGATTGATTCTTATACATATTATCTAAAGCTTTCCTACGAGTTTCATCCAACTCCACAATCTGATCAATTCTATTTTGAACAACATCTTTATCAGTGGAAAAATGTTAAAGGAGTGGGTAAGCTGGTAATTTAAGGTGCATAGGCAAAGTTACATCCAAGCCATAAACTAATTCAAAAGGACTTTTACCAGTAGCTTTCTTTTTAGTAATTCTATCTGCCCACAAAGCATACTTGATTTTGCTGTCCCAAGATCGCTTATTATCTCCTACTATCTTCTTGATAATGGTTGTAATATTTTTATTACTTGACTCAGCTAGGCAATTACCCTGAGGATAGTAGTTAGATGAATGAGATAAAGTAATGCCATACTTAAAACAAAAAGATGAAAATTCAAAAGAACTAAAAGCCTTGGCATTATCAGTAATGATTTTGGCAGGGACACCAAATCTAGTAATGATTTGATTTTCAATAAAGTCCATAATGACCTTTTCATTGGCATTCTTAGCAGGAATGGCTTCAACCCATTTAGTAAAATAATCAGTAGCAGTTAAGATCCAAGAGTAGCCATTGCTAGAATTTTCATGGAATTTCCCGATGAAATCTAGACCCCAATGCTGAAAAGGTGCCTCAACAACCACAGGTTGTAGGGGCAGGGCAGCTAGCTTGTGCTTCCCAGTGAATAGTTGACAGGCTTGGCAACTTCTAACAAATTTATGCACATCTGAAAAAATCGAAGGCCAATAATAACCAGCTCTCAGAATTTTGTGGGCGGTAGTTCTAGCAGCATAATGACCACCACAAAATCCTGAATGAAACTCAGAAATCAACTTTTTAGACTCAATCTCATCAACACACCTAAGTATTATCCCCTCGGGATTTCTCCATCCAAGGCCATCCTTCATGAGGCAATACTTAGTGGTTTTTAATCTAAGAGCCCTTCTTCTATGAGCAACTAAATGGTTAGGACATGTAAGATTTAACAAATAATAAATAATGTCCTTATACCGTTCATGCTCTCCTAACCTTTGCATCTCAGGCGAAGATGCATCATTAAAACAGATCAAACCAAGTGCTTTCTCATTACCTTCAGTCATCATTTTAGCCAAGCCTTGACCTTTGACTAACTTGGTGGGCTTAATCTCTAAATCATATTCTTGAATTTTAGTAACCCACCTAGCACGAGTCCCTAAGCAATCAGTTTGAGTTAAGATATCTTTAATCGCAGAATGCGGGACGAAAGCAATGATTTTAGAGTAACCCACATAAGTCCTAAAATGCTTAAGAGACTTTACCAAAGCATAGGCTTGTTTTTCCATAGTAGTATAATTTAATTCAGAATTTTGAAGCGCTCTACTCATGAAAGCAATAGGTTGTTCGTGACCTTCCTTATTCTTTTGTAACAAGACACCAGCAATAGTATCTTCAGAAGCGAAAGAGAAAATCATAAAATACTTTGAATAATCAAGACTCGCCAAAACAGGAGCTTTGGCAATAGCATCGTTAATCCCTTGAAAAGCCTTTTTACCATCTTCTTTCCACAAAAATTTTACATCTTTTTTTAGAAGACTTTGAATGGGTTTAGCTATTTCTGCGTAATTTGGAATAAATCTTCTAAGAAAATTAGTTTTTCCTAGAAAAGACTGAAGGGATTTAAGATTATGAGGTAGAGGAATCTTTTGGATTGCCTCAACTCTTTCAGAATCAATCTTGATCCCATCTTTGGAGATGATGTGACCAAGTAATTTCCCTTCAGTTACTCCAAAAACAGACTTAGCTGGATTCAAGGAAATCCCAAATTCTCTACATCTATGAAAGACCTGCTTAAGATGACTTACATGACTAATACAATCTTTAAAAAAAAACAGTAAGATCATCTTGATAAATTTCAATAATTTTTCCAATTAAACCTTTAAAAGCATAATCCATAGCCCTTTGAAAAGTAGCCCCAGCATTAGTCAACCCAAAAGGCATTCTAATATATTCGAAAGTACCCCATGGTGTGGTGAATGTAGTTTTGTGAGGATCTTCTTTTTTAACCCAAACTTGATTGTATCCAAAAAAACCATCTAGCAATGATATCATTCCTGAACCTGTTACTCTTTGCAACATAGTCTCCATGTTGGGCAAAGGGTAATTATCCTTTTTACATACTAGATTAAGGTTTCTAAAATCGACACAAAGTCTAATGGTACCATTCTTCTTCCTAACAATCACCAGATTGGAACACCATGTTGAATGTCTAGTTTGAGCAATGATTCCAGCTGCGAGCATTTTTTAAAGCTCTTTCTGAACCAGAGGGGCAAACTTAGGATTTATTTGCCTAAGCTTTTGACGAAAAGGTTTAGCATTCTCATCTTTCAAAGGGATAATGTGTTGCATTGCATCTTCCCTATATCCTTTTAACTCACCATAAGAAAATGCTAAAACATCCCTATATTCATAAAGTAAATTGGTCAACTTTTTCCTTTCTTCCTCATTAGTACCTTTACCAATTTTAACAATCTTAGGATCCTCAGAGGTACCAATATTTGCTTCAAAGAATTCACCCGGATCCATTTTATTTTCCTCTTTCATCTTTGTGGCATCATGCCGATCAAAGTGTTGCTCTAAAGCAACAATATTCCCAGGAGTAGGATTTATAATATCATCATGATCCTCAGATTCATCCTCCTTAGAACTTATCCGAAAATTTTCAAACTCATCCAAATTATTAAGAAAACGAATGGCCTGCTTTTCATCATTAAAAACTTGCCAATGCTCTGAATTATCCGGGACTAAAGGTCTGAAAATAATTTCCATTTTTATCTTTTCCTTAATTAATTCATCAGATAATTGTAAAGTAGAAGCGGCAACAGCAAGCTCATCCGCTAAGGCATTCTTTTCTCTTGGGATAGCTTCAAGGTTAATGGCATCAAAGTGTTCCATAACATTCCACACAGCATTTCGATAATTCCTTAACCTTTGATTTTTACATGTAAATTTATTCTTAACTTGCATGATAACCAAATCAGAGTCTCCCTGGATACTAAGCAACTTAATTCTTAAAGCTTTTGCCAACTCAAAACCCAACAACAAGGCTTCATATTCAGCCACATTGTTGGTTGCATCGAACTCAAGTCTATAGGCAAACTTTAAAATATGACCAAGGGGAGACTTCAAAACAATTCCAGCACCCTTACCATACCTAGATGCTGCACCATCAAAATGCATGTACCAAACCTGATCCTTTAGGTCCTCAAACTTCTCATCAACCTTGTTATCTAAGGGAACCATGAAATTAGACATAATATCATAATTCCCCATGTCAGGTTGTTCCTTAATTATTTCATTATGAGGTCTTTTAGGATCTTCTACATGGAATCTTCTTTCAGGTTCTCTATTAAGCTTCACAAACCCTTCACCTCTAGGGGAAGGAATCAGAGCATAAGACCAGTTCATCTGAATACTTCCTCCTAGATCAGAGGCCCACTTTCTAAATAACAACATACCCCAGGCATCTGGAACATCAACTACAACTATGTCCATAACAATCATGATGTCAGTGTAAACCGATAAATGAACTTGTAAATCCTTGATTAACCCATGAACTTCAATTTTCTTAGAATCCATGGCACATATGTTGTAGTATGGTTTAGAAACTCTTAAATTAAGCTGTTCCATGACCCTCTTGGTCATGACACAAGCTGAAGCACCAGAATCTAGCATACAATTATTCAATTTATAACCATTAACCATCAAAGTAACAAAAAATGGTTGATGATCCTTGTTATCCGACTCCATTTTTTGCAGATATATAGGGGCATCTTGATAAGAAACTTCAGGAGTCTTGTCTTGAGCAACATTAATATGCGAAACTCCTAGAACATCTAAAAACTTAGCCCTCTGAGTGGGAAGCTTTAACATCTCAGTGACAGGCACCAAGATCTTAGCATTATTCAACCATGCACCCAAATCAATATTCAAACCAGGACTAGGATTAAAAATTCGAGGGGGAGTTTGATTATGACCTTGCTCTTTATCCCTTCTTTGATAAGTTAATCCTTTGTCCTTAGCAATTTCCAAAACTTGATCAGGAGAAGGCTTTTCACCAAATAATTCAATCATAAAATCCCTCTCATGATCAAAATTATTGATACTATGCGAAGATGTGGAAGGCCTAACATCTTGACTATTTTCCTTAACTTCCATCCAATCTTCCATAGACAAAGAGAACTCCTTACCAACAACATTTATTTGATTACTTGCCCCAAACATTCCACTATTCATGATTCTTTTAACGGTGGGACAAGTAACCTCCTCATGAAAAGCATCACAAGCTCTACAATAAGGTGGAGCTTCATCAACCATATTAGTAGATTCAAGCGGATTAGGAGGTCTCTGCTCACTCGGCTGACCTTTTTTCTGCAAAGTATTATTACCTCGATTATTATTATTATGATTCCTAGGTTGGGAATTTTGCGTTTGATCCCTTTCCATTTGGACCAACCTAGATTGTAAAGTGCTTATTTCCTTAGCATGGTCAGAGATTAATTTCGCTTGGTTAAGCTCCATGCTCTCAAGCTTTTGCATTAACTTTTTCATAGGGTCGTCATCATCTTCTAGAGGCTCTTTACCTTTAGGCCCTTTCAATTTAGTCTAAGCCCTATCAAAACCAGGAATTTCAGACTTCCCTGATGCCCTTTTATCCTTTTCAAGTTCTTCAGCTAAAGATTGGCAAGCCTTATAATTGACAGTTTTAGCACGCCTTAGCTCATATGAAGTATCAGAATTAAAAGCATCAATGTAAAAATTCTGAAGAGATCCATCAGGAGGCTTATGAGTTTGAGATATTTCTCTAAGGATAACATTAAATCTCCTGTTAAATTCTTCAATCGTTTCATTCTCTTTCTTTTTTATGGTACTGATCTCTTTCACCAAATGCCTATCTTCCCTTTGATCACCATACTTGTCCTTAAAAGCAACTACAATTGATTCAAAGGTATCAAATGAATTATTAGGTTTTTTAGTAAACCATTCCATAACATCTTGCTCAAAAGTAAGAATAAAGAGCCTCATCTTTACATCATCGAAATTGTTATTTGCAACTGCAAATCTATTCCAACAATGAGCGAAAGCAAACAAATGAGATTTGACACTAACTGCATTATTTCCTTGAAAAGAAGATAATTTATCCATTCCAGTTTGAGGGAAATCATGGGGATAACCCTGAATATTAGCAAAATTACACGGGGCATATAAATCCATGATATCATGCTGAGGCGGATCACAAAAAAGAGAATGGATATCAGAGAGAGCTTCCTGGCCGAGATTAACAAGAAGTGTACGAGAAGAGAGCTTGTGTAATCGGACTCTTAGAACCTTTTCAAGATCTAGAGTAGGAATAATCAAGCTACTTGGATGTCTTCTAGTACAAATTCTTGTGGAAGATGAAGCCAATGGAGTCGCCACTAGGACAGGAAGCTAACTCAAATACCTGAGATGAAAGTTGAATAAAGAGATGAATGTCGTAAAGCCAAAGTCCAATATATTGGTCCCCGGCAACGGCGCCAAAAAATGTTGTCGCACAAAATGTCTAGGCACCACGACAATGGCTCAAATCGGGGGCTGTCACCCTGATCCCCAATCTCTCTATCTAAGTTGGCTCCTTGCAAGCTAAGGGAGGTAGACCCTAACGAAAATGAAGGAGGAGAACTGGTTGGAGACCAACCAATTCAGGAGACACAGCTAGATAATCAAATACTTGTTAAGATTCACGAGATTTTACAGATCCAATTAAATTTGAAACTTTAAAACCAATGCCTTATGGAGTCAAAACATCCAGTTATAAATTTAAGATCAAGTAATTGATATGTAACTGCTGCTATGAAAATCAATCAACCACAATGATATTCAATAAAACACCCTCACAATTATGCATTAACAATGTTCGATGAAGTTATGCATTTTATCATCACTTGAAATATTCCTAAAGTTGATTTAAACAATTAACTACCGATTTCAAGTAATTTAAAGATAGCTCAATGATCACCAACCGCATCTAAGCACCATCAATTTAAATTTGAAACAAAAATGTTATCATGAGAGACCCATCAAAGTTAAATGCCAGATATTTCCAATATTTCCGAATTTATGATATTCCAGATAATTCCAATTCAAAAACCTATAGTCAAACTTTAGATAGGAAATTAAAGATCACCTTGACTATGTAAAAAAAAATTTAAATTTTTTGAGAAATTTTCTAAAATTTTTTATATTTTTTATATTTTCTCTAAAACCCAAAAAAAAATGTATATACAACTAAAGCGAAAGTCTAAAAATAAAAAGTTAAGAAATTTTGGAATTTTTATTTTATAATTTTTTATTCTATTTTTTATTTATTTTTATATCTTTTGAAATTTCAAAAAATAATCTAAAATTAAAGAAAATTAAATCCTAGAATTAAGACACTAACTAAACTAACTAAAAATAAAATCTAAAGTCTACAAAGACTTAAAGCCTAAAAAATCTAAATCTAAAATTTAAAAAATAAAAAAATAAAATTTTAAATCTAATGCTAACTTAAACTAAACTAACCGCAGCCAAAATAGAAAATTGAAAACCTGAAGACTAAACACAATCTAAACTAAACTATATAAAAATAAAATCTAAGAATAAAAATGTGAAATGAAAATATGGTCAAGTCAATCTTGAATGGAGACGGAGATGATGCAGGCAAGGGAGACGCAGCGTGAAGGTCAACGAGGGAGACGTTAGCCGCAGATGGGAAGGCTGTGTGGAGGAGAAGGAGCCGACTGTGGATAGCATGGAGCAGCAACGCAAAGAGATGAGTAACGTGAAGGATTTCAAAACTGCGTGAGGGTTGTGGATCTGTGGAAGGAGTACAGAGGAGAAAATGGTGGTCGCGTGAAGGCAATCCAGGGCAGAGAAATGAGTGAAAGCGTGAGAAGGGACAGCGATGAAAAGCCTACAACGTAGAGGATAGAGGGCTGCGTACAGGCTAGGAAACTGACAGCAGCTACAGGAATCGGATGTAGAGATTTAAGCAAGGAATGCTTATTTCAAGCAGACCCAGTACACATGAAATTCCTTCTCACCCAGCAATTAAAATTTTGCCAATATAACTCAAATTTTTTTTTAAATAGTGATTTAGATGCACCTGAAATTTTCTCTTTGTAGCACAACAACATTCAGATTTGCCAGCAGAAATGATCCTGAGGCCAGATATTACCCTCCAGGGCCTAGATCTGGCTCAGATCTAAAAAAAATCTGAGAATATCCTTGTAAACCTGCACAGAACCAAAAAAAAACCCAAAAACTATGCACAAAAATAAACCCTTACACCCTAGAAAATATTTGCAAATTTACAGTGCTAATTTACAGATTAGAGGCCCTCATGGCGAGATTTAAAACCATTTTGCACAATAAATAAAAGAGGAATTATGAGAGGCACAAGCCTGAGAAGACCCTGTAAAAACAAAATTCCGTAAGATAAACTTGGGAATTAGGAAAAAATGAGCTTTTTCGAATTTATGAAATCTGGGAGTCGGCTGGTCTAACTGAAGACTTCCCCAAACGCTCAAACCTTAAAAAAAAACGATCTCTAGACACCTAGATCTGAATTTTAAATTGATAGAAATTAAAAAATAAACATGAGACCTTTCAGAAAAATAGATAACTAATCTTTCCGTTAAATCAAAATGCAATTTTAGTAACCCAGAAAACTGCACAAGATACCTGTATGCAGATTAATCCATAAAGGCCACCAACCATCAAAAGCCAATAGAAGTAGCAGAGTTTAGAGACAACATCACCACATAGATCTGGAAAAGGAACACCAAAGTTTGTAACCCCAAAGTCTTTATGCTTTATTCATCAAAAAATCACAAGAGCTTCCAAGAACAAGTGCACGATTCAAAGATCGGATGCCTGAAAGATTGACAAAGACCTCTAATTTATAGGATAAAATCTCCAACGGCTAGTTCAGTTGATCCATGTCAAAGTAATCTCGACCGTCGAAAAGATTTGATCATCTTTTAATCTTGACCGTCGAAATTATAATTTTGAGGAAATTCGAATTTATCATTTAATTCTATTTTAATTAACTCAAAAATAATATTTTTGAGTTAATTACCTCAATATTTTGACTTTGACTTAACCACCAAGGCCCAAGGGTCCAAAATTTCTTGAAATTCTCAATATTCCCTTGGCCTGGGACCTTTAAAAATTTATTTTTTAAGGACCCACGAATTTAGCCTTTGAAGAATTTTAATTCACCTAGGACCTAAAATTAATTAAATTTTTGGCTTAGGATTTTTTAATTAATTTGTCCAGAAAATTTAATTAATTGACTGAGAGGAGATTTAATTATTTTTTTCCAACCCTCTTTACATAAGATAAATACATTTAAACACATGAAGGGGGAATACCCATTCGTATAAACCCTCAAATAGGTACTCAATTCTGCGACTCAAAACATGATCTAGTAGACCAAGCAGCTTGTAATAAAATAATCTAGCCAATTAGCTAGGATTATTCTCAAACTACTTTTACAAAAACTCAATAGAAAACACTAAGACTCACTTAGCATCTTGATGACAAAATCCACCCTAGCTTTGGGGTGAGGCTGGAGGGGAAAACTCTGCCGATCACTTGTGTCGAAAAACACAAGCAAATCAGTGAGACAAAAAACCTCCTAGGATAGAAATCATCACCAAAATACTAGGCTTACCTAGGTTGTTACATACATGATGGTCTTACTTAGATCATTTACATCATAAACATGCAGAATGGGTTTACAATGTTTATAAAACTGCCGACTGATGATGGAATCTGAATGGTGCGAACACGTCGAACATGATGAATCCCATTTGAAAAAATGGAGGTGTACTGCTATGGGGTCGTTGACAAAGTGTGGTCAACAGGTTGAAACAACTTGGTTGGTAAAAGAGGACAAATTTCTCCATGTACAACACCAATAGAAAAGACTAGACACAAGCTAAGAATATGATTAGAGGGCCTAATGGGGTGTTCACCTATTAGGAAAGGGACTCTTAAGACAATTGTGTCTAACCTAGGCAGTTGTGAAAAGGAGTCTTACCCTCCCTATTTATGTTCAATTCCCACAAGTGACATGTTGAACTCTTAAATGAGTATATCATTGACAAAGCCTACAGCTCCTACAAAATCTAGTTTACCATGGGTACTATTACTACTCCTATTAGCAGGGATTGTTGAAGATACATGCAATCCTACTCAACTGGCACACACAGGACAAAGGCCCACTATCACCTCAACCTAAATCCCCACTCCTTAAGCCCAACTCCTACCAAAAATGCTATGGGAGGCTTCCCATGGCTAACTCAAGCCAACCAATACAAGACCAGTTTCTTGTAATGGGGTCAGATCGCTAAAGTGAAAGAGATTTTAATATTGTCCTGTTGATTTACTATGAAAAAAATTGCATAAAAGACACTAAAACAACAAGAAGTACACTAAATACTAATAAGATATGGCAAGTAGTCAAATTTGATGTAAAAAAAATATGCTAAACAAATATGTAAATATTTCTTTGATTAAACACTTGGTTAGGAGGGTTGTTGTGTAAAACAACTTGTTGCCTTGTTTTTACAGGTTTGTAACTTCTACAGAAAACATAGAAATCAGCAAGCTAACCCCTTGAAAACTCACCCAAAAGTGCCTAAACACTTCTAGATATTGGATCTAGGGGTGGAGAGGCTAAAAGGTAGAAGATTGGTCTATTTAGACAACTTCTAATCCTTTAAACCTGCAATAAAATAAATCTCCAGCAAGCTGGAAATTCAGTTTATGAGGTTTTGGGATCAGAGCTACCTGGATACACAACCCAGAAATTTATTTCAGCTAATTATAAAACTGTTAGGGGTAAAATAAACAATTATAAGCTATATATTTAGGATATAAACTTGTTAAACCAGCCTCAGTTAAAACAAAGCATATTAAAATACTTAACTGTATAAGTGGAGCCTTAAAGAGTGGAAAATCTACAATGGACAGTTTTGCAGAAGATTGGTGGACTAGAGGAGCATGGAGTTTCCTATCAGATGAGGGAGATGGCAGCACATCCATCTTTGGGGCTACCCATTGATGAGGTGCAAGAAGACCTAGTGGCAGCGAGCAAAGCTGCAGCACTATCAGGCAGGAGCCCTCTCCAGGAGTACATAGACAGGGTTTGCAGCACAGCTTACCCACTTTGGCCCATTATAGGGAGAGGGGCAAAGTTTCTTGGACAGATTTTGTTGGTTGATAGAGTAGGGCATCAAGGGTTGAGCATGGACCAGTATCAGCCTAGTAGACGTATTCCGCACACAGGTGTCCATACATTAGATTGGCAAGAGGTCATGAGTTGGTACCCTATTGATGGTACAATATTATTGGTCAGGGGCATAGTGGAGCAGGGACCCTTAGACATGACGGATACTAGAGTTTCTAGTTGGCAGTGGGATACAGGTTTGTAGCTCTTAAGCATTCCATCCCGACATCGAGAGAGTAGGATTAGCATTGGATTGAGTTAGGGGTTGGATTGGAGAGAGGTGATGAGTTGGTATGCAGTTGGTGGGGCAGCTTTCACAGCCAGAGCTATAGCATAGCAGGAGCCATGGAGCACTAATGCTTGGTGGCATTGGGATCCAGGATGGTTTCTTGATGACATATTCAGTCAGAGATTGGTCTGGGATTCGAGCATTGAGGGATACGTTCCTGGTGGGTTGATACAGAGGCATAGCATCTCCCAACTGTCTGTATGGAATCCGAGCATTGGGTCTAAGCTGCATTGGGCCAACAGACTGTTCCACGAGTTTGGATTGCTTGAGGGCAAGCAATCTTGGGGCGGGAAGATTTGTGATATTATTTTTTCTAGTGTTCCTTATGACATGGGTAGGATGGACTCTCAGAGTTGGGAGCAGATAGGTCACAAGTGCAAGTTGGTGTCATCAACGGGCCCAGGGGATTTTGGAGGGGCTTTGAGGAGTTTCTATGAGGTCCGATGGCATTTGCTTGGTATATTCCATCATCCGCACAGTTTGCCTTTCGTTCTGATGCATTCCGACAACTTTCAGAAAACAGAGTTATTTTTGGACATAATTAATTACGCTTAAGGTGGCATTTCGGGAGGAATACTTGATAGAACATCTTAGTGTAATAGCTCGTTGGAACCAGAATGAGAGGATCTACATGATGGGATGGCTAGATGTGAGTTTCAGTGACCTAAGGAGACATGGTGACTGATTTACCCTTTTCCCGCATTAAAAATAATATTTTAATTAGAATAGAAGAGGGAAAAGTGCTCCATGATTAAAACAATAATAAAATAGGAGGCTTTAGAGAGGTCTATGAGATCTATAAAAGAAAAGGAGGAGGCCATTGGAGGACATCTTGGATTTGATATTTCTTCTTGTATGAGAGGTTGAGAACCCGGTTCTCCACTTCAGCAATAGCCCCAGGACGGAAACCCTCGGGTGATTTAGCGAGATTGGGCGAGTACCCATCTCCCCTTGGTGAATTCATCCAGAATTCACAAGAGAGCTTAGCAGTGGCAGTTGGTTCAATTTTGGTGGAGGGCCCACGCAGCATTTTAGCAGATCCTTGAGGCCAATTCTATCTCAGCTATATCATAGAATAGAGACAATGGTGTGAATGCACTCCAACCTCCATCTTATTTACAAATGGAGGGAGGAGTGGCTGAAGCTAAAGACATAGATAAGGGAAGTGTTTTTTTAATAAAATGAGTTAAGACACCAATGTTGAGTTGGTATTGAAACTTGGATCTTAATGAACCAACCCTAGAGCTGGTCACTTTTGATGATGGCAATCCTCTAAGAGGTCATCCTTCACACCAATAAATGCAAATATTAGATTGGATATATAGAGGAGGAGGATGGAGGAGATAACAGTGGTAGTAGTGGTGATTTTCATCATTTTGACATGGAGGATGACTATTGGTAGTGATGATCT
The DNA here is from genome assembly GCA_034641835.2 of Pinus albicaulis. Classification (NCBI taxonomy): domain Eukaryota; kingdom Viridiplantae; phylum Streptophyta; class Pinopsida; order Pinales; family Pinaceae; genus Pinus; species Pinus albicaulis. The sequence continues at coordinate 1,434,891,594 of CM076580.1, forward strand.
ATGGGATTCTTCCATCTACAATTTTAGTGTCTACTCTATTTTGTATTTGCCATTGGCATTCTTGCCTATAGTATAAATGACTCCGAATTCCATATCTATGTGATACATTGTGATTTTGGTGACATCTAATGACTTAATGAGAAAGTTGTTATTTATGGTTCTAACTTCTAAGATTCTATTGTAGGACATATATGTATTGAATATTCTAATTTCTTGTGTATTTGATCAGCGTTGTTGTATTAAGTTTTGATGACATCAAATGACTTAAAGAAAGCTATAGTTTATGGTTCTAACTTCTAAACTTCTATTGTAAGACATGTGTATTGAATATTCTAATTCTTGTGTATTTGATGATTGGTCATCATTGATGTAATAAGTCGCAACTAATTTTTAATTTAAAGAGAAAAAAATTTGTTATGTCTATATTTCATTTGTGTGTAATGCTATTATTTATTTTTTCCAATCTCCAACCTATTAGGATGTAGAAAGCACCTCTCAATACAATTAAAGGGTTTGAACCTTAGTGTATATATATAATACTATTATTTACCTTTTTCCAATCTCTAACATATTAGGATGTAAGAAGCACCTCTCAATGCAATTAAAGGATTTGAACCTTAGTTCTTATTTATGGTAATATTTTTTCAATGGCAGAGCTGGTTATGAACCTTCTCTACAAAAACAATGTATTGTGTTGATAAGTGACTAGTTGTACTTCAAGTGTAGCTGAGCTGGTTATGAGCCTTCTCTACAAAAACAATGCATTGTGTTTTCATAAGTGACCTCTTGTACTTCAAAAGTAATTGAGTTGGTTATGAGCCTTCTCTACAAAAACAATGTATTGTGTGTTGATAAGTGACTAGTTGTACTTCAAGAGTAGTTGGAAATTTCAAGAATGGTTGGTGATAACAATAGTAGTTAAAAGTGCCTTTTCTTAAAAAAACGATGTATTGTGTGTTGATAAGTGACTAGTTATGTTTCAAGAATACTTGTAGATAACAACAGTGAAATAAGGAAAAAAATATGGAGGGTCCATATAGATATCACTGTAATTAAGGGTTCAAATTATTTTAAAAAATCAAAGAAAGAAATAAAAATTCAATTTATATTAAATTGGCTCGCACCTGTAAGAGAGATCTAACACCAAACCTTTGAAGTAAGATAAATTGGGATCCATCTCCAAACCGTGTTCTTCTTCTTCTTCTTGGTCTTGGTCTCCTTCTGGAAAGGTGGAAGGCGAGGACAGGCGTGTAAACTTAGCCGTTATCTTTGACAATTGTTTGTGATTTGCCTCAAAACCCTTGCCAAATTTGTCGGGCGAATGCCTTCCCAACTCCATGGCTGCTGCACACCTGAAAGTGCCAATTCTTCCACCAAAGTCAAATAAAAGGGACAGCCTCGAGCCATTGCCTGACAAATTGACCGCTCCTTGGGGAAACAGAGGCTCTCGGTAACCTCTGCCAACTGAGTGCAGGTGCGAAAATTTCATTTTATTAATTTATTGCAAATGCTTCCGATGGCGATCTGGCTGCCGAAAGAAACAATTGGGCAGCACCTTCAGGCATAATTTAATTTGCGTGTCAGCAAATGCTTACGCTTGTGTCTTCAGGTGTCCTTTCAAATGTATCCAAATAGAACTCTGATCAACCAAATGGATCACATAAATGGAATAAAAATACGATTCTCTGAGCAACAATATGGATCACAAAAATGGAATAAATTTATAGATATTTTTAATAAGCCATTATTTACACGTGGTGAAGTTTCGAGATATGTATTTTCCTTTTCATATCCTGTGATAAAAGCATTCATATGTAGCAGTTTATTCGGAAAGAGGATAAATATCATACCGCGGCGAGGACATGTGACCGACCTGCCTGCAATTTAGTGGCAGGGCGCAGACCTTGTTGGTTCGTGGCACGGTCTTTGTCACTTCGTTTAAGCAAAGCGGTTTGAATGGATTCTTTGACAGGTGGCATATATACATACGATGTCATTTGCGCACATATCGCGGATGAGTATCATTTGCACATCTCCAAGTTACCAACTTATGATTATTATCAGTAATTTTTTTCCGAGAGGACACCATGACAAGCTCATCAACCTGAGCAGCAGTTACCCTCTTCCACAGCGTCACCATGTCTGGCCGGCCTAAAACCTCTCTAGGGCCACTTATAGCTCCCTACTTTTTCTCAAAAAAAAATCCTAGAGTTAATTACAGCTCCCCACTCATAAGGGGAAAAAGAATTACAGCTCCCTATATTTAAAAGTGGGTTAGTAGCCCACTCCTATATTGTGGGTTTCGGATTTAGTTGTGTACTGATTCTTAATGATGCAACTTAAAGTGAAATTAATTTTTAAAAATTAATTTTGATAAACACTATTGATTTGAGGGATTATTTTTTTTAAACAACTTTGATAAACACTATCATTATTTTTATAAAATTATTTGGATAAACACTATCATCCTCTTTATTTGATTTGAAATATCATCATTTAGAAAATAATTTGGAAAAACATTATCCTTTTTTTATTTTTTATTTGATTTGAAATATCATTATTTTTATTTTTATTTGAAAGAAAGAAAGAAATTATTTTAATGTCCGTGAAACTAAAGATAGTTTATGGGACACATTGTTGTTTTCATCTAGTAATTTTTCCTATGAAGCTTCACAATAAACACTCTCACTTTCTTGACAAAGGCTTGGCTAAATAGATTATATGTGATAGAATTGTTTTACTAACTAATCTAGATTTATCTTAACTTCAGATTTACTAAGTGTTGAGAGATCAAACTCTTTTTATTGTAAAAAAAAAAATTGCATATTAAGAAATTTGATAGATACTTGGTAAATCCAAAATTAAAATGGATCTCGACTATTTTAATTATTAATTATGAACACAATTATTAATTTAATGTATTTTATTTTATTTTATTTTTAGTTTTTAATTTTTTGGTTTTAAGATAGACAATCACTTTTTGAGCTAAATAATTGTTACAAAGATACATATTTCATAAAACAAAAAATATCAATAAACTTTTATTTTTCACATTTATTATAACCAAAAGCAAGTGGATGTGGAAGAGGTGACCATGTCACTTAAAGGAATTAATTTTGATGGCAACAATAATTATATTTAATCATTTTTTTAATGTTTATGATAAGATATATATTCTCTCAAAATCTCAATAAATTTGTATTTGTCATATTTAGTACTTTAAGTTGGTATTGTTGCATTTCATAATGAATTTCATAAAAGCTTTTAAATCAGTTTTATTATAACAAATACCATGGTTTTGTAAATCACTAAAATTTTATAGTTAAAATTATAATTCATCATAACAAATTTCATGAACAAATATCACTGAACCACTAAAATTTTACAGTTAAAATTATAATTATTAATTTTATTTTATTGATTTGTAATTTTAATCATGAGAGTTTTGAGCTTCTTGTTTTTTTATTTTATTTTATTTTATTTTTTACCAAGTCAAAATATTTATGTTTACATTACAACATATCTTCCATACTAGGTTGGAAAGTGTCTCTCTACATTATAAAGAGACTCCTTATAAATGCAATTGGTGTGGAAGAGAATAAATTAAAGGAATCAATTTTGATAGAAACAAGAATAGCATTTGGTTTTTGTTTATGAGAATGATTTTTCTTATAAATTTATATTGATTTTAATCTTTTTATATTTTAATAGTGATAATTTTTATAATGTATTTGTTAATATTTAGCACTATAAATTCATCTTAATTTTAAATCTGTTAAGTGTTGAAAGGGATCAATTTTTTCAAAAAGCAATTTTTTCTCCAAGTGCAAAACTTGAAGAAAGATTTGCCCATTTATAGATTTGGTTCCTATAAACTCTTGATAAATTGGTAGTTAAGATATATATATATATATATATATAATTGGAAAAAACTATGGGTTGTCAAAACCTAAAGCCCAAAAACTGCAAACTATTTAAAATAATTTAAACTGCAAACTATTTAAAATAATTTAAATAATTTTATTTATTTATTTTAATTTTATGTTTTTTTTTTGGCTTAAAAAATTTTATGTTAGCATTACAACATCTTTTCCATACTAGATTAGAGAGCTGCTAGAAAAACTCTAATAATACATATATTTATATACATGTGCACTTGACATTTTTCTTTGATATGTTTTATAATTTTTTAATGTAATATATATAGTATTAATTAATTAAATGAAAAAGAGTTTATTAAAAGTATTAAGTTTTTACATGATAATTCCTCAAAAATAATATGCTTGTTAATTAAATTTAAATATATTCTAAAATATAAATTTATTTAGATATATAGAAAATCTTTCAAATTAATCACATCATTAGGATTTGGTGGACGTTTCGAACCATCTAATGTGGTTCATCCTCAGGACAAGGTGAAGAAGGAAAATGATCTCAATAAATAAATAGTAAGGATGCATCATTGCCCGGAATTAGCTGCCGTTATTTAGTTAATTAATTAGAAAATTAAAAGTTTTTTAATTATTTAATTAGTTAGAAAATTAAAAGTTTTCTAATTAATTTAATTAATTAGTTATAAAATTAAAAGTTTTTAATTATTTAAAGATATAATAATTTAGGAAAAAGCGTTAAATTATGGATAACAAAAATCTTAGATCTAATATAAATTTATTATTAAATTTAATTATTTCTCCTAATTTAATTATTAAAGTATGCTTGTAAATTAAATTTATTATTTCTTATAATTAGTGTTTAATATAAAACACTAAAAGGATATTGGTTTTATATTGGTTTCATATAAGCTTTTAAAGAATTTTTTTGTGAATGTATAGGTTTTTTTTTTGTGAATGTAAATGGATATTAGGGGTTTGCACTTTAGTAAGCTCACATTTTTTATATTCTTATGTAGTGGCATTTATTTGTTAATATTTACAAGTGCGAAAACATTATTAGAGTAGTCCAAAAAATGAAGAGTGAGTGTGAAATTTTAGATATCTTGTTTTTCAACATTATTGAAATAATTGTGATTTTATGTTCCAATAGTGATTTTATATAAATGTGTTTCACAAAACTTTTAAAGAACATTTTTGTTTATATAAGTTTCTCGTGAGACCTAGCTTTAGTAAGCCCCCATTGCCTTTCAACATTAATAATGGGAGACCCCAATCCTACACAACAAGCTTTGTCTTCTTCTATAATTCAATTCACTAAGCATTGGCTAAATATAAGTCTATAGGAGGGATTTTATACCCAAGGAGGTTTGTCCACCAACTGAGTGGTAGCCTTAATTGGCCTTGGTGAGAGTGGGTGGATAGGTGTTGGTAATAAAGGTAACTCTTAGCCTTTGATTGTGGGGTGGTATCTTGGCGTTGAGCTAGAAAATCTCTTTTCGAGATATGTTAGCTAAGGTGGGCATGTTGCTTCACTAGGTCATTAAATAATTGTGTGTCTCATGTTCTTCTACCTCCAAAGACATGGCAATAATGAAATCTTCTTAGAATGAAGCATCGTCTTTAACCATTATGATAATTATCCAAATTGGATCATTATATTATTTTTCATCCATCTTGATGATTTCAAAGTGGAAAAATTGGAGGAATCAACTTGTAGGGTCATCTTCACCAACAATCCTATTTTAGAAAAATTGGGATGAAAAAATTTAGGAGTCATTTTGAGGCCTTAAATCACCACTTTTTTGTGGATCCAACCTTACTATGGACCTATATTCCATAATCTACACGTCGATATGTTTCCAACGATGGAAGAACCACCTTAGTCAAAGCTCGTATGAGAAAGTTATGCCGCCAAAAAGTTGATCTATTTGATTGACCACCGTACATCGAGAGGATGCCATGTCAACCCTCATTACTGATATAAAAGGAGAGAGCCACATGGGGACTATGACGAATACTCTATAAGGGTCAAGTTATAATTCACGTTGAAGGTTTAATGGGTCAAATATAAACCTTGGTTAGCTACTAGGATGTGTTATAATCAATTCATTAGGAGGAAAAGGTGTTCCATTCTATTGGCTTGCAATTTGTTCCATAGTAGAGCAAATAATTGAGTGTGGATAGAGAGATAGTATAATTAATGGGGTTTGTGTTCTATAGCAACCCACGAGGCACTGGTCTTAGGCAACTCCATAGAGGGTTCCTTCTCCTTTGTGTTTGCATTCATTTCATTCAAAAGAAAGAGATACCAAAGTAGCCTCATCTTCTAGTTGGGTTTTCTCCTAAAAGGGTTTCCCAAGTCATATCTTGTTGTTCATTGTGATTTGTGTGTGTTTGTATTTTACTGATCTCTATTTTTTCCATTTCATTTGTTGCATACATAAGCATAAAAAACTGTAATTAATAAAATCTATAAATCTAAGAAAAATTAATCCTCATAATATATATTTCAGATTCCATTCTATTTTTCATTAGATCTGTTGTGATGAATTGTACAATGGAATATCCACATAAGTTTACAAATCAAACAAGGAATAATGACAAACCTTTTATGTTATTATGGGAATTTTATTTTGCATGTACCAAGGAGTCTTAGACTCATGCATGGTTTATTTTGTATGAGGGATAACAATTTTTCATGGGATTTTGGAAATATTACACCTTCTTCTTCTTCTTTTTTAAGGGAACAAATATTTCCACTAAAAATGTGCACAAGGCACAAGAGTGGGTCCAAATCCTACATACATGCCCTTGTCTTGGTCACACTTTATTAAGGAATGTCTCATAGTTGATTTAGTATATTTTGATCATTGTGGACATACCCAAAGCACATGTATCTCAAGATTATACAAAACTATGGACCTCTTCTTCGTGTAAAAACCCTAGAAGGCTTAAGAAGCCTATAAAAATCCTCATTCACATAGGATTGAAAAGTTTTGGTTAAGTCTTGGATTGGTCTCAGGAGTTTGGATATTGGTTTGGTTTTTTTTGCTCCATGCAAAGGAATGCACAATTTGCACCTTTTTATTCATTTTCCCAATTTTCTCATGGATATTTGAGGAGAACCATTGAATGATTGTTGGGAACTTCTTTGAAGACCATTAGGATATAGAGAGAAGCATAAAAATAAATGAACCCAATGAGAAAATATTCAAAGCCACGTGATCACTCAATGGTATGGATGTATCTTGTAAACTTTTCTAGTTTTAATATACTTTCATTTATTTCCCCCTCATATCTACTTGCAATTGGTTTAATGTTATTACTGAACACTTCGTTTTCCTTCATTTAACTAATAAAATACATCTATAAGGATTTCTACCCTAGTTTTACAAGGATTTTTATCTTGGTTTTTCAAACAAGATCTATGGTTTTGTTATTGTAGAACAAAGAAGGTGCTTGTCTTATCTTGTGCACAAGTTACTTAGAAAAAACGCTCTTTCTCTTCTTCATATACTAAATCCATCAAAAATTCCAAGGAATAGGTTTGTGCATTCTCTTTTTTACCAAATCCCCAATTGCCTTCTTATTTGCATAGCTTAGTAAAGTAAAACTTGACTTGGCTGACACTAGCCTTTCAATTGGTTGGTCAAGATCTAATAGTGCCAACAATATGACAATTCATGTCAACATAATGGAAACTCTATTGTAGAGCAATTGAATGTGACTTATCTAAAGCAAATTTGAACCGAAACTACCTTAGGCATAGTTGTTCCTTGAAAACCTATATTTTGCCTGTTTGTTAAGTGAAAAAGTAGGGAAATTTCAGTAATTTTTTGAGTTGATATATAACATGTTGGTTATTTTATTTATTGTTTCACTATTCTTGGATTTGCATGTTAGAAAGTAAGAGAAAAGATAAGAAATTGCTTTATTGTGAAGAATATTCCCTTTTAAGCATTTCCCTGTGCATTTATTTCTATAATATCACACATCAAATTCCCACCTTGCATACCGCATTAAGTGGCAATGCCTAAAAGTTTGTTGGTTCATGATGCTATGCATTTTCTTTAGGAAATGAACCTTAATTAAAGTAACTATTTAGCCTTTATTTTTGTTATGAACCTTACACCTTAATATGATAAGAAAAAAATAATTATAGTCCACTTAGAGGGAGAAACCTCCTTTTACAATGAATATAATATATAAGGCAAGATTTCATGATATTAAGACTAGATATCCTTATTATATATATAGGAAGAAAGGGTACAATTATAATAAAAAGAGACCAATGAAAGGTTTTATCCTACATAACTATATTACCAAAAAAAATGTAATCACTCAATATCTAAGGCTTAATAAAGGTTTTTAGGTTAGCATGGGACTTATATAGCGCTTAACATGCCCCTTCCCTTCAAGCAAGTGTTTTCCTCAACACTTGCCTATATGCGGGTGTTTCTGCATGGAAAAATCATCTTCCAGTGTCTACTCTTGCACTAGTAAGTTTATGAGGTACTCAATAATTGCTCAATTTCTTAGTTGCTTAGTATTTGTTTCCATGATTTTTTCTAGTTCTAGTATTATTTCCCTTCTTCATTAATATTTGTTAAAATAGTTTGGACTAGGATCCTATCACCAATTACCTTCTTTAAGCATGAAACATGGAAGAGTAGATGTACATGTGAATATGGAGGTAACTCCAATTTGTAAGTCATGCTTCTAATCCTCTATAACACCTTAAAGGGGCCATAATATCTCAACGCTAATTTATAGTCCTTCTTTTGTTGCATTAGGGACACTTATTTAATATGGTTGTAGTCCCAGAAATACCCAATTCCCCACTTCAAACTCCCTTTTACTGTGATGTCGATATGCTTGTTATTTCATCTTATTTTATTATAACTAAGTTTTCCTTCAATAGTTTGATAAACTCTTGTTGTGTCATATGTGGTCCTCTTTTGTTTTAGCTCTTATAGTCCCTTTCAAGGGTGATGCGATGGATGGAGGATGATATCCATAAAGTGCCATAAATGGTGACATTTGTTTTGAACTATGGAAGAGTGTGTTGTATTGCCATTCTGCTAAGGGAAACCACTTGACCCATTGTGTCTATTTATTAGATGCAAAGAAATGTAGATATCCTTTTAAATTTTTACTCACAATCTCAGTTTTCCCATCAAATTGAGGATGGTAAGACAAACTATGAGCCAATTGAGTACCCAAGCAAGAAAATAATTTAGTCAAAAAAAATCTAGAGAAAATTGGATCTCTATCACTTGCAATAATCTTCAGTATTCCATGTAGATGGATCATTTCCATGAAATATTATGCCACTATACTTGCTTTAAATGGATGAGAAAATAGCAAAAATGGATATACTTTGCATTCGATCTATTGCTACCATAATGACACTTTTTCCTTTAAACTTGGATAGATATGTAATAAAATCCATTGAAACTTCTTCCTAATGTTGGCTTTGTTGGGGTTCCCATGTTTTGGCCAGGTTGACAAGACCAAAAGATGAGACAACATAGAACCACTTTGGGACCTTAGGATCTAGCCCTCCTAGGTCCAGAGAGGGATCTCTCTATATGAGTCAAAGTATATGTCTTTGAAGCTCTAAGTTGTGATTTGAGGCTAGTTATAGGCTCAGGGTTTGTTTGTTTGATTGAGTTTGGTTGTTGGGAATTAGGAAAGAAGTGTCCAATACAAGACAAGGATGAGCAAAGAGGAAGCTTAGGCAGAGACAGATAACTCAGAGAACATCAAAGCCATTGGGCTATGGAGTCAAGAAAGGGTTTACTTGTGTTCAATGTGCAAGCTTTCAGTTGGGCAAGTCATCTAAATCATCTAGATCTTAAAGGATAGAAGATGGAATGGAACATTAAGGACTAAAAATGAAAGGAGGAGAACCAACCAACTCTGTCTATAGATCAGGCCAGAGGTCATTTAACTCCAGGCCTGCTTGGACAGAATAAGAGGCAATTACAAGGGATCTTAGAAAGGCTAGCTGGTCGTGCAAAGATCCTAGTGGACAGGGCTAACACTAATCCCCAGTGTTCCCAAACCTTCCAGCTAAATCCTACCAAGAACATCTAAACATGGACTTCATCAATTCATACATCAGAGAGCAGGCAATATCATCCACTACACTAGTTAAATCAATTGAAATCAACATTCAGATACACATATAAGCAGAAAACATTGAGGTAGGGAGAGCAGGGAACATAGGGCACCTATCAAGGGTGAATCCTATCTTATACTTCTGTTGCCTACCAGTAGAAATGAAATGAAATGGAACATAACATAAGAGCAAGTCAATCACAAATACAGAGAAAGAGGAAACATCACCAGCTGCTTTAGATTAGGATCCAAAGAAACATGCTTGTCATATTAAAAACAACACCAATCAGGTACATCATAGCCCATAGCTTGAACATTCAGTCTGAATACATCTAGCCTCAATCTATCTTACAATATACACAGAGAACTTGTCTCAAGAGGAAAATACTTGTGTTTCACTGATTTCTCATCAACACCCACTACAATGTTTCCTTCTGTTGTTTATAGCAAAGGGTGAACCTAAGATCGACTGAAGGAGTAGGTGAAAAATAAATGTATCATTAAACATAACAATGAATGCAGGGCCGAAACCCATTCTGCTTGACATGCTGTATATTTACTCTCTGTCACCACTTATATACAGGGATGATCTTCTTCAGATTTACCTTTGCCTCATATATGACTGTGATGCACTTTGGTGGCCACACTTTACTGTACTTATGGGGAATAAACAAATGTTGCACATGGTCTGATAGCTCGAACAGTGATTTGGGAGGGCGGTTCCCTCATGGGTACGGTTGTGGAGTGAAAACAATATGGATGACCTGTACCGCAGGAGGAGGAACATTTTGCCAGTGGAAGAAAACCCTGATGGTACGCTCACTGTGCTCTGGATCTTCTGATCGATTCTCGGGGTCTTCGAACCGGGCTTAGCCTTTCAAACTGCTGATTAAGGCCCGAAACCTTCATTTTTGTGCTCTAATCTCTTGTCCTCGTTCTGAAACATTCCTTCTTCTCTGACCTTGCCATACTGCGCTCTAAATGGTGCCGGAAAGTTCCTTACAGGGTTTGAAGTGTGCTCATTTAATAGGAATCCCTGTCTCCACCTTCCCTGGTCTTTTTCCATAAATTCAATCCGCAGCACAATGGTCCTCTGCGATTTCTCTGACTTCGTGACAGAGACTGTGTGCTAAGGTGATCTTGTCTCCTCGAAAACCCTGCAAGAACAGCAAACTTCATCGAGAAAACACAGATGGGGAGACGGAAGTGATGTGAACGGATGAGATGATCGTGCAGTGGACGGAATGGGGGCAAAAAACACGGAAAATGGTGGAAAATCCATGAACAGTGGACCAGAAGACGTTGCATGCGGCGGAGCGGAAGATTACGTGAAAAAAATTAAAAATCGTGAAGAATGGGGCAATATATGCAACGGAAAGGCATGTGCGCGTGGGATGCTGACGTGGCAGGAGTGGGAGACCATGAAACAATCAACGGCGGGGAAAGAATTTGGACCGTTGATCGCTGAGAGATCAACGGCGGAGGATGACGGATGGAGGGCCAGCGGGTACGATGGGCGAGGTTAAACAGTGCACAGCTTTGTCAAATGAGCGTCGTTGGATGAGGGCTCCAAGATCTGACGGCCGTCATTTATTCCGCTACCCGTCTATCACCCGAACAATAGCGCGCGAAATGAAAGAGGTTTCAGGTTCGTACAGAGGACACGCGGCGATCGGCTAGTGGAATCGCTGGCCTCCGGGAAAAAACCACCAAGCGCGCGAGGGTGGTGCGGAATAAACCGGCGGTTTGTGAACAGTGAAAGTGGGGAGTGGGACCACCGAGGCGGGCGGGTTCCACGCCGTCGGATCTGGAACAGATCAACGGTGGAAAATGCGCCCGAAGCGCTCTGGTTATGAATCGTTGATCTGCGGATTTAAATGGACGGTGGAGATGGACTACTGGGGGGCCAAGGTGTACGGTCATGAGATTTTGGAGCGACCCCCCGTAGTGAATAACAACTGTTCGATCGGGTTTTCCCACATCCCGAGGAGTCAAATACGGGAGCTCCATGGTTTGACTCTATGGACAGAGAAAAACCTCCGCAGGGAAAAAGCCCTGGTCATGGCGCCAGGCTATATGGAGCGGAAAGGCGCGGGGCTAGCGGAGAAGGGGGCTTAGGCCTATTATAAGATCGGAAGTGGGTTTTTATGCCATTTTAATGTATTTTGAGGCCTAAGGAGGGTAATGATAGGGAGATGGAGGGGAGATTTGGTGAGACAAGGGTAAGGGTAAGAATGAAAGGGGATTTTGGAGGGGTTTAGAGGGTTGATAGGGAGAAATAGAGGGGAGCAGAGACACTTTGAAAGAAGGAGAAAAAATGGGAAAAGAGGGACATTTTGCAGGGGTACAAGGGGTAAATGAAGGCTTTGAGCTAGGGAAACAACAGAGGGGATTTTTATAAGGCAAAACACATAGAGACCTCAAGGATGATGTGTCTTCAAGGGAGATGCATTCCTTGAAGGTCTCCAAAATGACATAGCCCCCCAGCTTGCTTGTCAATAATTTCATAGGGGGGCTAACAGTGGCTCCACATGGGGATGGTTGCTCCCTAGAGGAGTCAAGAAACCAGATATGATCTTTGGAGTAGGCCAGATGCCTGCTATCATAAGCCATCTTTCTTCGTTGATTTTCAGCTGCCACAAACATGATATATCAGCAGAAACATTTTCCCAACCAAACTACCTACCCAACTGTAGTCCTAACTGTTCCCTTTGGGTGCATTTGAGCTTGCAGACCCTTTACATTTTATTTTGAAAAACAAAAACAAACCTATTCTAAATCTACCCTTATTGCTCCATGAGGCCAGATTAGACTGTTGGCCTCATACAATTCTCTACCTAATCTACTACCTGTTGGGATTAAACTGTCCAACAGGTTTCTTCACCTACATTCTAAGATAGGAAATTTAAACACAGCCAAGCCAGGATTAGACTGTCTGACTTGCTGGACAGAAACTTGTATAAGACAAAACTGTGAAGGCATGGAATTCTGCAACTTTGAAACATTCTTATTTCTTTCTTGTGACTCAGGTTTTGAGCATATTTGAATCGCCTCTTTTATTTGCTTCAGCTCTGGTTTTGGGCATATTAGAGTTGGTTCTTCTTTCGTTGCTGATCCAGATTTTGAGCTTATTAGGACCAGCTATTCTGCTTCCTTTGGCTCGGATTTTGATCAGGTTTGAGCCATGCTTTTTACTTCAGAGGTTCATGTTTTGATCATGTCTGAACCTCTCTTTTCATTCTGTTTTTTGGAACATTTTCTCTTTTTCTGAAAATGAAAACTTGCAATGGTATGTACAATGGAGATGAAACTGGAAATGGAAAATCAATAGAAGTAATGTTTGAGCATCCTGCCATTGACAGGACCCCCAAACAACTCTGTGCCATCAAGTTCTTGCAAAAAAAACGCATTAGGACCCACAGTGGCTTGGATGACAAATGGACCTTGCCACAAGCTATCAAACTTTCCATGTTTACCTTTGTCCTCTCTTCTTGAATCCCATCTCAGAACCTTATCTCCAACCTTGAAATCTGAAGCTTTGGTTCTTTTGTCAAACTGTCTCTTTATGCCTTCCTGTACTCTGACAGCTCTGCTATAAACCTGCTCTCTAGTTTGCTGTAAATGGATAGTTTCATTGATTCTCCTTACCATACTATTTTCCTCTGATTGGATCTCTTGGACAAGTTTGATCATTGGAACTCCAAGACTAGTAGGAAAAACTGCTTTTGTCCCATAAACCAGCTGAAAGGGTGACATGCCAATAGATTTCTTTGTAGTGAGCCTGTCTGCCCACAAGGCATGTATCAAATTTTTATGCCATGACCTTTTGTTCTCTTCCAACAGCTTCTTAATGATTGTAACCAGGCTTTTATTTGATGATTCATCTAGGCCATTACCCTGGGGGTAATAGGCAGTTGAATGTCCAAGTGCTATTCCGTACCTGTGACAGAAATCAACCATTCTTTTGGACCCGAAAGCAGCAGCATTGTCAGTTATTATCTTCCTTGGACAACCAAAACGAGATAGGATGAAGTCTTCTAGGAACCTAATGATGACAGAATCAGTGGCATTCCTAGTGGGTATTGCTCTATCCACTTAGTGAAGTAATCTGTAGCAGTTAGGATCCATTTATGTTGTCCAGAGGAGGCAGGATGAATTTCTCCTATAAAGTCTAGGCCCCATTGTATGAAAGGGCCTTCTATGGTGATAGGTTGCAAAGGGAGGGGGAGGAGTTTTCTTTTTCCTTCAAAGATCTGACATTTATGACAGGCAAGTATCATTTTATGGACATCATTGAAGAGGGTAGGCTAGTAGTAACCAGCCCTGAGTATCTTGTTTGCAGTGGCTTTCCAACTCAGGTGGCCTCCACATTCTCCAGCATGGAATTCCTGTTTGATTCTTTCAGCTTCAGTTTCAGACAAACATTTCAGTAGAAGGCCATTTGGATTTTTCCAATATAGACTCTCATTCATAATGCAGTAATTTCTAGCTTTGAGTTTTATGAATCTGGTCTTTGTTTTGGACAGTTCTGGAGGGGCATTGAGACTAGTGAGCACATAAAGGATATCAGTATACCAAGGAGAGTTCTGAAACTGCTCCTCCATAGTTGGATGGGGCAATCCTTCCTGCTCATCTAAGGCATTCATCATGTTAATTTCAAGGGCCTGCAAGTTTGATTCAACCATTAACTGGGCCAGCCCTTGACCTTTGATTAGTTTGGTGGGTTTTATTTCAATGTCATATTCTAAAATTGTAGCAATCCATTTGCCCCTTTTCCCATCTGGGTCTTGGGACAAGATATCTTTGACCACTATATTTGGCACGAAAGCAATGGTGTGAGAATGCAGAATGTACACCCTAAAGTCTTTTAAGGCCTTAATCAAGGCATAGGCCTGCTTTTCCATGATGTTGTACTTTAAGGGTGCATCTCTTAAGGCTTTACTAAAGAAGGCTATATGTTGTTCATTTCCTTCTGAATTTTTTTGCAGCAAAACTGCAGCTATTGTGTGTTGGGAAGCAAATGAAAAGATCATAAAATATTTTGAGAAGTCAGGGCTGATAAGGACAGGGGCCTGAGTGAGTGCAAGTTTTACTGACTCAAAATATTTCTTGGCTTCAACAGTCCACTTAATTCCTGCATCTTTCTTTAGTATTTCAGTCATTTTTCTAAGATGCTCTGCCAGATTAGGAATGAATCTCCTGAGGAAATTGATCTTCCCTATAAAGGACTGCAACTCCTTGATGTTCCTTGGATGTGTAATTTGAAGTATTCCCTCAACTCTGTGTGGGTCTATCCTAATCCCTTTCTCAGATCTAATGTGGCCAAGAAGTTTACCTTCTTGCAGCCCAAAAAATTTTTCTTAGGATTTAAGGACAGGCCGTACCTTCTACATTTTTCAAAGACTTTCCTCAGATGTTTCAAGTGTTCTTCTTCAGTTTTAGAAAAGATAGTCAAGTCATCCAAGTAGATAACTATGAAGTGTCCTATCTCCTCTGAGAAAGCTATGTCCATCTCTCTCTGGAAGGTAGCTCCAGCATTCATCAGTCCAAAGGGCATTTTCACATACATGAAGGTGCCCCATGGAGTGGTGTAAGTTGTTTTGAGTTGGTCTTCTGGGAGTACCAGAACTTGGTTGTATCCTGAAAAACCATCAAGCAGGGAGATTCTCTTAGAGCCCACTACCTTTTGTAGGATATGTTCCATTCTAGGCAAAGGGTAGTTGTCTTTCAAGGAGGCTCTATTGAGGTTTCTGAAGTCTATGCATAGCCTGATCTCCCCTGTCTTCTTCCTTACAGCCACTAAGTTTGACACCCAATCAGAAAACCTTACAGGGACTATTATGCCTGCATCATACATCTTCCTGATCTCTTTCTCTACTGCAGGCAATTGTTTTGGATTGATTCTTCGAAGTTTTTGTCTGAAAGGCTTATGATTTTCCTTTAGTGGTATCTTGTGTTGTATGATGTTGGTGTCATATGCCTTTAAGTCTTCATAGCTCCATGCAAACACGTCAATGAATTCCTTAAACAAGTCAATGTATTTTTTCTTCATGTTTGCAGGTATAGACTTAGCCAGTTTTATCATTTTGGGTCTGTCTTTAGTGCCTATGTTGCATTCTTCTACGTCTGATTCTGCATGTTCTATGGTGGGCTTCTTCGCTACATCATCGAAATCAAAGAGGTCCTCTAAGGGTGCCAGGCCTCTAGGTATATTCTTGTCTTTGGCCTGCAGCACTTCGACCTCTTCATTTTCTGCGTTTTCGCTATTTTCGTTAAAATTTCCAGTTTGCTCAGAAAAAGAATTTGTTGCTATGTTACAGGGTGTTTCTTGCTCATCTGGGGGATCCTCGCTTGGGCAACTATCATCAGAAGTCGAGTCTAAATCCGAAAATTCAAACTCATTCCTGCCCACTAGGAAATCTTCGATCTGTTTGTCTCCCTCAAAGACCTGCCAATATTTTTCATTGTCTGGCACTGCAGGCCTGAATTTGGTCTGAATGATAATTTTTTGGTCAACTGGGGCCTTAGGACATGAGTTAGCTAGGCAAGCTAACCCATTTTCTATTGCATTTTGACCCCTAGGAATGAACACTAATTCATATTCAACAAACGTTTTCAGCAAATCCAGAGTGTCATTCCTGTATGCCCTAAGCCTGGGGTGTTTTGTTGAATACTCACCATTCACCTGTTTGATCACTAACTCTGAGTCTCCTCTCACATCTATCCTACAAGCTCCTAATTTTTTCAACAGATTTAAGCCCAAGATCAGAGCCTCATATTCTGCAATGTTATTCGTGCATTTGAAATGCAGATTGACAGCGTGGCTCTCTGCGTGATCATTTTCAATGCTACGCAGCCACACTCCTGCTCCAGCACTCTGCCTAGTACAGGACCCATCAAAGTTCATTTCCCACAGGGGTTCGTTGTTTACTTCGTCTTCATCCCCTCCCCTACAGCTGGATTCGCCATTATGTTGAGTTGTGAGGTTTGTGCTAGGAGGGGGGTCATTTTGTGGTTCATTATGGGCATGGAGATCAGGGAGGTGGCTAGCTTGTTGTTTTTGTTCTGTTTCTGTTTCATTCAGAGTTATATTTTCAGCAGTTTTCCCATGGTCTTCTTCTTCGTATTCTTCCATAGTAGCCATTATGTTGAAATCCATGGGTTGTATGTTTGTATTTCCATTATCTGATCTCGGCTCTTCTGAGGATTGGTCATTGTAGAGGATAAAAGAGTCTAGATCTGTATGTACAGAGTATAATGGTGAGTTTTCAGGCTTCTCGGGGCTACTGACTAAGAATTTCATCTTAGACTCTCTATACAGTCTTCTAAGTTGGCCAAATATAGGGATGGTGGCATATGAGCCATCCATCTGCATTGTTCCTTGCAGTTTGGCTCCCCATGATCTTGACAATAGCATGCCATACTTTGGTGGCACATCTGCCACCACAACATCCATGACCATACACTTGGCAGGAATCTGGGTCAAACTCACACATAAATCCTTGATGAGGCCTAGGCATTTTACTCTGCTAGAGTCAAATGAATATAAGTCTTTGTAGGGTCTGGTGATTTCTAGGCCTAGCCTCTCCATCACTACCTTGGGCATTAAGTTGTGAGACGCTCCAGAATCATGCATTGCATTGTGCAAGATCTTGTCATGAATGTTAAGACTGATATAAAAAGGTGGAACTACCCCTTCCTGAAACTTTCCCTCAATCTTTGGACCAAACAGCAGGGCGGGTTGATCATCACTCAGATTTACAGTGTCACTATTTACACTCAGATTTAATGCTTTCAAAATCTAGCCTTTATATATATCCTGAGTGGCCAACTCAGATAATGGTACAGAGATTTTAATTTTCGCAATCTCACTCTCTAAATTGAAAGTGGACTGGGTCTTTGGAATGTTCAACTCTGTCTTATTTGTTACTACCTTAGTAGCTGAATCAGTTTGTGATTTTTCACTATGTACAGGGTTGGGAACTGTTGTATCAGGAGCACTAACTGTGGTGCTAGTACTGCTAGTTGGTTGACCTTGTTTTTCAGTGTTTTGGTTGTCTTTTTCTTTGTCTTTTCCAGAACCTTCAGCTGCTGATTTGGAATTCTCAGCAGTTTCTTTAGAAGTTTTGTCAGGCTTTTTCTTGATTGTAATCTCAGGAGTCTTGGCTTTGGGAGTATCTTGGTTTTTCTTGCTCCTAAGTTCATATTGTTCCCTGACTTGCAACATGGCATTTTCAAATCCTAATCTATAATCCTCAGACTCAAACCACTCCTCATCACAACCAGTGGTGGAGGGATGGTCTTCTTCTGAATCATAATTTAGGATTGAGTCTTCTGTTTCAAACATGTTTATTGCATTCCCTTCAGACTCTTCTATGATTTCCTCATCCTCATCTAGAAATTTTTGGAAAGGGGGAATAACTTGTTGATCTAATTCTTTCTATCTGTTGGGAGTGGCATTGTTGTTTCTTCTAAAGTTCTGGTTCTGGTTTTGATTTCTGTTTTGGTTACTAACTGTGACAACCATTTTCTCCATCATTTGTTGTAGCTTATCCACATTTTTAGATAATCTATCATAGTTTGGATCAGAGGTGGAAGCTACGTTGTCATCCCTATATGTTACCCTCTTCTCAGCTCTCAGTCTTGCTCTCTTTTCAATCAGGTTTGCCTCTATTTTAACTGCTCCTTTTTGCATGTCCTCTAGTGTGGCATATTCTTTATCTCTAAGCTCATAGGCCATGTCAGCATCAAATCCATCAGGGTATTTAGCTAGGGCCATTCCTTGTGGAGGTTTCATGTGTGGAGGGAGAGCATTGTAAATGCTGTTGAATCTAGTGGTATAATCGTGAACACTCTCTCCTACGTTCCTCTTAAGGGACATGTATTCTGCTAGGAGCTGGCGAGGGTTGGCTCTAACCTCCCATTTGTTAATGAAGGTTTGATATAATGCAGGAAGATCTTGGATACTGCCAGGGGGTAAACTCTTAAACCATTTCTTCACCTCGCCCCCTAAGATTTGGGCAAAGATTCTCATTTTGATTGTTTCATCATCAATCTCCATATAATCAAAAGAATCCTCCATCTTATCTACATGTTGTTGAGCTGTGATGGATTCTTTAGCAGTGAAGTGTGGGATTTTTTATTGATAATCATTTGGTAAGGGTAACAAGGGTTGGGGTAGAACTAAAGGTGCATACCAAGCTGCCATGTTAATGTTCTGATGAGGTATAGGGTTGGCTTGAGCAGCTGGTATTTGGATGACAGGGATATTAGGACCAGCAGAAGTCTATTGAGCAGATCTAGGGTGAGAGAGCCCCAAGTTTTGAAGGAAGTGAAAATCAGGTGGTGTGGAAGGAGGGGTTTCACTGTCCCTAGTGTTTTGACCACTGTTAGATGGTGTATTGTAAACTTCGAGGTCTTGCTGGTCTAGATGATTGGATGACCTAGTTCTCGGTAGTCTATTAGGTATGTCTAGGTCAGGGAGGAAATGTGCTAGAGCTGTTAGGTTTTCTGGTGCAGAATTAACTCTAAGAATGTGGCTGGAAATGGTTGGTCTTTTAGGTGCAGGAGCTCCTTTGAGGATACTCTCTAGATTTTCAACTATTTCAGGTGGGTTAGGGTTGGGATAAGCTCTTGTGTGAATGGTTCTGAAAGCTAGAATGATGTTTCTAAGCCAAGCAGCTTAACCCTACTTGTTGCTTCTACTGTGGTTAATGTTGTCTCAGGGGCTGGCCTCCCAGTGGAGTCTGATTGTGAAACCAAGATAATCAGCAGGCCTACTGATCACCAGTGGAGTCTTTTCATTTAGGAACAATGGAGTCGCCAGGTGGAGGGTTTAGGATGTTTCTAAGGGGTACACTGTCCACCACAGTGCTCAGGCACTATCACCTTTCATGAATCTCCTCTAAAACAACAAGCTCCAACCAGAGATTGACTGGGAGGGCATTTACCAGATATGTCACCTCTGAAAAGAGGATGAGATCTGGAGGCTACCTGGCCCTTTCCAGGCTCTGTCTAAGAGTATGGTGGATATTCAATAATGGAGGTCGATTCAAGAAAGGAGTGACTTACTGTCAACCTAACCAGAGTTCTAAGTTTCTGAGTCTTGGAAGTGTGTAAGGTGAAATGTACTCAGATTTTCCCCAGCGGAGTCGCCATTATGTTGGGGTTCCCATGTTTTGGCCAGATTGGCAAGACCAAAAGATGAGACAACATCAGAACCACTTTCAGACCTTAGGATCTAGCCCTCCTAGGTCCAGAGAGGGATCTCTCTATATGAGTCAAAGTATATGTCTTTGAAGCTCTAAGTTATGATTTTAGGCTAGTTGTAGGCTCGTGGTTGTTGGTTTGATTGTTGAGTTTGGTTGTTGGGAGTCAGGAAAGAAGGCTCCAATATCAGACAAGGATGAGCAAAGGAGAAGCTTAGGCAGAGACAGATAACTCAAAGAACATCAAAGCCATTGGGCTATGGAGTCAAGAAAGGATTTACTTGTAGTCAATGTGCAAGCTTTCAATTGGGCTAGTCATCTAGAGCATTGGATCTTAAAGGAGATGTTTGGAATGGGACATTAAGGACAGAAAATGAAAGGAGGAGAACCAACCAATTCTGTCTATAGATCAGGTCAGAGGTCATTTAACTCCAGACCTACTTGGACCAAATCAGAGGCAATACAAGGGATCTTAGAAAGGCTAGCCGGTCGTGCAAAGATCCTAGTGGACAGGGCTAACACTAATCCCCAGTGTTCCCAAACCTTCCAGCTAAATCCTACCAAGAACATCTAAACATGGACTTCATCAATTCATACATCAGAGAGCAGGCAATATCATCCACTACACTGGTTAAATCAATTGAAATCAACATTCATATACACATATAAGCAGAAAACATTGAGGTAGGGAGAGCAAGAGACATAGGGCACCTAACAAGGGTGAATCCTATGTTATACTTCTGTTTCCTACCAGCAGAAATGAAATGAAATGGAACGCAACATAAGAGCAAGTCAATCACAAATACAGAGAAAGAGGAAACATCACCAGCTGCTTTAGATCAGGATCCAAAGAAACATGCTTGTCATATTAAAACAACACCAATCAGGTACATCATTGCCCACAGCTTGAACATTCAGTCTGAATACATCAAATCTCAGCCTATCTTACAATATACACAGAGAACTTATCTCAAGAGGAGAATACTTGGGGGGCATTTCACTGATATCTCATCAACAACCATTACAAAGTTTCCTTCTGTGCTTTATAGCAAAGGATGAACCTAAGATCGACTGAAGGAGTAGGTGAAAATTAAATGTATCATTAAACATAACAATGAATGCAAGGCCGAAACCCATTCTGCTTGAAATGCTGTATATTTACTCTCTGTCACCACTTATATACAAGGATGATCTTCTTCAGATTTACCTTTGCTTAGATATGACTGTGATGCACTCTGGTGGCCACACTTTACTGTACTTGTGGGGAATAAACAAATGTTGCACATGGTCTGATAGCTCGAACAGTGATTTGGGAGGGCGGTTCCCTCATGGGTATGATTGTGGAGTGAAAACAATATGGATGACCTGTACCACAGGAGGAGGAACATTCTGCCAGTGGAAGAAAACCCTGATGGTACGCTCACTGTGCTCTGGATCTTCCGATCGATTCTCGAGGTCTTCGAACCGGGCTTAGCCTTTCAAACTGCTGATTTAAGGCCGAAACCTTCATTTTTGTGCTCTAATCTCTTTTCCTCGTTCTGAAACATTCCTTCTTCTCTGACCTTGCCATACTGCGCTCTAAATGGTGCCGGAAAGTTCCTTACAGGGTTTGAAGTGTGCTCATTTAATAGGAATCCCTGTCTCCACCTTCCCTGGTCTTTTTCCATAAATTCAATCCACAGCACAATGGTCATCTGCGATTTCTCTGACATCGTGACAGAGACTGTGTGCTAAGGTGATCTTTTCTCCTCGAAAACCCTACAAGAACAGCAAACTTCGTCTAGAAAACACAGATGGGGAGACGGAAGTGATGTGAACGGATGAGATGATCGTGCAGCGGATGAAATGGGGGCAAAAAACACGAAAAATGGTGGAAAATCCATGAATAGTGGACCAGAAGACGTTGCATGCGGCGGAGCGGAAGATTACGTGAAAAACATTAAAAATCGCGAAGAATGGGGCAATATATGCAACGGAAAGGCATGTGCGCGTGGGATGCTGACGTGGCGGGAGTGGGAGACCATGAAACAGTCAACGACGGGGAAAGAATCTGGACCGTTGATCGCTGAGAGATCAACGACGGAGGATGACGGATGGAGGGCCAGCGGGTACGATGGGCGGGGTTAAACAGTGCACAGCTTCGTCGAATGAGCGTCGTTGGATGAGGGCTCCAAGATCTGACGGCCGTCATTTATTCCGCTACCCGTCTATCACCCGAACAATAGCGCGCGAAATGAAAGCAGTTTCAGGTTCGTACAGAGGACATGCGGCGATCGGCTAGTGGAATCGCTGGCCTCCGGGGAAAAACCACCAAGCGCGTGAGGGTGGTGCGGAATAAACCGGCGGTTTGTGAACAGTGAAAGTGGGGAGTGGGACCACCGAGGCAGGCGGGCTCCGCGCCGTCGGATCTGGAACAGATCAACGGTGGAAAATGCGCCCGAAGCACTCTGGTTATGAATCATTGATCTGCGGATTTAAATGGACGGTGGAGATGGACTACGGGGGGGCCAAGGTATATGGTCATGAGATTTTGGAGCGACCCCCCGTAGTGAATAACAACCGTTCGATCGGGTTTTCCCACATCCCGAGGAGTCAACTACGGGGGCTCCATGGTTTGACTCTACGGATAGAGAAAAACCTCCGCAGGGAAAAAGCCCTGGTCACGGTGCCAGGCTATATGGAGCGGAAAGGCGCGAGGCTAGCGGAGAAGGGGGCTTAGGCCTATTGTAAGATCGGAAGTGGGTTTTTATGCCATTTTAATGTATTTTGAGGCCTAAGGAGGGTAACGATAGGGAGATGGAGGGGAGATTTGGTGAGACAAGGGTAAGGGTAAGAATCAAAGGGGATTTTGGAGGGGTTTAGAGGGTTGATAGGGGGAAATAGAGGGGAGCAGAGACACTTTGACAGAAGGAGAAAAAAGGGGAAAAGAGGGACATTTTGCAGGGGTACAAGGGGTAAATGAAGGCTTTGAGCTAGGGAAACAGCAGAGGGGATTTGTATAAGGCAAAGCACATAGAGACCTCAAGGATGATGTGTCTTCAAGGGAGATGCATTCCTTGAAGGTCTCCAAAATGACATAGCCCCCCAGCTTGCTTGTCAAGAATTTCATAGGGGGGCTAACAGGCTTGTTATGGCTAATGGTTGTAGGACCCCTGGGGTCTTGATTTCTCTCCCATATTTTGTTAACTTGCCACACACTCAACCACAAAATTTTGCACATATTCTTTAATGCCCTACCCTAAGAAAATTTTCTTGATCATATGGTATGCCTAAGTTCAAGAACCCTAAATGTCCTCTTACAAGAGAAATGTGTAATTCCAAAAGGATCTTCTGTTTGAGTTGAGAAATCCTACATAAATATAATTGAACTTGATACCACAAAAAATCATTATTCCACATAAATTTTTGGAATGCATGACAAGGTATTGTTGGAGTAGTCTCTTTGAGCTCTAGATCTTGTGAGGGTTCCAATTTTTTATTGTCTTCTTCTTCACAATCTATGTAGAGTAGTTTCTTCTCACTAAATTTATGCCCCTTATTGTACTCTTTGTCATAGTTGAAACATAGTTGTTTTTCTCTACTTTCATCCATTTGTTGAGGCGTCACCCTCGTTGGTTCTAAAGAGGAAGCATTATTTTCTGTATATTTATTAGTGACCAATTCTAGTAGCCACATTTTTATTTTCAACTTTCCTTGCTAGACTAAAAGAATGCTCTAGAGATTTGGGTTGAAAGATATTCACCTCATGTTTAATGCTTTCCTTTGATGTTCCCATAAATAGGTCTAATAAATTATCTTCTAAATGTTCCTTACATTAAGGCTCAACTTTTAGAATTGTTGAAAGTGCTTTGTAACTATACCTATTTTTGAAGATTTACCAATTTACTAAAGAATATATTGCTCTTAATAACCCCATAATGTGTTATCAATTAATCTACAGAAATGGAACCAGATACAATAGAATCTTTTTCCTTTCCCAAATCCATTAATACCATACATTTTGATATTTCTCTAAATGCAATATTTACATTTTTTAAGGCTACAAATTAGTGTAGATCAAAGTATTGTTCCATTTGGAAAATCCAAGCTATAGGATCATTCCCATCAAACTTCATCATATTGATCTTTGAAATGTAGTAGTTCCTTAATGTTGGCTTGAAGCCGTGATGATTTGGATCTTGGAGTGAAAATTCATGATTATGGTTATGTGATTCAATATTTGTTCTCTCCAATTGTGATAAAATACTCGTCATAGGTGATTGAGTTCCAACACAATTTTTCTCCTTATTTTCATGATTTCCTTGGATCTCAATATCCCTTTTAGGAAGCATCTCCAATAGAAGTTTTTCGATGGTATTCATGGAATTTTGTATTTCTTCCTTGTTTTAATTCATCTTATTTTCTGTCTCATCCATATTCTATTTTTATGTTTTCTTGAGAACCTGATAAAATCCACCTTTTTCAACAAACTATCATCCATTTCATTAACTCCCTTCTCTAACTGGGAGAACCTAAATTTTAAGTCTTCACTTTCTTCATGAATCTTGGAGGAGTCTTCAAGGGTTTAATTGGTGTAGTGCCTTTCTTTAGAGGCATAGTCCTAATAATTCTATTTATTATAACTTTTAACCACAAAAAAATGATCTTCTAAACAAAAGTTATGTCACTTGTAAGTTGCATATCTTTAAAACCTTAATTTCGAGAATATCTAAATGGTTGATCTTTTTCTTGATATATGTCTGATAATTGAGCCATTCTGAATATGAATTTTTTTACTATAATATTGTGATATATCTTCTCTGCAATTCCAAAACTCTGACCATAAATTTATGTTTTAGTTGAAAATTATGGAAAACTTTCCAAAAAAAAAAATTGGCTTCCTCTCAAGAGAAAACTTATATGCAAGTGTGCCACTTGTCTGATTCTTCAAATCTATTTCTAAAATTTTTACTTAAGGTACAATGTTACGTCTCCACGGATCTCTTAAAATTTCAAAATATAAAGTGTTCTAGAAAAAATATATACTAAAAATGTCATGATCCCTCATTTGAAATTAATTTCAGGACCATTAACTAACCCTAATTTCCATAGGGTATATCAAAAAATTGTAGTGAAACATAATCTAAAATTTTTACTATGTGTACCTCGTGATTCGTTTGCAATCTCCTCAAAATTTCACAATATTTAACATACCAAAAATACAATTATAGTGAAAATGCCAAGATGGATTATTTTAAATAGATTTCAAGACCAATCACCAACCCCAACCTCCACAATGTATATATCAAAAAGTGTAGCAAACAAAAATATGAAATTTTAACTAGATGCTCTCTAAGATCTCTACTCAATATGCCCAAAATTTCCCCATCTAAAATGCCGCAAACAAAAGTTATAGTGAAAATGCCAAGATGACATGTTTCAAGTTGCAAAATCTCAGGTTTGTATGCTTTGATACCAAATGTTATGAACCATGTACCTTAAAAATGATAAGAAACCAATAATTATAGTCCACTTCAAGGGGAAACCTCCTTTTACAATGAATATAATATAGGATAAGATTTGAGGATCCTAACACTATATATATAAGAAAAGGTGTACAATTATAATAAAATTGGACCATGAAAGTTTCTAGCCTACTGTTGTGATATTCAACAACCCCCCATTATTTATGGATAGATGCCTTATGAAATAATGGGGACCCTATTAAAAAAAATTAGATCAAGATAATAAAACCATTTGTGACTTATAAAGATAGAAATAGGAATTTAAAAAACCAAAAACATGTTTTGTTGGCTAAAGACTTAAGTGGAAAACCCAAATAACCCTCTATCGCAATCGCAAATCACAAACGCAGCAGGTAGCATATGAGGCGCTTCACGTAAAATTTGCGATGTGATATCACCGAAAAGCATAAAAGGTGCAAAAGATATTTCTAAAGGGAAAATATGAAAAAAACTTAAAAACATGATAAAAAAACATGAAGGCCCCCGACGAAGTTATATTTCATAAGAAGCCATTAGCGGGGCCCACCCTCTGCCATGTCACCAATTGCAATCACAAAATCACAAATCCCTTCTCTTACCATCCGCTCTACCCACTTTCAATTCCCTGATGCGATATATCTCATTGCACTTTCACCAAGTATCAATTCCTCCCGCCATATATATATTCTCTGAGATCACAATGCGATATCACATCGCAACTCATTCATCGCTCTTCCCCCCCGCTAACATTCCAAAGCACTAAAAAACCTTTGATAAATAAATTCAAAAGAATTATTAAAAAAGGGTAAAATCTTGATCGCAAATCGGCGAAACAAGTGTGCTCTATGTTTTAGAGACTTGTGACACATATGAAACTGTGATGCAGGATGTTTTAATTTAAAAATGCTTAAGTGTCCATTTAGGTAGGTGAATTCACGTTTTTCATAAATGCACAACATAACGGTATGACATCTTTGAGCCTCTAAATGTGATTTGATGGTGAATTAATCAATGTTTAGGATTTCTACGCATGTGATACTATATTCTCCATCATTTCAGTTTTATTGCTAAATCTCTCCTGCATTGTCAAACATTGTTTCACTCCCTGTTCTCCTTATTTGTAGGTTAGCCCTGAAAAAACAAAGTTCCTCCGAGATGTCTAAAGCTGCAAAGAAATCAAAGAAACCTATGGCTCCTCCAAATCCTGCAACTCCCATTGCAGAAGTGATAGAGATGCCTCCCTTGTTTTCGGATACTACATGTGCTACAAAAAGTAGTTCTTCTTCCTGGGAATCGATGTATAGGATTTTTGAAGATGAAAAACCCCGCATAACCAAAATAACAACTAAAATGGATGCCCCTGATACCTCTGAAGCCACTATTTATGATGTAGCCAACTCTTTTCTTCACAGAATTTCTACGAGCCCTAAGATTTTACCATACACAGAAATGGTAAAATGGATAATTGATCATCTTAACATTGGAAATAGAACATTTCTTACTACAAGAAGCACAATGATAGGGTCATGTAGGGAAGAGGATTCAAAGAGAATGTACCATATACCTTACCTGCAAAAGATTTATGACAAGGATTTCCTCACACAATTTTCAAAGTAAAACAAGCTACAGTCAGACCCTATAAAGCAATGGAGGAATAACCCCAACAAGCACAAGTATGATGAAAATGGTATGTATTCCATTGCCTCTCTTATTGGTCCCTACTGTTATATCTCTACAATGATGTGTAGACTATTCGGCTCACCTAATACCAGTAAATTTTCCATACAATGGGTCCCTCTCATGGATGTCGTAACAAACTCCTATATCATGGATTGGGATACCATTCCCTCAAA
The DNA here is from genome assembly GCA_034641835.2 of Pinus albicaulis. Classification (NCBI taxonomy): domain Eukaryota; kingdom Viridiplantae; phylum Streptophyta; class Pinopsida; order Pinales; family Pinaceae; genus Pinus; species Pinus albicaulis. The sequence goes on from CM076580.1 coordinate 1,434,919,154, forward strand.
TAATATCACTTCACATATCCTTGAATATAGGAAAAAACGTTCTTTTACCTCTAATAAAATCCCCCCATTCTACATGAGGGTGTACATCATGGACGTTGTGTGTTTTACCTCTGACTTTCCAACCATGGGTTGGAAATGGACCATCCAAGGCCCCACCCCCATTAATGTTTACCATAATATTCTTTGAGAATCCAAGTATGAGTCTATTTTTTACAAGATTTGTCATGGAGTTATTCTTCCACTCTTTCAAGCCATTTTTAATGAAAAAGCCCCAATATTGTCTAAGGAATCCCAAGTTGACTTTAAAAGCATAGGGAAATTCTTTGGGGAAGAATTATTTACTTATGTCAGAGTTTATGGAAGCGTTTCTAAACCCCATGTACTACCACTATATGTACCAGACAATCTTCTCACCAGATAAATTTCTTACTAGACATTCTTGCATGGATTGAATAAAGCCTTGAAAAGGGATAAGAAAGCTTCCTGACCTACCTTTCCCATCCAATGTGGTGTTTATGCATTGGACAATTTCAAACATGTTGGATTAGAAATTGATCAAATCCAGTGTTTGAAATTATTTACATTTCCTAACAGACAATTTGATCCAAATAAGGTTGCTCAAAATGTTACAACTCAGGTAATAATCAAACAATTCCTTCATGAAGATGATGATTATGATGACTTATTTGAGTCTGCCAATGCCTATCTAGATGTTTAAAAGTTGGCAACCATACGAATCAGCCTTGAACAACTTGTACAGTTCAAAGAATACAGGAACAATAGGTTGGAAGGTATTCCTCTAAACATTTTAGAGGTATCCCAACCAATTTCACATAAACATCAACAGACAGATCAACAGGAAGACCATAAGTAAGAACGGGAAAAATAGTATCTACCTAAGGACATTGAAGTCCTTGATAGATCAAAAGAAATTAAATCCACAGAAGCGGAGATTAATAATTCACTGTTCCCCAGTGATTTAGGCCAAGTATGGAAATATTTTGATTAACAGCTTAAGGGAGATCAGGAGGTGATGATCATTGATCCTCAAGAGACAATCAAAACACCTAAGGAAAAAAGTTAGAGCCCATTCGCTGTTGGGTCTACTGAAATAGTTTTTAACACATAAGGAGTTGAATTCATCCTAGCCTACCCAACATCTGAAATTGTATTAAAAATGGAAGAGATCCCTCCTTTAGATATCTTCTACAGCCCCAAACATAAGGTTGTAATGAGAATACAAAGAAAAAGGAGGAGAGTTGAACAATCACAAGCCGTAATCCCTGGTGATGTTCCCATGGAGATAATATGGAAGGATCCTCAAGCAGATCCATCTCAGGATCTGACAAGGTTCACTCAATATGCACGTGCTTATGCATCTGCTACAATTGACAAAGCTACAGAAGTCTAACAATTGATTAAAGAAAAGGATGAGAGAATCCTACAGCTAGAACAAGAGCTACTGACAGAGAAACATAGAATTAACCATAAATTGCAAACCCAAGTTTCACATCTCCAATAAAACATGGATCAATTAAAAATGCAGCATCATTCTAACATTGGTGCCAAGGATGATCAAATTCACCAGCTACAATTTACAGTAGAACAGTTAAAGGATAATCCAAAGGTGGATGATTTCAAAAAAGAAGCTCTGGAACTCAACACTTTTTTGGCTCAGCAACAAGTGATGTTTTGTCGAAGACTCACTAACATCAATGAACTATGTGAGAAATTGATTCACTGGAGAATCAAGTAGCTGACCAGAGGATCAGCTTTGATGAAATTGATGATAAATTCTCTCATTATATCACTTGGCAGGATATTGTAGAATGCCGAAAGACAAATTTACCTAGTATTGAGGATTCAAAGAAGGAAATTTTATTCACTGATTGGTATATACAATTAAAACAGGAAGACAAGGCGATATGAAGTGAAATAGATGTTGCCAATAATATTATCGAAATAGTCAACAATAATCTCATTGTTGCCAATTTAATTAATACATGCCCACCTAGTTCTCTCCTTGCTGTGAAAGAATTAATGAAGCAGTGGCAAGAGATGTCGAATAGAAAGGAGGAAAACACTATACAATTGGAAAACCTAGATAGGGACAAGTACTGAAAGTACTTAGTTAAGCCACATAGTAAATGGTTGATGTTGCACTTCCTAACTAACACCTCACCCCACATGACACCTCCTCTATCAGATGCGGTCTACATAGGAAAATTGTGCATTAGACCAGGCCAATCTCCTAAAGTTCAGCCCATGTTATATATCCTTAAGCTCAAGCAACAAATGGAAGTAGGGAAAACACCACACTCTTGAAGCGAGTCACCCAACAAACTCTATTTCTGTTTTTATTTCACTTATTTTAAGGAGATTTGTTTAAACCTCCTCAACACTTTATGTATTTGCTATTTTTATACTTTTTCTTTTACTATATAGACCCTTTCATGTCTTTGAAGAAAGGGTCCTAAAATTTTGTAAAGAAGGCTTTGAAAAAGTTGCACTTTTGTACTGTTGAAGTTCTCTTAATAGAAAAGACTGGACCAAGGACTGTTTTCTCATGAGCATAGTTAAAATATACATGGTACTTTTATCTCTATATTGATGTTCTGTGTATGTGAATAATAGTTAAATTTCTTTATGATTTTTTGTTATATGTATCTCTTTAATACGATCCAACATTAATTCACTTCTGAACATGCTTAAATTTCCACTTTTCAATACATATACATTACATGCAGTTATTAAATGCGATGTGTGTTTAATTAATTGATTTGATTAACTATTTAATCAAATCAATTAACTTAAATTGTCTTTAATTTCTATAAGTTTTTGATAAATCTTCATTTACATTCACTTAAGATCATCTTTTAAGATCACATATAAGAGAAACATAATTCATCCCGGGATATATATATATATATATATATATATATATATATATATATATATATATACTCCTTTAGCTTGTTGTCACTCCCATTCATACAAGTCACGGTTAGTTATCAATACCCCACATCCATCCAATTATAAATTGGGAGACTGGTCCCATCATTCCCAATCGAAGCCACTATTCCAAACGAAAAAGGGACGGTTTTCAAGTCCCATACTAGTTGGCTATTTCCCAATGTTGTGCAACGATTATCGAGGCATCAATATTTTTGGCACTAGAAGGAGGGCCAACAGACTATGAATGGAATTAAGATCCAATACTAAATCCAAAGGCCATCAAAAGAGTCAATCCCCCTCCAAAACTCCTACAACTTCAATACCATGCTCAAAGTCTCCTACTTCTAGATATGAAGTTGTTCAATCACCTCCTAAATATCCTAGTTCAATTCCCAAAGAACCCTCCCCTGACTATATTCCAGAATCACCTGAAGTAGAGACTTTGATAAATAAATTAGAAGAAATTTCTATTTCAGCAGAGAAGCTCATGCTTTCTGAACCGTCTCAAGGAAGTGTTACTTCAATTTTTCAAGGTACTAGTGTATTGACTCGTTCTCAGAGTGAAAAATGTGGGATAACTCCATTTGAGTTTCCTCTCCATTCCCATCGCAAGAAAAATCCTACCTCAGAAGCTCAAACATCTGCTAGTGATATTTTATCATCTTCTCCTCCACAAACCCATCATTCATTCCTCCTTCATTTCCATCTTCCAAACCAATTTCCACATCCATTCATATCTCTTTCTTTCAATCAACTAGTGCTGCCTCAAGTAGTACTATTTCAGTGGTTGTTTCTTCTACTACTACATCAACCTCTGGAATTAATACAACATCGCCTAATCCCACAACAGAAACAATGGAAAATAGGCCATGGACCAATCCTAGAGTTGTTCAATTGGTTGTACCTCTTCATGATTTACCTAAACATCCAGAAATATGGCTTCCAAAGTATAATCTTGATGATGGACTCGCTGCTAAAGAGAACCTACATAATTTCATGCTTGCCATGAACCTTAATGCAATATCTGAAGAAGATTGTGTAGTTAGATTATTCCCTTATACTTTCCAAGGATCAATAGGATCATGGTACTTTTCGCTACCATTGGACACTATAACTAGTTGGGACATTTTTGAAGAACAATTTTTAACCAAATTTGGTGATGACCACACCACTGCTACTCTTATAAATGATCTTTCTAATCTCAAAGCTAATTCAGGAGAAAATATCAAAGACTTTAATAGAAGGTTTAATAAATTGTTAAACAAAATCCCAACCACATCAAAGCCTGGTGTTGATGTACAAATTGAATGGAACATATCCTCTCTTCCTTCTAATATTGCAATTTTGTAGATAGAGCTAATAAAGCAACTTTATTTAAGAACATGAAATAAGCATTGTTAGTTGAAAAGAGAATAATTTCTTTAGAAAAGAAAACTGCTCAAGAAGAAAGAAAATCAAATAAGGTCACATTGAAGGATGAGTGCAAAAAGGAAACTCCTAAAGATCCTTTTGATATTGAAGGATAACAAAAATTCCTTAAATCGATGTCTAATGAGATGGTAGAAATCAAGAAGCGGGTAGTCAAGTCTTATTCTAAGAAACCTTTTATATATTTCAAGAAAGCTCGTACATCTAATCCTCAACCACCTAATACTATATCTGATGTTGAATCTGATCAAGAAGAGGATGAAGATGAAACAATATTATCTGCTAAAGAATCCCAAGATGAAGAAATTGTCGAAGTCCATGGATTATGGGATTTCATACTCCCTAATTCTGATAATGAAGATGATCATGAAGCATTACCTATGAGCACCAAAAGCAAAGTTTCTATTGATTCATCACAACCAATCCAAAAACACAAACCCTCATCCCCTGTTGCTAAAGATAAAATTGTCACTAAAAGGTCTCCTTCCATATCATCTCAATTAGTCCCATCATCTTCATATTCTCCCTTTACATAAAAAACCTTGGTAGTCTTTGACACCATCAAATTCAATATAGTCGAAGATATGAAGAAAATCAAATCAAATATGTCCCTACATAAGTTAGCTAAATTGAGACAACAGTAGAAAATTGTAGTAAAAGAATTGAATGCAGTCCTTGCTTCTCCTCTACATGCTCCTCTTACATCCAAAGCCTCAAAAGGAATAGGTAAACATCCCACAGATTCATCAGAGAATATTGATGCCACTGATGTTATTCTAATTGGAGATAGATCCAATTCACACACTTCTCCTTTCCATATGACTTTCGAAGTTTTCAATAAAAATGTGCATAATTTCCTTATAGACTCTGCATCTTCAAATATAATTCCATATTCTGTTTTTCTGAAGTTAAACATATCACCCCAAAATTATGTTGTACACATTGTTCAATTAGATAGAACTAAAGTCAAGGTTTTAGAAGAAATTAATTTTGTCCTCATTATACATGCTTCTAATTCAAAATTTCATTAGGTAATTGGCATTCTAGTTGTTGATATCCCTAAATTTTACGGTTTTATTCTTAGTAGAGATTGATTCGAAAACCTTCATGGATATTTTGCCACAGACCGGCCTCATATGTGGCTTCCTTACAATGGTAAGCCAAATCAAATTCGAGTTGACCGTGAAAAACACATGAAATACTCAGTAAATGATTTTGAGGATGAAAATGAACCAATGGCCTTTACCAATAAAATCCTTGGGAATTACTCTTCTGAATCATTCTTGGGTAATTTAAATGCACAACAATATCCATTTCTAATCAATTCAGTTACTTCTCAAATTGAAAACTTTTCACAATCAGATTCTTCCAAATGTGTAATTATTGCAGAAAAACCTTTTGTTAAAACTTTCTTTTGGACTTTGTATTTTGATGGATCTAGATCTAATGATGGTGCAGGAGCGGGTTCTATATTAATAAGTCATGAAGGAGAAAAAACCATGCTAGCTTGTAGATTAGAGTTTGAATGAACAAAAAATACTGCTGAATATGATGCATTGTTCCAAGTTTTATATAAAGCAATAGATTTAAATGTCAAATATCTGCAAGTATTCAGAGATTATGAAATTATTGTGAAACAGGTAAGAAACATCATTCACTGTGTTTCCACCCATTTAAAACATTATCAATCTCTGGTTCAAACCCTCATTTCTCATTTCTTGTAATTTAACATCTCTCCTATCCCAAGACTTCAAAACACCAGCGCTGATCTTCTGGCCAATGTAGCATCTAGACTTATACCATCTGAATATTATAGTCCAGATAGATTTTCCATTGAGTTAATTTTTCGGCCATCCATTCCAGAAAATGTCACCAATTGGTGTGTGTTCAATGATGATGAAGACATTCTGACCTTTTTAACATATGAAGGATTATATGATGATCAAATACTTGACGAGGATGAACGTGAGACACAGTTAGGACAAAAAAATGAAGAAAATGCTCTGCCTAAATCTGTAGTTAAACTTGAAGATCTCTATGATTTGAAAGACAGATTTAAGAAGGTCACTAATTCCAAAATTCAAAGTTCAACTTTTAGGTTTGAACTAGTAGACCTTGGAACTCATCTCAAACCCCAAAAGATCAATCTAGATCTAGGTCTCTCACTAGATGAGAGATTAGCCTTCATTCATTTACTAAAAAGATACAATAATGTTTTCTCTTGGAGCTATGAAGATCTTAGAACATATGACACTTCCATTATACAACACACTATCCCAATGATACCTGATGACAAACCTGTACAACATAAATTAAGGAAAATTCTCCCCAACCATGAGAGTCAACCAAATATGAGCTGAATAAACTCGTTAAAGCTAAAATCATTTTTCCTGTTAGACACTCCAAATGGGTAACAAATTTAGTGCCAATCACGAAGAAAAATGGTGACATACACATTTGCATAGATTTTAGAAATCTTAATAAATATTGTCAAAAGGATAATTTCCCATTACCACCCATCAAACAAATTTTACAATCAGTTGCAGGTTCTGAGCTCATGTCTTTCCTTGATGGTTTTTCGGGATACAATCAGATCCTAGTTCATCCAAATGATAGATTAAAGACTAAATTCAGAACAAAATGGGGGACTTATGCTTATCAAAAAATGCCTTTTGGTCTAATAAACATAGGAGCAACCTACTAGAGAGCTATGGACATAGATTTTAGAGGTCTGATAAATAAGACAGTTGTTGTTTACTTGGACGACATAACAATCTAATCCAAGAAAAGAAGCAACCATTTCCATGACCTAAAGCAGATCTTTGAACGTTGGCAAAATATGGGATTTCATTAAATCCAAAAAAATCTTATTTCGCCCTTAGTGAAGGAAAATGTTTAGGATTCATTGTATCCAAAGAAGGAATTTACATTGATCCTGAAAGGATTAAGGCAATCTCTGAAATTTCATTACCCCATAACAAGAAATCCTTGCAATCCTTTCTAGGATAAATAAATTTTGTCAAGAGATTTGTCCCTGACTCTTCCCAAATTTTTCTTCCATTACAAGCCATGATAAAGAAAATTTCAGTCTTTAAATGGGGCCACAATGAAAGAGAATATTTTGATTCAATCAAACAAACCATTATAAATGCTCCCTCTTTAACTACTCCAAATTTCTCTGATCAGTTTATTTTATATTCTTTCGCTTCTAATATATCATATGTTGTTGTTTTAACACAACTTAATGATCAGAAAATCGAAGCACCCATCTCATTATTTAGTTCAAATTTTCAAGGTGTTGAACTAAATTACTTTGAGGTGGAGAAACAAGGTTTTGCTATTTTCAAATTCATAAAGCACTTCAGGAATTTTCTCCTAAAGACACATACCAAGGTAATAGTTCCATTTCCATCAGTAAGACAGTTGCTTATCCAAAAGGAACGAGGAGAAAAAAGGGAAAATTGGGTCACAACTTTGCAGGAATATGATATTGATATTAATCTAGCTAAAATTGTGAGAGGACAAGGTTATTGCAGATTGTTGACTGAAGCTTCCAACATACTGGCTGATGAGGATTTGGGTAATATTGTACACATCTCTGAGGTAAGTCTGATTGATTCTGCATCCCAATATGTTGATCTTATCTTTTATTTAAAGAATGTATATTTTCCTCCTGAACTCAATTATAAAATCAAAAGAGCTTTAAGGCTAAAAGCTAGTTGATATGAAATCATTAATGATTTGTTATTCAGAAAAAACTATGACTTTGTATTATTACATGCCTTGAAAAGTATGAAGCACACAAGGTTTTGCAGGAACTCCATGATGGACCAACTGGTAAACACTTCGGAGGAGACACTGCTGCACACAAAATCCTACATGCAGGGTATTATTGGCCAACCTTGTTCAAATATACCCATGCATATGTAAGGAAATGCAAGGTTTGTCACACTGCTGAAGGAAGACAAGAAAGACTAGCCTTACCCCTTCTGTCGGTCAACATTGAACAACCCTTTGAACAATGGGGACTAGAAATCGTAGGTGAGATTGTTCCTAGTTATTACAAATATCATAAGTACATTCTTATTACAACAGAATATTTTACTAGGTGGGGGGAGGCCATTCCACTAAAGGTAGCCAATTCTGCAACCATTATTGAATTCATAGATCAATTCATTATTACCAGGTTTGGCTTACCAAATGCACTTATGTTCGACAATGCATCTTACTTTTCAGGTAATAAGATGACTGAATTTTCTCTTAAGAGAGGCTTTAAGCTCAAATATTATGCTAATTACTATCCCCAAGGGAATGGTTTAGTACAGTCAATTAATAAAAACCCCATAAGAATTATGAAAAGAACTGTTGATTAAATCCAAAAGAATTGGCATAAATCTTTAACATTTTCTCTATGGGCTAGTCGAATAACTAAGAAAGCCTCTATAAGCACTTCTCCCTTAAATCTAGTATATGGGAAAGAGGTTGTGATTTCTTCAAATCTATCCCTTACCTCACTAGCCCTAGTCCAATTCATTGAAGAAATACCTTCATCTTCTTTACAACTAAGAATGTTCGAAATCCTTAAATTGGAAGAAGAAAGGGAAACAACAAAACTTACACATGCTCAACACCAACAAATTTTCAAATCCTCTTTTGATGCAAGTTTTGTTGCCAAAAAATCTTTTCAAATTGGAGGCCCTGTTCTTAAGTGGGACAAGGCATGAGGAAAAAGGTAAGCATACCAAATTCTAGATAATGTGGCTTGGACCATTTCAAATTGTTGAACAAGTAGGCCCATCAACCTTCATATTGCAAGATATTCAAGGGAAGAGAGATTCTCTTCCTCTCAATGGGCTTATTTTTGAAAAAAATATTTTCCTAGAAGAACATTTCTTCTAATGTAATATAGTTGTATTTAAATATTGAGGTTAATAAAAGAATAATGTTAGATAACATACGTTTGTTTGTGTATCAATATCTCTAAATCATTTTATGACTTTTCATCTTAAAGAATAGGAATTTTTAAAAGAAATGATCACAAACTTGAAAATGTGGATAATTATATAACTCTTAAAAAATTTTCCATTGAAATTGTAAATTCTTTCAAACCTTAAACTTTACAAAGTCTTTTCACCTTATTATCAGTCAGAAAAAAGGTTCACTTTTACAAAGTAAAGACTTTGTTACTAAGCATCTTTAACTCTAAATTGTCATCCAAAACTCTTAAGGAGTCAATGGTTCTTCCCATCCATTAATTATATTCTTTTTAAAGTGTAATTCAAAAATATGTAAAACTTAAAAGACAAGAGGTCTCATCATGAGCCTGCTTACCATGATCATAGGAAAATAATAGTTTAATATTACCACTACTGCATATCAAACTAGGGTAATGGCTTATGATTGTTTTTTAACCATAAGACAAGGAGTCTCATCACGAGCCAACTTGTTCAGGCCAATTACAACTAGTGAATAGCATTGTCACTTCTGGCCACCAAACCAGGACAATGGCTTTTAAGAATAAAATAAATAAAACAATAAAAAAATTATATATTGTGTTGAATTTATCTCTAAATAATGCAATGATAAATGGATGGGATACTGAATCATTGATCGTTAAAAGGTAACCCCGTCGAGGCTATGAACGCCTGTTGTTAGGAGTGGCTCTACCTATGAAAAAATGAGTATATCAAAATGCTAAGTCGCAAAAAGCCACTTGCTTTATCTCTTTAACTCTTTAATGACTGATATAGGGAAATAAAGATTTTCATCTATAAAAGGTTTTTAAGGATCACAATAAGATGAGTTTTTTATAATTCAGAGAAATTTTACTTATCAAAATATTTATTTAAGGTTTCAGAAATTTCATTTTTATATAAATCAGAGATAATTGGTTCTTCCAGTAGATCTCCAATTATTGTACTATTCAATAACCCCCCCATTATTTATCGATAGTTGCCTTAGGAAATAATGGGGACCCTTTTAAATTTTTTTAGATTAAGACAATGAAATGATTTGTGACTTATAAAGATAGAAATAGGAATTTAAAAAATTAAAAACATGTTTTGTTGGCTAAAGAGTTAGGTGGAAAACCCAAATAACCCTCAATCACAATCGAAAATTGCAAACGTAGTAGGTATCATATGAGGCGCTCAATGTAAAATTTGTGATGTGATATCGCCGAAAAGCATAAACAGCGCAAAAGAGCTTTCTAAAGGGAAAATATGACAAAAGCCGAAAAACGCAATAATAAAGCATGAAGGCCCTCGACGAATTTATATTTCATAAGAAGCCATTAACGGGGCCCACCCTCTACCATGTCACCAATCGCAATCGCAAAATCCCAAATCACTTATGTTACCATGCATTCCACCCGCTTTCATTTCCCCGATGTGATATATCGCATCACACATTCGCCAAGCATCAATTCCTTCTGCCATCTATATTCCCTGATATCGCGATGTGATATCACATTGCAATTGATTCATCACTCTCCCCCCCAGATAACATTCCAAAGCGCTTAAAGACCTTCGATAAATAAATTCAAAAGCATTATTAAAAAAGGGGAAAAGCTTGATCGCAAATCAACAAAACAAGTGCGTTCTTTGTTTTAGAAACTTGACACATATGAAACTGGGATGAGGGATGTTTTAATTTAAAAATGCTTCAGTGTCCATTCAGGCACGTAAATTCACATTTTTCATAAATGCACAGCCCTAATGGTATGACACGTTTGAGCCTCCAAATGTGATTTGATGGTGAATTAATCAATGTTGAGGATTTCTACGCATGCGACACTATATTCTCCATCATTTTAGTTTTATTGCTAAATCTCTCCCGCATTATCAAACATTGTTACACTCCCTTCTCTCCTTATTTGCAGGCTAGCCCTGAAAAACAAAGTTCCTCTGACATGTCTAAAGCTGCAAAGAAATCAAAGAAACCTATGGCTCCTCCAAATCCTGCAACTCCTACTGCATAAGTGACAAAGATGGCTCCCTTGTTTTCAGATACTACATGAGCTACAGAAAGCACTTCTTCCTCTCAGGAATCGATATATAGGATTTTCGAGGATGAAAAACCTCACATTACCAAAATAACAGCTACAACGGATGCCCCTAATAACTTGGAAGCCACTATTTTTGATGTAGCCAACTATTTTCTTCACAAAATTTCTACACTCCCTAATATTTTACCATACACAGATATGGTAAAATGGATAATTGATCATCTTAACATTACCAATAGAACATTTCTGAATACAAGAAGCACAGTGATAGTGCCATTCATGGTAGAGGATTCAAAGAGAATGTACCATATACCTGACACATTGAAGATTTATGACAAGGATTTCCTCGCACAATTTGCAAAGGAAAACAAGCTACAATCATACCCTATAAAGCATTGGAGGAATAACCCCAACAAGCACAAGCATGATGAAATGGGTATGTATTCCACTGTCTCTCTTGTTGGTCCCTACTGTTATATCTCTACTATGATGTGTAGACTATTTGGCTCACCTAATACCAGTAAATTTTCCATAGAATTGGTCCCTCTCATGGATGTGGTAACAAACTCCTATATCATGTATTGGGGTACCATTCTTTCAAATAATATCGCTTCACAGATCCTTGACTATAGGAAAAAATTCTCTTTTACCTCCAAGAAAATGCCCCCATTCTACATGAGTGTGTACATCTATACGTTGTGTGTTTTACCTCTGACTTTCCAACCATAGGTTGGAAATGGACCATCCAAGGCCCTAACCCCATTCATGTTTACCATAATATTCTTTGGGAATCCAAGTATGAGTCTAATTTTTACAAGATTTGTCATGGAGTTATTATGCCACTCTTTTAAGCTGTTTTTAATGAAAAAGCCCCAAGATTGTCTAAGGAAGCCCAACTTTACAAGCACAGGGAAATAGTTTGGGGAAGAATTATTTACTTATGTCAGAGTTTATGGAAGCTTTGATAAACCCCATGTACTCCCACTATATGTACCAAACAAGCTTCTCACCAAATAAATTTCTTGCTAGACAGTCGGGCATGGATTGACTAAAGCCTTGAAATAGGCTAAGAAAGCTTCCTGGCCTACCTTTCCCATCAACTATGGTGTTTATGAATTGGATAATTTCAAACATGTTGGATTAGAAATTGATCAAATCTAGTGTTTGAAATTATTTACATTTCTTAACAGAGAATTTGATCCAAATAAGGTTTCTCAAAATGTTAAAACTCAGGTAAAAGTCAAATAGATCCTTCATGAAGATAATGATTATGATGACCTATTTGAGTCTGCCAACACCTATCTAGATATTGAAAAGTTTGCAACCATGCATCTCAACCCTGAAAAACTTGTACAGTTCAAAGAATACAAAAACAATAGGTTGGAAGGTATTCCTCTAGAAATTTAAGAGGTATCCCAACCTATTTCATAGAAACATCAACAGACAGAACAACAAGAAGAGCATAAGAAAGAACGGGAAAAAGAGAAGCCTTTCAAGGACACTTAAATCCTTAATAGATCAAAAGAAATAAAATCCACAGAAGGACAGATTGATAATTCACTATTCTCCAGTGATGTAGACCAAGTCTGGAAATATTTTGATCGACAACTTAAGGGAGATCAAGAGGTGATGATCATTGATCCTCAAGAGACAACCAAAACACCTCAGGACAAAAGTCAGAGCCGGTTCATTGCTGGGTCTACTGACAAATCTGGTAACACAGAAGGAGTTGAATTCGTCCCGACCTACCCAACATCTAAAATTGTATTAAAAATAGAAGAGATCCCTCCTTTAGATATCTTCTATAGCCCCAAACATAATTCTGTAAAGAGCATACAAAGAAATAGGAGGAGAGGTGAACAATCACATGCCTTAATCCCTGGCGATGTTCCCATGGAGATAGTATGGAAGGATCCTCAAGAAGATCCATCGTATGATCTGACAAGGTTGACTCAGTTTGGAGGTGCTTATGCATCTGATACAATTAACAAAGCTATATAAGTCCAGAAATTGATTAAAGAAAAGGATGAGAGAATCCTACAGCTAGAACAAGAGCTACTGACAGAGAAATAGAGCACTAACCATCAATTTCAAACCTAAGTGTCACATCTCCAAAAAATCATGGATCAATTAAAGCTACAAAATCAATCTGAAATTGGTGCCAAGGATGATCAAATTCACCAGCTACAATTTACAATAGAACAGTTAAAGGATAATCCAAAGGTGGATGATTTAAAAAAAGAAGCTCTGGAACTGAACACTTTGTTGGCTCAGCAACAAGTGATATTTTGTCAAAGACTGACTAACATCAATGAACTATGTGAGAAAAGTGATTCACTGATTAATCAAGTAGCTGACTAGAGGGTCATCTTTGATTAAATTGATGACAAAGTCTCTCAATATATCACTTGGCAGGATACTGCAAACGGCCGAAAGGCCAATTCTCCAAGGTTTGAGGATTCAAAGAAGGAAATTTTATTCACTGATTGGGATATACAATTAAAATGGTAAGAGAGGGCGATATGCGATGCAATATATGTTGCCAATAATATTATCGAAAAATTCAATAACAATCTCATTGTTGCCTATTTAATTGATAAATTCCCACTTGGTTCTCCCCCTATTGTGAAAGAATTAATGAAGCAGTGGTAAGATATATTGAAGAAAAAGGAGGAAAGCTTCAGAAAATTGGCAACGCTATATTGGGACAAGTAATGGAATTACTTAGTTAAGCCACACAGTCAATGGTTGATGTTGCACTGCCTAACTAAAACCCCACCCCACATGGCACCTCCTCTATCAGATGCGGTCTACACACGACATATGCGCATCAAACCAGACCAACCTCCTGAAGTTAAACCCATGTTAGATATCCTTAAGTGCAAGCAACGAATGGCAGCAGGGACAACACCACACTCCTAAAGCAAATCACCCAATAAACTATATTTATGTTTTTATTTCACTTATTTTGAGGAGAGTTGTTTAAACTTCCTGACCACTTTATGTATTTTCTATTTTTATACTTTTTATTTTACTATATAAACCCTTTCATGTCTTTGAAGAAAGGGTCCTAAAATTTTGTAAATACTGGACCAAGGATTGTTTTCTCATGAGCAGAGTTAAAATATACATGGTACTTTTATCTCTATATTGATGTTATGTTTATGTGAATAATAGTTAAATTTTTTTATGATGTTTTGTTATATGTATCTCTTTAATACATTCCAACATTAATTCACTTCTACATGTATCTCTATATTGATTGTTAGGTCCCTATATTACTAGTATAGTCCCTTATTGTTGTTAGTGTAACCCCCTTATTGTTATTATTGTACCCCTGTAACCCCCATATTGTTATTATTGTGTCCTTAAATTATTATTGTTAGGTCGGCTAGGATTACATTGTGGCCCCATGGACTCCTATATATAGAAAGGAGGTTTTTTAATTTGTATCATCCAAGAATTATTCATTCATGTAATGTATTGGAGGTTTCCCCCTTGAAGTGGCTTATTTCTAAGGCGTTGATATCTCTTTTATTCTATTTTTGGAGCTGGTTTCTCAACATTTGGTATCAGAGCTTTGGGAATCTAAGGTTTCGCTGCTCCAAATAGGTCATAGTGGAATTTTCGCTATAACGTTTTTTCTACGAAGGTTCAGATGCTGAAATTTTTAAAGTGCGAAGCCAAAATCTTGAGGAACATCGTCGCAAACTTTCAGAGCTTGGTTCACAATATTTTTGGAGATATGATCTGTGGAAGGTAGGTCATTTTACAGGCTCCTGAATTTAACCTAAACATGCCATCATGGAATTTTTGCTATAAATTTGTTTCTACGAAGGTTCAGAAGCTGAAATTTTTAGAGTGTGAAGCAGAAATCCTGAAGAACATCGTCACAAAATTTCAGATCTTGGTTCACAATATTTGCGTAAATATGATCTGTGGAAGTTAAGGCTTTTTCAGGCTTCTGAATTTCATCTCAAAGAGGTGATCGTGGGAAAATATTCATAACTCTCTCTCTTTGAGCATCGGATTGGAATGTTGTAAAAAGTGACCACAAGTACACGGATTGTAGTTTTCTTTCTATCAATTTCATAGCCAAGGGAGGAAAACAATGACACGTGGAAAGTCATACAAGTTAGCTCTACTGAACCAGTCCATAATTGGGTCATTGTGGGAGATTGGACATAACTTTGTCTTGAAGAATCCAAATCAGTTCAGACCTATGGAATTTGAAAGAAGCTTTAGAGGGCTACTACAGGTTAGAATTTCAGATATTGAGGATCCACAATTATAGAGATAATTCAATTTCAATATCGAGCTCCTCAAAAGCAAGTAAAAGGTGTGAATTTTTTTTTTTTTTTTTATTTATTTATTTATTTTTTTAGATTTTATTTTATTTTTTATTTTTATTTTTATTTTATTTATTATTATTATTATTATTATTATTATTATTTTATTTTATTTATTTATTTTTTTTCCGAATTGCATAAGTCTTGTTTGAAGAATCAAGTTGAATTGATTCCAAGGGCATATTGTAGAATAAATATCAGTATTGGATTCTAAAATGGCCCCTAAAAAGAATTCAACACCCATTAAGCCTTTAGAAGGCTCTACTATGACTCATGAAGATGAAGAATGGCAACATGACATATCAAAATTACAAGAGCAAGTGCAACAAATTTCGCTCTCGCAAAGAGCAACAAAAATGACATGGATGGTTTGAAGAATGGAATGGATGGCATGAAAGCTAAGATGGATGGCATGGAAACTGGCATGGAATCTAAGATGGATGACATGGAAGCTAATATCGATGAAAAAATGGAAAACATGAAGAATGATCTAAAAGCAGACATGGAAGGTTTGACAAAGTTGATACAAGAAATGTTTCCTAACGGTGAAAAGATAATAGAGGAAACTCATGATGAGAACAAAATAAATGTTAATCGTGATTTTATAAACTCTAATGCTAGAAGGAAGAACCACCATATTCCAAAAATAGATATGAGGAAGTTTGATGGAAAGGATCCTATAACATGGATACTACAGATGGAGCAATATTTTGATCTCAATGATGTGCAAAACACACAAAAGGTACGCATCGCAACTTTACATTTAGAACAAAATACGTTTTTATGGTATCGATGGCTTTGCTCCCGTAACAAAATTGTCACTTGGTCAATTTTTACGGAGGAAATGATAGCACATTATGAGGATACAAAGAGCAACACCTTCTTTAGCCAATTGATAAATCTTAAACAAAAGTGTTTAGTGCGGGAGCACATTGAGGACTTCCAAAAATTGAATATAAGGGTAACTGATATTCCAAAGGAACACGGGATTGATCTCTTCATAGGTACTTTAAAGGATAACATCCAACATGAAGTTTGTGTTTTGGAACCTGATTCATTGGAGAAGGCATTCAGGTTGGCAAGAAAAATTGAATGTAAAATTATGGTGACAAGGAAGCCTACCACTCACTTCTATAAAGAAGGAAGTGTTGCTACTCCTAGATTTCCACAACCTACAAGGTTGACACCACAACAATTGGAAGAAAAAAGAGCAAAAGGGCTTTGCTACAGTTGTGATAGCAAATACACTAAAGGTCATAAGTGTGCTGAGAAGAAATTATTTTACATAGATTGTGAAGAGGAAGAAGAAAATGAACAAGAATCTTCAAAAGAAGAGGGTATACACCACGAACCAACCCTAGAAGAGGAAGAAATGAGTCTGACCATATCGTGTAATGCATTGGTAGGAATTACCACTCCTCAAACTCTCAAGATAGAAGGACATATCAAGAAGAAAAAGGTAATAGTGTTGATTGATTCGGGTAGCACCCATAATTTTATTCATTGTAAGGTAGCCAAGGAATTGAATTGTTTCCTATACCCAGCACCAGAATGTCAAGTGATGGTTGCAAATGGAGGAACTATAAATTGCTCTGGAAAATTCCATAATATCAAGATAACCATGGGGGAATATGTATTGAATAGTCCAATGCTTTCCATTCCTATGGGAGGTGTTGATGTTGTACTAGAAGTACAATGGTTACAATCTTTGGGGACAGTAGCTTTTAATTTTCAAGAACTTTTCTTGAATTTTTTTTCAGAAGGTAAGGAAGTTAAATTACGGGATATTGCAGGGAAGCCGAGAAAGATAATAAGCTCTAATTCCATGACAAAGCTTCTAAATAAAGAACAACGAGGCATAATTGCACAATTATGCTCACTAGAAGTTCCAACATCAAAATCATCTATTTCTACAGATCTCCAAAAAGTCTTGGACAATCATTCCAAGGTGTTTGAAACTCCCAAATGACTCCCACCTATTCATGATCATGATCATGCTATTCATTTGATTCCAGGAAGTGTTCCTCCAAACATCAGGCCTTATAGATATCCTTACTTCCAAAAGAGCGAAATTGAACGTATGATTGCAGGAATGTTAGAGGCGGGTATAATTCAACCTAGTCAAAGTTCTTTCTCTCCTCCTGTAGTATTGGTACACAAGAAGGATGGATCATGGCGAATGTGTCCGGATTATAGGGAGCTCAATAAGCTCACCATTAAAGACAAATTTCCCATTTCTGTGATTGATGAATTATTGGATGAATTACATTGAGCAATTTATTTTACCAAGTTGGATCTTCGTTCAGGATATCATCAAATTAGCATGAAGACTGAATATATTACGAAAATAGCATTTCAAAATCATGAGGGTCATTATGAATTTTTGGTCATGCCTTTTGGCCTTACCAATGCACCTTCTACATTTCAAGGGTTGATGAATTCCATTTTCAAACGCTTCCTTAGAAAATTTGTGCTAGTATTTTTTGATGATATACTAATCTACAGCAGGTCTTGGAAGGATCATGTTGAACATGTTGACAGGGTGCTCAAACTATTGCATGAGAAACAATTATATGCAAAAACATCCAAATGTTTCTTTGGAGTACAAGAGGTGGAATATTTGGGTCATATTGTATCTCACGAGGGTGTTAAGGTAGACCCTAACAAAATTAAAGCCATTAAGGAATGGAAAGTCCCCACAACCATTAAGCAATTGCGAGGATTTCTCGGGTTAACAGGGTATTATCGCAAGTTTGTTAAAAATTATGGGAGAATAGCAGCACCTCTAACAACATTATTGAAGAAAGATGCATTTTCATGGACTCTTGAAGCAACTAAGGCCTTTGAACATCTTAAAGAGGCAATGTGCCTAGCACCGGTCTTAGCTACGCCGGACTTCACAAAAACCTTTATTGTGGAATGTGATGCCTCAGGAAATGGAATTGGTGCAGTTTTAATGCAGGAAGGAAGACCCATTGCTTTTGAAAGTCGTCCAATCAAAGGAAAGTATTTACAGAAACCTATTTATGAGAAGGAAATGTTAGCAATACTGCATGCACTAAAGAAATGGCGAACTTACCTAATGGGAGGACACTTCAAGGTAAAAACTGATCATGATAGTCTTAAACACTTTTTGGAACAAAGACTATCTTCAGAAGAGCAGCAAAAATGGGTCACAAAGATGTTGGGTTATGACTTTGAAATAATCTACAAAAAAAGGGAAGCTAAATGTTGTTGCAGATGCACTCTCAAGAAATAATGAAGAGCTGGAAGCATTGCTTTGTGCCATTTCTATTATCCAACCATATTGGATAACCAAAGCAAGGGATGAATGGAAGAAGGACGAAGAAGTGTGGACACTCATTCAAAAGTTGCAGCAAGATCCTAGTACATCTGATACATTTAGTTGAAAAAATGATTCCTTATGGTACAAAGATCGCTTATATCTTTGTAAGAATTCCCAACTAAAACAAAAGATTCTTCTGGAATTGCACACTTCTCCTTTAGGAGGACACTCAGGATTTTTTAAAAACTTACCACAGGGTGAAGAAAGAATTTTTTTGGGATGGCCTTAAATCTGATATTCGAAAGTTTGTGGCAGAATGTTTGGTTTGCCAGCAGAATAAAGTGGAAACAATTAAGACCCCAGGACTTCTACAACCTTTATCCATTCCAAGTCAACGTTGGGAGGAGATTTCAATGGATTTTATCACGGGTTTACCTAAGTCCGAAGGAAAGAGTGTCATCATGGTGGTAGTTGATAGACTTACCAAGTATGCACACTTTTGTGCATTATCTCATCCATTTAAAGCTAGTACAATTGCTACTACATTTATGGAAACAATTCAAAAGCTACATGGAAACCCAAAGGTTATTGTGAGCGACAGAGATCCCATTTTTACTGGAAATTTTTGGACGGAGCTATTTTCTTGTTTGGGTACTCAATTGGCTCATAGCTCATCTTATCATCCTCAATATGATGGTTAAACTGAGATAGTAAATAAATGTTTGGAAGGATATCTTCGTTGTTTTGTATCTGATAAACAAACACAATGGGTCAAGTGGTTACCTCTCGTTGAATGGTGGTATAACACTTCCTTCCATACTGCAGCAAAAATGACCCCATTTATGGCACTTTATGGATATCATCCACCATCCATCACATCATCTTTAAGAGAAAATTCTAAGGTTCAAGCGGTGGAAGATCACATCGAGCATCAGCAAGAAGTTCTCCAACTCTTAAAGGATAACCTGAATTTGGCACAAAATCGAATGAAACAACAGGCAGATCAACATCGCAGCGAGAGAAGTTTTGATGTAGGAGATTGGGTATTTTTACGGCTACAAACATATAAACAAATGTCCCTCAAGCAAGCTAAGAAGGATAATAAATTATCACCAAAGTACTATGGTCCTTACAAGGTGTTGCAAAAGATTGGTACTATGGCATACAAATTGGAGCTTCCTGCTTCTTCGCGAGTACATCCAGTTTTCCATGTTTCATGCTTAAAGAAGGTTATAGGAGAAAATCTTCCAGTTCAAACAATATTGGCAGAACTTGATGAGGAAGGAAAAATCATATTGGAACCAGAAGCGGTCATGGAAACAAGAACTCGACAACTACGGAATCGATCAATTTCAGAGTATCTCATCAAGTGGAAGAACTTACCTACTGAAGATTCTACATGGGAGGATGAGAATTTTATACAGAAGCACCCAGAGCTACTCAAGCGTTGAGGACAACACTTTTTTGAAGGAGAGGGGCATGTTAGGTCCCTATATTACTAGTATAGTTCCTTATTTTTGTTAGTGTAACCCCCTTATTGTTGTTATTGTACCCCTGTAACCCCCATATTGTTATTATTGTGCCCTTAAATTATTATTTTTAGGTTGGCTAGGATTACATTATGGCCCCATGGACTCCTATATATAGAAAGGAGGTTTTGTGATTTGTATCATCCAAGAATTGTTCATTCATGTAATGTATTGGAGGTTGCCCCCTCGAAGTGGCTTATTTCTAAGGTGTTGATATCTCTTTTCTTCTATTTTTGAAGCTGGTTTCTCAACATTTTACTATATAAACCCTTTCATGTCTTTGAAGAAAGGGTCCTAAAATTTTGTAAATACTGGATCAAGGATTGTTTTCTCATGAGCAGAGTTAAAATATACATGGTACTTTTATCTCTATATTGATGTTTTGTTTATGTGAATAATAGTTAAATTTATTTATGATGTTTTGTTATATGTATCTCTTTAATACATTCCAACATTAATTCACTTCTTAACATGCTTAGATTGCCACTTTTCAATACATATACAATACATGCAGTTATTAAATGCGATATGTTCTTAATCAATTGATTTGATTATCTATTTAATCAAATCAATTAACTTAAATTATATTTCATTTATATAAGTGTTTGATAAATCTTCATTTACATTCACTTAGGATCATATTTTAAGATCACATATAAGAGAAACACAGTTCATACCGGGATAGAGATAGGTATATATATACTCCTTTAGCTTGTTGCTGCCATTCATCCAAGTCACGGTTAGTTATCAATACCACACATCCATCGAATTATAAATTGGGAAACTGGACCCATCATCTCCAGTCAGAGCCACTATTCCAAACAGAAAAGGGACGGTTTTCAAGTCCCTGACTGGGTGGTTATTCCCCAATGTTGTGCATCGATTTTTGAGGCATCAACATTTTTGGCACTAGAAGGAGGGCCAATAGACTATGAATGAAATTAAGATCCAATACTAAATCCAAAGGCCATTAAAAGATTCAATGCCCCTCCAAAACTCCGACAACTTCAAGACCACGCTCAAAGTATCCTACTTCTAGATCTGAAGTTGTTCAATCACCTCCTAAATCTCCTAGTTCAATTCCCAAAGAAATCTACCCTAACTATAATCTAGAATCACCTGAAGTACAAAATTTGATAAAGAAATTAGAAGAAATTTCTATTTCATAAGAGAATATCGTTCTTTCTGAAGCCTCTCAAGGAAGTGTTACTTCAAATTTTCAAGTTACTGGTGTATTGACTTGTTCTCAGAGTGAAAATCGTGGGATAAATCCATTTGAGTTTCCTCTCCATTCCCATCGCAAGAAAACTCCTACATCAGAAACTCAAACATATGCTAGTGAGATTTTCTCATCTTCTCCTCCACAAACTCCATCATTCATTCCTCCTTCATTTCCGTCTTCCCAACCAATTTTCTCATCCATTCATATCTCTTCGTCTCAATCAACTAGTGTTTCCTTAAGTAGTATTATTTCAATGGTTTTTTATTCTGCTACTACATCAACCTCTGGAACTACTACAACATCTCCCAATCCCCGACATCTCCTAATCTCCTAATGCCCGACCTCCACCTTCTCGCCTCCGCCCATAACCAACGTGCCAAGGCGTCTTTTTAGAATATTCACCCACTCCAACCTATAAAAACCTTGTTGGGTGTGGAGCCTGATTATCTTGTTTATTTTGTATCACAACATTGGACCCCTGTACCTTAATGGGGCGGCAACGCCACCATAATTAAACGCTGCCTGGGGGGTACAGGGGGGGCAACTGCGATTTATGGAACCCCCCCTTGGCGGGGGGTTTCGGGGGCAGTGCCACCAAAGCTAAAAACAAATGTAAAATTGCCTTGTAAAAGTATGGTAATTTCTAGTCAATATGGGCCGTTCATTAGGTGGATGATCTGACGGTAGAAGTTATGTTTAGTTTATGGTTTTTTTCCCTAGAAGGCAACCCCTCGCTTGTATGAGGGTATTGTATTGCGGCTGTGGATTATATGTGTATTCTCAAAAGTGAGAAACAGATAGGGAGACTATGAGAGAGAACTGAGGATATTACAGTGGATCTGCTGTAGGTTGTGTCTCTTCATTTTGTTGGATAATAGAAAGGAAGGACTAGCTATTTGGGGTGGACGTGGCCCAAAATGGGTGAACCATGTATATTTGTGTCTCTCTGGTTTTATGTGTTTTGTGTGCTTGTGTTTTCCGCATATATTTTATTTATTCCATTGCTCTGTAATATATAATATTCTAACAAACCTCATCTCCACAGTGTGTCGAGGGAGACCAGGTACATGTAGGCACAGAGTTTGAGGTGGTGGAACCCTAAGCCATTCAGAGGGTAGTGGAACCATGATCTGAGCCACATATTCAGAGGGGCTAGAATTTTACGGTGTCCAGATTGAACAAATTTTATATGGATTTTACAGCTCTCGGTGACGGGAATATGACGACGATGCCAGTTTATTCAATAGAGGTCTTGATTTTTCAACCATTTTCCAGATTGGAATGATGATGTCGTATTTTAGAGTGTGGACAAACGATTTCATGCCATTCGATGCCACGAATTCAATGGTGCATTCATATCCAAGAACTGAGCATTATATTCTTCAGTCAACTTCAGAGTTGAGGTATATGAAGTGTTGTTTCCATGTACTTCATTGATTATTGTTGTGATATGTTTTATGTCGTGTCGATTCCTGCTTGATGTATGATGCGAAATCTCTATGTTTATGTCATGTGATATGTATTCATCATGGATGTTCATTTATGTTCTAAGATCCATTTTTTGCCTTGATGGTGGGATACTCTTTGTCACCATGTGTGAGGTTGTCATGCTGATAGGAGGTTTGTTATGAGTGAGAGTTCCTTGTAGCAGAACGTCTCATGGAGATAATTTTCCACTCATGTTGGGGGAACATTTCCTTGTATGAGAAGTAAAATCATACATGTACATCATCACCATTTCCAACACCAAATGAAGTGGTCAACACCATCGAGACACCGAGGCCCGAAGACATAGTCCACACTGGACGAACTCCGTTATTAAACATCTTGCATTTTGTTGTGTGATTGTTGACATGTTTTCCTCTTAATTATATTTGCATATGTGTCCATTAATGCTTTGATAAAATGCAATTCTAATACATCACAAAAGTAAAATATCATGGGTAAATCCGGTAGCTGACGGACCTGGATCAAGTGGTATCAAAGCAGTCTTCCGGCTGATGTGAATTGCAAGCATGAATCATTGAACGTGCAACAATGGAGGATGGAAAAGACATGTACGAGGCCATGCTCAGGATGTCCAAAATGGTGGACATGATGTATGAAGCTTAGGAAAGATGGGAGAAAGAAGAAGCATAAAGCGATGTTTCATCCACATATTCATCACCGTCTTCTCATCATTCGAATGAGGAGATCAACTATAGCCTTCAAGCAGATAACACTAAATTGAAAGTGCTTCTACGAGAGGAGAAAGAGGATAGGAAGAGAGTGTAGCTTCAATTGCAAGCCGCTAAGGCAGCCTTAAAGCAAGGGATGTTGAATTAAGGAGGCTTCTACAAGAAGAGAAAGCAGAGAATCAGAGACTGCAGCTTCAGCTACGAGTCGCAGAAGAGGCCTTAAAGGAGTTGAAGCACAAAAAAGGCTTGAAGCAGCCATCATCAGTTGTTTCTGCATCGACATTTGAGGTAACAATGTTGATTTTTCTTCAGTTTCATCTTCACATGCTATCATTTCTGTGGGAAATGTGGAGATACCCTTTACAGGAACTGGCATGCTACTCCTAACCAAGATGGGATATAATGGAGGAGGAATTGGAGTTAATGGCCAAGGCATTATTCAACCATTGGAGGTCGTGCAAAGACTTCAATTAGCAGGTTCAGAATACATTGAAGGACAATGCTCTAAGGTGTCAGAAACTTCGAATGCATGGTTGAAACCATTGGAGAAAGAGAATGATGGGAACACTTCACCATCATCCTATGACAGCGCACATGGCAGTGAAAGAGCTAAGGCAAGCTCTCGTCACCATGATCGCACCAGAGACAACCGAGAAAGGTATAACAAGTCTCGTTATTCTAGTGTTCATTTTGATTATAAGTATGTCACTAATAATGAACATAGATCATGGCATCAAAAAACATGTAGTTTTGTGGATTACATAAGCATGTATTTTCTAGTGTTGGAAAAGAATGGAAGCACAAAAGAGGATGAGGTGTGAAATTCCTTCTCCATGGCAGAAAAGAAGAAGGTAAAGTAGGTTTGGAGGATAAAAACTCATTGCAGTCATTGCGGCAGAAGT
This sequence comes from Pinus albicaulis, assembly GCA_034641835.2. NCBI lineage: Eukaryota > Viridiplantae > Streptophyta > Pinopsida > Pinales > Pinaceae > Pinus > Pinus albicaulis. The sequence goes on from CM076580.1 coordinate 1,434,944,008, forward strand.
GGCCATCAAAGAGCCACGTGTTGGAGGCTCCATCGAGAGCGGTGCCTTAAGGACAAAGCATCAGTACAAGAACCAGTTGAAACAATTGTTTGACAAGCAAATGCACCATAGAGAGATGACCCATTCACTTTGATATGTGAGAGATGGTTTTCTCTAGGTTTGGTAGTGTGTTTGGCCTTACTTTGTAAATCATATGTTGCATGTTAAAATGTTAAAGTGAGATGTGTTTTCCATCACTTGTTAAGCAACAATGATATTTTGGCCTTGTATTGATAGCTAGGGTATTGATTCCATTTAATGTAAACTTGACCACAGAGTATGGTTATAAACTCATGGCAAGTGTGGGGAATACTTGGGTCATAGATTGGTCACTTAGTTAAACATGTAATTTGTAAAATATTGTACTACAAGTTTGTAGAGGATGTAGGTGTCGGTTCATCTCTTATGGCTCCGAAGGAGAATGAAGGGTGACCTTTCAGGACACTTGTGGTGTAGACACAGTAAAAAGCAACTATAGATTATGTTCATGATTTTGGTGGACCAAAATCTCCTCAGTGGAGAGGATTGATCCAGGTGGCTCCAGACACCCTCAGGAGACCAAGAGGGTTGATGATAGGTAAAAATTCAAAGTAGTCGAATGACTCTCGAACCAGGTTCAGATTGAATTAATCGTCACCCTGATTCTAATGGTGTGAACAGATCTCCATTTCGAGCCCATATGGAGAAGTTAGAGCAAGTCAAAGTTTTGATCAAATTTGGGTAGTGGGCCAGGTTTAAGTGTCCCACAAATTCATCGTCAACCAGCAGGGAACCCAGCTTCGGAAAACGGGAAAAATTGTGGCCTCATTAATTTTCCCAATGACCCTTATTTTTTGATAAAATAAAAAATGACCGTTATTATTAAAAATAACAAAAAAATATAAAAATGGGGGTGGTGGGCTACCACCCCCGCCACCCCACCACATGATCCATATTACAACAATATATGTATTGGGTCGGCGGGCCATGACCCATGCTAAACCCCATGACGCTAAACCAACAAACTCATATATAAAGGCTGAATCCCAACCACCATATGACTTAAAACAATCCACATGGGCGGTGGGTGAGCCACCTCCGATGGACCCGGCCCACGCCCCACCATTATCACACCATATACATGGTATAAAACAAATCACGACACATATGCCACCGTTAACCAATGGTTCTAGCGGGTGTCGAACCCGCCCGACTTAATAGCTAGCTCGTCCACCGGTAGAACCACAACCAAAATATATTATATAACCAACACCATTGCAATAAAATCCAATGATTATATATATTTTAAAAACATACCCAGATGGTTATATAAAACAGATACATGGAAATAGGTGGGGTCGGTGGGGTTGGAACCCATGACCTTCGCCTTGTCGCCTCTGCCCATAACCAACGCACCAAGGCACCTTTTTGAATATCCGCCTACTCCAACCTATAAAAACCTCATTTCCACAGTGCGTCGAGGGATACCAGGTACAGACAGGCACACAATTCGAGGCAGTGGAACCCTAAGCCATTCAGGGGGCAATGGAACCATGATCTGAGCCACATATTCAGAGGGGCCAGGATTGTCCGGTGTCCAAATTAGACAAATTTTATATGGATTTCACACCTCTCGGCAATGGGAATCTGATGACAATGTCAGTTTCTGCAACAAAGGTTTCGATTTTCCGGCCATTTTCCAGATTGGAATGACGGTGTCATATTTTAGAGTGTAGAAAGTCAATTTCATGCCATTCGATGCCACCACTTTGATGGTGCATTCAGATCCATCAGCTGAGCATTCTATTCTTCAGTCAAATTCAGAGGTGAGGCATATGAAGTGTTGTTGCCATGTACTTCATTATTTATTGTTGTGAGATGTTTTATGCCGTGTCAATTCCTGCTTGATGTATGATTCAGAATCTTGATGTTTATGTCATGTGATATGTATTCATCATGGATGGTCATTTATGTTTTGAGATCAATTTGTTGCCTTGATGGCGGGATACTCTTTGTCACCATGTGTGAGGTTGTCATGCTGATAGGAGGTTTGTTATGAGTGAGAGTTCCTTGTAGCGGAACATCTCGTGGAGAGAATTTTCCACTCATGTTGGGGGAACATTTCCTTGTATGACAAGTAAACAACATCCATGTACATCATCACCATTTCCAGCACCAAATGAAGCTTCCAACACCATCGAGACACCGAGGCCTGGAGATGTAGTCCACACTGGACGAACTCTGTTATTAAATGTCTTGCATTTTGTTGTGTGATTTTTAACATGTTTTCCTCTTAATTATATCTGCATATGCGTCCATTAATGCTTTGATAAAATGCAATTCTAATACATCACAGAAGTAAAAGTTCATGGGTAAATCCGGTAGGTGATGGTCCTGGATCATGTCGAAGTCCATGGATTATGGGATTTCATACTCCCTACTCCTGATAATGAATATGATCATGATGCATTACCTGTGAGCACCAGAAGCAAAGGTTCTATTGATTCATCACAACTAGTCCAGAAACATAAACCCTCATCCCTGCTGCTAAAGATATAGTTGTCACTAAAAAATATCCTTCCACATCATCTCAATTAGTCCCATCATCTTCATATTCTCCCTCTACATCAAAAACCTTGGTAGTCTCTCACACCATCGAATACAATATAGTCAAATATATGCATAAAATCAAAGTAAATATCTCCCTACACGAGGTAGATAAATTGAGACAAGAACAGGAAATTCTACTATAAGAATTGAATGCATTCCCTGCTCCTCTTAAATACAAATCCTCAAAGGGAATAGGTAAACCTCCCACATATTCATCCGAGAAGATCGATGTCACTAATGCTATTCTAATTGCACATATATCCAATTCACACACTCCTCCTTTCCTTTTGACTTTCGAAGTTTTAAATAAAAATGTGAAAAGATGCTTGATAGACTTTGGGACTTATTCAAATATAAAGCCATATTATGTTCACCTGAAGTTAAACATATCACCCCAAAATTCTATTGTACACATTGTTCAATTAGATAGAACCAAATTCAAGGTTTTAGGAGAAATGAATTATGTCCTCATTAGACTTGCTTCTAATTCAAAAGTTCATTAGGTAATTGACATTCTATTTGCTGATATCCTTGATTTTTATGGTTTAATTCTTAGTAGAGATTGGTATGAAAATATTCATGGATATTTTTCCACATATTGGTCTCATATGTGGCTTCCTTACAATGGTAAGCCAAATCGAATTCAAGTTGACCGTGAAAAACACATGAAATACTCAGTAACTGATTTTGAGGATGAAAATGAACAAATGGCCTTTACCAATAACATCCTTAGGAATTGCTTTGTTGAATCATTATTGGGTAATTTCATTGCACAAAAATCTCCATTTCTAATCAATTCAACTACTTCTCGAATCGAAAACTTTTCACAATCATATTCTTCCAAATGTGTAAATATTGTAGAAAAAACTTTTGTTAAAAGTTTATTTTGGACTTTGTATTTTGATGGGTCTAGATATAATGATGGTGCAGGAGCAAGCTATATATTAATAAGTCCTGAAGGAGAAAAAACCATGCTAGCATGTAGATTAGAGTTTGAATGCACAAACAATACTGCTAAATATGAGGCACTATTCTAAGGATTATATAAAGCAATAGATTTAAATGTCAAATATATGCAAGTATTGAGATATTATGAACTTATTGTAAAACAAGTAAGAAACACCATTCATTGTGTTTCCACCCATCTAAAACATTATCAATCTCTAGTTCAAACCCTCACTTCTCATTTCTTCGCATTTAACATCTCTCCTATTCCAAGACTTCGAAACATCAACGTTGATATTTTGGCCAATGTAGCATCTAGACTTATACCATCTGAAGATTATAGTCCAGATAGTTTTTCCATTGAATTAATTTTTCGACCATCCATTCCAGACAATGTCACCAATTTGCATGTGTTCAATGATGATGAAGACATTTTGACCTTTTTAACATCTGAAGGATCATATGATGATCAAATATTTGATGAGGATGAACATGAGACAGTTAGGAAAGCAAACTGAAGAAAATGCTCTGCCTAAATCTGTAGTTAAACTTGAATATCCCTATGATTTGAAAGACAGATTTAAGAAGGTCACTAATTCCAAACTTCAAAGTTCAACTTTGAGGTTTGAACTAGTAAAACTTGGAACTGATCTTAAACACCAAAAGGTCAATCTAGGTCTATGTCTCTCACTAGATGAGAGATTAGCCTTCATTCATTTATTAAAAAGATACAAGAATTTTTTCACTTTGAGCTACAAAGATCTCAGAACATAATACACCTCAATTATCCAATACACACTATCCCAATGATATCTCATGACAAACCTAGACAACAGAAATTAAGGAAAATTCACCCCAACCTTGAGAGTCAAATCAAATATGAGCTAAATAAACTCCTTTAAGATAAAATCATTTTTCTTGTTAGACACTCCAAATGGGTATCAAATTTAGTGCCAGTTAGGAAGAAAAATGGTGGCATACGCATTTGCATAGATTTTAGAAATATTAATAAAGCTTATCAAAAGGATAATTTCCCATTACCACCCATGGAACAAATTTTACAATCAGTTGCAGGCTCTGAGCTCATATCTTTCCTTGATGGTTTTTTAGGATACAATCAGATCCTAGTTCATCCAGATTATATATTAAAGACTACATTCAGAACCAAATGGGGGACTTATGCTTATCAAAAAATGCCTTTTGGTCTAATAAACGCAGGAGAAACCTTCCAAAGAGCGATGGAAATAGCTTTTAAGGTCTGATAAATAAGACAGTTTTTGTTTATTTGGCCGACATAACAATATACTCCAAGAAAAGAAGCAACCATTTCCATGACCTAAAGAAGATATTTTAACGTTGCCAAAAATATGTGATTTCATTAAATACAAAAAAGTCTTATTTCGCTCTTAGTGAAGGAAAAATTTGAGGATTCATTGTATCCAAAGAAGGAATTTTCATTGATCCTGAAAGGATTAAGGCAATCTCTGAAATTTCTTTACCCCATAACAAGAAATCCATGCAATCCTTTCTAGGAAAAATATTTTTTTTCAAGAGATTTGTTCATGAATTTTCCCAAATTGTTCTTCCATTACAGGCCATGATCAATAAAATTTCAGTATTTAAATGGGGCCGCAATGAAACAAATTTTTTTGATTCAATCAAACAAGCCATTATAAATTCTCCCTCTTTAACTACTCCAAATTTCTATAATAATTTTATTTTATATACTTTCTCTTCTGAAACATCATATGTTGTTGTTTTAACACAACTTATGATCAACAAATGGAAGCACCCATCTCATTCTTTAGTTCAAATTTTCAAGGTGTTGAACTAAATTTCTCTGAGGTGGAGAAACAAGCTTTTGATGTTTTCAAATCCATAAAGAACTTCATGCCTTTTCTCCTAAAGACACATACCAAGTTAACAGTTCAATTTCCAGTAGTAAGACAATTGCTTATCAGAAGGAACTAGGAGAAAAAATGGAAAATTAGGTCACAACTTTGCAGGAATATGATATTGATATTAAACTAGCTAAAATTGTCATAGGACAAGGTTTTTTCATATTGTTGAATCGAGCTTCCAACATACCAGCTGATGAGGATTAAGGTAATATGTACACATTTCTGAGGTAAGCCTGATTGATTCTACATCCTAATATGTTGATCTTATATTTTATTTAAAGAATTGATATGCTCCTCCTGAACTCAATTATAAAATCAAAAGAGCTTTAAGGCTAAAAGCTAGTCAATATGAAATCATTAATGATGTATTATTCAGAAAAAAACTATGACTCTGAAGCACATAAGGTTTTGCAAGAACTCCACAATGGACCAGCTCGTGGACACTTCAGAGGAGACACTACTGTACACAAAATACTACATGCATGGTATTATTGGCCAACCTTGTTCAAAGATACCCATGCATATGTAAGGAAATGCAAGGTTTGTGAGGCAACATTGAACAACCCTTACCCCCTTAACCAGTCAACATTGAACAACCCTTTGAACAATGGGGACTGTATATCATAGGTGAGATTGTTCCTAACTCTTCCAAACAACATAAGTACATTCTTACTGCAACAGACTATTTTACTAAGTGAGTGGAGGCCATTCCACTAAAGGTAGCCAATTCTGAAGCCATTATTGAATTCATAGATCAATTCATTATTACCAAGTTTGGATTACCAAATGAAATTATGTTCAACAATGCATATTACTTTTCATGTAATAACATGACTGAATTTTCTCTTAAGAGAGGCTTTAAGCTCAAATATTCTGCTAATTACTATCCCCAAGGGAATGGTTTATCAGAGTCAACCAATAAAAAACTCATAAGAATTATAAAAAGAATTGTTGATTAGAGCCAAAAGAATTGGCATAAATATTTAACGTTTTCTCTATGGGCTGATCGAATAACTGAGAAAGCCTCTATAGGCACTTCTCCCTTCAATCTAGTATATGGGAAAGAGGTTGTTATTCCTTCAAATCTATCCCTTCCATCACTATACCTAGTCCAATTTATTGAAAAAAACCTTCATCTTCTTACAATTAAGAATGTCCCAAATCCTTAAATTAGAAGAAGAAAGGGAAAAGGCCAAACATACACATGCTCAACACCAACAGATTGTTAAATCCTCTTTTGATGCAAGTTCTGTTGCCAAAAAATCTTTTCAAATTGGAGATCCTATTCTTAAGTGGGACAAGGCACATAAGCAAAAAGGTAAGCATGCCAAATTCCAGAGAATGTGGCTTGGACCACTTCAAATTGTTGAACAAGTAGGCCCATCAACCTTCATATTGCAAGATCTATAAGGGAAGAGAGATTCTCTTCCTGTCAATGGGCTTATTTTGAAAAAAATATTTTCTTTGAAGAACATTTCTTCTAATGTAATATAGTTGTATTTACATATTTAGGTTAATAAAAGAATAATGTTAGATAACATACTTTTGGTTATTTATCAATATTTTTGAATCATTTTATGACTTTTCATCTTGAAGAATAGAAATATTTAAAAGAAATGATCACAAAATTGAAAATCTTGATAGTTATAATATAACTCTGAAATTTTGTTTCCATTGAAATTGTAAATTCATTCAAACCTTAAACTTTGCAAAGTCTTTTCACCTTATTATCAGTAAGAAAATGGTTCACTTTTACAAGGTAAAGAATATTTGTTACTAAGCATCTTTAACTCTAAATTGTCATCCAGAACTCTTAAGGAGTAAATGGTTCTCCCAATCCATTAATTATACTCTTTTTAGAGTGTAATTCAAAAATATATAAAAATTAAAAGATAAGAGGTCTCATCATGAGCCTGTTTACCATGATAATAGGAAAATAATAGGCTGACATTACCACTATTGCATATCAAACCAGGGTAATGGCTTATGATTGTTTTTTAACCATAAGACAAGGGGCCTCATCACGAGCCAACTTGTTTAGTCCAATTACATCCAATGAATAACATTGTCACTATCTGGCCACCAAACCAGGACAATGGATTTTAAGAATAAAAAAAAATAAAAAAATAAACAATAAAAAAGTATATATTGTGTTGAATTTATCTCTAAATATTGCAATGATAAATGGATGGGATACTGAACTATTGATGGTTAAAAGGTAACCCTGTCGAGGCTATGAGCTTCTACTAGCAACAGTGGCTCTACCTATGACAAAATGAGTATATCAAAAGGCTAAATCACAAAAACCCCCGACTTTATCTCTTTAACTCTTTAATTACTGATATAGGGAAATACAGATTTTTCAGCCATAAAAGGCTTTTAAGGATCACAATAAGATGAGCTTTTTACAATTCAAGGTAATTTTACTTATCCAAATATTTCGAAAAAAAAATTCATTTCCTTAATTATTCTTACTTATTTAAAGTTTCAGAAATTTCATTTTTATATAAATCAAAGATAACTAGTTCTTGCAGTAAATCACCAATTGTTGTGCTATTCAACAACCCCCCATTATTTAAGGATAGATGCCTTAGGAAATGATGGGGACCCTTTTAAAATTTTTTAGATTAAGACAATAAAACACTTTGTGACTTATAAAGATAGAAATAGGAATTTAAAAAATTAAAAACATGTTTTGTTGGCTAAAGACTTGGGTGGAAAACCCAAATAACCCTCTATCACAATAAAAAATTGCAAACGCAGCAAGTAGCATATGAGGCACTCCACGTAAAATTTGTGATGCGATATCGCCGAAAAGAATAAAAGGTGCAAAAGAGATTTCTAAAGGGAAAAGATGAAAAAATCTGAAAAACACGATAACAAAGAATGAAGGCCCCCGACGAAGTTATATTTCATACGAAGCCATTAGTGGGGCCCACCCTCTGCCACGTCAGCAATCACAATCGAAAAATTTCAAATCCCTTCTTTTACCATGCGCTCCACCCACTTTCATTTCCCTGATGCATTATATCGCATCGCACTTTCGCCAAGTATCAATTCCTTTTGCCATCTATATTCGCTGAGATTGCAATGCATCATGTGATATCACATCACAACTCGTTCATCGCTCTTCTCCCCGCTAACATTCCAAAGCACTAAAAAAAATTCGATAAAAAAATGAAAAAGCATTATTAAAAAAGGGGAAATGCTTGATCGCAAATCGGAAAAACAAGTGCGCTCTATGTTTTAGAGACTTGACACACATATGAAACTGCGATGCAGGATGTTTTAATTTAAAAATTCTAAAGTGTCCATTCAGGTAGGTGAATTCACATTTTTCATAAGTGCACATCCATAACAATATGACAACTTTGAGCCTCCTAATGTGATTTGATGGTGAATTAATCAATGTTTAGGATTTATACGCATGCGACACTATAATCTCCATCATTTTAGTTTTATTGCTAAATCTCTCCCACATTGTCAAACATTGTTTCACTCCCTGTTCTTCTTATTTACAGGCTAGCCCTGAAATAAAAATTTCCTCTGAGATGACTAAAGTTGCAAAGAAATCAAAGAAACATATGGCTCCTCCAAATCCTACAACTTTTGTTGCAGAAGTGACAAATATGCCTCTCTTGTTTTCAGATACTACATGTGCTACATAAATCGGTTCTTCTTCCTGGGAATCAATGTATAGGATTTTTGAATATGAAAAATCCCTCATAACCAAAATAACAGCTACAACAAATGCCCCTGATACCTCGGAAGCCACTATTTCTAATGTAGCCAACTCTTTTCTTCACAGAATTGCTACACGCCCTAAGATTTTACCATACACAGATATGGTAAAATGGATAATTGATCATCTTAACATTGGCGATAGAAAATTTCTGACTACAAGAAGCACATTGATAGGGTCATTCAGGGAAGAGGATTCAAAGAGAATTTACCATATGCCTGACCCGAAGAATATTTATGACAAGGATATCCTCGCACAATTTGCAAAGGATAACAAGCTACAGTAAGACCCTATAAAGCACTGGAGGAATAACCTCAACAAACATAAGCATGATGAAAAGGGTATGTGTTCCACTACCTCTATTATTGGTCCCTACTATTATATCTCTGCTATTATGTGTAGACTATTTGACTCACCCAATACCAACAAAATTTTCCATAGAATGGGTCCCTCTTATGGATGTCGTAAAATAATCCTATATCATGGATTTAGGTACCACTACTTCAAATAATATTGTTTCAAATATCCTTGAATATAGGAAAAAACACTCTTTTACCTCCAAGAAAATACCCCCATTCTACATGAATGCGTACATCATGGACGTTGTGTGTTTTACCTCTGACTATCCAACCATGGGTTGGAAATGGACCATCCAAGAAACTGCCCCCATTCATGGTTACCATAATATTATTTGGGAATCCAAGTATGAGTCTAATTTTTACAAGATTTGTCATGGAGTTATTATGCCACTCTTTCAAGTTGTTTTTTATGAAAAAGCCCCAAGATTGTCTAAGGAAGCCCAAGTTGACTTTACAAGCATAGGGAAATGGTTTGGGCAAGAATTATTTACTTAAGTCAGAGTTTATGGAAGCATTTCTAAACCCCATGTACTCCCACTATATGTACCAGACAAGCTTCTCGTCAGAGAAATTGCTAACTAGACAATCGAACATGGATTGACTAAAGCCTTGAAAGAGGCTAAGAAAGCTTCCTAACCTACCTTTCCCATCCATTGTGATGTTTATGAATTTGACAATTTCAAACATGTTGGATTAGAAATTGATCAAATCCAGTGTTTGAAATTATTTACATTTCCTAAGATACAATTTGATCCAAATAAGGTTACTCAAAATGTTACAACTCAGGTAAAAATCAGATAGTTCCTTCATACAGATGATGATTATGATGACTTATTTGAGTCTTCCAATACCTATCTAGTTGTTGAAAAGATGGAAACCATATGTCTCAACCCTGAACAACTTGTACCATTCAAAGAATACAAGAACAATAGGTTGGAAGGTATTCCTCTAGACATTTTAGAGGTATCCAAACCTATTTCACAGAAACATCAACAGACAAAACAACAAGAAGAGCAGAAGAAAGAACAGGAAAAAGGGAAGCTTCCTAAGGACACTGAAGTCTTTAATAGATCAAAATAAATTAAATCCACAAAAACACAAACTGATAATTCATTGTTTCCTAGTGATTTAGACCAAGTACGGAAAGATTTTGATCAAAAACTTAAGGGAGATCAAGAGGTGATGATCATTGATCGTCAAGAGACAATCAAAACACCTTAGGTTAAATGTCAGAGCCCATTCATTATTAGGTCTACTGACAAATATGTTAACACAAAAGGAGTTGAATTCATCCCGACCTACCCAACATCTGAAATTGTATTAAAAATAGAAGTGATCCCTCCTTTAGATATCTTCTACAACCCCATACATAAGGTTGTAATGAGTAGACAAAAAAAAAGAGAGTTGAAAAATCACAAGCCTTAATCCCTGGTGATGTGCCCATGGAGATAGTATGGAAGGATCCTCAAGCAGATCCATCTCAGGATCTGAAAAGGTTGACTCAGTTTGCAACTGCTTATGCATATGCTACAATTAAAAAAGCTACAAAAGTCCAATAATTGATTAAAGAAAATGTTGTGAGAATCCTACAGCTAGAACAAGAACTATTGACAGAGAAACAAAGCATTAACCATCATTTGCAAACCGAAGTGTCACAGCTCCAGCAAAGCATGGATCAATTAAAGTTGTAACATTAATCTGACATTGGTGCCAAGGATGATCGAATTCACCAGCTACAATTTACAGTAGAACAATTAAAGGATAATCGAAAGGTGGATGATTTAAAAAAAGAATCTCTGGAACTCAGCACTTTGTTGGCTCAACAACAAGTGATATTTTATAAAATACTGACTAATATCAATGAACTATGTGAGAAAAGTGATCCACTGATGAATCAAGTAGCTGACCATATGATCAGATTTGATGAAATTGATGATAAAGTCTCTCAATATATCACTTGGTAGGATACTGCAGATGACCGAAAGGCCAATTTACCCAGTATTGAGGATTCAAAGAAGGAAATTTTATTTACTGATTGGGATATCTAATTAAAACATGAAGAGAGGATGATATGCAGTGCAAGATATTTTGCCAATAATATTATCAAAATAGTCAGCAACAATCTCATTGTTGCCAATTTAATTGATAAATGCCCACCTACTTCTCTCCCTCTTGTGAAAGAATTAACGAAGCAGTGGAAAAAAATGTCGAAGAAAAAGGAGGAAAACATCAGAAAATTGGCTAAGCTAGATTAGGAAAAGTACTGGAAGTACTTAGTTAAGCCACATAGTCAATGATTGATGCTGCATTGCCTAACTAACACCTCATCCCACATGCAATCTCCTTTATCAGATGTGGTCTTCACAGGACAACTGCACATCAGACCAGGCCAACCTTCTAAAGTTCGGCCCATGTTAGTTATCCTTTTGCTGAAGCAACAAATGGCAGTAGGGACAACACCACACTCTTGAAGCGAGTCACCGAATAAACTCTATTTCTGTTTTTATTTCACTTATTTTAAGGAGAGTTGTTTAAACCTCCTCAAAATTTTATGTATTTGTTATTTTTATACTTTTTATTTTACTATATAGACCCTTTCATGTCTTTGAAGAAAGGGTCATGAAATTTTGTAAAGAAGACTTTGAAGAAGTTGCACTTTTTTACTATTGAAGTTCTCTTAATAGAAAAGACTAGACCAAGGACTGTTTTCTCATGAGCAGAGTTAAAATATACATGGTACTTTTATCTCTATATTGATGTTTTTTTTATGTGAATAATAGTTAAATTTATTTATGATGTTTTTTTATATGTATCTCTTTAATATAGTCCAACATTAATTCACTTCTGAACATGCTTATATTACCACTTTTCAATACATATACAATACATGTAGTTATTAAATGTGATATGTGCTTAATCAATTGATTTGATTAACTATTTAATCAAATCAATTAACTTAAATTGTCTTTCATTTCTATAAGTGGTTGATAAATCTTCATTTACATTCACTTAAGATCATCTTTTAAGATCACATATAAGAGAAACATAATTAATTCCGGGATAGAGATAGGTATATATATATATTCCTTTAGCTTGTTGTCGCTCCCATTCATCCAAGTCATAGTTAGTTATCAATACCACACATCCATCCAATTATAAATTGGGAAACTGGTCCCATCATCACCAGTTGGAGCCACTATTCCAAACTGAAAAGGGACGGTTTTCAAGTCCCTAACCGGGTGGTTATTCCCCAATGTTGTGCAATTATTTTCGAGGCATCAACACCTACATAAAAAAATAACCATAGAAATGTAATCACTCAATATATAGGGCTTAATAAGGGGATTTAGGGTTAACATGGGGGTTATATAGGACTTAATGATTTTTTGTCTAATAGAAATCCTAGATTAAATTAGGCTTGGACTTTGTGTTATTGATCAATATTCTCAATGCTCGATTGCGTGTGGAGGTTTATTTAATTTTTTTGGGCACAAAATTAACCTTGAGCTTATTCTGAAATTGTGATATCAAATGATCATTAACTAATTGTGTGCATAAACTTGTTTTACATATTGGTTTCATCCTCTCCTAGAATTTTATTTATCTCTTCAACTTGATCATATGTTCCTCTTTGATATGTGCCTTTATAGTAGATTATTATAATGTAGCAAAACTAGTAGTTCAAGGAATACCAACCTTCCATCACTCTAAGATGCTAGAGAACCTTTCATGGCTACCTTAAACCTCTAAAAAAAGACCATAGACTATTAGTTTGGGTTCCTCTATTTTGGATTACATAATTTGCCTTCATAGCATGTTAACTTGGTCTTCTCTCCTCCTTCCTAGCCTAACTAAAGCTAGCCCAGTAACTAGAAACGATCTAAGAAGAATAGGATAAAGTCTAAGAAACATAAAAATGGGAACAAAGCACAATGGAGCACTACCAACAACATTGGAAATAATGCTAATCTATTAGCCAATGTTAAACTTATCCCAAGCAAGGCTTTCAATACAAACTCCCTTATTTTATCTGTGGGAAAGAAATTTGTCCATCTATGTCTTGATCTCAAAGAATTTCAAATATTGTGTTAGGTCCCTATAATAATGGTGTAGCCCCCATATTATTATTTTTGTGACCCATATTACTCCATATTGTTATTATTGTGCCCCTTAGAAACCCACTATTGTTATTTTGGAGCCCTTATATTATTAGTGTTATGTAGGCCCTAATTATATTTTGACCCTTTAGACTCTTATATATACTGAGTAGGTCTTGTCATTTGAATAATCGAGGAATTGTTCAATTATTTGATGTAAAAGGAGGTTCCCCCCTAAAATAGGCATACTTTCAATTCATTGATCTATATTTTCTTCTAAATTTGTGATATGGTTACATAAAATTTGGTATCAGAGCTCTGGATCCTAGGGTTTTGTTGCTTCAAACAGGCCATTTTCTATTTTTTTCGCTATAATTTTTTTTCTACAAGGTTTTAGAAGTTGAAATTTTGAAAAAGTGGCTTAGAAATCTTGATGAACATCATGTAAAAATTTCAAATCTTGGTTCACTACTTTTTCAAAGATATGGTCCAAGTAAGTTAGGGTTTATTCATGCTCCAAAATTTAGTCTAAACCAGGTGTTGCGAGGAAAATCATCATAACTTTCTCTTGGTGCCTTAGATTTGAATTTCATAAAAGTGATAGAAAGTGCACAAGCTATAGTTTCTCGTGTATAATTTTTCGAGGCCGAAGATTGAAATAGTGACATGTGGCATCCCATGCAATTTCACCCTACTTATTCAACCCATAATCAAGTCATCCTGGGAGATTTGGCATAACTTTATCTTGAATAATCCAGTCTCAGTATGACTTATGGAATTGTAAATAAGACTCAGTGGACTACTAAAAGAATAAATTTAAGACCTTAGAGAGCTAAATTTATAAAGACACAAAAGTTTCAAGATCGAGCTCTTGAAAGCAAGAAAAAGGTGTGTATTTTTTTAATATTTATTTGAAAAAATCAGCTTGTAGTGATTCAAAGGGAATATTGAAGCATAAATATCATTATTTGGTTCTAAAATGCCTAAAAAAAAATGGATACACCAATTAAGCCAACATAAATCTCTAGTATGACGGATGAAGAAGAGGAAGAAATGCAACATGATATATCAAAATTACAAGACCAACTGCAACAAATTTTTCTCTCACAAAGAGTAACCAAAAATGAATTGGAAGCGATGATTAATGTTAATATGGATGGTTTAAAAGGGGAGATGGATGGTATAAAAAGGGACATGGAAGGTTTCAAGGATAGTTTAAAAGTAGAAATGGAAGGTTTGAAGGAATGTTTGACAAAGTTGCTACAAGAAATGCTTCCTAATGGCGACAAGGTACTCCATGAAACTCATGATAAGAATAAAAGGAATATGAATCATGATTTTAGAGACTCTAAATTTGGGTTGAAGACTAACCACATTCCAATGATCAATATGAGGAAGTTTGATGGCAAGGATCTAGAAACTGTCGGTTCACAAAGGTGGCTTATTGTGGCAACCTCTAAGTTCCTCATTCAATTGTCAACCCAGGGCATAGTTGGTGGCTGGTGCCCTGCATGTTAGTGCATCATAATACAAGGAACAAATCGTAGTGATTTGTTTCTTGGCCTATTCCACCTGTTCTTGTGCCCTTTTTAACTTTGCCTTTTCTTCTCTGAGCTGGGAAAATGTTTCATCTTCTATAGTGGAAAGTTTTGTAAATTTCTTTAGTAGTGCCTGATATTCTTGTGCTGGTACTACCTCCTTTTTGCACTGAGCCAACTCATGTTGTGTTCTGATTAACTCGTTATACCATTTTTGATTTGCGGCTCTTTCAACTAGAGGGGCATAGGCAGGGGTTTTGTCCATTTGGGTTCCCTTTTCATTAGTGCATTCTTCCCTCGTTTGGAGAGAGGCTTTAAGAGTGTCCACTGTGTATGTTTGTACCTCGATTTCAATGGTGCTTGCTAAGTTAGTCTGAGTCCCAGCCTCGGCAGTATCTATTAGGTCAGTCTGTATTTGAGCCTCAGCAATGTCTAGCAGATTGGGGCTTGGTTCGGTTTGGGTTTCGGCTGCGATTAATTCCTTCTTAGGCTTCCGGGCCTTATTTTCCTCCTTCAATTGTTTCCTTAAGTGCTTCACCATTTTCTTCGATCTCTTGTAGGTCCTGCTTAGTTTCTTAATATTCTTTTCAGTTGCACTCTCGTCTGTCCTGATTTCAACAGGTGGTGGAGAAGCAGCATTCTCTTTTTTAGGGACGGTACTGCCAACCTCAGGGTGGCCTCTGGTGGTGTTTTCTACTTGGGATTTTGTGTTTACTTCTATATGAAGGTCCTGACTAAGCAGGACAATGCTACTTCAGGTGTTAAAAGAATTGTTTCTATGGTTGAATTTTTCTCCAGAGGGACAGTGTCTCCTGATTGATTTTCTGATTCCACTCTCCCCCCTATCTGCCCTTCAGTAATTGTCTCATAATTCTCGAGAGGGGACGGAGCCCCAAAGGCCTGTGATTCTTATTGGTAGGGTAGGATTTCGATATGGCTAGAATTTCTGGCAGTGGTAGACTTGTCTATAGGTTCCTCTTGTTCTTCGGCTTCCGATAGGCTTCTAGATTCATGGCCTGCCCTCATTTGTTCCAAGACTCGAGCCATCTCTTCCTCGTAGTCCTGTAAGGGTGCATTTTGAGGGCTTAAGGGTAGTGAACGGGATGGCCTTGCCTTCTCTATGAAGTCTAAGGTTCCTTGAAGTGTTTTGGACCGCTTTTGCCTGCCTGGTTCAGAGATTGCGGCGCGGTTCCTTTTTCTTCTATGTATGTTTACCCTGGGAAGCTCAATTTCGGTTTCGCCAGGGTTTTCCTTAGGTATCTATGAGGCAGGGTTAAAAAAATTGTCCCAGGCTATCTGCTGCTTGTTCAACTCATGTATGGTGATTAGTTTGATTAGTCCGTGGTGACTGACAACTGCTTGGGGGTTTTTAGCCCTTCTTATTCGAACAACAGTGTTATGCAATATGGAATTTACGAAAGCAGGCAGATTAACTGAAATATTTTTCTTAAGTACAACTAAAGTTTAAGTTAACGGGGTTTTACCACGTCTTGGCATCCGTCACATGTAATGAATCTTTGAATGAATTTCGTCAGTTCCTTCCATGGTTGGTGTAGAGAGGTAGGGTTAATCCCTTTTCCTTTTCGCTCCAATCGCTCTTCCAGATCCTGATATGCTGCAACTGCCTATCGCAAGAGGAGGTGTTTCTCTGTCCATCTCTCTCCTTCCGCTAATGTTTCAGAGACTTCGACAATAATCTCCTCTGTGACTGGTATAACTCTTCCCTTGATTCTGGTTTTCCCTTCTTGCAGGTTTTGCAGAAACTCAATTGCTAATTCTGTATCAAATCCCTGTAATCAGTGTACATATATTATCCAACTGGTTTACTGGAGGGTAGCGCTAGCTGTATCTGAAATTGGGAAGTTCGAAGGTTCGTTTCGAAGAGAATTTCCTCCCATGGTTGGTATATTTCCCTGTGTTTTTTCTTCTTCTGATTGTATTCTCTCTCAGCTCTATTGTTTCAAATGAATGTTGTATGTAAGAGAAAGAGCGATTGCGGTCCTGCGCAAGTAACTGCATGCCTTAATTGCAATGCTCTTCTAGTCTTATCGTTATATCTAACGGGATTTGTGCAGAATTTCCACATGCTTGCTAATTTATGACTAATTACACCCCCTCCAACGAAGTAAGGGCGCCCACATCCTCAAGAACAAGAGGGGTCTGTCCAGTCATGAATGCGAACAAGGAATGTCAGGATTCGATAATCATGGTATGTACATGAGAGAAGAGGTCATGGATTTCAAATTTTTAGGGGATGAGGAGTAATTGAGTAATTATGAGCATACGCAGCGTAAAGGTCAGATTTGGAAGTTTTGACATGAATGCATCTCGCGTGGAAGTGACCGGAGAGGGAGAGAGAATGGTATAACTATTATTATGATATGATTTCCTACTTTAATGATAAGTGTGACGAAAGCAAGACTGAGATGGGTAACTATTGGCGCTGTCATCCTGAAGGTAAAAAATGTAAGCATATCTCCCTTATAGTTATTTATGTGGTAGATTAGAATCATTATTAATTCAAGTAGTGGCTTATGGAAGAAGAATGGTATAGAAGGATAAGAGTATTTGGCTATTGAGAAAACATACTCTCATACCACAAGCAAAGCCACTGCTGCCAGCAGGCGTTCATAGCCTCGACAGGGTTGCTATTTTAACCCAAAAAAATGAGCCAGGATCCTTGTGTAAAAGTAATTGTTCTACAAATTTTGTGAAGAGATCACCATGCTGGTATGTTAGCCAGATAACCATATTGCCACTCACCAGAGCTTTAGCAAAGTGATCAGGCTGGCTCATGATGAGACCTCCTGTCCTTCAAGCAGTTGAGAAGGTCATTACCCTGGTGTGGTGGCCATTGTGGGCATGTCACTTTCTAGGCTCTTATGAACATGGTAGGCTGGCTCGTAATGAGACCCCCTATCCTCTTTTGAAAATTTTCATGTGATCATAGTTTGAAACATGAGCATTTCGATTTATAAGGAGGTCACTGTGCTGGTGTGATGGCCAGATAGTCACAGTGCCATTCACTAGGATTGCAACAGAATGATCAGGCCGGCTCGTGATGAGACCTCCTGTCCTTCAAGTAGATGAGAAGGTCATTACCCTGGTGTGGTTTCCATTGTGGGCATGTCACTTGTTAAACCCTTATGATCATGGTAAGTTGGCTCGTGATGAGACCCCTTATCCTCTCTTAAAAATCTATATGAAACATAAGAGTTATTCTTTATACATGAAGGGAGGCTCATTAACTCCTTAAAATTTAGGGATGGTGAGGGAATTAAAAGAATGCCAATACAATTAATATCCCTTATTCCCATTCCTTCATATTGGAGGGAAATACTACTCGAAAGTGTAGAAAGATGTACCATCATAATATCATGTATTGTATGATAACATAATTGAGCTGGGAATGACTTAGCCTTTCATTTCATATATGTGCACTGTCAGCTTCCAATTTAAAGATTGTAGTGTCAAAGAATCATCCTATTGGTAAGTTTTACTATTCTCCTCATTTCTTCCACTGCCACTTCCTCCTGTGAGATGCCTTTCATAGCTAAGGTGTGGATGAAGGGAAATATCGACAAAAGAAGGAAGTAAGGCTATTTGAACAACAGATGTTCAATTAGATTGAACAACAGTCATTCAAAGAGTTTGAACAACAAAATAATAAAAGCATAAAAACACGACTGTTCAATCCAATTGAACAACAACTGTTCAATTAGATTGAACAACAACTGTTCAAAGAGTTTGAACAAAATAATAATAATAATGAAAAAAACACGGTTGTTCAATCCGATTGAACATCAGTTGTTCAATTAGATTGAACAACAACCGTTCAAAGAGTTTGGACAGCAAAATAATAAAAACGCAAAAACACGGCTGTTCAATCCGATTGAACAACAACTATTCAATTAGATTAAACATCAGCCATTCAAAGAGTTTGAACAGCAAAATAATAAAAACGCAAAAACACAACTGTTAAATCCGATTGAACAACAGCTATTCAATTATATTGAACAACAGTCGTTCAAAGAGTTTGAACAACAAAATAATAAAAATGCAAAAACACAATTATTCAATCCGATTGAATAGCAGCTGTTCAATTAGATTGAATAGCAGCTGTTCAATTAGATTGAACAACAATCGTTCAAAGATTTTGAACAACAAAATAATAAAAACGCAAAAAATATGATTGTTCAATCCGATTGAACAATAGCCGTTCAAAGAGTTTGAACAGCAAAATAAAAACGCAAAAACACAGCTGTTCAATCCGATTAAACAAAAACTGTTCAATTAGATTGAACAGCAGCCGTTCAAAGAGTTTGAGCAATAACAGAAAAATAAAAGAGAGAGAGAATACGTTTTCAGGCATGAAGAATGTACAACAAAATAGGAACTAGGAATTGTAAAGAAATTATATACATTATTTACAAATGATAGTAGCAAACTTCTCATGTACTTGAGGTTGTGGGGTTATCACCCCCTCCAGCCATAACTTGGATGGTAGGATCGTTTCGTACCTGCTGGCAAAAAGATTCCTTTGTGAGAGGTTTGCGATATAGGCACACTCTGTGTCCATTTAAGCGAAATGTAGAACTAGACCCCTCTATGGTGGTTAAGGTGAGTGTACCATTATTGTGTACTTCTTGAATTTTGTATGGACTGAGCCACCTTGTTTGCAATTCTCCCAGAAAATCTTGGAATCTAGAGTCATAGAGGAGTGCCAAATCTCCTTTTTGAAATATCTTCTTCTTGGTGAGGTTATCATGCCACTTAGCTCACTGCTATTGGACGATCGATGTTTGCTATAGAGCTAGTAGCCTTATTTCGTCTAGCTCATTTATTTGTTGGAGCCTTTTAACCTGGGCATTTGCTAAACCCAACCCTAGCTCCTGGGCTATTCTTAGAGTCTTGATTTCGAACTCAATAGGGAAAATGGTCTCTCTCCCAAATACTAGATGATATGGGGAGCATCCAGTGGTGTTCTTCCAGGTTGTGTGATAGGCCCATAAGGCTTCTGGTAATCTGGCGGCCGAGTCCCAGCGATGTGTTGATACAGTTTTGGTAAGAATTGCCTCCAGAAATTTGTTGGTGCTTTCCACCTGCCCGTTTTCCTGCGGGTGGTAAGGAGATGCAACTCTATGGGTGATATGATGATTTTTTAGGGTGGCTGTAATTTTATTACCTACGAACTATGCCCCCCATTGGTTATCACTTCCCGCGGCAAACCATATCGTACAAACAGCTCAAAAAGGAAATTAATCACAGATTCCTCTATGGCCCTTGATAAGGCCACTGCTTCTACCCACTTTGTTACGTAATCAGTGGCAACCAATATGTAGGTTTTTTGGTTTGACGGTGAGTTGAATGGCCCAAAGAAATCTAGTGCCCACCTCTGGAATGGTTCTATCACCAGTTGTGGCTGTAGTGGCATTTCATCTGCTTGGCTTGGGTGGCCCATTCTTTGGCAATTATCAGAGGCTTGGACATATTTTTTTGCGTCTTTGAAAATCATAGGCCAATAGTAGCCTAATTGTAACAATTTTTTCCCTGTTCTGGGATTTGCGAAATGGTCACCACAAGGCTCATCGTGACAGGCCCGTAGGATGTCATAGATTTTGTCCTCCCTGATGCATCTGCATATGTGAATATCGGCTCCCGTATGGAAGAGGTATCCACCGACCCAGGAGAACCTTGCACTGTGATGTACAATTAGCTTCCGTTCTCTTGATGTTAAGTGTTTGGGAAAATTTCCTACTGCCAAGTAATTCGATACATCTGTATACCAAGGCGTTTTTACCACTACCGCAAACAGATGTTCATCAGGAAACTGGTCATCAACTGCTAGCGTATCGTCTATCTTTGGAACCATGGAAAAGAAGTCTGCAACCACTTTTTCTTTTCCTGGATGATCCTTGATAGTTATTTCAAATTCCTGTAGCAGCAACAACCAACGAGTTATTCTCCCATTCGTGATTGGTTTATTAGCTAAATATTTAACATCAGAGTGATCAGTATATAGGAGTACTTGATAGCCAGTTATATAATGTCTAAATTTATTAATAGCATAAATGACAGCCAAGAACTCCTTCTCAGTCACTATATAATTTAACTTGGCAGAGTGAGAATTTTTCTGATATAATAAATAGCACAAGTCTTTTTGCCTTCTTCTTGGCCAAGAACTGCCCCTATTGCGGTGTCAGATGCATCTGAAGAGATGTGGAAAGACAGTTTCCAGTTGGGTCCTCATAGAATTGGTGTTGTTGAGACCAGTTTATTTAAATTTGTAAAAGCGGTGTCACATTTACCAGTCCAGTGGAATTCAACATTTCCAGTCAATGCATACAAAGGTGCAACTTTTTGTGAATTTTTTTTAATATAAATCTGCGATAATATCCTGCATATCCCAAAAAACTGTGTACCTCTATTTGTGTACAAGGTGTGGCTAATAGAAGGATTACTTCTATTTTTGCTGGATCTACCTGTATTTCGGCTGCAGAGATGTAGTGACCTAGGATCACTCCCTCGGTCATCATCACGTGACACTTTTCATTGCTTAAACATAGTCTAGTAGCGATGCATCGCTCCAACACTTTTTCTAACGTTTCTAAAGCTTGATCAAAGTCCTCACCATATGGTGTGAAGTCATCCATATAGATTTCAAGCTCTTCATTTATTAAGTCAGAAAAAAATGTTGATTATGGCTCTTTGAAATGTTGCTAGGGCGTTACATAACCCAAATGGTAAAACTTTGTAAGAAAAAGTACCCCATGGGCAGGCAAAGGTTGTCTTATCCTGGTCTTCGGGGGCTATCTGGATTTGATTGTAGCCACTGAACCCATCAAGAAAGGAGAAGAACCGCTTCCCTGCCAATGTGTCAAGGACTTGGTCAGTGAAAGGGAGGGGGAAGTGGTCTTTCTGTGTTGCTTTATTCAGTTCTCTGTAATCCACACAGATTCTCCATTTCCCATTATTTTTAGGGACGACTACCAGAGGTGAGACCCATTTTCTATCTGAAATAGGATAGATGAAATTTACATCCAACAGCTTTTATAGCTCGTCTTTTACAACATCCTTCAAGTGTGGTTTCAGCCTTCGCTGAGGTTGTCTAATGGGTCGTGCTTCCTCATCTGTATACATGTGATGGGTGCACGTTTGGGGATCTAAACCCTTCATGTCTGGGAAGTCCCAAGCAAATGCCCCTTTATGCTTCTGTAGAACTTTTATGAGCCTTTGCTTTTGGTTTCTATCCAAATTGTTATTGATGTTCAGGATCTTCCCTGGCTCAATATCAATGGGTGTACTGTTACTCACGGTGGTTGTGGGAATATATTGATCATCAAGGTCCGTCAAGGGGTCCTCTTGAACTCCATATTCAAGAACTATTTTCAACATTTGGCATTTTAAGTTCTTAGACGAGGGTGGCTGGTTCGTAAAATTATTTATTACATCATCTTCGGTTTGATTTTTAAATTTGAGAGATTCTACCAATGTCAGAGGTGGACGAATGTTTTTCTCCGAATATGCATATGGATGTTTGTGAATTTTTACCGTGGGTAAGCTAGGTTTGGCTGGCGGATAAATAATGATGTTTTTTATGGAATCTTCTCTAGTGATGGTCATGCTACCTATTCGGCAGCCTATGTAAGCATCGAATGTTTCCATCTAGGGTCGCCCTAGAATCAAAGGGTGCCCATCCATCTTGTTCTTTGGGTTAATAACTAAGAAATTGGCTGGATATTCCCATGAGTCTACTGAGACCAGGATGTCCTGCACTATTCCTTCTAGTCTGATGACAGACCGGTCATCAAGCTCTAGCAATGTATTCATTGGTTCTAACACTGATATGCCCAGCTTTTCACAGGTTTCCGTAGTTAAGATGTTAATGGCCGCCCCTAAGTCGACCAATGTGTTTGGAAAGGAATGTCCAGCGATCTGCACAGTTAATATGGGATTTCCTGGGTCTTCATATTTTACAAGCGGTTCCTTACCCAGTAATAAGTCAGAAAGCGTCCCTACCACATGAACGGTGGGCACAGCCTTTGTTTTTTTTACTTTCTTTTTCCTGCATAGCTCTTTAATTGTTTTTTCATAGATGGGAATATCTTGTATGGCCTGGAGAAGAGGAATTTTGATACAAATGTTTCTTAACTATCCCAGGATGTCAAAATCTGGAGAGGCTATAGGTCTAGGCAGAGTTAACCTTTCAAGGAATGGAGGTGAAAATACTCTAAGCTCTTTAGGCCTCCCTTGGTCACTTGTTTCCTTCTCTTTCCCTCCCTCTGTTTCTGTTATATTTGCCTGGCTAGGTTTCGTTGAAGTCCCAGGGTTGGATTGAGGTGGGATTGTGACTTCTATTGGTGATATAGTACGTCCTGATCTCAACCTTAGTTCATTGTATTGCCTTAGTCTAGTGTCAGGGTGTGGATCTTCTATTATCTGGATCAGTTGAACTGGTCTATTATTGGGATTAGGATTGGGTTGAGCTAGTAATTGAGGACGTAGGTTAGGCTGGGGGTTGTGCTGAACTGGGTATGGAGACGAAAGTGTAGTTTGATTTTGGGCCCCTGCTCCTATTGGTACGTTGGTCATTCCCAGGGGTCACTGCCAATTCTGAGGCAAATTAGTGGTTTGGGAAGGGGATGCTGGCCACTGGGCTTGGTATGGAGTGTTTTTCCAATAAGGAGGGGAACAAGGAAAGCTTGCCCAATTATTCCCTGGTGAGGGTTGTGTTGGCCAGGGTGGTATAGGGAACGGCTAGGTTGACCAAGTAGAGAAAAGGTTTTGATTTTGCCAATTTGCTGAAGGGTTTTGCTGGTTAAACTGCTAAGGAGAAAAGAACTAGGGTGGGTCTTGAGGCATAATTGGTCGTGCCTACCATTGTCGACGCTGATTCATTAGGTAGACTGGTTCTGTATCTTCTTCCGCTTCTTTGAAAATCGCTTTCAGCCCCGAGAGTGAAGGGCATTGGTCCGTGGCATGGTCCTTAGTGCAGATGGCACAAGTTTGAACCGTGTCTAAGGGGCATTCCCTTTGGCTATGCTTCTTCCGACATCGTGGGAAAAATATGGAAAAATTCTGCTCTACTATAGCTTGCTTCTACTTGGCTTGTAAGACATCAAGCTGTGTTGTCAAAGTACCCAAAATGTCAGTTTTAAAATTTTCTAAGAGAATTTCCAAACTCAGCTCTAGTTACGTTGCCACTGGGCTGCCTAAGGTCCTTTTTTATTGAGTCATGTTCACTTGGCTTATTACGTGTATTTCCCCGAGAGCACCTGATACACAGGGAAATAATCTCATCATATCCTTCCTGGGAAATATCCCCTTTTCCCATTATGTTAAGTATTTCAACCCATTCTTCTTTCATTCCCTTAATGAGTGTATAGAATAATGTAGTATATGGAGACCTTTGTAAATTGTATTGAAATATTTCTACATATTCCTCTAATGTTTCATTGTCCCCTGCAGACATATTGAAGATTTCATTTTTTAGTTATCGAGTCCGGAAATAGTCTTGATATTTATTAAGAAAAATGTTCTTCATCTGGTCTCAGTTATTGATGGTTCCCCCACCTAGCCCCATGAACCAGCGTAAGGCCGCTCCCTTTAAAGTAGAGGGGAATAGCTTTAATTTCTGAGGGTCGGTGGTGTAGTCATACCCCCTACATAGGACATTGAATTCAAATAAAAATGCATCAGTATCTTCTGTTGTCAGCCCATGGAAGGTGGGGATGCTTTGTAAGGGGATAACTTTCATAGGGGAATTTGCAACATGATCAACGATGGGATACTACAACGTTGATGTCTGCCTCTGATTCTGGTTTTGATTGTTTGCCATTTGATCAAAGATGTGCCAGTAATCTTCAGGAATTTCTTGTTATGGAGGATTAATCCTGGGGGGATTGGGAGGTGAATACAGAGGAAATTTTACAACACTTCCCTAGTCTTGGATACCGAGTATTTCTGTCTCGAACACTCCTTTAGGAGAATTAGGCTTGGAAGCTTCTATTTGTATTGCATCGCTAGTTTCTCCTTCCCCTTCCTATAAGTTACAAGAACCTCCCTCTCTCGAAGGGTCAATACCTATATGATTGGTAGTTTGAAGGCTTAGCTCTAATCCTTCTGTCTTACTGTGAATCTCGGCGTGGACTGCAGATGGTGAGGCTGCTGCCTGAGGGAGATTAGTAGGTCTTTGAGTGGGAATGATTCTGGGTCCTACGGATGCCTGGGATTCAACTTTCTTAATGGTTTTGTCTATATATGTTGTTCTTCCAAGGATCACCGGTCCCTTGGATTTTGGGGATTTTTGCGAATGATTTTGATCTGTTTCAATATTTTTCTTCCTAGTCATAAAACAAGGGTACCTATTATACCAATCTTTACACAATTTGCTGAGAATCGGCTATGGAGCAAGCATTTTTCTTACTCGTACGCAGGTTCTTACCTCTCGTTTTTAATACCCAATTCTTCACAGCAATGGAGAAAGATAAAAGATATCACTCTTAACACCCTCCCCGGCAACGGCGCCAAAAATGTCGGTTCACAAAGGTGGCTTATTGTAGGTAACCTCTAAGTTCCTCATTCAATTGTCAACAGAGGGTAAGTCTTTTTATTTCAAGAGTGTAAGCACACTATATGCAAGTGAGATTGAATGATAGCTGCTCTATGATGCTTACGAAAGGGATTCTCTAATTCTCGAAGTTCAATCAACTCAAAGAGACATGAAAATGGCATAATGCAGCTAACTACTTTGCCTGGCTTTGAAGGAGAGAAACTTTATAATTGAACAGCGCAATGATGGATTGAATAGCAACTTATCGAACTGAACAACAACGTAAGTGAATTGAACAATAACTTATCGAATTACACAGCAACTTAATTGAATTGAACAACAACCTGAATAAATTGAATCAACAAATACTTATAAAATTTTTCAATGGAATTCTCTTTACAAACTGACTAATTGGCATCTTACTGTGCATAATCAAGAATTGGATGTCTTATCGTACTTAAAGGAACAACCTAATCTGTGAAGATGAATAACATTGACTGGTAATTATTCTACGATTCGTAAATCGACTGCAAGGCATTGAGAGAAAATGAAAGCATCTAACAACAATAAAGCATTATTATAAATACGAAAGCATGAATGCAGTGAAATATTAAACCAAAAAGCATGAATTTTACTATTTTGAAGAAAGAAAAACCATAACTTTATTGCGTGGAGAAGTAATTTACAACTGCATCAGGTAACTGGAGATTGATTCTGTAATTAATGCACAGCACGAAAACTATCAAAGAACTCCCAGAGGTTGGGCCCAGACCACCAAAAGATCTAACACAATGAAAAACTCAAAATATGATTGTTCAAAACATCAAAAACTCTTTATTGAATAAAAAGATAATACAGGGGTATAATCGAACAGTTCTGTCCTGAAGCGTTGATTACAGAAGGAGAAAAATTATATATTTCTTGTTCATCCTTCGTCCTTTTAAAGGCATTTTCACGCAGTGAGTCAGTATTCTCCAGACAACAACCCGCTACGCGTGGTTTTCGTTTGGGCTCTCGAGCTTGGACTCGTCTTTCTGTCTTCTGCCAGTTCCTGGAAGCTATTGCGATTCCATGAGTTCGTGCCTACCGGTTGTCTTCCATTTAACGTTGGTTCAGCTGCTCTGTTTTCCTGTATACAGAGATAAAATAAGTCAAATTTCCGTTATAAAAGTGTTTCCTTTTGTCGTTAGCCCAGTTGCCCTGATTTTCAGAAACCTTTTCTATCTTTATTATTTAAAATGAGAGAGAACTACCAAAACTAAGTCACAATTTGAAGGGATTATAGGTGAAAACATACCTT
Organism: Pinus albicaulis; assembly: GCA_034641835.2. Taxonomy (NCBI): domain Eukaryota; kingdom Viridiplantae; phylum Streptophyta; class Pinopsida; order Pinales; family Pinaceae; genus Pinus; species Pinus albicaulis. Next base: position 1,434,971,070 of record CM076580.1, read on the forward strand.
AATTCTGGCCCAACAGTAACATGGATACAACAGATGGAGTAGTTCTTTGATCTACGCCATGTGAAACACACACATAAGGTACACATTACATATTTATATTTAGAACCCAATCATTTTGTAGGGTATAAATGGATTTTTTCTCGTAAATAAGTAGTCACTTGGACAATTTTTATGAAGGAATTGATAGCACATTATGAGGATACAAAGAGTAATACCTTGTTTAGCCAAATGATAAATCTCAAACAAAGGGGTTCAATTGGGAAACACATTGAGGACTTCCAAAAATTGAATATCAAGGTAACTGATATTCCATAGGAGCATTTGATTGATGTTTTCCTAGGGAATTTAAAGGATAATATCCAAAATGAGGCTCGTCGTTGGGAACCTAAGTCATTAGAGAATGCAATTAGGGTGGCAATAAAAGTTGAAAGAAAAATTATGGAAACAAGGAGGTCTACCTCTCACAACTATAAATATGGAAGTGTTGTCGCTCCTACCCTGCCACAACCGACAAGGTTAACACCACAACAATGAGAGGAAAAAATATCAAAAGGGCTTTGTTACAATTTTGATAGCAAATATATTAAAGGTCATAAGCGTGTCGAGAAGAAATTATTTTACATAGATTGTGAAGAGGAGGAAGAAAAGAGACAAGAAACATCAAAAGAAGAAGATATACACCAGGAACCAACCCCAGGGGTTGAAAGAGATGAAATGAATCTGACTATATGTTGTAATGCATTGGTGGGAATTACTACTCCTCAAACTCTCAATATAGAAGGATATATAAAGAGGAAAAAGGTAATAATACAGATTGATTTAGGTAGTAACCATTATTTTATTCATTGTAAGATACCCAAGGATTTGAATTGCTTCCTATATCCAACACCAAAGTGTCAAGTGATGGTTACAAATAAAGGAACTATAAATTTCTCAGGGAAGTGCCATAATATAAATCTAACCATGGGTGAATATGTATAGAATATTCCAATGATTTCCATTCCAATGGGTGGTGTTGATGTTGTATTAGGATTCCAATGGTTACAATCTTTGGGGATGATATCATTTAACTTTTAAGAACTTTTCTTGAAATTATTCTGAGAAGGAAAGGAAATTGGATTAGGGGTATCAGAGGGAAACCTGGGAAGATAATTAGCTCTAATGGCATGAAAAATACTTTTAAGAAGGAACAACAAGGGATAAGTGTGCAATTATGCTCATTAGATGTTCAAAAATCTAAGTCATCCATTTCTCCATATCTCCAAAGTGTCCTTAAAAATCATTCCAATGTATTTGATACTCCCAAAGGTTTATCGCTTATTCATTATCATGATTAATATATTCACCTCATTCTTGGAAGTGTTTCTCCAAACATCAGACCTTACATATATCCTTATGCCCAAAAGAGTGAAATTGAATGTATGGTTGCAGAAATTCTAGAGGCAAGTATAATTCAAACTAGCCAAAGTTTTTTCTATTCTCCAGTAGTATTGGTACACAAGAAGGGTGGATCACGGTGTATGTGTCCAGATTATAGAGAGCTCAACAAGCTCACTATTAAAGAAATTTCCCATTCATTTCATTAATGAATGGTTGGATGAATTACATGGAGCAATTTACTTCACCAAGGTAGATCTTCGTTCGATATATCAAAAAATTAGAATGAAGCTAGAAGACATTCTGAAAACAACATTCATAACTCATGAAGGTCATTATGAATTTTTGATTGAATGCCTATTGGTATTACTAATGCACCTTCCACATTTCAAGGCTTGATGAGTTCCATTTTCAAACCCTTCCCTAGAATTTTTTTGTTAGTATTCTTTGATGATATACTAATCTATATTGTCTTGGAAAGATCATGTTCAACATGTTAACAAGGTGCTCAATGTAATGTCCCCTAATAATTATAAAATAATAAATAATATATAAATAATATAATATAATTAAATAAATAATAAGTCAAGAGAATAATAAAAATAATAAATAAAATAGTAAACAATAACCAGAGTTCTAAATAAAATAGTAAATAATAAACTGGAGTCCTAAACAGTAAATAAATAAGTGAAGTTAAGAGTTAATTAAGAAATAGTTAATTAACAAAAGTAAAAAATAAATAAAAATTAAGAAAGAGTTAAACTGAGAGAAACACTAAATTAAGATAAAGAAATAAAAGTTGCATGTTGACACAATGAATGTGTGCATGTGGTTCCCATTCCATTGTTTGGTCTATTTATTAGACATTGAGGAAGATTCATGGATTCATTCTTTCATCTATTCTCTAGAGAGAAAGGTATTGTGAGGCAATGTATTCCCTGGCAGTGGTATGTTGATTGAGGGCTTGGGGGTGGCCAGCCGTGGAAAGATTATGTGCAGCTGAGCCTATGGTTGGGTGGAGAGTTGTCCCCAAAACTTTGTTGCGGTTAGAAGGATTTAGATAGCGTTCAACTTTGGAGTCTCAAGTAAGGAGTATCGCCATTACAAGTAAGTTGTCTTTGCTCATGCTTCTGAAATTTCTACGATGATTAGTTAAATAGTTTTTGAGTTGATAATTAATTTCATATTGGATATAATTAATTGCATGTTAAATTTGGGTTGTTACACTCAAACTATTGGAGGAGAAATTTTTTTATGCAAAAGCCTCCAAATGTTTCTTTGGTGTATATAAAGTGGAATATTTGGGTCATACTGTATCTCATGAGGGTGTTAAGGTAGACCCTAACAAAATTAAAGCCATAAAGGAATGGAAAATCCATGCAACTGTGAGGCATATCCAGGGAAAATAACAACACCACTAACAACATTACTGAAGAAAGAAGCATTTTTTTGGACTCTAGAAGCAAATAAGGCCTTTGGACATCTTAAAGAGGTAATGTGTCAAGCTCTGATCTTAGCTACACTAGACTCGACAAAAAAAAATATTGTGGAATATGATGCCTCAGGAAATGGCACTGGTGTTGTTTTAATGCAGGAAGGAAGACCATTTTCTTTTGAAAGTTGTCCAATCAAGGGAAAGTATTTACAAAAACCTATTTGTGAGAAGGAAAAGTTGGAAATGTTGCATGCTCTAAAGAAATGACACCATTACCTAATGGGAAAACACTTCAAGTCAAAAAAAAGTCCTGATAGTCTTAAATACTTCTTGGAACAAAGATTATATTTAAAAAAGCAGCAAAAATGGGTCACAAAGATGTTGGGTTATGACTTTGAAATCATCTACAGAAAAGGGAAGCAAAATGTTGTTGCAGATGCACTCTCAAGAAGGGATGTGGATGTGGAAGCATTTCTCTATGCCATTTATATTATCCAACCTAATTAGATAAAGGAAGCAAGGGATGAATGGAAGAATGATGAAGAGTTATGGACACCCATTCAAAATTTCAAACAATATCCTAGTGCATTTGATACATTTATCTGGAAAAATGATTCATTGTGGTACAAAGATCACTTACATCTATGTAAGAACTCCCAACTCAAACAAAAGGCTCTTTTGGAATTGCACACCATTCCTATAGGAGGGCACTCAAGATTTTTAAAAACTTACCATGGGCTCAAGAATAATTTAGTTTATTTATTTTATTTTTATTTTTATTTTTTATTTTTTATTTTTTTATTTATTTTTTATTTATTTTTTATTTTTTTTATTTTTTTTCAGATGGCCTTAAATATGATATTCAAAAGTTTGCGGCAAATTTTTTGTTTTTTCCAACAAAATAAAGTTGAGACAATTAAGAAATTGTGTCTTTTAAAACCATTAGTCATTCCACGTCAGCATTGGGATGAAGTCTCAATGGATTTTATGATAGGTTTACCCAAGTCTAAAGGAAAGAGTGTCATCATGGTGGTAGTTGATAGACTTAACAAGTATGCACACTTTTGTGCACTATCTCATCCTTTCAAATCCAGTACAGTCACTACTGCATTTTTGGAAACAATTCAAAAGCTACACGGAAACCCAAAGATCATTGTAAGTGACAATGATCCCATTTTCACTGAATTTTTTTGGACATAATTATTTTCTTGTCTCGGTACTCAATTGGCTCATAGCTCATCTTATCTTCCTTAATCTAATGGGAAAACTGAGATAATGAACAAATGTTTGGAATGATATATTCATTGTTTTGTATATGATAAAAAAACATAATGGGTCAAGTGGTTACCTCTAGCAGAATGGTGGTATAAAACTTGCTTCCATACTGCAATAAAAATGACCCCATTTATGGCGCTTTATGGATATCATCCACTATCCATCACATCGTGTTTAAGAGATAATTCTAAGGTTCAAACAATGGAATATCACATAAAGCATCAACAACAAGTTCTCCAAATCTTAAAGGATAACTTGACTTTGGTGCAGAATCGAATGAAACAATAGGTAGATCAGGATCACAATGAAAGAATATTTGATGTGGGTGATTGCATATTTTTACAGCTACAACCATACAAAGAAAAGTCCCTCAAGCAAGCCAAGAATGATAATAAACTATCACCCAAGTACTATGACCCTTAAAAGGTATTGGAAATGATTGGTACTATGACATACAAATTGGAGTTGCCTGCATCCTTGCGAGTACACCCAATTTTCCATGTTTCATGCTTAAAGAAGGTTATAGGTGACAAGATTCTAGTTCAAACTATATTTCCAGGAATTGATGAGGAAGGAAAAATAATATTGGAACTTTAATCATTCACAAAAATAAGAATCTGACATCTACAAAATCGATCAATTTCATCGTATCTCATTAAGTGGAAGAACTTAATTGTTGAATATTCTACACGGGAGGATGAGGATTTCATACAGAAGCAACTAGAACTACTCAAGTGTTGAGTACAACACTTTTTTGAAGGAGAGGGGCATGTTAGGTACCTATAATACTAGTGTAGCCCCCATATTGTTATTGTTGTGCCCCTTAAAAACCCAATATTGTTATTGTTGAGCCCATACATTATTAGTGTTATGTAGTCCCTAATTATATTTTGACCCTTTAGACTCCTATATATACTAAGTAGGTCTTATCATTTGAATCATCCAATAATTGTTCATTTAATTGATGTAAAAGGAGGTTTCCCCCTCGAAGAGGCTTATTTTCAAGTCATTGATCTATCTTTTCTTCTATTTTTGTGATATGTTTAAATAATATATTGAGGGCCCTTTTGCCTAATTTCATGATTACACAAGAGTTTACACCTTCATAGAAACCCTTCCCTTTGCACAAACCCATTTCTTCTAATATTGGAGTTTCTTTTCTTCAACCTCTTTAATTTCTCATTCATCAAGAAACTAGTGTATTATGATTGTTAATTTGGACAAATCTCCCTTTCAAATGGATTATATGGCCCATGTCACTATTTACAATATCTTGCATAAGAATTTTAACACTTTAGCATCTAATTCATATTCACTTGCAAGGGTAATAAATTAAATTTTTCCTTGTTAGTGTGAATGTGCTCCTACCTCTTCAACCATCAACTTCTAGAATGATGAAGAGCTCTCACATGCCATGACTTATTTAGATAGTACCTGAGATGAACTTCATATTGTTTATCCTATTGAATTAATTCTTATGGTTATCCACTTCACTCATGGGCCCTTAGACCCCATTCCCCTCAGTAAGATTGATTACTTTTATTCCTCCTAATATGCCTAATTTTCACTTGAAGAGGATATCTTGGTCTAATTCACCATAACAAAGGCAGTTGATTTTTTCTTAGAAACAAGATTGGTTTAAATTTGAGAACACTTCCACAAATTTTATGGTTTGTGATGAATCTAACATGATTTTATAGTTGATGTTTCATGGGCACATGGCTTTGAATTGGATATATGTGTACATTTAGATTGTTCTCTCAACCATTGTTGACTTGAAGAGATTTATTCTTGAACTTTCATACAAATTATTATATGCCTTTGGAGGTTTCATGTCAACCTTATGCCACCAAAATCTACCATAGGATTTGCTTGTTGGCATTGGTGCATTAACCCTTCTTTATTACTCATCATTGCACTCATATTATACCAAAGCTTCATATAAAGGGTTTCCCTAGAGTTGGAATTTGGCCATTTGGCACCCATTTTGTGTTTTCTTACGTAGGAATGGGAGTCCTTCTAGATTGATTTTGCATTGTGAGACATGTTCTACTTTATTGTCTCTTTATATCCTTTTCAATAAGTGTTCTCACCCTTTTCTTTGGTTGTTTGGTGGCACAAAATTTCATGTTGCTTACTTCCATTTGTTACTTATTGTTTTGTATCCCTTTGTTGGGATAAGTGCATGCAAACCATTGCCATGAGAGATAGGGCATGTGCTTGGGTGTCCATTGAATATTATCTATATGTCACTATGTTGCTTGATTTTCCTCTTATGGTCTCTCAAATGCTTGAGACCCAAGTTTTTTGCAATGTGTACACCTACCTCCTTTCTTGATTCTTCATTATTTGAACAATGAAAACATTCAAATCAAATGATAAAAACAAAAATTAGGGTAGAAGAATGAAATATTATGAGGATGGGGATTTTTCTAATTTAATGTACTTGTAAGTCCTTTTTAGGTAGTAGTTGGTGTCACCATTAATAAAAACATCCTCATAAAGTCACCCACTTGTTCTTTCCACCTAGTTCTTGTGGCCATTTAATTTTGTCATGGCCTAATTTCTCTCTTAAGACTAAGTATTTTTTCTCCCAATTTTCCTATGATTATTAATTCAACCTTTTAAAGTAATGACCAATTGGAACCTTTGGTTAAGTCATGTTTCCCAATTATTTCATTTCAATAGGAGCATTGCCCATGTCAGTCTTTCTATGTTTGCTCTATATCACCATTCTTGTATTTGGTCAATACCCTTTAGTTGGTCCCATGTATTAATCATTCATTGGCTCTTCTTGCATAGTGTTGGTTAAAGGGATAATGCATCATTATCTTTTTCCAACGAGCATTATCCTATTAATATCAACATATTTTTCATGGGAGTTTGATTTAGAGGACCTATATTGATTTGAACTTTCCTTATTAGTGTATTTTCTCACATTTTCCAATGGATTATTGTCATTGGTATCTAATTGAATGAGTGTTCACCTTAGGATCATGCATCCATGATATTGGGATCCTATTAGTAGCTTAAGGCCCATTTTCACTAGCAATGGTTTTCCTTGCATCTAGTGAGGATTTTTGTTATTGAATTTTTACTATATAGTTTCTCTTTTGTTTGATTTCAACTCATTGTGACACTTGGAGGAAGTACTTTGTGGTGTTAGTTCTCTACATTTTGTTAAATACCATGGACATTTTTTGTTCCTTTTATTCAACACTATAACATTTATTTGGAGCTCTTTTCAACTATCATTCAAGTTCTTGACACCTTTCTTAGTCCCTTTGGATTTGGGGTCTCATTTTCTTTGGTTTTATCCCATTTACTTTCTCAACATCCTATCATAGATTTTATGGTATATTGAGATATTTATGTATGGTGGCATGGTATATATTTCAATTGAGACATCAGTCCATTTATAATATATGATGTATTATAACATGGCCTTCCCATTTTGTTGCACCATGATCTAGTCATATGTTATACTTGACCTTAATCATACATGAGCATGGGAATGCCTAATTCATGAAATAAAGAATAATTATCTTAATTTTTTATGTGTTTATTGGTGGTTTCCTTTTATATGATGGTGATTTACTCCACAAGTTATTGAATGTCCATTTCAACAAAGAAATAACCTAATGTATTTCAACCATACGATAATCCACTAACCTCATACATTAGGTGGCATCTATTCTTTTGAGACTCTATCATGCATGTACCAACTAATCTCATTCCTAAGATGAATTATTCATTGGTTTATTTAATATGGAGGTTTCTAGTTTGTCCCAATACTATGGCAATACTATGTATTTTCCTTGATCTTGTTTATGGATGTAATTGTTATCTTTAAAGTTGCATGTAGGGTGCATAAGTTATGCTAAAACCCACATGCATGACCTTGAATTGGTCAAACATGATCAAGGAACACTCCATAATTGGTCTAGTCCACTTTGATCATTATTGAAAAGTCCAAAGTGCAAATATATCAAGATTATGTTAGATCGTGGCCCTATTTTTCATGTAAAAATCATAGAAGGATCATGAAACCTATCATAAAAGCCTCATCTATATAGCAATATATTAATTATGTCTTAGATTGGTTTAAAGATATTTGGATCTTGGTTTGTTTTTTCATTTCCTACAAAGGAATTCCTAATTTACACCTCTGTATCCACTTGCTCTATTCACTTATGGAAATTTGACAAGAACCATTAGAGGATTGGTGGAGGAAATTTTTGAACACCATGGGACTAGTGAGAGCCTTGAAAAGATGCAAAACCCACTAAAATGTAGCAACTTATGATGTAATCTTTTATACTTCCAAAATATAATATCCTTTTACCCCCACTCCCACATGTATTTGCTTGTTGTTGGTTTAGTTTTGTTACTTGAATGCTTTGCTTCCCTTGATTGAACTGACCAACTAGATCTATAAGGGTTTTCACTTAGTTTAACAAATGAGTTATAATATTTTTCACTTGAAGAGTATGGAAGGTTATTTTACTTGTTTTATGTGCAGGTTACTTTGGGATTAGGACTCTTTCTCATGCTAATATACTTAAGATTGGAAGATCCATGAAAGAGGGAAAGTTATAAGTCCCTCTCTTCCTTAATTTACCAAACCCCTCGTTCCTTCCTTGTTTTCTTAGCATAGTGAGGTAGAACTTGATTTGTCTATCACTAGCCTTCCAATTACCAAATGGGGATATACTAGTACTAATCGTATGAAAAATCATGTCAACACTCTCCTTGATGTTTGAATCCTAGTGCTTTCAAATATTTAGTTTAAAATGCAATGCTCCCCCTTTATAAAGGAATTTTCATAGTTGAACTCATTTATTGCGGAGAAAGGAAAATGCACTCCCATGTTATGAATTCATTCATAAGTGATTAATTATCCATTAACAATGATAAGGAAAAATATTTGATTTATAAATTCAGTGGGTTGTGGCCATCATCTACAAGCCCATTGAAAGTATGTATTCCAACTAGGGTTCAACATACAAAATAAAACTTTATTTCATAGATTATTTGTTATATTTTTTAACTCACAAAAACATGTAAAGTTGACCTTTCTTCGAACCATGTTTCTTGAATTTCAAACCTAATTTAATGTCCATTTCCTCCACCCAATTTTGGTAATAATGTTGAATATCTAGCTTTTATAGGCCATTTTGTCCCATCTGGTCAATAGGCCTTCAAACAAGATTATTCACATCCTTTGAACACTTTTTCATCCTCTCCCTAAGAATGAATCTCTCAAATCCCTGAGTTTCTGCCTAAAATTGATTCATTTCAATGATTTTTAGGTCTAACGTACCCTAGCCCTTCATGGACCAACGTTCACCAAAATGTTGGCTCTCTCTGGACCTACGTTGATCACCAGCAGGTTGCACCTTGATGGGGGTGTGTTGATTATATAAATTCGTGAAAAATAAAAATAATTCAGAAGCTTATTCTTCTATAAGCTTCTAGGATTTGCTATAACTATTTACCTTGGATGAAATTCTCGAATCCTATCCTATCCTACCTTGGATATTTCACCTCTTATCCCTTGAGCTCATCCTCCTATCAAGAGTGGATCTTAATTCTAGATTGGTAAATATATAATAACTCTCAACTTACCATCCTCTTTTATATATTTCTGACCATCCACAAGCTAGGGGTTGGCTTTTGGAGATAGATTCTACCCTCATGTTGTTGTTGCGAGAGTCATTATTCTATGCATTAGGGTGAAATAGAGGTACACTTTGTGGCAAGGAAGCACAAGTCAACTTGGAGGAGTTATTCTACAAGATCAACTCCTATATTTAGTTGTAACTCTCTCCATTTCTATTAATACAAAGAGTTCATTGTTTTCCTATATATGATGTTATGATTTCATGTATTTCAATGCCATGTTGATCCATTGAATAAGGTGATTAGATGATGCTACATAGATGTCGTAGATCGTTGTCTTGTGTTGTTTGATTGTGCGATTTCTAATTATAGCGATCAGAGCATACAAGCCAAGAGAGGAGCTAAGCCTACGCCAGATTCTAGGTAGGATTCATCCCATTGTCTATTTACTTTAAGTAAAACATTAGCTTCTTTTTCCTTCTGTTGTTTTGGACTAGGTCATCAAATTTAGAGAAGATACTTTTTTCATAGTCGTAGATTCTGCATAACAAATTGGTGACCATATTGGGGATACAATGTATTCCCTTGATGGTTTCCTTGTCCTTGTGATTTTTCTACCTCTTCTTCATACTTCACTATCTTACTCAATCAAGAACATACCTAGGAATACTTTTCATTGAGTTTCAATTGAAATTTTTTTGTCGGAACCTTGCATCCCTTGACCAACGCACCCTATGGTCTAGAGACAGTGTGTTGCACCGCACTTGAGCCTTCTCTGTTCCTATGTTGCATAGCACTAGTGCCTCTCCAGCACTTGCGTTTGGCACCTGTTCGTGCACAAATTTTCCTTATTATTTTCATATTGAAGAGCTCCTATTTCAAAAGGAGCAGGCAATCCAAAAAGTTTAAAGGATTCCATGATGTAGGAAATTGTGCCAAGACTTGAAGGGAAGTTAGTGGTGATTTCCAAGTGGATATACAAGATCAAGAATGGAGAACATGGCAACATAAAGATGTAAAAAGCTAGATTTGTGGCAAGAAGGTTCTCCTAGAAAGAGGGAGAGAACGATGAAGAGACGTTTCTCAGGTAATCTTCTATTATAATTGTTATTTATATTACTTCTATTATGGATTGAAGGTTATATCATATGTATGTAAATACCTTTTTCCTCAATGGAGTGATTGAGGATGAAGTGTACATAGAAAAACCTTAGGGCTTTGAGGTACATGAGAGGGAATATCATGTTTGCAGACTGGAGAAAGATTTGTACAAACCTTGGGCATGGTATTCTCGAATTGATGGATATATGTCGAGTATTGGTTAATATTGTTATTATATGACTTGATTCTGAGGAGAGAAAATTGACTGATATGATAGAGGAAGAACCAATGGAAGGAGGCTTTGCTTCCGTGATAGAGGGAGCAGTCAAGCCCCGCCTTATTGGAAGAGAGAGTTTACCTTTGAGTTCGAGATGAAGGATCTAGATTTGATGCATTATTTCCTTGGTCAATAAAAGTATACTTCTGAGATTCTTTAAAGGCTTGGGATAATATGCTGCATGTTCATGGACACTCTCGTGGTGACCAATCTAAAGAATTTGAGAGGTTTTGATTTAGATTTTGTGGATCCCATGATGTACAAAAAATCAAGCAAAGAGGAATGAACAACCGTCCAAGTGGATGTCATGTGATTGTCAAAATATATGCTTAAATATGATAGGTATTTAATAGCAACATGCCTTCTATGAGTGGACCATGCTAGAAAACATATAGGCTTCAATGACTAGGAAGCAGCAGTGGCATAGGGAGTCGCCAAGATTTCCACAACAAGATTTGTTTTAGTTTAAGAGGGAGCACCTTGTCAGGGTGATCGAAAAGTAGTTATGGTGATGGATCTAGTAAATGAAGCTGGTCAATTTATGGTTGAGTCGAGGCATGTGAAACAACATGTGTTGAGGTATTGACATGTTACGATTAAATATGGATTGGGATATGTATTAAATGATGAAGTACAACTACAGGGATATAAAAAAATTGGGATTGAGAAGAGAGTGCAGAAGACAAGAAGAGAACATCTAGGTGTTGCTTTAGTTTAAGTTCCACTATGATATCCTAGATGAACAAGAAGTAGACATCCGTCACACTCCGCACTGTAGAGGTTGAGTATATTTTAGCTAGTTTGGTGAGTTTTGAAGCAGAGTGGCTTCAGAAGCTACTCAAAGGATTGTTTGATAAGGTATTGGAGACGATCATGATGATAGGCCGAACCACATTGAGATCAAGTACCAAGACATGGTATAGAAGGGATTAGTATGGCTCCAATACATTTCTATAGACTAGCAGGTTGTTGTTGACATTCTCAAAAAGCCTCTGTCCCAGGATGAAGTTTGTTTACTTCAAGGATAAGGTTATAGCAGTTGAGAATGCTCCCCTAAGTTAGAGGGAGTGTTGATGTTGTAGAATTAATGGGAAAATATTCTCCCTAGGTCAAGGGTATTGACCAAGAACCATGTAATGTGGCTAGGGAGATTGGTCAGAGATCATCGGGACATGGATTTCTCCCCTGGTTAGATGGTTCTGACCATAATGCCAAGAGGTACTTGGATAGTGGGTAGAGTGAGTGCCTTTAGCATTGGGAAAGTGTTTAGTACCATTAACTTAACACGTAGGAATGGTAATTGCCTAAGGTTTCCACCATTTTTTGGTCAAAGGTATTGACCTTTATCCAAGTAACGACTTGCTGAGCTAGTGACCTAGAACTAGTCTTACTGATCCCCGTCAGAATTTTTTTACCATATAGCCAAAAGGTTTTGGATAGTGGGTGACTATATCCATTTGCAAAGGGGATTTGACTATCAGATGAATAAATCATTTGCATGATGTTGATAAAAGATTCTTTCCGCATGGTTTTAGGTTATAACATGAAGTGGATGGATACATTAGCATAGCTATCTCATCCAATATTTCTTTATAGAGAAATTGTTCAACAATGAGGACATCTGAGAAAGTAAAAGTTGAATACCTCCTTGGATAACAGTGAGTGTTGATTTTTTGGTAGCTACAGTCAGTATTCAAGTCGACCTTAAAAGAAAATCTAAAAAGGAGGGAAATTAATTTTAATTTTTAAATTTAAAATTGACCATATAGGCTCCAAAAATCCCATGTCGATCCAACCAAAAGACACACCACTTGGACAACCCTAAGTTACTGTAAAAGGACATTAGACCTTTCCATTTCATCACTCTCATTCAATCAACATATGATCTCTCTCTCATAAGTTCAAAGAACACAAAAGAAGAGTTTGATCTTTTTGAAGAAGATAAATTTATGAAGTAGATGAGTTTGACTAGCATCTAACCAACGTTGAACAAATCTTGATCTTGGACGTGTGGGATGCAGTGTTTCTGGGAAGTTTGGTAAAATTTATAGAAAGGTTGAATGAGTTGTCTAAGAAACTGCAGGAGGCCATATTTCATCCATGTTGACTAGTTTGACCAGATTTTGGGCAGCGACAGGAAGGCTAAATTTTTGTTCTGTTTGACCAGGTTTGAATTTTATGATTTATATGGTCTGTTTGATCAATTTTGATTGGAAAGACCAGATTGTAACTTTTCTAAACTAAATAATTTCTCCTAGAAAATTAATGTTGTGTTTTCTCTCGAGTTTGGGTTTCCCAGGTGAAAGTTTGTGTTTCTTTGTATGCTTGGTTGTCTCTTTATGATCCTATTGTCATTATTGCATTACGATTGAGAATTTATATGTATAATTGCTAAATTATGAGTGTGACATAAGAAATTTTGTTTAAGAAATAATTTCAAAGTAATTATAAAATTATAAAATTAGATTTATATTGAAAAATCAACATTTTAAAAATAATTTTAGTTTTTTTTTTTTTTTTGGTAACATTTAGTGGTTGTTTCCCTTATATTATTTGTGAAAAAAAGGTAGACAAACTTAAAAAACGTTTTAAAAACCAACATTTGAAAAAAATGCTTAAGAAATCAATATTTGAAGAAAAATGTTGATACTTGATAGATTAGAAGAGTTAAAATATTAAAAAATAACCCCCACTCCCCAACTAAAAAAATGAGGTTCTACTGGTAGCACCACTTTTCAAAATGAGTGTAAAAATCAACACTAAATGCGACCTCAAAAAAATCAAGAACTCCATCAAGCTCTTGTTAAGTTGGTAACTTTGTTTATAATGTTGTTAGAAGAGATGACTTAGTTTGCATTGCTTCTTGGTTATGAGGACAAAAAAAATTGCAAATTCAATATTTTCCCATCCTCCACAAGGAAACTTCATGGAATGTTTAATAAGTCAAATAAATACCAACAACATTGGAGATCAAAATTTAAAAACTTTCTTTCTTTCCTTATAATCATTGTCTCTCCATAGTTGTCATTTCCATCTTCTCATTCTAATAATAGGGCAACTATTCCAAGTGCACTTGCATACCATCTTAAGCTATATACAAATTGCTTCCAATTTTGACTTTGTTTAATGTGTACTACCAAGAAATTGTATTACTATTCTCTCAAATTGATCAATAACATGTTTCCCCACATTTTTTCTAAAGAGTTAGTGTTTTATGTACTTCATCAAGTTATCTAGGCAAGTTTATCATATTATGTGATTGGATTGTACTTCATATATGATGGTGTCTTCTTAATTTTCAGAGACAAGCCTCTAATTTTATACTATTAGGCATAAAAAAAATATTTGAAATACATCTTAATTCTTCTCGTACACTCATTAGTGCATGTGTACAATATAATTCTATTATATTTTTACTTTATTTATGAATACTAACATGTTGTAGGGAGTGTAACAAAGGGTAACATTATCCCATTCTAGACAAATTATAAGTTGTTTATGCTTCCTTAATGAAAGGAATCTCCTATAAATATCATTCGATTGTATAATGGGAATATCAATTTATTTGTATTTTCATTCTAGATTAGAATATATATGTGGAGAGAAAAGTCATGCTTATCTTCTATGGCCATAAATTGCCTCTATTCTACACTTCTTATCATGTGTTTTGAAATCGTTATTCTTCTTTATGAGTTTTGGGGTTTCTTACTTCAGATATTAAGTCTCGTGGGATAGGTTTCACAGATTAACCATGCATATTACAATCATCTATGAATATTAATAATAATATGTGCATATGAATATGTTTAAAATCATTTTTTACCACTAGCATGAAAATAAAGAAGAGGGGTGAAGAAGAAGAGAAGGTGCATCCTATGGAAGTCTAAGGAGATAGGTGTTGAATATCCCTTTTTAATGCATCATTGATTATAATGCACTCCACCTAGGGTTTTTGTACTTTCATGTGTTGACTCAACCTTGTATTATGTCATGTGTATTACAACAAGAATAGTCGTGGGGATATCCTCGACACCTTTGATAACTCACCGAATTATGCCCAAATGATAGGTGGTCTGTGTATTGAAAATATTATTCTAATATTTTGTAACTCAAAATTGGACTCTAATCTCCTTATAATCACCACTAATCAGATCTTAAAATATATCGTCTCTTTTGGATGCCTCCCCAAATGCTCTAGGAGACTAGGGGTGCATGATTTTTCACTATAGATGATATGATGGGATATCCTTGAGGATGTTGTTTTTCTTGCCATTGATAGTGCATGCATATGATGATGCAATAATTACTTTTCCACATTAATTACTTTTCCATGTGAGTGCATACTGAAGAAATCTAGGTCAGAGTGGCACTATTTGTTTCAATTTTATCACTTCATTGTATTACTACTCTTCTCTTCTTCAAGAGGTTAAATCCTTAAAGCACAGTTGACCAAATAAGAATTCATATGAGTTCAACTAATTATAACTCAACAATTACTATAAATCCATCATATATCTTTAATAGTCATCATATCATGTCAACAACTCAACATTAATACACATTCTCACACTAGTTAATATAAAATAAATGTGAGGGCATACTAAAGAAGGCTAGGTCAAAGTGGCACTATTTGTTTCAAGTTTATAACTTCATTGTACTACTACTCTTCTCTTCTTCAAGAGGTGAAATCCTTAAAGCACAGTTGACCAAATAAGAATTCATATGATTTCAAATGCTTATAACTCAACCATTACTATAAATCCACCATATATCTTTAAGAGTCATCATATCATGTCAACATCACTAGATTTTTATTTTCCAATTCTCATGAATAGGTTGTATTTTCATTAACCCTCTCTTATCATGATTATGTAAAGCATCAAATATGATATTAACCTTCACATTATCTTTGATTTTTATTTACAATAAACATACAATTAACTATTACTCTTCCATATCATGTCAACATCACTAAATTTTAAACTTCCAAGCATCATGGATAGGTTGTTATTTTTACTAACTCTCCCTTGTCACCATAGTGTGGGACTTCAAATGTGATACTGACCTTCACATTATCTTTGATGTTTATTTACACTAAATGATTGTAAGATTAATTATTACTTTTACTACATGTCCTTACATATGTGACCTATAAATTACATTCATGGAATTGATCCACATAATAAACAAGGGTAATAGCTACAATGCAACATAGTTCGCGCCTCTATTGCTATCGTTAATTAATTGATTAAAGGTTGTGCAGAGTGCAGAGAAAATTTCACACAATGAAAGAAAAAATCTCTTTACACAAAGCTCACTACACAACTTTCTCTTCGCATAATGAAAGCTCTCCGTATAATCTTCAATGATAGTTTAATCGACACATGTACTCATAGGTTAATAATATGTCCATCTCCCCCGGATGCGGGTGAATCCTCAAGAGCACACGCTCAGACCGACAACGTCCAACACGACTAGCTCGATCCAGGTCACAACACTGCTGTGGAACCTAAATCAATATGTAAATTCGTCGATGCACTGATCCACTTGGCACCCTGTTATACCATGTATCACGTGAAGGCACACATGGCTCGTCCCTCACTACACCCACGCTTGGACTCAGTGCCTCAAGCGTTCAAATGGCACAGAGGCATTCCAATCCTCCATTTTGTAGTTGCTCTCGCAGGTCTTCAGGGCTTCCTCTACCATCGCCCCCCTACACTCAGCCCAGCTTCTCGGCAAGCTCCCCATCCTTTGCTTGACGGCCATTCCATGGCCCCGCGCCAGCTTTAGAAGCCCATCAGGGGCAGCTACAGGGGTGCGTTTTTAAGCTGCTCTCACCGTGGTCACGATTAAGGACTAAAATCCACCGAGGGCTCTGTATTAAACAACCATCATGTGCCTGCTCCTCAAGCCGTTGACAACACTCATGGGGAGAATGTTTTGCCTCCAGAGCAGCCTAAGGGTAGAAGAGGCCGCAGGAAATCCACTATCCCGCGAATTGTGCAGCCCGTACCCAGGAAAACCAGCCCGCTTCCAGTCTATCAGCCCACAACGAAGGAGATATGAATTTGGGTTATGGAATTTGACGGTGTTTGGTCTAGATATTACAATGTTGAGTACCTAGTTGCTCCCATTGTCTACTCGGCCCCTCCGGAGCCTCCTCGGATGCCCACAACTGAGGAGGAAGCCATTGGAAGAGAATATGGGTGCTTGATAGAGGAAGTGGACCAGGCGATGGATGAAGATGAAGGAACTCCATGAATGTGAGGTAGCAAGGTTAATATCTGTTTTTTGTCATCTCAAGCTATACTTTAGCTCTTTTGTTTTCGTATGGGCCATTGAATATTTTGTCTTACAAGACTGGTTAAAACTTTTAAGGGGTTGGTTTCCTCCTTTGAGGCAACCCCAACCTTTGTTCATTTTGAGAAATACCAAGGCAGGGATTGGCTAAGCACAACTTGCCATCTCTACCCATTGCCTTTGTACAATTTTTTATGTTTTTAATATAGTTTAGCCCAAGTTACAAAAAAAAAATTAACATGTCCATATCGATAGCATATATTAATAGGTTTATAAGCAATAATAATCTAAATTCATATACATGTACTTTGACTCATTGTGCAAGGAGTGTGGAGCTCCACACAATGAACTTAGCTCATTGTGTGGAGCTCTGCACTCCCGCATAATAAACCATGGTTAATTCTAATTTCAAATCAATCATCAATGAACAGACGTAACTCCACGTAGTCTTTGAATTTTTCCATATAAATTTTATTATGAGTAATATTACTGATATTACAGATTTAATACAAAAGACACTATGTGCAACACTATTCAAACTTAAATTACCAAATGAATGTTGCTTTGACAAGAATTCTTACATTAGGTGACCAAACTCCGTCATCTCAATTTTGGGAGGTGAAATGATACACTCCCAGTCCATCTATCTTTTTGAAATGAAAATGTCATATACATTTGACATGATCTACCATACGGTGGAGAGTTTAATTACAATGTCAATTGATTGAGCTTGCTGATATCTGAATCTACAGTCAAGTTCAAATGGTTGTAAATTTTGACGCACTCCCTTAAATATTTATTGCATTCACATGGAAACTCTCTTTTTTTTGTCTGTAGAAAAAAATGCTACTCTTTATATTGCTAAAAGGTATTACATACATCCTGGAACTTACTTGTCCTCAATTCTTAAAAAATTCTTAAAACATAGTGTTCAACTTAATAAACCAGAAGAAACTTTGCAGTCAAATACTTCCTAAGACTATTCAAACTATGCTACTCAAAAAGCCTATTGCATCTCAATATAAATGAGAATGTTACAAAAACTGTGTCTGTTCTAGCTGCTAATCTGTTCCATCATGTTCATTTATCCACTTGGCATTTTTTACTTTGTTGTCTGGATTTTCCTCCCTGTCTCTCATGAGTAATTAATTGGGTCTGCATTGATCAAAAGGCCATGGTCAAAAGATGAGAAAAAAACCTTACTTGTATCCCTATTAGAGCCTCTCTTTGATAGCATATCAATTTTCCATTTATGTTCTCTGTATATATGATCAAAGTTTACTCTTTGAAAAGTTCTTACCAGTGTTTTGATGCAAGCCATCCAGTTTTTTAATATAGGTGGGTTGAATGCATTATTTCCATCGACCCATTCAATAATTTCTTTGGCATCTCCCAATATATATATATATATATATATATATATATATATATATATATATATATATATATATATATATATATATATATATATATATATATATATATATATATATATATATATATATATATATATATATATATATATATATATATATATATATATATATATATATATATATATATATATATATATATATATATATATATATATATATGTTCAATGCCTAACCATTTTTCCGCAATAAACACTCCCCATAAGGCAACAATTTTTTCTTTGTTGTTTGTGCCCCTTCGACCTTCCCGCCAAGCATGGTGGCATTTTGTAGCCTCTATAAAAATCACTGATGCATAGCCACATACTCTTCTAGAATTGGCCCCATCGAAAAACCCCACTAGATACGATTTCCATAGATCCACGACTCTAAAAGATCGGTATCCTTTTCTTGGCCGAACCGGTCATATTTCATTGAAAAAGGTCACTGTCTTGGTAATTTCCTCACAAACCCCTATGTCTTTCTACTCAAAGATAATAGCATTGCATCTCCTCCAAATAATCCATATTATATATAGTGGGAGTGTCTTCAATTTCTTGTCTTTGATCCATGTTCTAATACCCGAAGTTAACATGGAAAGGGAAACTTTATCTACTATTTTGAAGTGTCCCATCACCCCTTCCGAGATTGCCTTTGCATAAGGACAGTTCATGAATAAATGATTAATCTACTCCTCACCTTTCCTACATAAGATGAAAATGCCTGGACCAACAAAACCTCTCTTTTGCAGTCTCTGCCAAGTCAGAATACGATTATTTATCGCTAGCCACCCAAAGCATTTGAATTTACTTAGAATCTTCCACTTCCAAATAACCTTGAACATAATAGGAATAAATGGTTCCCTTTCCGTAATATGCAAATTCACATATATATATATTTTTACCAGTGGGAAACATTTCTTAAGAGTTCCAACCCAGATCATATGATCCTCCTAATTATTAAGAGAAATCCCTGCATTCCTAAGACCTATGATGTAATCCTCCCATTCCTCCCCCTATTCAACATATAATCCCAACTCCTCTACATTTATCCATGATTGACCATCCATATTCTAAATCCTATTACTAATGATCTGATTGATATGAAAAAATTCCTTTTCATGCAAATGATTAAGAATATGAATAGATAAGGTATGTTTTCCGGTCATACCAGCCATTACATCTAGTCCTATCTGTATCTGTGCTCCATCACCCACTAGCCATCGCACCTGTCCCATAAGAAGAGACAACACCTGGTACATGCTCCTCCATGTATAATAAATATGTACCTTCTTCCTTGCCCCTCTCATAATCCATGATGTAAATGAATGACCAAACATATATTTATCTTGTATGATACTTGACCACAATCCTTCTCCCACTACAACCCTCCACATATTTTTAATTATAAGTGTTTTGTTAAAGGAACCTGGATTGATTACTCCCCAACCTCCTGATTCTATTGATTGTGCTATAATATTCCATCGAGCCAAATGGATATTGCATTTTCCCTCTCCAGAGCGTACTCCTTAACATAAAAACCTTCCCATAATCGCTTGTATCCTTTTGATAATCTTCTTGGACAAGAGATAGAGATGCATCTAATAGACAAAGATATTCTGTAAGACCAATTTTAACATAATGAGTCTCCCTCCCAGAGACATCCATTTGTGTGACCAACAGTTCAATTTATTATTAAACTTATCTAATAATCACTCCCAGTCACATATCCTATATGCACTAGGTTTGAGAGTGAATCCCAAATATGTGAAACTTTCTACCAATTGCTTGGATGTCACCCCCATGAGATCTTTGATATCTTGTATTACGCTGTCCACCTATCCTTTATGAATGAGTTTTGATTTAGCCTCATTCATGATCAGGCATGTATCTTCTCCAAATGACTTAGTAATGTTTTGAAAGATAGACCATTCCTCCACAGAGGACTGACCACCAAATAAGATATCATCAACAAACACAAAGTGAGTAACCCATTGGTGTTTAGATAATTTAACCGCCCTAACCATTCCATTCTACATGGAAAAGACAAATTTCCTGCTTAATGTGTAGATAACCAACGGAAGGAGTAACGAAGCCAACACACATCCTTGTCTCAAGCCCCGAAATGCCGAAAAAAACTTAGAAGGAAAACTGTTAATAATCACAACAAAATTTGTAGTCTTTAAACAACCCATAATCCATATGTAATCTTGTGGGGAGATTCCCATTTTGATCAAAATCAGTGTAATGAATTCCCAGTCAGTGCAATCATAAGCTTTGCATAATTCAACTTTTAGAATGCAAGATTTGTAGGCACTGGAATTGATAGAATGTATCATCTCTTGTGCTATTCCAACCACATCTTCAATCTGTCGCCCTTCCATAAATCTGAATTGTTCCTATATGATTAAGTTTGACAATATCGGCTTAAACTTCATAGCAATTACTTTCGATATAACTTTGTAGACATATTTACATAAAGAGATGGGTCAGAAATGAGCGAAAGTCTTTGGATCCTTCATCTTAGGAATCAAGACTATGAAAGTGGCATTTATGGCACTAGAGATGTATCCTCTTTGCTTAATCTCTTCTGCCACCTGCATGAGATCAGGAATCATCAAATCTTTAAAGTGTAAAAGAAATTCTACGCCCCACCCATCTGGCCCGTGACTCTTGTCCTTCTCATATCCCTTCATAGTAGACAAAAGTTCCTCACTAGTAATCGCTTTTATGAAATTGTCATTATCCACCTGTGACATCATAGTAGGGATCAAATCAATGAAAGGATCTTGTTCCTCAAACCTGTGATCTTTGACAGAAAATAGCACTTTAAAATGATTAATGGCTGCCTGTTCCAAATATGTTTGATTGTTATATAGAATCCCAACTTCATCCCTAATCTTCTTAATAAAATTTTGTTGTTTTCTGAGATTGAATTGTCTACGAAAATATTTGTAATTCCTATCACCCGCCTCTATCCAGATTGCCCTGCTCTTAAGCCTAATATCCTCTTCCTGTCCTTTTAGAATCTCCCTCCTACAACCCTCCAACCTGACAATTTTGTTACGGCATTCTTTCGAGAAGAATAGGGGATTACTAACATCACTCGATATCTGTAAATTATTGTCAATCTCTAGCAATGTTTTATTCTCCTCGACTTTTCTTAGAGTAATCCAATTGCGAGTTTCTGCTTTAAGATTTTTTAGTTTCTGGTTAAAAGATACCATTAGAGAATTGATATAGAGATGAGAAGGAACATTCCATACTATGTGCACCATAGTTTTAAATTTGTACATAGCTAACCACCGAGAATTGAACTTCAAAGGGAAACTCTTCCTAATCCCCCACCCATTCCATGAAATCATTATCGATGGATGATCTGAAATGTGTAAGAAAGTGTAAACTCTGTTTTCATTGATTTGCATGCAAGAAACTTAATAGTAGGAAGGCTAAGTTTTATCCCCAAGCACACATATAATAAACGAGAATGTCATCCCAATTGACTTTCCTTGTACCATTACTTCAAATGGGCATTCTCCATATAAGAATGCAGTGGATCAAATCTAAAATACCTATAGCATAACTAAGCCTCATCATTGAATCATGCGCAAGCCCGCAGCCCTAAAGAAAGGGATATATCCCAAAGCCAAGAAGAATTTGGCTCCATCCCCTAATTTCTTTTGGCCTTTACGCTTCGAAGTCAGCACTTTGGATAATTGCTTCACGTGATAGCTTCAGATCTGTGCTTGGTTAAAATGTTGTGGACAGTTGTTTGGATCTTTTGTGAACCTTAATTTGAATGACATCTGGATGATATATATGTTAACTGTGGTAATTTCATGACAGCTCTAAGAATTGCAAATTGCCTAAGCTCATGATCTAGATAAGACGCTAGATGCTACAATTTTGCCATATTTGATAACACTCTGGTAGACACTGACAATTTGAGCTTGGTTTTGTGCACTTTACACTTGATACACATCTGGGATAAAACCATAGTAATTGGCACTCAAACATCTAAATAATAAATGTTCTGGTAATGCTATCTTTTGGCTTTCATTGATGCATAAGAAATATCTCCACAATGCTCATTGTTATCAAATATCTCCAGAATGCATTGTTGTGCTTGCAAAACCGAGCAAGTTCAGGTCGGTAGGGCGCTATGCCACACAATTCATTCAGTTGTTTGTGGACAGTTTCGTTGAAGAAATAGCAGAAGGGCTCGCATATGTTATTCTAGACACCAGAGACTTGAATGGTCATGGTGGTGATAATCATACTGCAAGCCCCTCGTCGACTTCGCTAATAAGCATATGATTTTGCACCAGGTATGAAGCTACTAGGATCGAAACCCAGTAGCTTCATACAGGGATCGAAACCCAGTAGCTTAAAAAAAAACTTACAAAATAATGAAACTTGTGAGAAAGCGAGACTCTGAAAAGCAACCCAAAACACATGGTTTTCTGAAAACCGTTGAGAGTTTATGAGAATAGTTATAACCTTGTCAATGTTCCATTGAATTTGGTGGTTTCGCTATTTTTATGGACAATACGTTTAATACCATATATTAGCTAAGTAATTGCATGGTGTAATTTTGACAGGTTTTCGCTAGAATTACGAGTAAGACCTCGCATGGAGGAGATGAAAAAAAGAAAGCTTTAATTTGTTTTTTTTTTTTCCCTTGAAAATCATGGAATAAAATCTGGTAGAGATTTTTGTAAATTTAAGACATAGCTATTTAATTTCAAGGTTTTGGGTACTTTTAAATTTTTGATGGTGCTGAATTTATTTCTACCATCAAAAACATAATTCAAATCTGGCCACTTTTAATCGTCTATTGACAACTCAAAAAAAACTCTTTCATTGTGTAGAAAAGCCACACAAGCATCCTTGTATAGTTTGCTGATTCTCGGAATTATTCCACAATCAGACTGACATGGACTTGGACTTGGTAAAAAAATTCACCATGTCCATCTGATTGCCAAATATTCAGAAAATCAGTAATTTACATAAAATCAGGGTGCCAGTGGCCACTAACTCATTCGAGAAGCTCACTGTGCAGAAAAAGCCCATTGTGCAGAAGAAGCTCGAATATCTCTGCTCTTCTCCACCTGCATATTCACATTCATTATTATTGATGTTGTCAGACTGCCACTTCTGACCTGTGATGTGTTCTTTTTGTTTCTTCAGGTGCTTTGCATTGCTAGTGTATGTGTTTAGAATTAACTATGGTTGGCTGTGCAACAACGATTACAGGGTGGATCCTGGCTGCCTACGGTATCAGGATTGATGAATGAATGGGCATGTGCCATGTTGGTGATGAGAGTATTAGTGGTGGTTCAGCTATTGTGAGGAAGTTCATCGTGCATGTGGGTGATGGGAGTGTTAGTGGCTGGTTCAGCTATTGTGAGGAAGTTCATTGTGCCGAAGAACTATGGAAGTTCAATGTGTGGAGGTCCATATAATGAAATGAACTTCTCCACTATGTGGATCCTGCTGCTTTGCCATTTTTTAAACATGTTTTGATATTTTTCTTTCTTCTTTTTCAGAATATTCTGAATTTATATTAAACACCCTCTTTCGTGGAGAATTTTAAACACTCTCTTTCGTGGGACTGGCTGTTGGAACCCTTTGATTTCTATAAATATACGCACATATTTATCATTCAAATTTTTTTATTTATGAAATTGTTAAGTCGATAGATGCCTTGACATGACTACAATTGAGTTTCTTTGATTTTCTTTGTTCTCCCGTTGCGGGATCCAAACCTCGTTTCCAACTCGAGCTTGCAGAATGTTCTGGTGATTAATACAATAAATTGAATGTTTTCCACGTCTAGAGAGAAACCAATTTGCAGAGCCAAAAATCTAAAATATGAGCATTGACCGGCCCTTCAAAAGGGCTCACGTCCGGTGAAAAACCCTAATTGTGCCCTGACTTACTAGCAGGCCCGAACAGAAAGAAGCAAACCAGAATTCGGGAAGGGGTTTGGTTTCCTGGCTGTATAAAATGGTTAAACAATGGACTTGTTCTGCGATGTGAGTTGTTTCTTGGTTCGTTGCTTTTTCAGAAGAAAAAAATGGAACTTTCATTCATATGGTGAAAGTTTTACATTGATATGGAACTATAATCCTCAAAACATGCATACATCGATATCCAGAGGAGCCTCAAAGGTGCAGAGGATACAGCGTCTGTCTCAGATACCAGAACATGTAAAGACTTGAGAAAAATGAACACAAAGGCATGTCTCGAGAAATACCAGAACATGGAAAGACCTGTGAGAAATGAACACAGAGACAACGTTGTAAGGAAACAGAAGATGCAACCTTTGTCTCAGATAAACCAGAGCATGGAAAGTCCAGGGAAGAAAGAACACTTAGGCAGGGCTGTAAGAAAACAGTCTGCCGGAAAAGAACAATCCAATCAAGGACACAACCATCACCTAGTTGAAAGAGTGGGCAAAAAAAACAAAGAAGGGAAAGGAGACCATCAATCGAAGAGAAAACAAAATTACGACATAAAATAGTCCAGTGACAGCCCCTGCCATCGACCTCCAGCTCCAAGACCATGTAGCCAGGAGGAAGAGGAAGACCCCATTTAAAAGAGAATCTGCCAAATAATTTTGTTCTTTGTAAACATGTTGAAAGGAGACAAAGCAATATATTGCATTTAGAAATATATAGATATATATTTCGAGTGGAATAGTTTAAGAAGACACTCACTACTACTCGAGAGTAGCATTTTTGAGACTCTTTTCCTGGACAAAAGAAATCTATGGTTTAAAAAAGTCACTTTTTATTTTATTTATTTTACATTAAAATTTAATATCAATCGAATGGTCTTAAATATAAAATTTTAAGACAAAAAGAGTGTAAGACAAAAATATTTTAACATAAAATTTTATATTTAAGAAAAAAATAATTTAAGACAAAATTATTTTAAAACAAAATTTTATATTCAAGACAAAAACAAAACAAAAATATTTTAAGAAAAAACTTCATATTTTAGATTAAAAAAAGTTTGAGACAAAAATATTTTAAGACAAAACTTTATATTTAAGACCATGGTCACTTAAGACAATGACAATTAAGACGAAACTCATTTAAGACACTTAACAATTAAGAGAAAGCCATATCAATTTAAGACAATATTATCTAACACCTTCAAAATTGACTCTAACAATGCACTTTAAGTCGGCCAACTTGCACGCTACTACTTTCTCGCGCCTATACCATGGTGTTATTGCACTTACCATTCACGTTATCTAAAGACAATGGGCTCTTGTTTTTGTGGTGTAGCCGACTCTAAAGAATGTGAGAGTTTTTCCTGGCAAGATTTCTCGGACATCAATTCCTCTTAGGTCCCTTTGATCTCTGCTGATACGATACGATTAGAGACAACTTGTCTATCGTTGCAATCCGAAAATTTGCACAAAAAATCCATGAGTAGATGAATGAAAATTATATTTTTAATTTTTGAAAATAGATACTCAAACCACATGAAATTAAATCATATCATTTTTTTTTTTAGATAAATGTCTTTTGGATTAATCACATCATTAGATCGATCTTCTTTTTCACCTTGTCCCGAGGATGAACCACATTAGATGGTTTGAGACGTCGACCAAATCCTAATGATGTGGTTAATCTGAAAGATATTTATCTAAAATGTTCATTTTCGATTTTAACGAAAATAAGGGTTATTGACCAATTTAATGAGGCCACAATTTCGCCCATTTTCAGGTGCTAAGTTCCCTGCTGTTTGACGGTGAATTTGTGGGACACTTTAACCTAGCCCACTGCCTAACTTTGACCAAAAATTTGACTCGCTCTAACTTCTCCATACGGGCTCAAATTGGAGATCCATTCGCACCGTTGGAATCAAGGTGACGAGTACTTCAATCTGAACCTAACACTTGAATTTTGAGCATTTTTTAGCCCTCTTAATCTTCTGAGGGTGTCTGGAGCCACCTAGATCACAAAGAAGCCCCGATAAACAGGAAAGGGTTATGAAAATATGAATGGATCATCTAATTGATACATGCATGCTAGAGGCGCTACAAGCGGTTGAAACCGAACCCATCAAATCTATGGAGCTGCATCTAAGGCTATAGCATAAGATGAGGTCATACGCGCATGTGGGGGGCTACCTGAAGGGCCACCCTTCATGAGGTTTGAAACATATCACACACACTTGGGAATCATTGGATCAATCCACTGGATCACTGAACTATCAAGTATATGAATCTCGATCATGCTGAAGTGGAGCAGATGAGAAAGAATCAAGTCAAAGGGAAATAAGGATTCCCTTTTCCTGATCCGAGGCACCAAACAATAATGGAAGCTGGAACCAAGATACACCACCCTCTAGACCTATCTTCTGGAATAAATGTTCTGAAGTCGACAAAAGGAGGTCTCATGCCATAGGTGAGGCAATGAGGTATCCTTAACTAAAGCAAAAGAGATCATAGTAGAGCGACCAATGAACTGACACTAGGGATGATGATGGAATGGGGGATACTGAGTAGAAAACGAACGACTTCCCTTGTTAGAGAAAAAAAAACATGGATGACCTGGCAGCGACTGACTCGACTCCTAAGGGGATGGGGGACAATGGGACTGGAGGCCAAAATGGGCTACACGGGAGAGGGACAATGCATGAATGGATGGAATAATGTAACATGAGGCAAAGTGACTCGGGACAGACTCCATGAATGCGATGATGACTCAACTCGGATGCTCTGATCAGGAGCGACTCGATGATGCTACCACACAGAATAGGCTCAGTGGGGACCATAAAAACATGAGCAAAATATGGTTACTGTTACACCATTTTTTGGTCATCTAACCTACTATCATTAGATGGACCCAAGTACACCATGTAAGACCAATTTTACCCTAAGTAAAATTGCTTTCACTATGTAAAATAACTTAATAAAACACATTTATTAGGTTGTTTATGGTCTAAACAGGAAACCCCAAAAGGAAATATTAAACAAACCTATATTTGTTTGATTTTCCTTAAGGAATAATTAATTAAACAATAATTTAATTATTATTCCTGGTCATGTTTAACCCAAAACAAAGAAATTAATTAGATAAATCCTTATTTATCTTATTATTTTCTAGGAATAAATATTTAAATCTTATTTAAATAATATTCCTTGTTAAATATGACTAAATCACCCATAAATAATTAAATAAATCATTATTTATTTGATTATCTTTCAACCATTTCCTTAAAGTGATAAATAAATCATTTATTTATTTATTATTCACAAATAAAGGGATTTGACCCAAGTCAAATACTTTTTCCCTCCAACAAATATAATAAAATATTCCATAAAAGGTGGATCTAGATTTGGTTAGTGTTATTTTAATCATGCACCAAGATCTAGAATGACCCAATATTTTGTTATAAATAGGAGGGTTTCTCCTACCATTCTTCACCTTTTGTTGCCTATTAGTGTTGGCAATATGATGCAGAGTGTTGTCCTTGATGGCAACCCACTTAATAAAGATGAAGACATGAGATTGTTGGCATGTGTTGTCCTTGATGGCAATCCACCTGATGAAGTTATTCTTGACCTGATGGACTTGCTAAATGATGTAAATCTGATGTGAAATGATGTTTGCTAGCAATATGATGCTAAGTGTTGTCCTTGAATGGCAACCCATTGATGAAGATGATGACAACTTACTTGATGAAGTTGTGCTTGATAGAATATGTTCTTGATGAACTAAATCTGATGTATCTACAGTGAGTACAGAAGGCAATGAAGAAAGGAATTCATCATGTGCTAAATCTATGGTAAAAAGAGTATGTCTTAAGGCATACGCGGATATGTCTAAGGAAAGTCGCGTATGCACGCGGAAAACAACGTGCCAAGTCGCGTATGGGAAAAAGCGCTCATAAAGTGCAAAACCAGGGGTAACCACCATGGTATTGACCCATTGTATTGGGTAATGATTCGTCTAAATGACCCCGTCCAGGAATACCATCGGAAGTAATGTAGTTTTGGGCTCATGGTATTGAAAAAGAGGCTCATGGTATTGAAAAAGGGTAAACCTATATAAAGAGAAGAAATTCATTGTGCAAATCATAAGTGTGGGAGCAAGATTTCTGAGCTTGAATGAATACTTCTCTGTGAAGTATATCTGTATGGAAAGGGTAAAGGTTTGATGATAGATCTGAATCTATGTTGCACCTATGAAGAAATGATGAAGCGGGATATCTAGATCTGAAATATATTTGTATCTACTAGATCTGTTTGTGGAGTGATTAGATCTGTGATGAGGTGAACATCTGTCTGAAGTAAAGGGTTGAACTGAACTGAATATCTGATCTGAAGAAGTATGCAGCTCTGTAATGGTTGAAGATCCATATGCTAGTTCGCTGCAGAGGAAGCGCGTATATACGCAGCTTCGATGAAGAAAAAGCGCGTATGCGCAGTGAAGTTTATGTGCAGATGTATACGCAGGTTTATGTGAACGGAAGCGCGTGTATACGCGGTATCAGTGAAAGGAAAGCGCGTATGCAAAATAGGGTTTGCTGAAGTCTGTGGTAAGAAATGTCTGATCTGTTCTGCTGGTTTACTGATATCTGTCAGTGAGTTATTTGTATCAGTTTCATGTTTTACTGTGCTTAAAAGTATGGAGTGGGTCCAGTCTGAAAATATGATGAAATGAGGCCTATAAGTTGTGTTCTATTAAAGTTGTTGGATCCAGTGTGAAAATTGATGAAACGTGGTCCATAGAGGTGCTGAGTGTTGTAGCCTTGATCGGGTTGTAGCTCCTTCGGTGAAGTGGTAAACGAAGCAGGGAGTCGTAGCTCCCTTCCGGAGAGGTGATACTCAGTCGGTCGTAGCTCCCTTCCGAAGGGAGCGACCAGCAGTGGCAGGGGGTTGGAGCTCCCTTCCAGGAGAGGCTGGTAAACGAGCGCAGGTGGGTGCCTGCGTGTTGGTAGGATTCTGCACCAGCACATATGTTGTAAGATGTTTTCTATAATAAAATATTGAAGGCTGAGCAACTGCAGCGGTGGTTTTCTCCCGACTTGGGTTTCCACCTAAAAATCCTGGTGTTCATGTGTGATGGTTTATTCTGTTGTTACTACACATGTTTACTGTTAACTTAACATCAGATGATTGAATAGTGCAAAGAACTAAGTTAATAATATCTGCATATTTAGATGTCTGCTAATACGCGAGTTGCATGAAGGATATCCGCGTATATACGCGAGTTTACTACAGGAAAGTAGCGTATGGGTTTTAAAGAGTGAAAAAGTAAAAAGTTTTGAATATGCTGTAAATACTGATTCACCCCCCCCTCTCAGTATTTTTCCCAACAATTAGATCACTCTGGATCTATACTCTTGGTCTGACTTTGAGCCATTATCATTGTCATATTTTCCATTATCTGCTGTGTGAGCTCCCTTTGAGTTCTATCTTTGTCTGGGTTTTCTACACCAACAGGAGAGAGAAATGCTAGATTTGAAGTGCTGAGGACTTCCAAGAACCCATCCCATTGAGGAGAATTGGAAACACCTTCTTGTTTTCCTCCTAGGTACCCTTAATACAAAAATTCGTTCAAAAATATTGTTCTTGTCTTGTCTATTGGATGTATGGAGCAAAGCCTTATTTTTACTGCTTAATGTCTCTTTATGCATAGATTTGGATTTTTGCAGCATTTGTCTTGATCAACTAACTGCAGATCTGAAGATATTGGCAGCCATATTTGATGTTAGGGCTATAAGTTATGCGTAGCTAAAGTGGTCTTTTTTCGTACACTTCGACAAAAGATTCATACTAACAGTTACTTATGACAAAAGTCAACACAAACGTCGACAAGTATGAAAGCGAAGTGGTGCCCCAAGTACAGGTGGTGCAGGTGCAGAAATTCGATTTTGAGAGGCAGCGAAGTGACCCTTCTTGGAA
This sequence comes from Pinus albicaulis, assembly GCA_034641835.2. Lineage (NCBI taxonomy): Eukaryota > Viridiplantae > Streptophyta > Pinopsida > Pinales > Pinaceae > Pinus > Pinus albicaulis. The sequence goes on from CM076580.1 coordinate 1,435,001,803, forward strand.
AAAAGGCTTCCAGATGAAATATCAAATCACAAAAAAAAAAAGGATACCCATTTTAGAGTTCAGTGAGAGATTTCCAACGGTGCTGGTGGTTCATGAAACAGAGCTATGGTTTGGTCGCAATTGGTGAAAGAAAAAATAGGGTTTCTCTTTTAATAGGGCTATTTCCCTCCAATTTGGTTCATTTGCTAATGGATCTATGGTGAACGTGGAGAGGAGGAGAAGGCCCTAAATCTTGCGGTGTTCGTAGAGGACAAACCGACTGTTGGAATCGAGATTTGTCAGTTGCAGGTAGGTGGCCTAAGCTTACTCTTCAGTTTCAGTGGTTTAGAATTTCATATTAGGTGCCCAGAGCCCAGGAACAACACTCTACCCCTCCTCACAGCCAGCTCACACTTCATGGGGCTTGTTCTGCGAGTTGGGTTGCAGTTTTTAGAGGGAAAAACTACAACCTCATAGGGACAGAGCTGAAAAAGTGCGAGCTACCAAAAAGTTGGGTTTTGTCCTGTTTTTGGCTAGGAACTGGGGCTTGATGTTTTTTATGCATTTTTTTTCCTGTGACTGACAAATTGCTGGGTTTGTGCAGGTCTGGCAGAGTTAAATATCAACTGGAGAGAGATATATTTGGATGTGCTTCGTTCTGAGATCAAGGGGGATCATGTGGTTAGAGGCGCACTAGTGAGATATGGGGTTCTCAAGCTGGTTGAGAACTTGTTGATGAGGGTAGGGGAGTCCCTACTATCCAGGATAGCGAGCTACTGGGACCTAGACCTGTAGGTCTTTATCGTGCAGGGGCACCGAATTGAGCTGAATATTCAGGATTTTTATTTCCTGACCGGTTTCCCGCCACTCGAGGTGGTGGGAAAGATCCAACCAGTATTACCATGGGGGTGGAATATATTTGAGTTCGTGGAACGCCATTGCCGACCAGATGTATGTGTCAAGGGCACGACTATACCGATAAGAGATCTAGAGAGGCTAGAGACTCAGGTTGTCGCCGCAGCAGTGCTGCAGATCTTGGGCAACCAGGCCTTCCACCACATCACCGAAGGGAAGATGATGTTGGTTGAGAGTGTGCTGAGTGGGACCTATTGTGGGTGGGCCCAAATGATGCTGGTGTCGTTGAAAAGAGAGTTGTCGCTATGCAAGCAACAAGTGAACCATGACTATGCTTTTCGTACAATGTTAAGCTCGTTATTCTTTAAGAAGATCCCTACACTTCGACCTCATGTGCAGATCCAGGATGGGGGCCCGCAAGAGCCTAGGATGCGCCGCTAGGGGCAGCTACTGTGTAGAGGAGGAGGCGGGGGAGTTGGATGAGTGTTCTGACCCGATTTATTTGCACTTTGGGAATAGGTGACGCTGTATATAAATGACTATCCATACAATGATATGAACTATTAGGGGGACCCAGAATTGCCACTTTCGCCCGGTCGAGCATGGGGACATGATGGTAAGTGACAAGTTGTTATATTTTATGGTGCATTTAAAGTTTTTAGAATTATGTATGTGGTACTAATTCGTCACTTTTGGTATGCATATATAGCACCGGTGAAACCGACGGGGTATATGGGATGACCCACAACTTCAGGGGCTGCAGAGTCTAACACATCTAGAGGAGTTGATAGAGCAGATCTAGAGGCACTACTGGAGGATGTTCGCCATAGATGCGAGTTGTTGATGACTAGGGTATTACAGCATGGCTTGCATGATCTAGATGACCGCTACATTGAGGCATGTGTCTGACTACCCTCAGAGTAGCGAGGGATCATGTGGCGCATGGCGATGGCTGGGAAGGGTATGCAGGATTTGCAGGCTGCAGGAGCTGAGCCATTGGCTCGGGAGCCTCCAAATAGTGATTACATGTAGGGGCATGTGGTGCCCCAAATTTTGACTTTTGTAACATGCTATGGGCATGTCAGATGTATTAGAGTGTAGGACTCCAAAACATTTTATGATTTTGGGGACACATATTATGGATATGCATATTTTTATATATGACGAATATATGGTTCACCATTTTTTTATGATCATTGTCTTGTGTTAAATGCATGTGATAAGTTCCAATCTAGAATATTGTTTGAAATGCTATCTACATAGTGATTTTGGGCTCTAGGTACATGAATGGATGTAGCGATTTCAAATTCACGCACTAAGAACTTCACTCGTAAATATCTTCTAAAAAGGACATGGTTATTCACATGATATATTCCATTCAATTGCATGACAAGCAGCAGGGATCTAAACGAACATGAAGATGAAGGATGTGATGTTCAAGGGCATCGACTAACAAACCTATCCTTGCATCATATTCAGCCTGATTATTGGTGGCAGATCCAATTCATATGCCATTGGAGAGGACTAACGAATGCATGGAGGTAAAAATGGCCCAGGCTGCCGAGGCTCGATTCCGTGAGTAGTGACTTAGACCGTCGGCATAACTGATATACGGTGTGGATGATGGATCCATTTTAAAGGGGCCGCAATACAACAAATGAGATGATGAACAATGCAAGCCACCTAAATGCATGACAGAAATAAAACACACATCTCGATGAGAGATGCTATGGGTAAAAATTATTAAGGTAGAGTGAATTGTGAGGGTTAGGAAGGAGGTGGCCTTTGAAATCCTCTAGAAGGTATGCCCCTTACCCAAATCCTTACTAAAATTGTAAGGTCCTAGCCATAACGAGTCAAACTTCCCATGACCAAGGACATCATGAGACTGGTCATACACTAGAACAAGATCGCCTTCGTGAAAGGTACGAGGGTGGAATTTTCGTTCATATTGAGCTTTGGTGCATTTCTTGGTCGCTTCGATGGTCTGTAAGGCAACACGACGGTCTTTGGAAGCACGCTCAAGCATGATAAGTCTTTGTTTTAAAGGTTGGGTGTCAGGGAGAAGTTCGACAACTCAGTGAAGGGAGGGGCTTTCTCACTCGATCGGTAAAATTGCCTCCTCTCCAAAAACAAGGTGGAAAGGAGTAAACCTAGTGGCGGTTTTAATAGAAGTTCTATAGGCCCACAAAGCAGGGAAGAGAATTAGGTGCCAGTTGGTTTTGTGCTTTTTCACCGTTCGTTGAAGCATAGTTTTAAGGATTTTATTGACCACTTCAACTTGACCATTACCTTGGGGGTAATAGGACGATGAATATTGGTGCTTAAATCCCAAAAGAGAGGATAAATCACGCCATATATCATATTTAAAAATTTGAAGTTTGCAACAAGAAACAGTGAAATTGGCATCTAGAAAAAACATCCTTGATCCTAGTGAAAATTAAGCACCTACACTAGGTGGGGCCCACACAGGCTATTTTTAGGTGGATGTCTATTTATAGATGCATGAGAAAATTCTATTTATAGATGAATGTCTATATATAGATGTATGTGCAAGTTATATTTATAGATTGCATGTCTATTTATAGATGCACGTCGACTATTATTATCCCTTAATATTAGTTGGACAATCAACAATAATCTATTCTCAATGAGCACATATAAATTGTTAACTGAAGTGGAAAATCAATTAGCTAAGTGAATTTCGAGTTAAGAGGTTGGTTGTTGGGACATGCATGTTGACTTGAGTTGTAACAGAGTGATTCTAGTTGTAACAGAGTTGGAAGTGTAGTTATGAAAGTTGTAAATTAGTTTAACTCCGTTAAGTGAGTTAAACTCATTTGTGATAGTTGTAACTGAAGATACAGTGGAAGATCAAGTGAATTAATTATTAATTAATTCAAAATCAGTGGCTTCACATGCAAATGAATATTTACTACTTTAACTGCATGCATGTCAAATCCAATGGAGACCTAGTTGAGATGTAGGTGAAAGGGACAGATTGACTATCAGTTGTGACATTATCAGTTGCACACATGCAACCACACACACATTGGATGTGCTTATGAGGATTATGTAGTCAAGGCAGGCAATAATTATTCATTCAAGGGTTCTTGACCATCAGGGATTACACAGTGGATGCAGGTTGTCCGGAGACAGTAAATTGGCTAAGGAACTTTCCAATGTTTTTATGACAGTGTGAGACAGCTAGCTATTGTACTGATAGCTCTTGGAGTAGAGATTTGTATGTAATTGTTTCATGATCCATGATATATACATAATATATGATAGTGGGGTTTTTAGCTATATGCTTTCCCCAAGGTAAATTATCTGTGTTATGTGTGATTTCTTCATGATATTGCGATTGGCGATTGTGTTTTAAATTCCGCAAAGATTTTGTAGAAGCGATTCTGTATTAAATAGTGGCATATAATTGTTAGATCAGGAGTATCCAGGAAATACATATTTTGTATTAAATTTCTACATGAAATGTCAGCGATGGTCAGAGACCAATTGTTTCAGAACCCCGAATCGAGCGATAACATGGTTAAAGAAAAACAGAGTTGCGGTAGTTGCTATGTTGTTGAACGTTGGCATGGCCTCATCCCATTTGGTGAAATAGTCAACTGCCACAATGATATACTTGTGGTTACCGGTAGATGGAGGTCGACACTCCATAAAGTCAATGGCCCACTTGCAGAAGGACCAGCCGAGTTGAAAGGATAAGGGGAGCAGGAGGAGCTCGCGCCTTTGGAGCGAAAAGTTGGTAGTTGGAACAATGTTTGACTGCTTCAATGCAATCACCGAAGAGAGAAGGACAAAAATACCCAGCATGCATGAATTTCTGGGCAGTAGCCAAATTGGAGAGATGGCCACCACAAGTGCCGCTATGGCAGGCATTAAGGACTTTCTCAACTTCACCGTGCGTTGAGGCGGCTGGCAGGGACGCAAAAGACACACTTCAGCGAGTTGAGACAGATATTATCATTGCGACACCGTAGAAAGACAATACGCAAATCATGGAGGTGTTGCAATCGATGCCTTGAATGAGTAGTAAGGTCAAATGTGGGATCTCGATATAAGCTCCTCCTTCTACGCCATTCTTGGACACGGTCAGAAAGGCGGGTGGAAACATTTTGACGAAATGCGGTCAAAAACTCAGTACAGGTATCATATCAGAGAGGTAGTTGGAAGTAGGACAAAAAGGCTTTAGCAAGAGTCGCAAAAGTGGAATGTGAGGCAGAGACCTGGTCCACATACCACTTTGTAGTGTCTCTAGTGAGGGTACATTGAAAAAACTGAAGACGGATGGAGTCATCAGTGATATAATTGGATGAACACCACATGTGAAAGGAGCGGACGTGGTTAGTAGGGTCCTATCCATAGTTTCCTTCGAACTTAGGGATGTTAGAAGGAAGCTTTGTTGACATAACAGGCCAACCGGGATCATGTTGTATAGAGTCGTTAATTAACTAGCTGAAATCAAGGAGGCTTATACCTGCCATAAAAAGTAGCAAAGGAGTAGCCGAAACGATTCCGGTAGTGGTTCCACTAGTAGCAACTCCAGAGTTAGGTCCGGGGCTACCATCAGCTTGAGTACCAGCACCTACATTGGAGCCTGTCATGGTGACAGAATGAGGTGGAGGAGAACCGGGTTCAAAATCAGAGTGAGGGCCCAATGGACCAGAATCAAAGTCGGTATGGGGACTCGACGGAGGACTAACTTGGACTTGATGCTTTGGAGTAAGTCTTCCTAACAGAAACTGAGGATGAAGGCCTAGAAGTCTCTGGGATAAGCACCTTGGGGGTGCAATGAGGACAAGACACAGATACCCAAATAAGATGGAAGAGTAATAAACAAAGGCTCAGAGGGGCAGATAAATTAATTACGATGTTTATGTCTTGGCTTGGCGGTGTAAACCAAGCGCTCTTCGCTTTAGGTGTGCGTGTGTTAATTTTAATTAAGCCCAGATGGTTGTGTATAAAGAAAAATAAAAAATGATGTATAATTGTAAATAAAACTGAAATGACAGTAAAATAAATAGCTAAAGATGCATAAATTCAAACCAAAAGAAGGGCTCCCAAACAACTGTTCTTACTAGCACACGAAATTGACTCAAAACGCACACAATATGGCCAAAATATATAAGTTCTAAGGGATAGGGATCTATTGACTCAGATATGCTGGAAAAGGTGCAGAAAACAACAAGAAGCCAGAGGGAAAACTGCTGCAAAATGGGAGGCGAAAGGCTAAAACCCTAAGGGAAAAAGGGGTAACCCTAAGGGAGAGACAAAACAAAAATCAAGAGGGGGTTTTGGATGGAATAATAACTGATCTAAAAGGATTTGAAAGAAGGATAGATCAAACCCTAAACAATGGTTGAAAGCGTTGCAAAATCTCAGACTACCTATTCAGCTAACTCCTCCTAAAAAGGTGGAAGCGTACTGAAACCCTAAGGGGCTTGTTCCTACTTCAAAGAGAAAAACTGAGCATATAAAGGCCTAATACAGGTGGAAACAGAGGTCAGAAAACCCTGAACAATGCTTGCGACAAACCCTGACAGTAATAGAGAAAATCTCAAAAAAAGTTGCAGCTCGCAGGTACTAACCTGTAGGCTGCTGAAATCGTAGTTTTGGGCCCAACAGGTGCGGCTTGAGCCTAAAATTGCGGATTTTGGGCTGAAAAGTGCGAGCTGCAGTTCCGAGAGTCTCGGGCAGTAGGTTACAGAAAAAATTGTCGTCTCTGTTGCGGCTGATACATGTTAGCTGCGGAAAACACCTAGAAACACTCGGAAGTTAGAATTTTTACTGTTTTAGGGCATAAAAGGTAAAAAACAACATTAAGAGACTAAAAAATATCTGAATAAAAACCCTAGCTACTTAAGAAGCTGGTCATGAATGAATCTGAATAAAACCTAGTGGAGTCACCAATTGTTAGAATGAATTCTTAATGCAAGTGTACAAAAAGATATCACTTTAACTGCACATGACAAATGACCCTAACAACAAATATGGTTGTCTAACTTCCTTAGATCTGCAATAGATAGTCGAAACAAATGCAACAGAAACCCAGATCTATGCAGTAAAAGTAGCTAAACAGTAAAATGAAATAAGAGTTTATCCAAATATCCAATGGACAAGACAAGATATATAAAGAATTTAATATTATGTTAACACCTGGGAAGGGAACAAAGAATGATGTTACCAGTCTCCCTCAATGGGATGGGTTCTTGGTTGTCCTTAATGCTTCAGATCCAAATTTTCTCTCTCTCAATGGTGTAGAAAACCCAAGACGTGTTGAACTCTATGGGAGCTCAAGAAGAAAAATAATAAGAAAAAGTGATCAAAGTATGACAATGATAAGAGGATCAAAGTCCGACCATGATAAAAGGATCAAAGGTAAATAATGAATGGAAAACCCTCATATTTATAACAAAATATTGAGTTATCCTTGATAATGGTGCATAATAAAATATTATTAACCAAGATCTAGATCTAACTGCTTCGAATATTTTATTATATTTTGTTGGAGAGAAAATGAATTTAAATTGGTTAAATCCCTTTATTTAGAAATAATAAACAAATAAATGATTTATTTATCATTTCAAGGATGGGGTTAAGGAATAATTTAACAAATAATGATTTATTTTATTATTCCTAAATGATTTAATCGAATTTAACAAGGAATATTAATTAAATAATGATTTAATTAATTATTCCTAGAGAATAATAATATAAATAATTATTTATTATTAATTAGGTTAAATATGATGAGAAATATTATTTAAACAGTGGTTTAATTAATTATTCCTAGAGGAAAATCAAATAACTAAGGATTTATTTCATTATTCCTCATGGGGTTACCTGTTTGAACCAGAAATAACTTAATAAACTATGGTTTATTAAATTATTTCTTATAGTGAATGCAATTTTACTATGGTAAAATTGGTCTTACATGGTGTATTTCAATCCATCTAATTGTAAATGGTTAGATGACCAAAAATTGGTGTAACAACTTATTCCAAGTTGAATGTTTGGAAAAACATACTAGTGGGTATTCATTTGGTTTATTATGGCTAAGGAAATTGTCAAAGGAAAAGGAAAAGGACTTGGAGGGGAAAATGGCATATTTGGCACATTTCTTTATGAAAAATAATGGAAAATATGATAAAAGGAAGGTGAAAGGTCACAAGTTGCATGTGAGGAGGAAAATGAAGGAAAATAATGGAAAATGAAGAAAATAGAGGCTTCATTGATATAAAGGCTTCTGAAGATCAGTTGGAAAGCTTTTGCTACCTTTTGTCAATGTTTTTTTGGAGCTCTGTCATTATTGTCTCTTTCTCTCTCACTCTTGGACACAAAGTTTCTTTGAGCACTTCGGCATTGGAACAAGAAGGGAAAGAAAGCAGGAAGCAAGAAAGGAGGAGCAGGAATCAAGCAGCTACAACACAATTCTTGACAGGTATCGATTTTCATGTGTATTTTCCTTGCTAGATATGGCATGCATGGTATTACATGTGGTTCTTTTTTGTCTTGGTATGGGTTTCTTTCAGGTGTGACAATGTTTTTAGCCTAGCCTTGCCATTTATAGATATACATGGTGTTGTGGAGTTCCCATGTTTTGGTTTAGCTAGATTGTCGGATGGATTCGAAGTTGAGTGGGGTGGATCTCTGAATCTATATAACATATGGCCTAGTAACCCCTGAAATAGATTGTGGGTTGTGGTAAACTCAGATAATGTGTTACCTTAGTGGGCCTAGGAATCCTTGAGTGGTGAACGGAGGTATATACGGTAAATCCTAGAGGTGGTTGCCTCAGTTTAGGGCCTACTAATCCGGGTTTGGATTGTGGTAAAGCCTGAGATGTGGCTTTCTCTCCATCAAGCCTAGGAATCTCGGGTTTGGGATATACAGTAAAGCCTGGAGAGTATGTCTCGATTTAGGGCATAGTGACCCCTGATCTAGACTGTGGGTTGCGGTAAAGCTTGAGAGACTAGGATACAGGAAAATTCCTCATGGTCCAGGCAGAGATAATTTGGTGATATCCATGCTTGTGTTGGCCCAACGATTGGGTGTAGATCACGGTAAAGTCAATTATGACATGTTTATTGTGTTGGCCTAGTGATCCGGGATGGATCACGGTAAAGATTGATTTCTATTGATGAGGGTGAGGTGGTTTAGCCCTAGGATGCCCTGGTTGGTGTTGAGTCTCAAATCTGCATCTTTTCCATACACTTTTCTATACCTTTTTCACTCACCTGAACCTCCCAAGTTGTCAATATCATTGTATATTAATTTCAAAAGAGCATCTAACATGGTTTTTAACTATATTTTTGCGTTTCACTGCTTCGACGGATTTTGCCCACTTAGGTCGCAAATCTTGCCACTTTCAAATTGCCGTAACTTTCCGCACCCATTTTGTGAAACTCTGCGTAAGCACAGTGTCTACACAGTGGAAAATCAGCCACAGTGGCAAGTCGTAATGATGACATGGTTCGTGGTCTCATTGGTTCAGCAAACCTATCTAAAGTTAGAAGTCACAACAAAGGTGTCCAAATGAAGTCAATCTAGAGAGTCTCACTGCGACAGTGGACTCTGCTTCATGTCACGTGAAGGTCTGCATGTCGCTTCTAAATCATGAGGATAAATCAACATCCAGATACGCCCTCAGTCAATTCAAACATCCACTCCTCATAGATTTACTTTTCAATACGGCCATGATCCTAGATCCGTGGACGTAATGGTCTACGTGTTCTCCATCAGCATAAACTTTAGGAATTAGTTATGTTTCTTTTGTTATAAATAACGCGTTTGCATACGCATATGGGATTAGTCTCGATTAGTCTCTGTTATCTTTTATTAGTCTGCTCTGTAATGTAATTACGTTGCACTTGTGCCGTAATATCACCTTTCTGTTATGACTGCATTTTAATATAAGAAGACTCTGTTTCCAAACGTAATTCGTACTTGAAGATTGTTGCCAAGGCTGGTGTAGAGGGCCCCTGCACTCGCCAAGGTTCTGTGCATTATTGTATAGTTCTTATTTTATTTCTTTAAAGCTCATTGTGCCATAATCCATTCACATGTTTATACATTGCATCTTTCATAGTATATATGCTTCATTTCTTTTTATAATCTTGCATGCTTTCCATTTTACTTCTGTCTTTCATGTTTTATGTTATTAATCACTGATCAGTGTTCTTGTTTCAGGTTATAAATAGGCAGCCCGGGCATTTTCATAACTTTTTGACTAATGACATGGAATTAACATTGTTCTGCTGCTAATTTTTTTTTCTTAGTTTCTGTTTAATTTCAGTACTGCTTTGTTTAATTCAGTTTTTCTCATTTGCTTCAGTAGTTAAATTTAGATATATTAAACTACTCATAACATCTTCAGTTGCCTCCGAAAGCCACAGCTGGACTGATGGTGAGGGATTGTATTATGAAATGTGTAGTTTGATATTAGTTTCCTTTCTGCAAATTAGATATATTAAATTGCTCATAGCATCTTCAGTTGCCTCCGAAAGCCACAGCTGGACTGATGGTGAGGGATTGAATTATGAATGTGTGGTTTGATATTAGTTTACTTTCTGCAAGATAGATATCAGTTACTCAAGTTGTTTATGGTTACTTCCGAAAATCATAGCTGGACTAATGATGAGGGATCAGAAGACAAGTTGATGTAATCTGATTTAGATTTACTTTGTTGCAATTTTGGATTTATTTCAGCATAGTTTCTTTTGTGTTTAGACAACAGCAAGAATAGTTTGGTTTTCATGCTCACTAGTTCACTGTTTTGATTTATTAGACTAGCAGCACCTTTTCATTTCAGCAGCACATTTTCATTTTCTTTCAAGTTTTGTCATTGTATGTTTCAAATTCTTTTTTTTTTCAGTTTCAAGTTGGTAAATCATTATAGAGGATATTATTTTCTTGAATAAACATAACCATACTTGTTTTCATTTTAGAATTTCCATCTCACCTTAGAAAACCAAAAACGACAAAAAGTTAAGAAATAGGTTATCTTGCACATATAGTGCGCCGCACTTCATCAGCTTACGAATCCCGGATTGACAAATTAAATGCAACAATTTAGGACACACTAAATTGACCAAACATTTTGGCGCCGTTGCCGGGGAAGTGTAAATAGGTAGCCAATTTCTTAAAAAAAAAAAACAAAATCATAAAAGAAGGGAAAACTTGATAACTTCTTGAAGTATGCTCTCCTCTTGCACCTAGTGTGATCTGGAGGATCAGAAAAAAAAAGAGTTATTGGTTCAGTAATTTCTTAAGTATGCTCTCTTCTTGCACCTAGTGTGACCTGGAAGATCAGAAAGAGAATTATTAGCCCAACTTTTTTTTTGAAAAAAAAAATAAAAAATAAAAAAAATGGCATGCATAGAGCAAGAGATTCTAGGGGAAGGTTTATAGCTAAAGCCAAGAGTTCGATTTTCACAACTCCATCTTCTTCAAGGCATAGACCAGATTCACCACCATCTTCCCCTAGCCTTAAGATTTTTGGAATTCAAGGAGCAGCTGAATTAGAGGATTCTCCTATACCACCTACTAAATCCCATTTAGAAAACAAAGAGACTCTCTCTCATCCTCCCTTGGTAGAAAAACCAGAGGACTATAAGGACTCTAAAGAAACTATCATGGCAGAGGAAGTAATAGATGGAGGTAGAGGGAGAGGTAGAAGAGGAGGAAACAATGGAGACAACAATGGTGAAGGAAATAATGAAAGATATAGGGAAGGAGACAACTTGTTTGGATTCCCTATAGTTGATGAGGAAACTCATACAACGATGAAAAATATCTCACCATCTGTCCTCCCTAACTTTTATGGATTGCGAAGTGAGGACCCTGAAACATTTCTGTTTGAGTTTGAAGTCGTGTGCCGAACTTATGACTATATGGAAGACTCTCAAAAACTCAAATTGTTTCCTTCAACATTGAAGGGATCTGCTTTGAAATGGTTCATGGTACTAGCCACTCAATCTATTAGGACTTGGAATGATATGAAACAAACATTTTTGGATAGATACTTGGACTATTGTATGCCCACCAATCACAAGGATGAGGTATTCAAAATGATGCAAAAAGAAGATGAAAATTTGGAAGACTTACTTGAAAGATTTCAATACAAATTGAAAAGAGCAAAGATGAGCAACTTAGATGATGAAACCTTGAAAGCCCTCATATTAAAAGCCATTAGAGATGAATGGATAGATATTTTAAACATGATGGGGAAAGGAGACATTTCTCAACTTCCACTTCGTGATATAACAGAACTATGTGTCCATCTCTCAAGGGAAAAATCTAAAACAGGAAAAGGGCCTAGGGATCCTTCTCTTATTAGGGCTAACAAATCTGCAACTGGATTAGTAAGTAGGGCAGAGATTGGTAACATGCTTGATGAGTTTAAAACTGATATCTTAGGGAGCCTTAGTGAACAACTAGACACCCTTAAAATCCAAAACAAGCAGAAAGCAGAAACAGATGCTTTAGCCATCTTTTTTCCGAAATGTAGGAAGAAACATGCTTTAAGGGAATGTCCCTTGGATGCAAAAGTTGTAGAAACATGTATGATTTGCTCAGAGAATCATGAGATCAAGGATTGTCCTTCAATTCCTGGACTCAAAGCTGTCTTTCAAGAAGACCCAAATTAAGTAGAATCTCTCTGTTTTGTTGCAAGAAGACCTTGGCAGGGACAACAAACTCAAGGGTTTAACAACCCTATGAATCTTCAAACCCCACCAAATTGGAATCCTTGGCAACAACCTTGGCCCCAACATCAAAATCCATATCGGCCATGGGTACAAGGGATGCAAAATCCTTATGGGAGATTTGCTCAATTTTATCAATATCCTCCATCTTTTCAAAATCAACAAGTTCCACAACTTCCAAATTCAAATCCACAACTTTCATTGCCATTTCCACAACAACAACCTTCTCAACAAAATCCAAATCCTCAACTCATGCTCCCATACCAACAAAAGACAAATCAACTTCCAGCTCAGCCATTGCCAAATCCTAACAATAAAAATCCTCGGAATACTTACATGGTAGAAGGACAACAATTTCCTACCTATATGATTGTTCCTCTCAACGATGTACAACTCAGATCTGGTAGAGTTTTAGAAAAACCTTCTATAGATATTCAAGAGTAAGATACCTCTGAGGAGGATTCTCTTCAAATCAATAAGGGTTCTGAGGAAGAATCTCTTCAAAATTCAAACATTCAAAAAGAAAAAGAAAAGTTAACACCCACAACTCCTATAGTTGAGCAACCTACATCTTCATCTACACCTCCTTTTCCTGAAAGACTACAAATTGACAAGGGGGTGGAAAAACAAATCTTGTTGCCTAACTATGACTTTCTAGATGAATTGAAGAATGTTTGTATCAAGATTCCCTTGCTACAAGCCATTCGAGAGATTCCTATTCTAGCAAAAAAAATAAAGGAGTTGAGTTTCAAAAGACCATGAAGGAAACTAAAAGACACAAGAAGAATCCACCTGGTAGGAAAGATTGCAGATATTATGATGGGAAAAATTACCATGCAGAAGTATGTAGATCCAGGAAGTCCAATTGTCAAGACACATATAAACGGGATAGAAATTCCAAACACATTGATTGACTTAGGGGCTGCTATCAACATTATGAGTAGACAGACTATGGACCAGCTAAAACTTCCTAACCTTCTTTTTACACCTACTTTACTGCAACTTGCGGATCGATCAATTATTAAACCAGATGGTGTATTAGAAGATATTTCAGTCTCCTTAGATTCTTGGGAATATCCAGTAGATTTTATGATTTTGACTCCAAAGAGTAATCTAGGAGGGCACCCACTTATCTTAGGAAGACCTTGGCTAGCCACAGCTGATGCTTTTATTAGTTGTAGATCTGGGGACATGTACATTTCTAATGGTAATTCGACAAAGAAATTCAATGTGTATCCTCCAGCAAGAGCAATCACAGAAGTAGGAGACAATGAATGGGTTGATGATGAGGACACTATACAACCTGTCTTTACCATTTCTGAAATCAGTGAGGATAGTCAAATTATGAACACATTAGAAAATTTTGAGACATCTTCAGAATATGACCCCACACAATTTCAATTGGAATCTGACATAGAATATTTATCATCAAGACAAATGTCTCTTTACTCCATGGAAGAGTTTGGTAGTTCTACTATTGAGATTTTTCCAGAAAAAACATTGAATATCAACAAACATTTGGAAAAGTCACAACAAGAAGAATTAACCAAAATCTTGCAAAAACACTCTACTGCATTTGCATGGGAGTATACTGACATGAAAGGAATTGATCCTAAGACTTGCATCCATCATATCTATATTGAGGAAAACAATAGACCAATCAGACAACCTCAAAGAAGGATGAATCCAAATCTTAGGGAGATAGTGAAAGAAGAGCTCCAAAAACTACTCAATGTAAACTTCATTTATCCAATTTCAGATAGCCGATGGGTTTCTCCTTTGGTAATAGTACCTAAAAAGAATGGTAAATGGAGGGTATGCATTGATTACAGGGAATTGAACAAAGCAACTTTGAAGGATCACTTTCCTTTGCCTTTTATCGATCAGGTATTAGATACATTAGCGGGTAAAAAGTACTTTTCATTTTTGGATGGTTTTAGTGGCTATAATCAAATTCAGGTAGCACCTGAAGATCAAGATAAGACCACATTTACTTGTCCATGAGGAACTTTTGCCTACCGAGTGCTTCCTTTTGGGTTATGTAATGCACCAGCAACATTCCAAAGAGCAGTACTAGGAATTTTTTCTGATCTAATCCATGATTGTGTAGAGGTTTATATGGATGATTTTACGGTTTATGGTAATTCATTTGAAGAGGCATTAGAAAATTTGGAAAAAGTTCTTATAAGATGTAAAGAAACAAACCTTTCATTAAGCCATGAAAAATGCTTTATGATGTTTATTGAAGGGATTGTTTTAGGACATCATATTTCGGGAGATGGGATTAAGGTTGATAGATCAAAAGTTGAAGTCATCTCCAAGTTGCCTATTCCAAATTGTCAAAGAGATGTTAGAAGTTTTTTAGGATTTACTGGTTACTATAGAAGATTTATAGAAAACTTCACTAAAATTGCATCTCCACTCTTCAAATTGCTTACAAAAGACTGTGAATTTAAATGGGATCCTGATTGTCAATCAGCCTTTGAAACTTTGAAAAAAAGAATATCTGAAGCACCTATCTTGAGAGGACCAAATTGGAAACTCCCTTTCCATATTTCTACGGATGCTTCAGATACAGCTCTAGGAGCTGTGTTGGGTCAAAAAGATTTAGTTCCTTATGCCATTTATTATACCGGTAAAAATTTGACTCCCACAGAGTTGAACTATACTGTGACTGAAAAAGAGTTTTTAGCTGTTGTTCATGCAATTAATAAGTTTAGACATTACATAACAAGCTATGAAACTTTTATTCATACTGACCATTCTGCAATTAGATATTTAATGAACAAACCTGTTACTAATGGCAGAGTGACAAGATGGCTCTTACTTTTGCAAGAATTCAATATTATTGTGTTGGATAGACTAGGAAAACAAAATACAGTAGCTGATTTCTTGTCTAGGATTCAGAATACTAAAGAAGATTCTCCTGTAGAGGATAAGTTTCCTGATGAATACTTGTTTGCAGTAACTATTAAGACTCCTTGGTATGCAGATATTGCTAACTATTTGGTTACGGGGAAACTACCTTCACATTTATTTCCAAGTGAAAAACGAAAAATTATTCAGGAGAGTTCAAAATATTCATGGATTTCTAACGAATTGTTTAAAACAGGGCCAGATCTTGTGATCGGAAGATGTGTCAGGGAAGATGAAATGCCTGATATTCTTAAGGCATGTCATGATGAACCATGCGTCGGACACTTTGCAGACAAAAGGACGGCCTATAAAATCCTTTCTTTAGGATATTATTGGCCTTCCCTCTTCAAAGATGCAAAACAATATGTCAAAAGGTGTGACAGCTGCCAAAGAGTAGGGAAACCTACCCTTTCAAATGAAATGCCATTACAAACACAGGTACTCATTGAACCCTTTGAAAAATGGGCTTTAGATTTCATTGGACCTATTAATCCACCATCTAAGCAAAATAAGTATATATTGGTTTGTACTGATTATGTTACTAAATGGGTAGAAGCCAAAGCATTAGTATATGCTACTGAAAATTCAGTTGTTCATTTTCTTTATGAGGATATTTTTACTCGCTTTGGTGTTCCAAGAGAAATTGTGACAGATCAGGGGAGCCAATTCACATTCAATTTGGTGGAGAAGTTGATGGAAGAATACAAAATCAAGCACAGAAGATCTACTCCTTACCATCCGCAAGCAAATGGTCAAGTGGAGTCCACAAACAAAGTTCTTGAAAGTATCATCACCAAAACTATTCATCTACATAGAAGAGATTGGGCAGAAAGGCTTTCTGAAGCCTTGTGGGCCTACAGAACTACATGGAGAAATACAACAGGACATTCTCCCTATGAACTTGTTTATGGGAAAGAAGTCTTGATCCCCATTGAGTTCCAAGTCAAGACCTTCAAGATAGCATTTTAGTTGGGGATGAATTTATCAGAAGCCCAAAAGCATAGAATGGAGCAGTTGAATGAGCTAGATGAGATCAGAAAAGAGGCAATTTTAAGAACTGATCTAGTTCAATATCAAAGAGCTAAATGGCATGACAAGTACATAAAAGAGAAGAAGTTTCAAGAAGGAGATTGGGCATTGTTATTTGATTCCAATTTTAAATATTTTCAAGGAAAATTTCAGACTCATTGGCTTGGGCCATATGAGATTGACAAGATCTTTAGCAATGGAGCGGTAAGAATCAAGACCATTGATGAGTTTCAAATTCCTCTTATTGTGAATGGAAATAGATTGAAAGTTTATCATAAGCCACTCTCAAAAGAGGATTTTGTCAAAATGTTTCAAGAAAGTTCTGCAATCAGGCTGGTACAGAAGAATTCTTCTTCTCCACCAGCCTAGCTTTTGTTCTTTTCAGTTAAAAATATATATATATATATATATATATATATATATATGTTGTATAAGCCTGAAAACCAATCACTGATTGGCAGCCTTGTACAGAAAATATAGGGTGAAAATCAGGAACACCTGACACTCTATATTTTCCAAAAAAAATCTCTCTTTCATTTCACAAAGTTTTGTGACCACCCACTCCATTCCATTCCACTTCATTCCATTTCATTTCACTTCATTTCACTCCATTCCACTTCATTTTATCCATTTCATCAATAAAATTCTTTTTCATGACCATTTCCATCTGGTCATTTGTCATCTGTTCATTTCCATTCATCCAAATAATAGCTGTGTCAGTTTCCGCAGCTGACATCTGTTTCCGCAGCTGACTCCAGTTTCCGCAGCCAGAAGCAGATTCCGCAGCTACTACTCTGTTTTCAAAAGAATGTACAGTCAGATGTTATTTCCATAATCATGAAATAAAATGCAGGTGAGAGGATCAAAAATGAAGACATGGAGCGTTCAAGACACCAATGAAGAGCAACTAATTGAAGATCAAGGAAAAAGGTAAAGATTCCAAAGGTATGAATAAAATTTATTTCAAATAGCATTGAAAACACATTTTTATATAGTTATGAACCATGAGCTCTATCCATTATGTGCAATGATTATATTGATAATTCCGTAACCCTTTCACGATCTCCATATTATCCTCTCGCATTCATTCTCAAACGGTTCCATAATTAAACCCCCGATCTTCACTCATGCTCCAATATTCCACCGGTGACAATGAGACGTAGTTGATTTGACCACGGACTCTTATAGCCGCATAAATCCATAGCCGTTGTTGAAACATGCTCACATTTATTTCGCAGCCACCAAATTTCAAAACACTGCCGGATGTGTTATACTCTGTTAATCTCTCAGCCGTATCTCTGTTGTGCTTACGAAACCCCTCTCTAATTCTGTTTCACTCCATTTCGTTCTCTATTACGCTACAGTTTGCATACCCACTCACTGATATCTACCCACAGTCATTGTGCTCATCTCCGTGCATTCAGCCGTTCTATTTCCATTGAACCCTCACGCAGGCAAATCTTTGAAGAGCAGAAAGAAAAATGGGTAAATTGCTAAGAGCAGAACTGGAAGGATCTAAGTTTATGGAGGGATATCCGCAAATAAGGGATATATTGAAGAAAGCAAAGTGGTTGCGGTTTATCCAGAAGTTCAGAGGTTATCATAAAGAAGTGACAAAGGCATTCGCAAGGTCATTCAATGGCTTGGAAGAAGAGATTGGAGACCTTAAGTTTGCGGTCAATGAAGCATCTATAGCATCTGCCACAGAGCTTCTTCAAGAGGGTGAGCGTTGGTTTAAAAATAAAAGCATCAGTGATGAAGCCTGGAGAACAATCTTACGAAACCAAGGTATGGACATAACTGTTTTTAAAAGAGGAATTCCTGTTCATGCATTGAAAGAGGAATGGGCTACTTTGCTGCTAGTTGTTCATAAATTCATTACATGTGAAGGCCGTTTTGGGTCCATGTATATGTACCATACTAGGTTGCTGATGAATTTTCTAGATAATCAAACTCTCAATCTCCCATATTTTCTATTCAATAGTTTGAAGAAAATGTCTGTGACTGTTCAGAAGCATTTAGGAGATGTAGAACCACATCTATATCACCACGGCCTTGTAAAAATTTTGATTGAAAAAGAGTTAAAGGAGAAGAAAGACACATGGGAACAATTTTTGGTTAGAAATTTCTTTGAGGAGCCTCAAGAAATTCCTGAAGGTAGCACATCAAGAAGGAGTAGGAGAAAAAGAACAAATGATTAAACCCAAATTACTCCTACTCAAGAAATTTCTGAAGGTAGCACAGCAAGAAGAAGTAGGATAAAAAGAACAATTGATGAAATTCAAAATACTCCTACTACTACAATTGAAAGAACTGATAGGGAAGAGAGAATGTCAAAGAGGAAGAAGAAAGAAATCAAGGGTAAGAAGCCAATAACACCAAAAGAGAGAAAAACTATTGAGGCTATACATCAAACCCCTTCTTCTGAAGAAGAAGATCATCAAGTGTTATCTGAAAGATTAGTTTATCTTCAAAAACAGTCATCTATGGCTAAGAAGACAGAGAAAGGAAAACAAAAACAAAAGGATAGTGTACCACAGCGTGTGAGAAGAAGCAGCAGACTTAAGGGGAAATTGAGGAAAACGCAAATGAAGGGTCCTCATTTCATTGATTTGGGAGAGGAAACATATGAACAGTCCCCAACTGACCATAGTCCATCTCAGTCAGTTAGTGAACCTGGTTCATTTCATTCTCAGTCAGACATTGAACATAGTCCATCCCATTCTCAGCAAGATGTTGATGTGAGCCCTTCTCAGCCAGATTTTGAAGATAACTCTCCTTCACGGCATTTTGGGGACAACCCAATAAAAATGACACCTGATATAGACCCCAAGCAGCAGGAAGTATATGATTATATAGAATCTTTGGAAAAGGCAGCTACAGGTCCCAGTACTTCGTCCATCCAGCCTCACACAGTACAAGATGATCTAGTCCAATCACTAAAATAGGAAATCTTTGAGCTAGAGCTTTTGAATAGACACATTAAAAATGAAAATGAGGCATTGAAGGAACAAGGCAAATTAGACAAAATCATTCATGATAATACCATGCTACATCTGGGAATATGGCAGAAGAAGAACAAGAAATTGAAAAGGAAATGTCAGAAGTTAAGAAGAGCATTGGTTAATATCAAATTTAGATGCCTAATGAAGAAGCCTAGAATGTTGGCAGCACCAAGGAAGAGGAGGAGAGGATTGGATGTGCTGGTTGAAGTGTCAAGGCATATGAACTAAGGAAAGAATATCAAAATTTTGGTTGCATGAGGACATGCAACACCTTCACAGTGGGGGTATGTTGAGTCTCAAATCTGCATCTTTTCCATACACTTTTCTATACCTTTTTCACTCACATGAACCTCCCAAGTTGTCAATATCATTGTATATTAATTGCAAAAGAGCATCTAACATGGTTTTTAATTATATTTTTGTGTCTGCTGTTTGATTTAGATTTTGTTCATTTAGCTGCGGAATCTTGCCACTTTCCGCAGCTGCTGCAACTTTCCACAACCATTTTGTGAAACTCTATGTTACAGGTGTCTACAGGAAAAACGAGCCACATGGGCAAGTCAGAAATGATGTGGACATGGTTCGTGTCCTATTGGCTCGAGCAAACTCATCTAAAGAAGCTGCGGTCAAAGGCGTCCAAATGGAAGTCAACTGTAGAGTCCCACGGTGACAGGACTCTATTTCGTGTCACGTGAAGGTTCATATGGCTGTTTCTGAATTGTGGAGGACAAATTAACATCTGTACATGGCTCCATAGCTGAATTCAAACATCCACTCCTCATAGATTTACTTTTCAATACGGCCATGATCCTAGATCCGTGGACGTAATGGTCTACGTGTTCTCCACCAGCATAAACTTTAGGAATTAGTTATGTTTCTTTTGTTATAAATAACGCGTTTGCATACGCATATGGAGTTAGTCTCGATTAGTCTCTGTTATCTTTTATTAGTCTGCTCTGTAATGTAATTACGCTGCCTTTGTGCCGTAATACTACCTTACTGTTATGACTGCATCTTAATATAAGAAGACTCTGTTTCCAACATAATTCGTACTTGAAGATTGTTGCCAAGGCTGGTGTAGAGGGCCCCTGCACTTGCCAAGGTTCTGTGCATTATTGTATAGTTCTTATTTTATTTCTTTAAAGCTCATTGTGCCATAATCCATTCACATGTTTATACATTGCATCTTTCATGGTATATATGCTTCATTTCTATTTATAAACTTTCATGCTTTCCATTTCACTTCTGTCTTTCATGTTTTATGTTATTGATTACTGATCAGTGTTCTTGTTTCAGGTTATAGATAGGCAGCCTGGGC
Source organism: Pinus albicaulis (assembly GCA_034641835.2). Taxonomy (NCBI): domain Eukaryota; kingdom Viridiplantae; phylum Streptophyta; class Pinopsida; order Pinales; family Pinaceae; genus Pinus; species Pinus albicaulis. Next base: position 1,435,022,631 of record CM076580.1, read on the forward strand.
ATTTGCATAACTTTTTGACTAATGACATGGAATTAACATTGTTCTGCTGCTAATTTGCTTTTCTTAGTTTCTGTTTTAATTTCAGTACTGCTTTGTTTAATTCAGTTTTGCTCATTTGCTTCAGTAGTTAAACTTAGATATATTAAACTGCTCATAACATCTTCAGTTGCCTCCGAAAGCCACAGCTGGACTGATGGTGAGGGATTGTATTATGAAATGTGTAGTTTGATATTAGTTTCCTTTCTGCAGATTAGATATATTAAATTGCTCATAGCATCTTCAGTTGCCTCCAAAAGCCACAGCTGGACTGATGGTGAGGGATTGAATTATGAATGTGTGGTTTTATATTAGTTTACTTTCTGCAAGTTAGATATCAGTTACTCAAGTTGTTTATGGTTACCTCCGAAAATCATAGCTGGACTAATGATGAGGGATCAGAAGATAAGTTGATGTAATTTGATTTAGATTTACTTTGTTGCAATTTTGGATTTCTTTCAGCATAGTTTCTTTTGTGTTTAGACAGCAGCAAGAATAGTTTGGTTTCATGCTCACTAGTTCACTGTTTTGATTTATTAGACTAGCAGCACCTTTTCATTTCAGCAACACATTTTCATTTCCTTTCAAGTTTTTTCATTGTATGTTTCAAATTCCTTTTTAAGTTTCAAGTTGGTAAATCATTATAGAGGATATTATTTCCTTGAACAAACATAACCATACTTGTTTTCATTTTAGAATTTCCATTTCATCTTAGAAAACCAAAAACGACAAAAAGTTAAGAAATAGGTTATCTTGCACATATAGTGCGCCACACTTCATCAGCTTACGAATCCCGGATTGACAAATTAAATGCAGCAACTTAGGACACACTAAATTGACCAAACAGTTGGTTCTTTCAGATTGAGTCCCACATTCATGCTTGGAATATGGCATGGAGGTGATTGGATGAAGAGAGATCTGGCTCAACCAATCTATGGTAGGGTGGAACGTGGAAGTCCCATCTCTTGTTTTATAACATTCAGTAATGAAGAGCTCATTCCTTTGGTATTTGGTATTCAAATTTACTGGTTTCTATGTGGATTCTATTGTTCTTGTATCCATGGTATCTTTGTTGTTATTATGGTGGTTATAAGCATGTATTTGATCAGTGATGATGTATGGCTCTATCCATGTTTTTACTTGTAAATTAATTCACAATGCATCTACTGTCAAATAGATTGTATTGTAGCTAATGATGTAAGGAAGCAATGCTTCTTAGAGATTCTGAGATAATTATAAGAGCTTAAATTTGTTATTTACACCTGTAGATCCAATGTTTGTGACATGTTTGACAAAATGCATGTCATGGCTAGTAGGGGTTTGGTTGAGTCCTTGATGATATGTTTGATTCTAGATCATTGTCCTATTGATATTTATCATGTATGAAGTTTCATGAAGTTCTAGGTAGTGACTTGGGATTTGGACCTGAAAAGGTGGCTCAAATCTTGGAACCATAGGCACAGAACTGAGCATTTGGGGCCCTAGCCACTGGCATGCAGTGTTATGCCTACAGTTATAGCCTCTTGGCCACTGGAATGTAGTGTTATGCTTGTGGCTATGGCTCAAAGAGGTAAAAATGTCACTGTGACCCAGGGGTAAGAGGCCTGAAAGTTTGGGTTAGATCGTAGAGGTGTCGTTGATGATGTATAAGGTATGGAGGTTGTTTTTTCCATTAGTTCCACTTCCTTGAGGTCACATAGGAGGTTGAATCTCATTATAGTAGCATCTCGTCTCATGTTTACCATGGTTGGCCATTTACTTGGGTAGATGTGGGAAGGGGATGTTACAGAATGGTATCAGAGCGTAGTCGAGCTCTCCTTGGGTGATGTTGGGTTTCCAATCTCTTTGTGTGATATCTGATACCATGGAGTGGTATCAGAGCATGGTTTAACCCTTGGACTAGATGGGTGGTGTGTTGGTCATGTTTTTCTATTGGTTGCACATATGTTTCTCATACCTATGGTGTATGTGCTTGTTGCATCCGTGTTGTGTTGGCCATGGCGGCAGTGGTGTCACCATGGGAGGAATGATGATGTTGTTGTCAACATGTTGTCATGAGTATTTGACTGGTTATGTGTTGTTCTTGCTTATGTATTGTTTATGCACACTTGATTACATATTGTTACATATTGCACATGAATTTATTGCTTATGCTAGGGTTAAATATTGGTCATGCTTCGGTGTTATCCATGTATTCTTGCTTGTGTAATGTCATATGTTGAACATGCATGGGTCACTCATGATTGATTATACATGTCAAGTGGGTGCATATGGTCAAGTTTGAATTGGCTTGATTGAGATTGTTGTGCATAAGATCATTGTATGCAATTAGGTCATGATGATGATATTGGTATGTTATGATGCTACTGTGTTGGCTGAGATAAAGTAGGAGATGCAGACAATTAAAGTGAAGTTGCAACAATGGATTGTGGGCTAAGAGAAAACCGTCATACAAGTTTGTATGCTTGGCATGCAGGTATGTGATTCATGGTTGTTGTATGCATTAGGGTTACTTATATGTTTGTAATTTTGTTGTTGTTGTGGTTACATGCATGGTATATGTTAGTAAATCAGTTTGGTCATATGCACATGTGTCAAATAGTCATGAATGATAGTAATGTATTGTTATATGCATTGTTGTTGTTGTCTTGATGATTATGTTATATGTTGATTGATGAGTATGTTATATGATTAACTATTTGTTGTTATATGTTAGTTAACTTGATTATTAGGATTATTGCATTACGATCTTGATGTTATATGTAGCATGCTAATTTGGCTTGGCCTAGGAAAAACGTTAGGGTTATGGCATTCAAGTATGAGTCAATATATTCGTGTTATTGTGTTGTACTAATATATACTGACTGTGAAGATGTGATTGTTATCCATGAATGACAATTGTGAGTTTATAATGTGAACTTGTTCACTAGTTATTGTTATGGATATCATGACCTTAATTATGTTTGGTTTGATATGTTGCTAATCTAGATTGATTGTGTAGAAAAGATAACATCCCATGGGATACATTAAGGTATGAGTTTGATTATGTCGTCCACTTGGTGCTCGAATGTTTTATTATGTCATCTATTTGGTGTTTGAGTGATTGGGTGTATATTACATCATCTAGTTGATTTATTTAACATGGCATGTTTGCAAGTTGTTTGAATATTTCATTTATTGCATGATATGAGTATATGTGTCTGTAAAGTTGCATGAAGGAATGATCTTGTTTTAAGATGGTTGTACTAACACATATGTGCTCAAATAGCCAGTATATACTTGAGTGTAAGTAGGTGATAGTTGTAGCATTATGTATTTTGACCGATGAACGTGAGTTGATTGCCCATTATTACATGGTTGTTAGTCTTCGTAAAATTTGATTTTGAATTGATAGATATGTTTTATTGATGTTTGGTAGATATGTCTAACATGTGTGTTCAATTATAGGTCAGCATGCTTGGCACAACAAGTAAGATAACTAGTATATTGTATTATACACTGACAGATGTATGATTATGGCAGCATGATGTAGGGGATTGCATGGCAAAGAGACTACCATGGAATCTTGGAAAAGGCTTAGGTTGAGTTTTCCTTTGGAAGCATTGGGAACCATGGGGATTGAGTCATGGTGTTTGTTATTATTTTTGTGCTTTTGGTCTTTTGTGATTTGATTTTTCTTGATTCATAGTTTTGTTTATGTCTAGTGTATGGCCATACCACTTTGTTGCAGACGGTCACATTGATTTTGGTCTTTCAATTCTTCTTGTTTTCTTTTGCTCTTGCCTTTTATGTTTTGGGGATCCTTGGGAATTTTTTTGGGAAAGAGAAAGGTTAGTGAGGCTCAGGGAGAGATTTGTGGTACCCAACAAGTAATGAAAGAATCAGATGAAGCTCGGTGCATGTATAAGGGCAGTGAAAGGTAAAGAACATGACAGTCGGTTGGGATGGTTGTGTCCATTGTGGTAAATGGATGGTGGCACTACAGACATGAGAAAGGTAAAAAAAAAGTTAAAGTGAATGGATCTAAGGTGTTATATGCCTTGGATATTTTGGGAACTATTGTTCTCAAAGTTGTGCATGTTGTGCATGAATAAAGGAAGTTCTCTTAACCTAGACCTTATGATGTCTGGCAATTGTGTTGTGACCATGATTATGTTGATGTTTATATATGTATACATGTATGTATGTATGTATGTCGTGTCTGATAGGGTCATCATGGATCATGATTGTTTAATGATGATTTTTATATGTATATATGTGTGTATGTATGTCGTTGTCTGACAGGATGATGATTGTTTTATGATAACGATTATATATATGTATGTATCTATGTATCTATGTCACTATATGATAGGGTTTTCAAGAATCATTCTTGTGGAGGAATGATTTCTTATGCAGGTGAATGGCATGAAGATGTTCTTGGTCTTATGAGAACTCAAGTGGGAAGAGTAACTCTGATAGATCTATCGGTCAGAATCATGTGGACATGAATTGATATTATATGCTTGTATTATTCCTATGTGTATGTTATGAATAGGTAATGCTGAAGGGTACATCAGTGAAGTGAAGGTAGTGTTATTTGCGACATGCTAGGATAGGAATGGATAGTGGAAAGACACTTGAAGCAAGGTTGCTTGTGGAGTCAATGTGTGACCTATGGATGTGCAATATTATTGTTGTGCATATGTTGTGCATTGTATATTCAGTGATTGTACCTATGGTGATGTGTACATGTAACATATGTACTATTGTGTACATATTATGTTGTATGTTTTTTGTATATATGGCATTGTGTGTATATTTCATATGCAGTGCTAGGTATAGAGGGTGCTATGTACATGTTGGATATGGGGTGCTATGTACATGTTGGATATGGGGTGCTATGTACGTATGGTGCTAGGTACATGTTGTATATGTAATGCTATGTACTTAAGGTGTTTTGTGTGTGTTGTACATATGGTGTTGTGTGTAGGTGGTGCCGTGTATATGCCGTGCACGTGGCATTGTGTACATGTCATGCATGTGGTGTTGTGTACATGTGGTATTGTGTAGACATTGTACAAGTGGTACGATGTACATTTGGCATTGTGTACACATGCAGGTGGTTTCGTATACATGTGATGTTGTGTACACGTTGTGTAGGTAGTGTGGTATACATGTGATACTATGCACATGTTGTGCATATGGTACTAGTACACGTGTGGTATTGTGTGCAGGTCATACATGTTGTGTTGCGGGCATGCAGTACTATGTATGTGCATAGTGTAGTCGTGGTATCGTGATATGTGTATTTGTTGTGTTGTACTATGTATATGTATATATATTGTGTTGTATTGTACACCAGGTGTAGGTGTATGCATTGTATTTCGGTGTAGGTGTATGTATTGTGTTGTATCATACACTAGGTGTAGGTGTATGTGTTGTATGTCGATGTAGGTGTATGTATTGTGTTGTGTTGTACATCAAATGTATGTGTATGTACATGTATTGTGTTGTACACCGAGTGTGAGTGTATATATTGTGTGGTGTTGTATGCCTTGCATTAGGGGAATTTCGAGGTCTAAAATAGGCCTCATAAGAAAAATCTACAATCAAAATAAACTTTATACGAACCAATAGGATTCAAGATGATGATGTCAACCATGGGGGGTGATTCACCATTTTTTAAATAAAAGGGTAAAAAGATTAAAAAATAATAAAATAATAAAACTACTTTTTCAACTCGTATTTTCAACTTAGCTCCCAAAGTTTTTACTCAAATTTCGAGTGGGAGTACTCGTTAGATGCAAAATTTAATTTCTCATCCAAGGAGTACCCATGTTACAAACTTTTGATGGACCCTACTACACGAAAAATAAGAAATACATGAAAAAATGTGATTGCAATCACGTTTTTCATGTAGAAGAATCCATCAAAATTATGCAACATGTATACTCCTTAGATGAAGAATTGAATTTTTCATCCAACGAGTACTCCCACTCAAAATTTGAGTAAAAACTTTGGAAGATAAGTTGAAAATACGAGTTGAAAAAGTATTTTTTTCCTTTTTCCCCTTTAAAATTTGATGATGTAATCAAATCTTATTTTATTATTTCCACCATTATTTTATAATTTCCTTATGAGGCCCATTTTAGACCTCAAAATTCCCCTAATGGTGTGGAAGTACGTGTTGTACATTGGGTGTATGTGTATGTGAGTAAAGAGAAACAAGGGCACTAGGTGCTTTCCAGGCATGGAAACTGATCCGGTGTGTGTACAGAAAGAAAAAAGGCAGAAGTAAGGACTGATGAAGGATAAGTATCGATATTTGATTTCAGTTTTATTATGAATGTGATCTACGATTCTAATTTATGATGGTTACATGCGATTTATGATTATGGTTTCTGATGATTGCATGCGATTCATGATTTTGACCTATGATGGTTGTGTTTTGAGCTAATGTGATGTGATATATTTATACATGATGATTTGATCAAACAGCTAGTTTGACTTGTGTGACAGGAAGTAAACAAAAATTCAAGTGTACCTTGTTGACGAGCTAACGATGAGGTATGATTTGAGTTTATTTCAATTTATTTTGAATATAATCGCAATTATGTGCTTGGTACATGAAGCATGGAAATGCCTGGTTGGGTGGTTGAAACTGATTGAAAGAACTAACAGTATCAGCAAATGGAACATTCAGCAGTACATTGGTAAAGCACTTCAGGAGCAAAGCCATTGTGGGACATTGTTCCCCAATAGTGTCCATTGATTTCCATGAGCATGTTATGACCGGTATGATGGTTTTGAGGTAGTTATATTCCTTGGATTTTGTATCTTATGATGCGAGAAAGCCTTTCCAAAGGACGGATTTCCCGAGATAGGGGATGCCAAGGAACTTGGAAGGTGAGTGACTGCACAAAAGGGGATGAATGGATTGCTCAAGGGATTTTGTATTAGAGAAGAGAAGGAAAGTGATGGACTTGTTTTGGTTATTAGCATTTCCAGATGGAATCATATGCACATTGGGAGTGTGCCCTTGAACAACGAGTCATTAATTGTTCACTGAGGGTACAGTAGCACAGGATTGTAGCGTTGGGCATTGGATGTAACTTTGACTTTGCCATTGAATTCTGGAATTCCTAAGAAGCAAGTGAATCTTGGTAATACTTTGAGGGTTCAGGTGTTATCCTCTGGATTCCATTGTTGATGATACGGGCATCGTATCCTTTTATTTGTTGGTTGAGTAAATGTGTATATGTGTATACTATTTTCAATATTGTAATGAGTTGTTTTATAAAGCTCCAGTACACGGTATGATTGTCATGATGATTTTTGCTTTTGAGCAGGTTGATCATTGTAAATACTGCAACAATATGTGTTATAAATCTCCATAGGTAGTATGTTTTATTTTCAGTGGTTTGTTGGTTTGTAGATGTCATTGAACACTGAGGACAATGTTCCCCCAAGGGGGAGCTTTCTATAACAACCCTGGTGAAAATTCCATGCAATAAAGTTAAAATAATAACCACGGTTGATGGGACACTTATTCCAATCTGAATGTTGGGAAAAACATCCTAGTGGGTGTTCATTTGGTTTATTATGGCTAAGGAAATTAGCAAAGGCAAAGGAAAAGGCTTTGGAGGGAAAAATGGCATATTTGGCACATTTATTTATGGAAAATATGAGAAAAGGAAGGTGAAAGGTCATAGGTTGCATGTGAGGAGGAAAATGGAGAAAATAGAGGCCTTATTGATAAAAAGGCTTCTGAGGATCAGTTGGAAATATTTTGGATCAAGCTTTTTCTACCTTTTGTCAATGAATTTTTGGAGCTCTCTCATTATTCTCTCTCTCTCTCTCTCACACACACACACTCTTGGACACAGAGTTTCTTGGAGCACTTGGGCATTGGAACAAGAAGGAAAGAAAGCAGGAAGAAGGGGGAAGCAAGCAAGGAGGAGCATGAATCAAGAAATTACAACAGGATTCTTGACAGGCATCGATTTGCATGTGTATTTTCCTTGCTAGATCTGGCATGCATGGTATTTCATGTGGTTATTTTCTATATTGGCATGGGTTTTTTCCAATTCTGACAGTGTTTTCAACCTAGCCTTGTCATTTATGGATAGCCATGGTGTTGTGGAGTTCTCATGTTTTGGTTTATCTGGATTTCCAGATGGATTCGAAGTTGAGTGGGGTGGATCTCTGAATTGATATAACACATGGCCTAGTAACCCCTGAACCAAACTGTGAGTTGCAGTAAAGCTAGATAGTGTGTTGCCTCGGTGGGCCTAGGAATACTCGACCGGTGAATGGTGGGATATATGGTAAATCCTAGAGGTGGTTGCCTTATTTTAGGCTCTAGTGATCCGGGTTTGGAATGCGATAAAGCCTAACAGGTGGTTTTCTCTCCATCAGGTCTAAGAATACCGGGTTTGGGATATACGGTAAATCCTAGAGAGTATGTCTCAGTTTTGGGCCTAGCGACCCTTGATTCGAACTGTGGGTTGTGGTAAAGACTAAGATACTAGGAGACAGGAAAATCCCTCACGATTTAGGCAGAGATAATATGGTGATATCCATGTTTGTGTTGGCCTAGTGATTGCATGTAGATCATGGTAAATCCAGTTATGACATGTTTATTGTGCTGGACTAGTGATCCAGATGGATCATGGTAAAGCCTAATTTCTATTGATGAGGGTGAGGTGGTTTAGCCTCGGGATGCCGTGGTTGGTTCTTTCAATGTGAGTCCCACATTCATGTTTGGAATATGGCACAGGGGTGATTGGGAGAAGAGAGATTTGGCTCAGCCAATATATGGTCTGGTGGAATGCGGAAGTCCCATCTCCCATTAGTTTTTACACCCAGTAATGAAGAGCTCATTCCTTTGATATTTGGTATGAAAATGTATTGGTTTCTATGTGGATTCTATTGTTGTTGTATCCATGGTATTTCTGTTGTTATTATGTTGGTTATAAGAATGTATTTGATCAGTGATGATGTATGGCTCTATCTATGCTTTTACTTGTAAATGAATGCATTATGTACCTATGGTCAAATGGATTGTATTGCAGCTAATGATGTAAGGGAGAAATGCTTCTTATTGATTTAAAATAAGTATGAGAGCCCAATGCTTAAATCTATTGTTTACACCTGTAGATTCAATGTTTGTGACATGTTTGACAAAATTCATGTCATGGCTAGCAAGGGTCTGGTTGAGTCCAAATTGATGATATGTTTGCTTCTACACAATTTTCCTGTTGTTATTTATCATGTCTGAACTTTTCATGAATTTCTAGGCAGTGACCAGGGCTTTGGGCTTGAAAAGGTGGCTCACATCCTGGAGGCGCAGGCACAAAACTCAGCATTTGGGGCCCTAGCCGTTGGAATGTAGTGTTATTCCTACGACTATAGCCTCCTGGCCACTGGCATGCAGTGTTATGCCTACGGCTATGGCTCAAAGAGGCAAAAATATCATTGTGACCCAGGGGTAAGAGGCCTGAAAGGTTGGGTTATCTCCTGAGGGTGTCATTGATGATGTATGAGGTATGTAGGTTGTGTTTTCCATGGGTTTGAGGTCACATAGGAGGTTGAATCTCATTATATTAGTCTCTCATCGCATGTTTACCCTGGTTGTCTAGTTACTTGGGTAGATATGGGAAGGGGGTGTTACAAGAACAACTAGATCTTATTTTTCTTCTACAAACTATTGGGGTTTGACAATCGGTTTCTTCTATATTGGAATCCTTGATTAGTGGGTGGAAATTTATTGCATTTGACATAATGTGTTGCTCCAAGGGTATTGTTTTTGGGTGGCTATAGTGTAAATTGAAGTTCAAAAATGCTTGGAGCATCTGTCCCGGTTTGGGGGTTGAAATTTTTTCAGTGAGATAGGGGTCCCTTTTACTTGTATAAACCTTTATGGTGCACACGATGGCTGATTAGAATAATATTTTTGGTTTAAAGTTGTCGAAATCTGAAAACCTCATCTTGTGGGGGATCTAAATTATTATATGGGTGTTGTTGAGTCTTGGAGGCCTAGAGCCTGAATTGATAATATCTCAGATTATTTCATAAACAAGCTTGAGTCTTCAAACCTTATGTATCTTGAACCTGTAAAATTAGAACTTACATGCTAGAATCATTGTATTGGGAAGGAGTGTATTTCTAAGAGGCTAGATAGATTTTTTATTGTTTACGGTTTAGTGGAAAGGTTTAATTCTATCAAGCAGTGAGTTGGCTACGGGGGAGAATCTGATCAGTCCCCCATTTTGTTGGAGTTAAAAGGTCATGGAGCCAAGTGTGGAATCCTTTTCAAATTTAATTCTTCTTGGATTAAAGAGAAAGAGTTCACATATTTGATCAAATATGTTTGGATTCCCTTTAATTCTCATAGAGGGGTTTGAACAACTAAACACATTGAAGAAAATCTTAACCAGGTGAAAAGACAAATTTTGGAGTGCACGAGAAGTAAATGCAGGAAAGAAGAGGAGCTTGTGGATATTGAAAGGGCGATTCTTGAAGTTTCATAATTGAAGGATGGGGGTTTTGTGAATGATACTTTTAGGGAGAAACTTTTTCGCCTGGAAGTGAAAAAAAGGTCATCCTTAATCTGGATCTTGGGGCAGGCCCCCAAGATCTAAAATATTGAAATGGATCTTGAGGGGGAGGCCCCCAAGATCGAAAAATTGAAATGCCAAAAAAAATTGGGAACACATAGTAAACAAAACCATAAAGAAACTTTTTATTAAAATAGATAATAACTATAAGAGCTAAATTGTGGTGGAAAAGCCATCCTTTTAAAAAACACGACTTGTTACTTATAGTATTTTTTAGTTATAATACCATAGGTAAATTCCATGGGTGGGTAAATACCATGGGTAAATGAATACCATGGGTAGATTCCACTTACAATACCACAGGTGGATGCCACTTACAATACCATGGGTAAATTCCATTTGTGGATGAATACCACAGGTGGATAAATACCATGGGTGAATGAATACTATGGATAGATGCCACTTACAATGCCAAGAAAAGATAAATGCCATGGGTGGATTCCATTTTCCATTCAGATCATTCCTCCCTCCTCAAGATGAAATGGTCCCCATTGTGTGAAGTTCCCTCCTGAGAATCCTTTGTTGAATATGAAGAGCCACAAAAGAGAATTGTTTTGTATGGTTAACCCATAACCATGATGAACAAATATCCAAGGATAGAGATACCATGTAATGCTTGTGACCAACTGTGATATTGACAGTGTGCGACCTAGCAAATGGACTTTTATGACAAGGATTTTGTGTGGTTGCCATAACTGTGATGTTGATTGTTGATGAAGTATCAAGTGCCTACATAGCCTGGGGTGGGAGGGCACATCTCCAAATAACCCAAGTCAAATTCTTCTATGTTGAAACTGATGAAGGTGAAGCAAGTGCCTACTAAAGCAGGGTGGGAGGGAACATCTCTAAAGGGAACCCGCTCGGAATGTTGCTCCAGATATAAAAACTCATGGATTATGGGTGGGGTACAAAACCAGGCCACACTAGAAATGTACCTGAACTATAAATTTGTTTCAGACTTGTAATAAAAGTGGATCTGGGTGTTGTAGATTCTCCTATCCAATAATATGTTGTAAAGTCTTATGTCACATTATAGACCTCTTGCTACAAATTTGCTGATAATTTCTGCTACATGTGATGAAATCAAATTCCGTCAAAGAACCATTTGAGGTATTGGAGAGATATTTCCATTGATATAAGACGCTTGAAATTTGATGACATGTGGGGTGAGAAAATGATTTCAGAAACTCATGGGACGTGTGGTGGCGTGATTTTCCAGACATGTGTAACTTCAATTACTCATTGAGATTAAGTATAAGAGCTACATTGTGGTGGAAAATTTTCCTTTTACAAAATGTGACTAGTTACTTATAGTGTTTTCTAGTTACAATACCATAGGTAAATTCCATGGGTGGGTAAAAACAATGGGTGAATGAATACCATGGGTAGATGTCACTTAAAATACCATGGGTGGATGCCACTTACAATACCATGGGTAAATTCCATGTGTGGATGAATACCATGGCTGTATAAATACCATGGGTGAATGAATACCATTGATAGATGCCACTTACAATACCATGGGCAGATAAATACCATTGGTGGATGAATACCATGGGTGGATGCCACTTTCCATTCATATCAATCCTTGAGGCACATGAGGCTTCCTAGAGGTTAAAAGGTAAGTCCTCGTGGCTCGAATATGGGGAAGAAAACACTAAATTATTTCAAGCATATGTAAAGGAGATGAATATAATTAACACAACATGGAACCTCCAAGGCACAAATGGTAGGGAGGTTACAAATTTTGAGGGCCTTGCCTCATTGGCAAGAAACCAATTTCATTCTAGCCTGCAAGGATAAATATCACGAAATTCATTAGGATGGCACAATGTTTCCCCAACTTTTTCAATGAGGAATATAATAGCAACCTGGAGGAGGAGTTTTATAAATAAGAGTTGAAATATTTTTTTGCCAATTTTCAAAAAGACAAAATCCCAAGGCCTGGTGGGTGGGGTGTTATTTTTTTTAGGGTTTCTTTGATATTATTGGGAAGGATCTGTTAGAGGTGGTAAATGAGTCCAAATGAGAAGGAAAAAAAATTACGGCCTTCAACATGATTTTTTTTCCCTCATCACTAGAAATGATAAGTCTTATTTTGAGGACTTTTGCCCAATCTCATTATGCAACCGTGTTTACAAGGTTATCTCCAAAGTCATTACCATATTGTTAAAGTCGATTAAGTCATCTTCTATATCCAAAGACTTATTTTGCTCTATGTAAGGGAGATAGATCCATGAATCCATTGGTGTGGCTTAAGAGGGCCTTCATAGTATAAAAACCCTTAGATCAAAAGGAGCTATAATTAGAATTGATCTCTCTAAATATTATGATCATGTAAGCTGGATGTAAATTGGATTTCTTCTTACGCATCTGGGTTTTGGTATAGCCTTAATCAACTAGATTATGGGATGCCTTAGATTGGTCTCTTTTTTTTGTTTTAATCAATGGTTTTACATCTCAATTTTTTCATGCGCAGAGAGGCTTGAGGAAAGGATGACCCATGTCTCCCTTATTGTTCCTTCTAGTTGTAGAATGTATCAGTTGTATGATTGCATATGTAATGTGTAATGGAGTTTTTCAAGGCATGGTATCGTTGAGATTCAACAAGATGATGATCCTAGTGAAAATTAAGCACCTTCACTAGGTGGGGCACGCATGCTATTTTTAGGGGTATGTCTATTTTTAGAATGGTGAGCATATTCTAAAATTAGCAGGATGCTGATTCTAGATGGTTGAGAAAATTCTATCTTTAGATGAGTTTCTGTTTTTAGAATATGGGCGAATTTTATTTATAGATCGCATATCTAAAAATAGAATGCATGTTGATTATTATTAGCCCTTAATGATAATCAGACAATAAATAATAACTTATTCTCTTGGAGCACTTGATTTCAGTTAACTGATGTGGAAAACCAGTTAGCTGAAGGAATTACGAGTTGCAAGGTTGGTTGGTGACTCATGCATGATGGACTTCGTTGTAACTGATTGTGGCAGAGTTGTAACATATTTGGAAGAGTAGTTATGGGAGTTGTTATTTAGTTTAACTTACTTAAGTGAGTTAAACTCAGTTGTGCTAGTTGTAACTAAAGATACACTAGTGAAAGATAAGTGAATTAATTATTTAATTAATTCACAAGTAGTGTCTTACTTGCAACTTAATAAATACATCAGTTAACTACTTGCATGTCAGATCTAGTGGAGAGATAAGTGAAAGGGTGTGTTTGACTATCAGTTGTGACTATAGTGATGCATTCAATGCATCTACACACTCATTGGAGTTTCCAATGAGGATTGCGCAGTACAAGAAATCCAAGATCGAATTTATTCAGGGATCTTCTTCAACAGGGATTGCGCAGTGAAGGCAGGCTGTCAGGAGGCAAGAAATTGGTGCATAGATATGCAAATTTCTGCATGACAGTGTGATACCATTGTATATTGTACTGAGAGTCCTATGAGCTGAGCTTTGTATGAGATTGTTTCATGATTCCAAGATATACATAATATATGATAGTTGGGGTTTTTAGATTTAAGCTTTCCCGGTAAAACATCTTGTTATGTGTGATTGATTTTTCTTTATATGCTTGCAATTGGCAATTTAATTTCTGCAAAGAATTGAGTAGAAGGATTATGTATTTAACAGTGGATTTAATTGTTAGATCAGGGGAGTCCGGTAACATACATGCATATTGTATAAATTTCTACATGGTATCAGAGCAGTGTTAATCACTAGAGATTGCAATATTGAAGTGGTGTTGAGTTTTCTACTAGTGGATAATTCGAATTTGCTGCAAGAATTTCTTGGTGTGACAGTTGAGTAAACATTGAAATGGCTTTCAATGGGTTGTGGTTGGAGGATGCACTCAAAGGAAACTCAAACTACATAGCCTGGAAAGACAGGATTGAGGCGGTGCTTGAAGATAGTGGCTTGAAGGATTTCATCGATAGTGATGTTCCTAAGCCCACTTCAACGGATGCTACATTACTTGACGCTTGGCAAAAGAAAGTAGAAAAGATGAGAATAATTCTGTTGGAAGGTGTGAAAGACCATATTGTGTCAATCCTTCACGGGAAAGCCACTCCATTTGCAACGTGGAAGGCTTTGATAGACCTTTTCCAAAGTAGCAACGACCATAGGAAGTTGGCGCTGAAAGATAAACTCAGAAAAATAAAAAGGGAGAAGGGTGAAAGTATTCCAAAGTATCTCACGAAGTTTGTCCAATATAGGGATGAGATGGGGAGTGTGGGAATTACAGTTGCTGATGATGACTTGGTGAGCTTGGCTCTCCTTGGACTTCCGAAGAGTTGGCACAATTATCAAGACTCTATCAATGGGCAGGAGAAACTACCGAATTGGGAGCAACTTTGGTTGGATCTAGTGCAGGAGGAGATAAGGCGGAGTACAAGGGATGGCTCTTCATCTAAACATGATGATGAAGAAGATTTTTCTTTGGCTGCCAAAGCGAGGAAAAGGAAGGGGAAGAAATCCCATCCAAAATCCGAGGCTAAAGGCAAGAAGTTGGATTTGTCCAAGGTGAAGTGTTTTCACTGTCACGAACATGGGATCTCGCCACTAACTGCCCACAGAAAAATAATAACAAGAAGGATGCTAGAGCTGCAGCTGGTGAGGCCCTTGCCTCGCAATTTGAACTTGATTTCTCTTTGATAACATGCTTGGTTTAAAGCGCAATGGGATCGGTGCGGTATCTTGATAGTGGTGCTTCCTTCCACATGACGGGAGATAAGGAGCTTTTCAGCGACTTGGAGGAGAAATATCTCCAAATGCATATAGAGATGGGTGACGATGGACGATATAGTGCGACCGACATTGGTACCATTACCTTTGAGAGGGATTCAGGTAAACCATTTATGTTGAAAGATGTTATGCATGTTCCAGGTCTAAAGAAGAACTTGGTCTCAGTCGCGATGTTGGAGGATAGAGGTTATGACGTTGTTTTCAGCGATGGAAAATCTTTCCTGCGACATAAAACAATGGGTCAAACCAAGAGGATAGGGATTAGAGTCAAGAATCTCTACAAGTTGGAGGTAGATGGCTGCACTGCAATGGTGGGCAAAGAAGAAGAAGTGGTGAGCCAGGATGAGGACGAATTATGACACAAGAGATTGGGCCATCTTCACCATGGCGCCCTGAAGATTTTGCAGTAGATTTATACTGGACTTCCCATGGGTACACTTGCGCAAATAGATCAGTGCAAGGGATGTACTATGGGTAAGTTTGTGAAGACCACCTTTCATAAAAAGGAGAACCGTGCTTCAGTGATCCTAGAGAAAGAGTTCACACAGACGTGTGTGGGCCATTCTCGGTTGCTTCAACAAAAAAACATAGGTATTATGTTATTTTTGTTGATGACTATTCTCGTAGATGCTGGATCTTCTTCATGTAGAAGAAGGATCAAACACTCTTAAAGTTCTGTGAGTTTAAAGCATTGGTGGAGAAGGAGTCGGGGAAGAAAGTGAAGG
Source organism: Pinus albicaulis (assembly GCA_034641835.2). NCBI lineage: Eukaryota > Viridiplantae > Streptophyta > Pinopsida > Pinales > Pinaceae > Pinus > Pinus albicaulis. Next base: position 1,435,038,749 of record CM076580.1, read on the forward strand.
CTCTACGGAGCAATAATGGTGGTGAATATATCTCGAATGAATTCAGAGACTTCTATAGCAAAGAAGGAATTCGAAGAGAAATCATAGAGCCTCATAACCCACAGTAGAATGAGGTTGCGAAGAGGAAGAACAGAACGATTGTGGGTGCTACACTAGCTATGCTTGTGAGGGAGCTAGACTTGCATGCAGAGGAGGAATTGCTTGTTCCCATAGATGAGCCTCCAGATGTGGATCAGCCACAGGAGGAGGATCATGGAGTGGAGGAGTCCACTCATGCAGAGCCAAACATCAGAACTGGTAGAAGGCGTACCACAGAAGCTGAGAGGCTGAAGCTTGATGCGACACAGAATGTAGGAGTCCCTACTTGACAACGCAGACAGAGATAGTATCCTGAAAGATATACTGGATACATGGCTCTCATGAGAAAATGTATTGTGGCAGAGCCATCTGATTTTCAAGAAGCAGTGCAGAAGCCCACATGGGTAGATGCAATGGTGGAGGAGTATGACTCCATTGTCAGAAATAGTGCTTGGGAAATTGTTCCAAGGTTGGTTGATAAATCAGTGGTAGGTTCAATATGGATCTACAAGGTAAAGCAAGTTACTGATGGGAGTGTTGAGGATTATAAGGCAAGATTTGTTGCCTAGGGCTTCTCACAGATTGAGGGGATTGATTATGAAGAAACCTTTGCACCTGTTGCACGGTATTCTTCCATAAGGACCATCCTTGATCTCTCAGTGCAGATGGGTTGGCACATTCATCAGATGGATGTGAAGACTGTGTTCCTTAATGGGATCATTGAAGAAGAAGTGTACATTGAGCAACCTAAAGGATTTAAGATCTTCAACAGTGAGTCACATGTGTACAGACTCAAAAGAGTGTTGTATGGGTTGAAGCAAGCACCCTGTGCTTGGTACACTCGGATCGATAGATATTTCACTGGACTTGGCTTCACCAAGAGTGAGGCGAATGCAAACCTATACCAGATTGTGGTGGAGGGTAAGCTTTTAATAGTTTTTCTTTATGTTTATGATTTAATACTGACTAGTTATGAGCAGTTGATACACTCATGCAAGGAGGACCTTGCAAAGGAGTTCGAGATGAAGGATATGGGCCTCCTTCATTATTTCCTTGGATTGAAAAAATGGCAGTGAGAAGGTGAATTGTTTGTTTCTCAAGGAAAGTATGCATGGGAGATACTCGGTAAGTTTCACATGGAGGAATGCAAACCCATGGATACTCCTCTTCCAGGAAATTAGAGGAAAGAGAATGCTACATCGGCAGAGGTAGTGGATGCTACTGTCTATCGACAGTTGGTGGGTTCGCTCATGTATTTAGTTAATACAAGACCGAACATATGCTATGCGGTGAACCAGCTTAGTTAAGCGATGGTTAAGCCTACCAAGATCTTTTGGAAGGTGAGCAAGCATGTCCTGAGATATCTCAAGGGCACATCTAAGTATGGCTTATGGTGCAGACAGACAGGTGAGGTGAAGTTGCATGGCTTCACGGATGCAGATTAGGTAGGCAGCCCAATGGACAAAAAGAGCACATCAGGAGGGGTCTTGAGTATCATATCTACAGTTTTTTCTTGGTACAACAGGAAATAGAGATGTGTGGCACTCAATTCAGCGGAAGCGGAATACATGGCAGCAATTCAAGCTGCATGTGAGGCTATCTGGATGAGGAAGATCCTGGTCGGTTTGTTCGGCTCTCATTTAGATCCTACAATGATTCATTGTGATAGTCAGAGTTGCATTAAACTCTCGATTAATATTGTGTTTCATGATAGATCTAAGAATATATATATTTGGTATCGTCATATCAAATATTGTGTGCAGCGGAAGATCATGTTGCTTTAGTACATTCCTACAGAAGATCAGGATGCAGATATTCTGATGAAGGTGCTCACTAGGAGCAAATTCAAATACCATAGAGACAGGATCGGGGTGAAGGATAATTCCTTTCTTGTTGAGAGGGAGTGTTGAGATTCAACAAGATGATGATCCTATTGAAAATTAAGCACCTTCACTAGGTGGGGCCCGCAGGCTATTTTTGGAATAGCACACATCTCCCTTATGAGCACACATCTCCCTTATGAGGACACTTAGGATTTTTAAAAACTTACCACAGGGTGAAGAAAGAATTTTTTTTGGGATGGCCTTAAATCTGATATTCAAAAGTTTGTTGTAGAATGTTTGGTTTGCCATCAAAATAAAGTTGAGACAATTAAGACCCTGAGTCTTCTACAACCTTTATCCATTCCAAGTCGATGTTTGGAGGATATTTCAATGGATTTTATCACAGGTTTACCTATGTCTGAAGGAAAGAATGTCATCATGGTGGTATTTGATAGACTTACTAAGTATGCACACTTTTGTGCATTATCTCATCCATTTAAAGCAATTATAGTTGCTACTACATTTATGGAAACAATTAAAAAGCTACATGGAAACCCAAAGATTATTGTAAGCAACAGAGATCCCATTTTTACTGGAAATTTTTGGACGGAATTATTTTCTTGTTTGGGTACTCAACTAGCTCATAGCTCATCTAATCATCCTCAATCCAATGGGCAAACTGAGATAGTGAACAAATGTTTGGAAGGATATCTTCATTCTTTTGTATATGATAAACAAAAACAATGGGTCAAGTGGTTACCTATGGCTGAATGGTGGTATAACAGTGCCTTCCATACTGCAACAAAAATGACCCCATTTATGGCACTTTATGGATATCATCCACCATCCATCACATCATCTTTAAGAGAAAATTCTAAGGTTCAAGCAGTGGAAGATCACATCGAGCATCAACAACAAGTTCTCCAACTCTCAAAGGATAACCTAAATTTGGCACAAAATTGAATGAAACAACAGCCTGGCAGATCAACATCGCAGCGTGAGAAGTTTTGATGTAGGAGACTGGGTATTTTTACAGCTACAACCATACAAAAAAATGTTCCTCAAGCAAGCTAATAAGGATAATAAATTATCGCCAAAGTACTATGGTCCTTACAAAGTGTTGCAAAATATTGGTACTATAGCATACAAATTGGAGCTTCCTGGTTCTTCTCAAGTGCATCTAGTTTTCCATGTTTCATGCTTAAAGAAGGTTATAGGTGACAAACTTCCAGTTCAAACAATATTTCCAGAACTTGACGAGGAAGGAAAAATCATATTATACCATGAATAAATCACGGAAACAAGTACTCGACAGCTAAGAAATAGATCAATTTTAGAGTATCTCATCATGTGGAAGAACTTACCCACTAAAGATTCAACATGGGAGGAGGAGAATTTTATACAGAAGCATCCAGCGCTACTCAAGCGTTGAGGACAACACTTTTTTTAAGGGTAGGGGAATGTTAGGTCCCTATATTAGTAGTGTAGTCCCTTATTCTTGTTAGTGTAGCCCCCTTATTGTTATTGTTGTACCCCTGTAACCCCCATATTGTTATTATTATGCCCTTACATTATTTTTGTTAGGTCGGATAGGATTATATTGTGACCCCATGGACTCCTATATATAGAAAGGAGGTTTTTTCATTTGTATAATCCAAGAATTGTTCAATTATGTAATGTAAAGGAGTTTCCCCCCTCAAAGTGGCTTAATTCTAAGTCGTTTATCTCTCTTTTCTTCTATTTTTGGAGCTGGTTTCATAACACTAACAATGTAATCTATGCAAGAATTGACAAAAGGGAAATTTGAGACAAGTGCCACAAATTGTACAATGTTCCGCTCAAGTAGATTATACAGGATTTTTTTCCTTGTGATTCAACTGAGCTAATATATTTTAATAGATTTATCATAAAATTGATACAAATTCCACAAGGTACTCAGGGTTCTACAAAAGCAACACAAGGTTTTGTATTTGTGTTCAATTATAACAATCAATCCATAATTGATTGGGTAGCAACTATTTTAATTGAAAACAAAGATGTAATTGCTACAAACTAAAAATAAGCTATTGTAAAGTAATGACAAATCAAACTGTAATCTATTCTACTATGTTCATGAAGATAAAATATATAAATAATGGCAACATGATTCCTCACAGGGGCCCCTTCTTGGTTGGTTCACACGATGCTTAAATAGAACTAATACCAACTAAAACAAGTATCACCATAATTTAAACAAGATCACAAATGGCACATCGTAAGTATAGAACATGAAATCTATATTAAACTTAGAATTGTTTCAAATACATCCAACTTTCCTTCTCAAATATAAACATAAGTATTTATAATATAAAAGATAATTGTCTCAAGAGTTTTCTAATAATCTATAGGAACAAATAACATATTTTTCATTGCATGGAAATAAAGGAGTGATTTGATGATATGACAAATTCATCATGGGATCATGAATCTTTCTTTACATCTTGACTTTGTAGGATCTTAGTCCAGCGCACAGTGTAAAAAATTTCCATCAAACTTGAACTCTACCATGTTACTCTGTCCACCACTTGAACTGTTGATCGGGTTTTTAACTAAGCTCTACTATTGATGTGGATGTATTTTGGATATGACCATGAGTGGAAAACCATCTCTTCATTTTTTTCCACATCCCTCAGTTTTTTATTTTTTTGGATCATGCTTGGATGTATGGTTACAAGTGATTTGGATACATAAATAAGGAGCAACTACATAATATGTGATTTGCTACATTCATAAAATTTTAAACTTTTTCATAAATTTTTTTTACAAAACTATAGAAATATGTACATGATTACCTTTAAATTCTTCAGTTGTAACCATTGTAGCTTAAGCATGGTGTTTGTGCATAAACGATAACATAATTTTATGAAATGATAAATATGATGGGCTTATAAGATCAAAGGTAGGCAATATTAAGGATAAAAAAGGGATAAAAATAGCTTATTATCAAACCTCAACATTCCCACATGCTGAGGATTTTGCAGGTCCTTGTGCATCAGCAAAATTGCAAAATATTTACAATTTCTTCCTTGTCACTTTACAACCTTAGTAGATTGGATGAGAATATCTGAGTTACAACCTGGAGCTCCCTTCTTCCTCATAGATATTTACCATCTTGGCTTCTTCAATAGTATTATTGCATTCACATTTTTATTTTTAGAATGCATCTTCTCATTGGTTTCCCTGAGTTTTAAATTATTCTTATACTAGTGTTGCATCCTTTTCAACATATTTTGATTTTATGGCTTCAATACTTCATTTCCACCCTTGATGTGTCTTTCTAAGACCTGCAACTCTTTGATTTCTTGTTTTAAATTCTCAATGTGTCCATTTCTTTAAAATTATCAAATGGTGGATTGTCTAAAGGAGATTGTATTGAATTGTGAAAAGGAGATGTTGGCGGAATGAAAATAGGGGAATGACCAAAGGATTGTTGTACCTATTCTTGTTGAGATTATTTTTCAAGAAAATTAATATATCCATATACCTTATGCTGAGCAATATCAATTCCTAGAATGGTCTCCTTTTCTTGTAATATTGTTGTAGACATCAGAGGGATAAAAATGTTAATTATGTGGCTAGTTATATCCATTTTTTGTGGAAGTGTTGTAGATGCCTTTGAAGTAGAAAACCCTTGCTTTATTATTTTTTTTCCTTGATGACATATTTCCCTCTTTATTAGAATTTAAATTTTTATTACTATATTATCAACATTTTCTTTCCCCAACAATTCCTTGGCCATACTTTGAGCAATTCTCTAGGGTTTGTCATAAGACTTTGGGTTTACTTTCTTTGAACATTTATTCTTTGAACTTTTATGTTTTCAACTTCCTTTTCTATTACTTCCTTCGTGGATAAATCTTCCTTCAACTTTGGTGCAAGGGTTTTCTCCTTTTGATTTTTCATTCCTCATTTCTTTTTTGTGATTTTTTATTAGATTTTTGAGATTTTGAGCTTGAAACTCTCCCTTCAATTCCTTCCTTCAATTGAGAACCTTCAATATCAAAATTATATATAGGATTATATTTTTCTTCAAATTCACCTTAAAATTCATTTATTGGCTCATCCACAAGCTCGCTTACAGACTCTGCTATAGGCTTAGTTGTGAACTCTGCTACATGCTTAAGGTTTTGAGTCTTGGGCTCTAAAACCATAGCCCTAGTGCACCTCTTTATGGGCTGGAACATTTGTTTCTTGTGAAGTTATTGGAGCTTCTTTGAATGGAGGATTTCTCACGAGAAAATTATCTGAATTATCCCCTTTTTGACACATTTCAGGCTTCAATTAAAATTTTAACAAGCCCAAAATGATACAAACTTCTTTTTTGTTTCTTGGTATTTTTCTGAACTTTTGAGGCCATTTTCTTAAGACTGTTAAGGAGATAATGAGCTAAATTTATTTCAAGACCTTTCCGAAAATGCATTATGAGACAAGTATGATAGAACATTATTAGACCATACCTTCCTTCACAAGTCATGAAATTTTAGAGAACAAAGAGAATGTCCCTCCATTTACCTTTGAATATTGAGATTGGCGTGCCATTTTCCCAATTTTTTGTTGTAATATTAGGACTGATCATAAATTTCCTCTATGTCTCCCCCTTAATCTTCTAGATTTTAAACCATTTCTCTCTAGCCATTGGTAATTCAGTGGCTTTAGCTAAGAAATACTTTGTAATCTTCAATCGGATGTCCCTAATTTCATCTTATAGTCCATGAAAGGCTCCGACGAACACCTTTGTTACTTCAACATCATATCCTTAAAAAAATTCTAAGAATTTCAACCAGCCTGATTTCTGAAACCTTTCCTTTCACTTTGAATAAGATTCTAAGAACTTAGGTCTTGTCGGTCGAAATCTTACCATAGGCATCATCCTTCAACATTCAAGAAGAATTAGTCTTGAAATTTTCTATGTTATCGTTGTTATTAAGGGTGGTAAATGTATGGAAAATGATAAGCGGAGTGAATATGATGAAAATTTTGCATGATATATATATATATATATAAATATATATTAGTTATTCCAACTTCCTAGTTTTCATAACTACACATTTATTATTATTATTATTATTTAAAAAAGAAAATTTAAGTTGAGTCAATAGGGGTAGAATAATTCTCCCCTTTTATCAAATCCATTTTTAAACGTTGAAGCAAATTTTGAATAAATTCCTCTCTTGTTAGGGGCTTATGATATAGCTTCAATCTATGCCCATTAACAAGAAAAGAAACACCCTCCTCATCAATAGTTTTGACTTGAACTAGTACATTATCATATATTTTCTCTACTTCATATGGACCTAACCAATGTGTTTGGAGCTTTCCTTTAAAATATTTAAATCTAGAACCAAATTAGAGTTCCCAATCACCTAGTTTGAACTTTTTCAACTTAATAAAATTGTCATTCCATTTTTTCCTTTGTTGTTGAATGATATTGGTTCTATGGATTACATCTTGTCATATATCATCCAACTCATTAAGAGTAGCTAGCCTTTGTTTTTGTGTCTCTGAAAGATATAGTCTTGTTTGTTTTCATATAGGTATTTATTTAAAACTATATGGGAAGCAAAACTTGATTTTCATATACAAGTTCATATGGTGTATGAATAGTAGTGTTCCTCCATGTAATTTGATATACCCATAGTTCTTCTAGAAGCTTATCTACACAATATTTTTGATGTAATCAAGTTGTCTTGGTCAAAATGGTTTCAAGGAATTAGTTTTTTTTATTCCACTTGCCCATTAGCTTGTGGATGATATGGAGTGGAATTTAGACACTTGATATTGTACTTATCCACAATCTTTTGGACAAGCTTGGATGTAAATTGTACACCCTGATATGTAACAATTTCTCTAGGGACACCAAATCAAGTAAATATATCTTCGAAAATAAAATTGACGACTAAATCTCTAGTGGCATAAATTAAAGGTTTAGCTTCTACCCATTCTCTTACATAACCAATACAAACAAGAATATACCTTTTTCTACCAAGATACTGGAGAAATTGGCCCTACCAAGTATAGAGCCCATTTTTTAATGGTTCAATAAGTACCTATGGTTGAAATGGAATTTCGTCATCTTGAAATAGATTTCTCATTCTTTGATAGTTATCGCATCTTTTACAAAGTCTTTGGTGTCTTTGAAAAGGGTAGGCCAATAGTATCCTAAAAGAAGGACTTTATATGCAATTATTCGGTCCGAAAAATGTCCTCTACATGGTTCATCAGGGCATCCTTTTAATATATCCATTACCTCATTTTCCCTTATACACCTCATTATGATTAAATCAGGTCTTGTTCGAAATAGTTATCCATCTATCCAAAAGTATGATGCACTTGTTTGACAACATTTTATTTTTACCTTGATGTTAATTATTGAGGAAACTTCCATGTAGCCAAATAATTAGCCATATTTGCATACCAATGATTTTCTTATGACAATTGCAAATAAATGTTAATCGAGAAAACTATCATCTATAGGAATTAATGTATTCTCATTTTGGATTCGAGAAAGGAAATCAACTATATTTTCCTTTCTAGGTCTATCCAATATAGTAATATTAAATTATTGTAACAACAAGAGCCATCTAGTAATTTTTCCATAGTTATAGTTTTTTTCATTAAATATATTATAGCAGAATGGTCAATATGGATAAAAGTTTCAGACCTATTTATGTAGTGTTAGAATTTATTTATGGTATGAACTACTGCAAGAAACTACTTTTCTGTAATTGTGTAACTCTGTAGGAGTCAAATTTTTACTTACATAATAGATAACATAAAGAGTTTGTTGTTATTTTTGTTTAAGTACAACTCCTAAAGTTGTATTTGAATCATATGTAGAAATATGGAATGGGAGAGACCAATTTGGTCCTCTAAAAATAGGTGTTTCAAAGAGTTTTTCCTTCAAAGTATCAAAACCTAATCAACATGAGGAATCTCGAAAAAATTCACTATATTTAGTGAGGAATTGCAATAGTGGTGAAGCTACTTTTGTAACATTTCTATGAATCTTCTATAGTAGCCTTCACATCTAAGAAAACACCTTACATCCCTTTGATACTTAGGTACTAAAAACTTGGTAATGACTTCAATTTTCTTAGGATCAACCTTGACTCCATTACTTGAAATATGATGTCCCAAAACAACTCCTTCGTTGAACAACATAAAATAAATTTTGTGACTTAAAGAAAGGTTAATTTCTTGCATATTGTAAGAAATTTTTAAATTTTTTCTAAGGTTTCTTCAAAATTATTTCCATGTGCAGTGAAATCATCCATATAAACTTCAACACTATCATAAACAAAATCAGAAAATATACCTAAAATCGCTCTTTGAAATGTAGCAGGAGCATTGTGTAGTCCAAAAAGTAATACTATGTAAGTGTATGTTCCCCATGTACATGTAAATGCAGTCTTGTCTTGATCTTCCAATGCAATTTGTATTTGATTACAACCACTAAAACCATCAAGAAAAGAAAAGTATCTTTTGCTTGCTAACACATCTAATACTTGATCAATAAAAGGAAGTGGAAAATCATTATTTGAGGTAGCCTTATTTAACTCTCTATGGTCTATACATACTCACCACTTATCATTTTTCTTTGGTACAATCACTAATGGTGAAACCAACTGGCTGTCAAAAATTGGATAAATGATGTTTACATTTAACAACTTTTGTATTTTTTCCTTTACATTTTCCCTCAAATTAGGATTCATCCTTCTCAAAGGTTTCCTACTCGGTATAGCATTTTATTGTATATATATGTAATGCATACATGTATTTGGATTAAGACCTCTCATATCTATATATTCCCGTGCAAAAGAAAAGGTATGTTTTTGTAGCATATTTATTAATTGATCTTTTTGAGATTCCTCCAAGTTAGAATTAATATTTAAAATTTTCCTTGGATTAATCTCTACATGAATACTACCAAATTCTATCATAGAATCCAATGATAACATAGAATTGTGATAACATAGAATTGTATGATGAAAATTCTATTATATTACAATTTTCTTGAAAATATTTATCTAACATATTCACATAATGATTTTGTATTTCTTCACTGAAATAATGAGGAAAATCATAATTGTTCATAAAATTTATTATTTGATTGTCTTTAGCATCTTTTTTAAAAGTTATTGCTTGTGAAATTGTTAGAATGGGTTGTAGTATTTCATCGTCATTTTTATCAATCCATTCATTGTTTTCTAATTCAATAATTATTTTGGCATCATGATAAAGTGTAAAATAATTTCTTGCATTTCCATTTGAAATTGTCATATCTCCAATCTACAACTAAATGCATCGTTTTTGGCTCACCAAGGCCTCCCTAATATTAATGGATGTCTTCCCAAGTTGGTTTTAGGTGTAAGAACCATAAAATAAACTAGGTACTCCCAAGAATCTATAGATACAATAATATATTATAATACACCTTCTAGTTTTATAGTAGATCTATCCGCTAATTGTAAAATAATGTGTGCATATTGTAGATTTCTTAATTGTAGCTCATCCATTATATTACTTGTCATTACATTTATAGCTACTCCTAGACCAATAAGTATGTTTGGAATTGAAATAATATTAATATGAATTTCACAAAGGGACTTCCTAGACCTAAATATTTTTCTATGTAAGCTTTTCCCATCATTATATCCACCAACTTTCCAATGAGGTGTACTTTATGTGTTTCCTTTTTTCTTCTTCTTGGTTTTTTTATGCATAATTCGTTTATCATTTTAACATAAATAGGAATATCTTATATTGCTTGTTGTTGGGATTTGAATATGTCATATTAGTAAGTATATAATGTCACCATTCATAAGTCATATTCCCACATTTATGACACTTTCCTGAGTAATTATACCACCAACTTATTCTAAATGCATCTCTTCCACCTTGTGGTTAATTATGATGGATTTCTTATCTTTTTAATGATTAAAAATTTATTTATTATGGTTTTGTCAATGAAAATTTAGTAATGTGGTTATGTGGCCAAGAAGCATGTTGAAATATGAAAATTTCCATCTATCTACCAGGTCAGTACCAATCTAGTAGTTCAGTACTAGTTTATGCAACTACACGAATGGATAAAAAAGTAAAAATTATAAAATATGTTTTTTTTTTCCTCAAAGCATGACATATTAGGTGCCACATGGGATTAATATGCTTGAACATGCCTTGGAATTTACCCATATCACACGTGTGGGCTCCTAGCACATGATTAAAACTACAACTAAAAATAGGTAACAATTTTGAAGATGCCAAGTTTTGCCTCGATTTCCATGCATATGGTGTGAATATCAAGAATCTGGAAAATGGGTTTTTTCAAAATGTAACAATTTACTTAGATATCAAACAATTTCCCAAAATTCAGTATGGGTTCAAAGTCACAACTGAGCATATTTGTACAAAATTTTTGAAAAACCGAGTTTGGAAAAAGTATCTAAACAATCAACTTCATGGACCATTTTCAATGCCACAGAATTGAATCAGGAAATTCCAAGATAGGATTTTTTTGATAATATGGAAAATCAAGCTCCATAGAAACTGTTATCACTCCACAAGATTTCTAAGGCTAAGGAAGAAATCCCAACAGAGGTAACCGAGGGCCAACCTTTTAACTTGGTAGCTAGCCCTACCAAGTCGGAGAGGGTTCTCTCCATAAAACACAGCCTAGGAGGTTGACTGGATTAGGATTTTAGGCTAGGTGTGACTTTCAGGGGTTTTGATAATTGATTTTGGTCGGACTTCTGGATGAAAGTATGGTCAACGAAGCTAGGTCAGGGAAATTGAGATAGGGTTGCAGAGATTCAATGGGGCAAGGTAGGCATAAGGCTTCACACTTTAAGATGATTGTGTTGAGATGGTTTTAAGTCTGATGAGGAGCTAGGAAGAGCATGGGAGATGTATTCTTCCTAAACATGGGAAAATGGACAAATTATGATAAATTTCCCTAAATAGAGCATGAGCAAGCATGTATTCTGCCTATAAACTTGAAAGAGATCATACAACAGATATGTAATGAAGATGAAGACAACACATTATAACATATGAAACTGAAGGAAAAAGAATGATAAACAACATACCACATGTATCCCAAAAAATAGCTACAACTCTTCTTTATTAACTGGCCAAAGTGAGTACAATAGTCCTTGATCAATGAGCTAGCATCCAAAATGATTCCAAACCTTACTAAGAGTGAAGAAAGGGAATAAATAAACATTAAAACAACATTCACTCATCCTCAGGGGTCAAACCCATGAGGTGAGGAAGAGATCCACAAAATTCTGAACTGAAAGCTAGAGTATAGGGAGCTCTAAGTGACTCCTCACTAAATACATTATAACTGATTCATTTGAATTAATGACAAATTTTACCTAATTAATCTACCCCTAGGTAGCTTATCCATAACATAATTACATTTACCATCCTCAATTACATAGGTAGAAACATCAATTTCTGAGGTAAAATCAAAATTATAATGAAATTTCAAAAAAAATCAGCAAATGGTCAAGTGCGCCATTTTTCTATCAAGTGCACCCTCGTTGTGTCAAGTGTGCCCTCCCTGTTCAAGGTTTATTTTGACTTAATTGTAGTTGTCCAAATTGGCTCCAAGATATCTTGTTGTAAATCCCTTCAAGTCTAGTTTCCAGATTTTCCTTCAGTTTTCAAAATGAAGGTCATTTTCCCTGTCAAAACTTCATTCTCCCAAGACTGCTCTGTGCGGACCACCTACACCAAAATAGGGCAGAAACATGATTTTTAGGGTGTTTTTTGCCCTTTTCACTGACCATTTTGTCCCAAAAATATTATAAAATTGATAGGGTGCATGTCTTCATCATTCTGAATCCAATGGTGGTCTCTATTTGGCCATTGGATTCCTAAAAAAAGTGCACAGCGCCCTAGTGACCAATTTGTTGATATGAACTTGTTCGAAAAAAACATAGAAAAACATATATTTTGCAAAAATGGGTGAAATGGCTCTAAAATTGGTGGAGAGAGTGCTGGTGAGGTGGCTAGGCTTGGAGTGAAGCCTCTGCTAGTATGTCTAACTTTCTTTTCTCCTCCAGCATGGACAAAGCCTCAATCTTTTCATTGGCTCTTTTGAGCATGATTCTTGACCTTCCTCCTCAACACATCATTGTCTCTGTTAGCCTTTTCCAAAAGCTTATCCAAATTTTGATTGGCTCTATCAAGCCATGTCTCCCTATTTTCATTGATCACCATTGAAAGTTGCTCATTTAGGCTTAGTTGATCTGCAATCTGAGCCTCTTTTTGTCTTTCTAGAGCTAGAGATCTTTTCAGCCCTCGAGTTCTAGGTCTGCTTCTTGGTGCTTGTTCATCTTTTTCATCAAGAAACCCATACTTTTCAAGTGTCTCATCTAGCATAACTTTGGCCTTTTCTGCCTCCCTTTGAGTAGTGATGAATTTCACCTCATCAATGGTATGCTTTGTTTTCAATGTAGAAATTTTAATAAAATTATGTATTTCCGGATTCTCTTGATCTAAAAATTATATGCCACTGTTAAATATAGAATCCTTCTACTTAAATATTTGTGAAAATTTAATTTTCCAATTGCAAACACATGAAGAAAAATCAATCACACATAATACAGATGTTTTTACCGGGAAAGCATAAAGCTAAAAACCCCACTATCATATATTATGTATATATCATGGATCATGAAAAAATCTCATACAAAACTCTACTCCAAGAGCTCTCAGTACAATATACAATCGTCTCACACTTTCATACAAAAATTAGCTCACACATGAACGAGTTTACTGCCTCCTGACAGCCTGCCTCCATTACGTAATCCCTGCTGATGAAGGTCCCTGAATGAATTTGATCTTTCCTTACCTTTACTGCACAATCCTCATTGGCATCTCCAATGTGTGTTTGGTTGCACTTGTGCACCCACTATAGTCACAACTGATAGTCAAACAGACCCTTTCACCTATCTCTCAACTGGGTCTCCACTGGATCTAACATGCATGTAGTTAACAGTAGTATTTATTCAGTTGCATGTGAGACCACTGCTTGTGAATTAATTAAATAATTAATTCACTGATCTCTCACTAGTGTATATTTAGTTACAACTAGTTACAACTAGAAAAACTGAGTTTAGCTCACTTAACTGAGTTAAAATAAATAACAACTCGCATAACTACACATCCAACTATATTACAACTTTGTATCACTCAGTTACAATGAATTCCACTTTGCATGTCCCACCAACCAACCTTAGAACTCGGAATTCCTTCAGTCAACTTGTTTGCCACATCAGTTAACTGAAATCAAGTGCTTCAAGAGAATAGATTGATATTTATTTTCTAATTATTATTAAGGGCTAATAATAATTGACATGCGATCTATAAATATACTTTTCCCATGCATCTAAAAATAGAATCTCATCTATAAATAGAATTTTCTCAACCATCTATAAATAAACTCCTACTATAAATAGAATATGCTCAACATTCTAAAAATAGGCATACACCAAAAAATAGCCTGCGAGCCCCACCTTCTGTAGGTGCTTAATTTTCACTAGGATCGTCATCTTGTTGAATCTCAACACTCCCTCTCAACAAGAAAGGGATTATCCTTCACCCCAATCCTGTCTCTATGGTATTCGAATTTTGTCCTAGTGAGCGCCTTCATCAGAATATTTGCATCTCGATCTTCTGTAGGAATGTACTGAAGCAACATCATCTTCCGTTGCACACAATCTCTGATATGATGATACCAAATATCTATATGCTTAGATCTATCATGAAACACAATATTAATCAAGATTTTAATGCAACTCTGATTATCACAATGAATCACTGTAGGATCTAAATGAGAACTGAACAAACCGACCAGGATCTTCCTCATCTAGATAGCCTCACATGCAACTTGACTTGCTGCCATGTATTCCGCTTCCGCTGAACTAAGTGCCACGGATCTCTATTTCCTGTTGTACCAAGAAACAATTTTAGATCCGATACTGAAAACCCCTCCTGATGTTCTCTTTTTTTCCATTGGGTTTCCTGCCCAATCTACATCCGTGAAGCCATGCAACTTCACCTCATCCATCTGTTTGTACCATAAGCCATACTCAGATGTGCCCTTGAGATATCTCAGGACATGCTTGCCCACTTTCCAAAAGAGCTTGGTAGGCTTAACCATCGCTTCACTAAGCTGGTTCACCGCATAGCATATGTCTAGTCTTGTATTAACTAATACATGAGTGAACTCACCAACTGTCGATAGACAGTAGCATCCACTACCTCTCCAGATGTAGCATCCTCTTTCCTCCAGTTTCTTGGAAGAGGAGTATCCATGGGCTTATAGCCCTCCATGTGAAACTTACTGAGTATCTCCCTTACATACTTGCCTTGAGACACAAAAATTTCACCTTCTCGCTGCCATATTTCCAATCTAAGGAAATAGTGAAGGAGGCCCATATCCTTCATCTCGAACTCCTTTGCAAGGTCCTCCTTGCATGAGTGTATCAGCTGCTCATCACCAATCAGTATTAAATCATCAACATAAACAACAATGATTAAAAACTTACCCTCCACCACAATCTTGTATAGGTTTGCATCCGCCTCACTCTTGGTGAAGCCAAGTCCAGTGAAATAGCTGTCGATCTAAGTGTACCAAGCACGGGGTGCTTGCTTCAGCCAATACAGTGCTCTTTTGAGTCTGCACACATGTGACTCGCTGCTGAAGATCTCAAATCCTTTAGGCTACTCAATGTACACTTCTTTCTCAATGATCCCATTAAGGAACACAGTCTTCACATCCATCTGATGAATGTGCCAACCCATCTTCGCTAAGAGAGAAAGGATGGTCCTTACGGAATAATACCGTGCGACAAGTGTAAAGGTTTCTTCCTAAGCAATCCCCTCATTCTGTGAGAAGCCCTGGGCCACAAATCTTGCCTTATACTTCTCAACACTCCCATCAGTAGCTTGCTTTACCTTGTAGATCCATCTTGAACCTACCACTAATTTATCAACCGGACTTGGAAAAATTTCCCAAGCAATGTTTCTGACAATGGAGTCATACTCCTCCACCATTGCATCTACCCATGTGGGCTCTTGCACTTCTTCCTGAAAGGAAGATGGCTCAGTCATAATACATTTGCTCATGAGAGCCATGTATCTAGTGAATCGGTCAGGAGACTGTCTCTATCTACGTTGTGAAGTAGGGACTCATACATTCTGTGTTGCATCACGCTTCAACCTCTCAACTTTTGTGGCACACCTTCTGCTAGTTCTGATGTTTGGCTCTGCGTGAGTGGACTCCTCCACTCCATGAACCTCTTCTTGTGTTTGATCCACATCTAGAGACTCATCTTTGGGAACAAGCAGTTCCTCCTCTGCATGCAATTCTAACTCCCTCTCAAGCGACAACTTCATGGCTTTCTCCTCATTTAATTTTATATCCCATCGCACCACAATCATTCGACTGTTTGGAAAATACACACGATAATTATGGGGTGTTTCTATGTACCCCAAAAATATCCCAACTTCAGCAATATGCTCCAACTTCTTCCTGGCGTTCTTGGTCACGTGCACATAAACAGATGAGCCAAAAATCTTCAAGTGAGAAACATCTGGTTTCTTACGAGTAAAAGCTTCTTCAGGTGTACTCATGCCAAGTACTCTATGAGGACAACGGTTTTGCACATAAACCACAGTGTTGCATGCTTCTGCCCACAAGTGCAATGGTAGGCCCTGATCATGCAGCATAGCTCGTGCAGCACCCACAATCGTTCTGTTCTTCCTCTCCGCGACCCCATTCTGTTGTGGGTTATGAGGCGCTATGATTTCTCTTCATATTCCTTCTTTGCTACAGAATTCTTTGAATTCGTTCGATATATATTCACCACCATTATCGCTCCACAGAGCCTTCACTTGCTTCCCTGACTCTTTCTCCACCAATGCTTTAAACTCACAGAACTTTGAGAATGTTTGATCTTTCTTTTGCATGAAGAAGATCGAGCATCTACGAGAATATTCATCAACAAAAATAACATAATACCTGTGTTTTTCTGTTGAAGCAACCGAGAATGGTCCACACATGTCTGTGCGAACTCTCTCCGAGATTACCGAAGCACAGTTCTCCTTTTCATGAAAGGTGGTCTTCACAAACTTACCCATAGTACATCCCTTGCACTGATCTATCTGCGCAAGTGTACCCTTGGGAATTTCCGTAGAAATCTGCTGCAAAATCTTCAGGGAGCCATGGTGAATATGGCCCAATCACCTGTGCCATTATTCGCCCTCATGCAGACTCACCACTTCTTCTTCTTTGCCCACCATTGCAGCGCAGCCATCTACCTTCATCTTGTAGAGATTCTTGACTCGAATCTCTATCCTCTTGATTTGACCCGTTGTTTTATGTCGCAGGAAAGCTTTTCCATCACTGAAAACAACGTCATAACCTCTGTCCTCCAACATCGTGACTGAGACCAAGTTTTTCTTCAGACCTGGAACATGCATAACATATTTCAACATAAATGGTTTATCTGACTCCCTCTCAAAGGTAATGGTACTAATGTCGGTCGCACTGTATCGTCCATCGTCACCAATCTCTATATGCATTTGGAGATCTTTCTCCTCCAAGTCACTGAAAAGCTCCTTATCTCCCGTCATGTGGAAGGAAGCACCACTATCAAGATACCACACTGATCCCATTGCGCTTGAAACCAAGCATGCGATCAAAGAGAAATCAAGTTCAAATTGTGAGGTACACTTCTACCAGGGGTAGATCTAGCAAATAGTTTTTGTTCTTATTTTTCATGGAGCTATTGGGTGAGTGTTAAGAATTACTTTGGTCATCTAACCTATTATCATTAGATGGACCCAAGTACACCATGCAAGACCAATTTTACCCTAAGTAAAATTGCTTTCACTATGTAAAATAACTTAATAAAACACATTTATTAGGTTGTTTATGGTCTAAACAGGAAACCCCAAAAGGAAATATTAAACAAACCTATATTTGTTTGATATTCCTCAAGGAATAATTAATCAAACAATAATTTAATTATTATTCCTGGTCATGTTTAACCCAAAACAAAGAAATTAATTAGATAAATCCTTATTTATCTTATTATTTTCTAGGAATAATTGTTTAAATCTTATTTAAATAATATTCCTTGTTAAATATGACTAAATCACTCATAAATAATTAAATAAATCATTATTTATTTGATTATCCTTCAACCACTTCCTTAAAATGATAAATAAATCATTTATTTATTTATTATTCACAAATAAAGGGATTTGACCCAAGTCAAATACCTTTTTCCTCCAACAAATATAATAAAATATTCCATAAAAGGTGGATCTAGATTTGGTTAATGTTATTTTAATCATGCACCAAGATCTAGAATGACCCAATATTTTGTTATAAATAGGAGGGTTTTTCCTACCACTCTTGACCTTTTGTTGCCTATTAGATCACTCTGGATCTAAACTCTTGGTCTGACTTTGAGCCATTATCATTGTCATATTTTCCATTATTTGCTGTGTGAGCTCCCTTGAGTTCTATCTTTGTCTGGGTTTTCTACACCAACAGGAGAGAGAAATGCTAGATCTGAAGTGCTGAGGACTTCCAAGAACCCATCCCATTGAGGAGAATTGGAAACATCTTCTTGTTTTCCTCCCAGGTGCCCTTAATACAATTTTTTTTTTCAAAAATTGTTCTTGTCTTGTCTATTGGATATATGGAGCAAACCCTTCTTTTTACTGCTTAATGTCTTTCTATGCATAGATCTGGTTTTTGCAGCTCTTGTCTTGATCAACTAACTGCAGATCTGAAGATATTGGCAGCCATATTTGATGTTAGGGCTATTAGTTATGCGTAGATAAAGTGGTCTTTTTTCATACACTTCTACAAAGGATTCATACTCATAATTGGCGACTCCACACGGGTTTTCAATTACGACCGCTGTCGTTTTTCATATTCCTGCATATCCAGCTACTTCAGACCCTAGGGTTTCTTTTCCGCTTTTTTTTTTCCTATTTTCATGTTTTTTTTTCACCTATAAAACCCTAAAACATTAAAATTTCTAACTTCCGTGTGTTTCTGGCCCTATTGCGCAGGTGACAGACATCAGCTGCAACTAAGACGACAACTTTTCCGCAAATCTGCCGCCGGGACAACCGGAGTTGGAGGTCGCACTTTTCAGCCCAAAAACTGCGACCTGGACTCCAGGTCGCACTTTTTAGCCCCTTTTCTGCAACCTGAACAGGAAAAAAGGTCAGAACCTGCGACCTGTGCTTTTTTCTGCTGTTTTTCTGCAATTTTTCTGGGTTTTGCTGAAGCTTCTGTCAGGGTTTTCCAGCCTCTGTCTCCGCCCGTTTGGACCTGTTTCTGATTTTTTTTGCTCATCTAAGTGGGAAGCTAGCCCCCATAGGGCTTCAGTACCCTCCACTTTCGGTGGAAGAGTCTTAGCTGTTTCAGGTGTCTGATTTTTCAGAGTTTCAGCCTTCCCTTTTTCAGATCTGATACCTCATCCTCATATCCCTTTAAATCAGCTCTTCTTCCTTTCAAATCACCTCTTGTAGTTTTGTTTGGACCTCCCTTTAGGACCTCCTCCCTGTCCTTTCCGCTTTTTGCTGATTTCCTCCTTTTTTCCAGCCACCTTGCCTCTGCCTCTTGGCTGTGATCTGCACCTCTTTTCAGCAGCTTTCTCCTTTAGATCCCTGTGTTGAGTCTCAAATCTGCATTGTTCTTATATATCTTCCTAGACCTTTTTCATTCACCTGAACCTTCCAAGTTGTCAATATCATTGTATATTAATTGCAAAAGAGAATCTAAAATGGTTTTTAACTATATTTTTGTGTCTGCTGTTTGATTTAGATTTTTTCTCATTTAGCTGCGGAATCTTGCCACTTTCCGCAGCTGCTGCAACTTTCCACAGCCATTTTGTGAAAGTATATGTTACAGGTGTATTCAGGAAAAACGAGCCACATGGGCAAGTCAGAAATGATGTGGACATGGATCGTGTTCTATTGGCTCGAGCAAATTCACCTAAGGAGGTTGCCGTCAAAGGTGGCCAAGTGGAAGTCAACCGTAGAGTTCCACGGTGACAGGACTCTGTTTCTCGTCACGTGAAGATTTATATGGCCATTTCTAAATTGCGGGAGACAAATCAACACCTGTACATGGCTCCATAAGCCGAATTCAACATCCACTCTTCATAGATTTACTCATCAACGTGGCCATGACCCTAGATCTTTGGACGTAATGGTTTATGTGTTCTCTATCAGCACAAACTTTAGGGAATTAGTTATGTTACCTTTATTATAAATAACGTGTTTGCATACGCACATTAGATTAGCCTCCAGATAGTTCTGTAATGTAATTACGTTGCCACTGTGCCGTAATATCACCTTTCTGTTATGACTGCATTTTAATATATAAGAAGACTCTGTTTCCAAGCGTAATTCGTACTTGAAGACTGTTGCCAAGGCTGGTGTAGAGGGCCCCTGCACACGCTGAGGTTTTGTACATTATTGTATAGTTCTTGTTTTATTTCTTTAAGCTCATTGTGCCATAAGTCATTCATGTGTTTATACATTACATCTTTCATGGTATTTATGCTTCATCTCTGTTTATAATCTTTCATGCTTTACATTTTACTTCTGTCTTTCATGTTTTATGTTATTGTTAACTGATCAGTGTTCTTGTTTCAGGTTATAAATAGGCAGCCCGGGCATTTGCATAACTTTTTGATTAATGACATGGAATTAATATTGTTCTGCTGCTAATTTACTTTTGTTTAATTCAAAGATCGCTTATTATTTCACTTTGCTTATTTGTTTTGGTGAGTTAGATTTAGATATATTAAATTGCTCATGTCATTTTCGCTACTCTCCAAAAGCTACACTGGATCGATGGTGAGGGATTGAGTTATGAATGTGTAGTTTGATATTAGTTTACTTTCTGCAAGTTAGAACTATTAAATTGCTCATGACATCTTCAGTTACCTCCGAAAGCCACAGCTGGACTGATGGTGAGGGATTGAATTATGAATGTGTAGTTTGATATTAGTTTACTTCCTGCAAGTTAGATATCAGGTTACTCAAGTTGTTTATGGTTACCTCCGAAAATCATAGCTGGACTAATGATGAGGGATCAGAAGATAAGTTGATGTAATTTGATTTAGATTTACTTTGTTGCAATTTTTGGATTTCTTTCAGCATAGTTTCTTTTGTGTTTGAACAACAGCAAGAATAATGAGTTTCATGATCAGTAGTTCATTGTTTGTTTGACTAGAGTAGTGATGCAATTTCATTTTCTTTGAAGAATTAATTTTTTCATTGTGTGTTTTTAAAATTATTTTGAAGTTTGGAAAATCATTAGAAAGACATTGTTGTCTTGAATATTCGTCTCCATACTTGTCTTTTAGAATTTCACAAAAATCCAAAAACGACAAAAAAGTAAGAGATAGGTTATCTTGCAGATATAGTGCGCCACACTTCGTCAGCTTACGAATCCCAGATTGACAAATTAAATGTAGCAATTTAGGACACACTAAATTGACCAAACATTTTGGCGCCGTTGCCGGGGAAGTGTAACTAGGTAGCCAATTTCTTTAAAAAAAAAAAACAAAATAATAAAATAAGGGAAAACTTGATAAATTCTTGAAGTATGATCTCCTCTTGCACCTAGTGTGATCTGGAGGATCAAAAAAGAGAGTTATTGGTTTAGTAATTTCTTAAGTATGCTCTCTTCTTGCACCTAGTGTGACCTGGAAGATCAGAAAGAGAATTATTATCCCTATTTAAAAAAAATAAAAAATGACATGCATAGAGCAAGAGATTCTAGGGGAAGGTTTATAGCTAAAGCCAAGAGTTCGATTTTCACAACTCCATCTTCTTCAAGGCATAGACAAGAATCACCACCATCTACCCCTAGCCTTAAGATTTTTGGAATTCAAGGAGCAGCTGAATTAGATGATTCTCCTATACCACCTACTAAACCTCATTTAGAAAAGGAAGAGACTCCCTCTCATCCTCCCTTGATAGAAGAAATAGAGGACTTTAAGGACTCTAAATAAACTATCATGGCAGAATAAATAATAGATGGATTTGGAGGTAGAGGTAGAGGTAGAGGAGGAGGAAACAATGGAGACAACAATGGTGAAGGAAATAATGGAAGAAATAGGGAAGGAGACAACTTGTTTGGATTCCCTATAGTTGATGAGGAAACTCATACAACGATGAAAAATATCTCACCATTTGTCCTCCCTAACTTTTATGGATTGCGAAGTGAGGATCCTGAAACATTTCTGTTTGAGTTTGAAGTCGTGTGCCGAACCTATGACTATATGGAAGACTCTCAAAAACTCAAACTGTTTCCTTCAACATTGAAGGGAGCCACTTTGAAATGGTTCATGGGATTAGCCACCCAATCTATTAGGACTTGGAATGATATGAAACAAACATTTTTGGATATATACTTGGACTATTGTATGCCCACCAATCACAAGGATGAGGTATTCAAAATGATGCAAAAAGAAGATGAAAATTTGGAAGACTTACTTGAAAGATTTCAATACAACTTGAAAAGAGCAAAGATAAGCAACTTAGATGATGAAACCTTGAAAGCCCTCATATTAAAAGCCATTAGAGATGAATGGATAGATATTTTAAACATGATGGGGAAAGGAGACATTTCTCAACTCCCACTTCGTGATATAACAGAACTATGTGTCCATCTCTCAAGAGGAAAATCTAAAACAGAAAAAGGGCCTAGGGATCCTTCTCTTATTAGGGCTAACAAATCTGCAACTGGATCAGTAAGTAGGGCAGAGATTGGTAATATGCTTGATGAGTTCAAAACTGATATCTTAGGGAGCCTTAGTGAACAACTAGACACCCTTAAAATCCAAAACAAGTAGAAAGCAGAAACAGATGCTTTAGCTATCTTTTGTCCGAAATGTAGGAAGAAACATGCTTTAAGGGAATGTCCCTTGGATGCAAAAGTTGTAGAAACATGTATGATTTTCTCAGAGAATCATGAGATCAAGGATTGTCCTTCAATTCCTGGACTCAAAGCTGTTTTTCAAGAAGACCCAAATTCAGTAGAATCTCTCTGCTTTGTTGCAAGAAGACCTTGGCAGGGACAACAAACTCAAGGGTTTAACAACCCTATGAATTTTCAAACCCCACCAAATTGGAATCCTTGGCAACAACCTTGGCCCCAACATCAAAATCCATATCAGCCATGGGTACAAGGGATGCAAAATCCTTATGGGAGATTTGCTCAATTTTATCAATATCCTCCATCTTTTCAAAATCAACAATCTCCACAACTTCCAAACATAAATCCACAACTTTCATTGCCATTTCCACAACAACAACCTTCTCAACAAAATCCAAATCCTCAACTCATGCTCCCATACCAACAAAAGACAAATCAACTTCCAGCTCAGCCATTGCCAAATCCTAACAATAAAAATCCTCATAATACTTACATGATAGAAGGACAACAATTTCCTACCTATATGATTGTTCCTCTCAATGATGTACAACTCAGATCTGGTAGAGTTTTAGAAAAACCTTCTATAGATGACCAAGAGCAAGATACCTCTGAGGAGGACTCTCTTGAAGCTAATAAGGGTTCTGAGGAAGTATCTCTTCAAAACTCAAACATTCAAAAAAAGAAAGAAAAGTTAACACCCACAACTCCTATAGTTGAGCAACCTGCATCTTCATCTACACCTCCTTTTCCTGAAAGACTACAAATTGACAAGGGGGTGGAAAAACAAATCTTGTTGCCTAACTATGATTTTTTAGATGAATTGAAGAATGTTTGTATCAAGATTCCCTTGCTACAAGCCATTCGAGAGATTCCTATTCTAGCAAAAACAATAAAGGAGTTGAGTTTCAAAAGACCAAGAAGGAAACTAAAAGACACAAGAAGAATCCACCTGGTAGGAAAGATTGCAGATATTATGATGGGAAAAATTACCATGCAGAAGTATGTAGATCCATGAAGTCCAATTGTCAAGACACATATAAATGGGATAGAAATTCCAAACACATTGATTGACTTAGGGGCTGCTATCAACATTATGAGTAGACAGACTATGGAACAGCTAAAACTTCCTAACCTTCTTTTACACCTACTTTATTGCAACTTGCAAATCGATCAATTATTAAACTAGATGGTGTATTAGAAGATATTTCAGTCTCCTTAGATTCTTGGGAATATCCAGTAGATTTTATGATTTTGACTCCCAAGAGTAATCTAGGAGGGCACCCACTTATCTTAGGAAGACCTTGGCTAGCCACAGCTGATGCTTTTATTAGTTGTAGATCTGGGATATGTACATTTCTAATGGTAATTCGACAAAGAAATTCAATTTGTATCCTCCAGCAAAAGCAATCACAGAAGTAGGAGACAATGAATGGGTCGATGATGAGGACATTATACAACCTGTCTTTACCATTTCGGAAATTAGTGAGGATAGTCAAATTCTGAACACATTAGAAAATTTTGAGACATCTTCAGAATATGACCCCACACAATTTTAGTTGGAATCTGACATAGAATATTTATCATCAAGACAAATGTCTCTTTACTCTATGGAAGAGTTTGGTAGTTCTACCATTGAGATTTTTCCAGAAAAAACATTGAATATTAACAAACAGTTGGAAAAGTCACAACAAGAAGAACTAACCAAAATCTTGCAAAAACATTCTACTGCATTTGCATGGGAGTATACCGACATGAAAGGTATTGATCCTAAGACTTGCATCCATCATATCTATATTGAGGAAAACAGTAGACCAATCAGACAACCTCAAAGAAGGATGAATCCAAATCTTAGGGAGATAGTTAAAGAAGAGCTCCAAAAACTTCTCAATGTAAACTTCATTTATCCAATTTCAGATAGCCGATGGGTTTCTCCTTTGGTTATAGTACCTAAAAAGAATGGTAAATGGAGGGTATGCATTGATTACAGGGAATTGAACAAAGCAACTTTGAAGGATCACTTCCCTTTGCCTTTTATTGATCAGGTATTAGATACATTAGCAGGTAAAAAGTACTTTTCATTTTTGGATGGTTTTAGTGGCTATAATCAAATTCAGGTAGCACCTAAAGATCAAGATAAGACCACATTTACTTGTCCATGGGGAAATTTTGCCTACCGAGTGCTTCCTTTTGGGTTATGTAATGCACCTGCAACATTCCAAAGAGCAGTACTAGGAATTTTTTCCGATCTAATCCATGATTGTGTAGAGGTTTATATGGATGATTTTACAGTTTATGGTAATTCATTTGAAGAGGCATTAGAAAATTTGGAAAAGTTCTTATAAGATGCAAAGAAACAAACCTTTCATTAAGCCATGAAAAATGCTTTATGATGTTTACTGAAGGGATTGTTTTAGGACATCATATTTCAGGAGATGGGATTAAGGTTGATAGATCAAAAGTTGAAGTCATTTCCAATTTGCCTATTCCAAATTGTCAAAGAGATGTTAGAAGTTTTCTAGGATTTACTGGTTACTATAGAAGATTTATAGAAAACCTCACTAAAATAGCATCTCCACTCTTCAAGTTGCTTACAAAAGACTGTGAATTTAAATGGGATCCTGATTGTCAATCCGCTTTTGAAACTTTGAAAACAAGAATATCTCAAGCACCTATCTTGAGAGGACCAAATTGGAAACTTCCTTTCCATATTTCTACAGATGCTTCAGATACAGCTCTTGGAGCTGTGTTGGGTCAAAAAGATTTAATTCCTTATGCCATTTATTACACCAGTAAAAATTTGACTCCCACAGAGTTGAATTATACTGTGACTGAAAAAGAGTTCTTAGCCGTTGTTCATGCAATTAATAAGTTTAGACATTACATAACAGGCTATGAAACTTTTATTCATACTGACCATTCTGCAATTAGATATTTAATGAACAAACCTGTTACTAATGGCAAAGTGACAAGATGGCTCTTACTTTTACAAGAATTCAATATTACTATGTTGGATAGACCAGGGAAACAAAATACAGTAGCTGATTTCTTGTCTAGGATTCAAAATACTAAAGAAGATTCTCCCGTAGAGGATAAGTTTCCTGATGAATACTTATTTGCAGTAACTATTAAGACTCCTTGGTATGCAGATATTGCTAACTATTTGGTTACAGGGAAGCTGCCTTCACATTTATTTCCAAGTGAAAAACGAAAAATTATTCAGGAGAGTTCAAAATATTCATGGATTTCTAACGAATTGTTTAAAACAGGGCCAGATCTTGTGATCAGAAGATGTGTCAGGGAAGATGAAATGCCCGATATTCTTAAGGCATGTCATGATGAACCATGCGGCGGACACTTTGCAGACAAAAGGACGACCTATAAAATCCTCTCTTTAGGATATTATTGGCCTTCCCTCTTCAAAGATGCAAAACAATATGTCAGAAGGTGTGACAGCTGCCAAAGAGTAGGGAAACCTACCCTTTCAAATGAAATGCCATTGCAAACACAGGTACTCATTGAACCCTTTGAAAAATGGGCTTTAGATTTCATTGGACCTATTAATCCACCATCTAAGCAAAAGAAGTATATATTGGTTTGTACCGATTATGCTACTAAATGGGTAGAAGCCAAAGCATTAGTATCTGCTACTGAAAATTCAGTTGTTCATTTTCTTTATGAGGATATTTTTACTCGCTTTGGTGCTCCAAGAGAAATTGTGACAGATCAGGGAAACCAATTCACATCCAACTTGGTGGAGAAGCTGATGGAAGAATACAAAATCAAGCACAGAAGATCTACTCCTTACCATCCGCAAGCAAATGGTCAAGTGGAGTCTACAAACAAAGTTCTTGAAAGTATCATCACCAAAACTGTTCATCTACATAGAAGAGATTGGGCAGAAAGGCTTCCTAAAGCCTTGTGGGCCTACAGAACTACATGGAGAAACACAACAGGACATTCTCTCTATGAACTTGTTTATGGGAAAGAAGTCTTGCTCCCCATTGAGTTCCAAGTCAAGACCTTCAAGATAGCAATTCATATGGGGATGAATTTATCAGAAGCCCAAAAGCATAGAATGGAGCAATTAAATGAGCTAGATGAGATCAGACAAGAGGCAATTCTAAGAACTAATCTATTTCAATATCAAAGAACTAAATGGCATGACAAGTACATCAAAGAGAAGAAGTTTCAAGAAGGAGATTTAGCATTGTTATTTGATTCCAAGTTTAAAGATTTTCAAGGAAAATTTCAGACTCATTGGCTTGGGCCATATGAGATTGACAAGATCTTTAGCAATGGAGCGGTAAGAATCAAGACCATTGATGAGTTTCAAACTCCTCTTATTGTGAATGACCATATATTGAAAATTTATCATAAGCCACTCTCAAAAGAGGAATTTGTCAAAATGTTTCAAGAAAATTCTGCAATCAGGCTGGTACAGAAGAATTCTTCTTCTCCACCAGCCTAGCTTTTGTTCTTTCAATTTAAAAAAAAAAAAAAAATTGTATAAGCCTGAAAACCAATCACTGATTGGTAGTCTTATACAGAAAATGTAGGGTGAAAATCAGGAACACCTGACACTCTATATTTTCCAAAAAAAAATCTCTCTTTCATTTCACAAGTTTTGTGACCACCCATTCCACTTCATTTCACTCCATTCCACTTCATTTTATCTATTTCATTCCATTTCACCAATGAAATTCTTTTTCATGACCATTTCCATCTATTCATTTGTCATCCGATCATTTTCATTCACCCAAATAATAGTTGTGTCAGTTTCCGCAGCTGACATCTGTTTCCGCAGCCGATTCCAGTTTCCGCAGCCAGAAGCAGATTCCGCAACTACCACTCTGTTTTCAAAAGAATGTACAGCCAGATGTTATTTCCATAATCATGAAATTAAATGCAGGTGTGAGGACCAATTATGAAGACATGGGGCATTCAATATACCAATGAGGAGCAACTAATTGAAGACCAAGGAAAAAGGCAAAGATTCCAAGGTATGAGTAAAATTTATTTCAAATAGCATTGAAAACACATTTTTATATAGTTATGAACCATAAGCTCCATTATGTGCAATGATTATATTGACAAACTCCGTAACCCTTTCACGATCTCCATATGATCCTCCCACATTCATTTTCAAACGGTCCCATAATTAAACCTCCAATCTTCACTCAAACTCCGATACTCCACCCGTGACAATGAGACGGAGTTGATTTGACTACGGCTTCTTTCAGCCGCATAAAAAACATAGCCGTTGTTTAAACGTGCTTACATTTATTTTGCAGCTACCAAATTTCAAACACTGCCGGATGTGTTATACTCTTCCTATTGTTCTACTAATCTCACAGCCGCATTTATGTCATGCTCATGTAACCCTTCTCTGTTCCGCTTCACTCCATTTCATTCTCTGTTATGCTACAGTCCGTATACCCACTCTCTGATATCTACCTATAGTCATTGTGCTCATTTCCGTGCATTCAGCCGTTCTACTTCCATTGAACCCTCCTCACGTAGGCAAGTTTTTGAAAGAGCAGAAAGAAGGATGGGTAAATTGTTAAGAGCAGAACCAGAAGGACCTAAATTCATGGAAGGATATCCGCAAGTCAGGGATATATTGAAGAAAGCAAAGTGGTTGCGGTTTATCCAAAAGTTTAGAGGCTACCATAAAGAAGTGACAAAAGCATTTGCAAGGTCGTTCAACGGCCTGGAGGTAGAGATTGGAGACCTTAAGTTCACGGTGAATGAGGCATCTATAGCATCTGCCACAGAACTTCTTCAAGAGGGTGAACGATGGTTTAAGAACAAAAGCATTAGTGATGAAGCTTGGAGAGTAATTCTACATAACCCAGGTATGGACATAACTATTTTTAAAAGAGGAATTCCTGTTCATGCTTTGAAAGAGAAATGGGCTACTTTGCTGCTAGTTGTTCAAAAATTCATCACCTGTGAAGGCCATTTTGGGTCCATGTATATGTACCATACCAGATTGCCGATGAATTTTCTAGATAATCAAACTCTCAATCTCCCATATTTTCTATTAAATAGTTTGAAGAAGATGTCTGTGACTGTTCAGAAACATTTAGGGGATGTAGAACCACATCTATATCACCATGGTCTTGTAAAAATTTTGATTGAAAAAGAGTTAAAGGAGAAGAAGGACACATGGGAACATTTTTTGATTAGAAATTTCTTTGAGGAACCTCAAGAAATTCCTGAAGGTAGCACATCAAGAAGGAGTAGGAGAAAAAGAACAAATGATGAAACTCAAAGTACTCCTACTACTACAATTGAAAGAACTAGTAGGGAAGAGAGGTTGTCAAAAAGAAAGAAGAAAGAAACCAAGGGTAAAAAGCCAATAACATCAAAAGAGAGAAAAAGTATTGAGGTGATACATCAAACCCCTTCTTCCGAAGAAGAAGATCATCAAGTGTTATCTGAAAGATTGGTTCATCTTCAAGAACAGTTATCTATAGCCAAGAAGAAAGAGAAAGGAAAACAAAAGCAGAAAGACAGTGGTCCACAGCGTGTGAGAATAAGTTCCAGACTTAAGGGGAAATTGAGGAAAACGCAAATGAAAGGACCCCATTTCATCGATTTGGGAGAAGAAACATCTGAACAATCCCCAGCTGACCATAGTCCATCTCACTCTCAGTCAGTTAGTGAACCTGGTTCATTTCATTCTCAGTCAGACATTGAACATATTCCATCCCATTCTCAGCCAGATGTTGATGTGAACCCTTCTCAGACAGATTTTGAAGACAACTCTCCTTCACGGCATTTTGGGGACAGCCCAATAAAAATGACACCTGATATAGAACCCAAGCAGCAAGAAGTATATGATTATATAGAATCTTTAGAAAAAGCAGCTACAGGTCCCAGTACTTCGTCCATTCAGCCTCACATATCACAAAATGATCTAGTCCAATCACTGAAACAGGAAATATTTGAGCTAGAGCTTTTAAATAGACACATTAAAAATGAAAATGAGACATTGAAGGAACAAAGCAAATTGGACAAAATCATTCATGATAATACCATGCTACATCTGGGAATATGGCAGAAGAAGAACAAGAAATTGAAAAGGAAATGCCAGAAGTTAAGCAGAGCACTGGTTAATATCAAATTTAGATGCTTAATGAAGAAGCCCAGGATGTTAGCAGCACCAAGGAAGAAGAGGAGAGGATTGGATGTATTGGCTGAAGTGTCAAGGCATATAAACTGAAGAAGGATTATCAAAATTTTGGTTGCATGAAGACATGCAACACCTTCACAGTGGGGGTATGTTGAGTCTCAAATCTGCATTGTTCTTATATATCTTCCTAGACCTTTTTCATTCACCTGAACCTTCCAAGTTGTCAATATCATTGTATATTAATTGCAAAAGAGCATCTAAAATGGTTTTTAACTATATTTTGTGTCTGCTGTTT